>JAJHSJ010000004.1:34756683-35200059 GCA_021015155.1 Magnolia officinalis | reverse complement strand
TTCACAAGAAAACCACATCTCTGCTCCTGACGAGCTTCTTCTCGGTCGGATCCATAACCTGTAAACCGAATTTTTTCATCACCGTACCCTAAGAACCACACTGCCTGATCTTCATATCGAGCTTGGACCTCTCGTCCTTTGGTACGTGAACGGATGCCCTGCACAAACACCCTGAGAGACTGTACGATGGATCATGTCCAGTCCACACCTTCTCAGGCACTTCTTCATTCAACGGGGCTGATGGAGACCTGTTTATCAAATACACCGCCGTGCGCATTGCTTCTCCCCAGAACGTCTTGGGCAACTTCGCATGGGATAACATGCATCTGATTCTCTCAACAATGGTGTGATTCATTCGCTCAGCTACACCATTATGCTGGGGGGTCTTGGGAAACCGTCTGTTCATGCCGTATACCGGGGACTTGCAGTACTCGTGAAAGTCGCCAATGTATTCACCACCATTGTCAGTGCGGATGCACTTCAATGGTCTACCTGTCTCTCTCTCGACCATAGCATGAAACAATTTAAACACACCAAAGACCTCGTCCTTGAATTTCAAAGCATAAACCCAAACCCCTCCTAGATGCATCATCTATAAAGTAACAAAATACAATGCCCCACCCATGGTTTTGTCCTCATAGGACCACAAACATCAGAATAAACCAAATCTAATGCATGCACTTTATTAACATGAGTAGCAGTTTTACGAATGAAACTCTATGCTGTTTCCTGATAAACAATCAAGACAGGTTTTTTAAGAGGCATACCTGTCACGTCTGGAAGGAGCTGCTTCTTTGCTAGTACCTGAAGCCCTTTTTCACTCATGTGGCCTAGACGCCTGTGCCACATGTCAATAGCTGAATCTTCCGCTGCGTTCAACCCACCCTTGCATACACTGACACTTGCCTTGTACAGGGTGCAACACTTCTTTCCTCTGGCTGCGATCATCGAACCCTTGATGAGCTTCCATCGCCCACCAGCGAACCAGCTTTCATAGCCATCATCATCCAGCCTTCCCGTCGACATCAAGTTGAGGCGAAGGTCTGGGATATGCCTCACATCCCTGAGAACCAATGTGCAGCCCACATCAGTTTTCACACAAATATCACCGACTCCCACAATTTTTGATATGCCAGAATTTTCCATCCTCACGGTCCCTAAGTCGCCTGACTTGTAGCTTGTGAAGAAGTCCCTGTGCGGAGTCGCATGAAAAGAAGCTCCCGAGTCAATCACCCAATCGGTGTCCTGACTCGTATCTGTGAGACACATCATGATCTGCTGAAAGAATAATAACAACGTCGCCATCTGAAGCGACCGCAGTGGAATCTGATTCATCTTCCTTCCCTTTTCCTTTCTGTCGTTCTTACGACATTCATACTTATAGCGGCCCTTCTTGCCACAATTCCAGCATTCAACATCTTTTCTGTTGCTCGACTTGCCTCTTGATTTATCTCGGGCCTTTCCGCCCTTCCTGTTCTTTCCTCTCCCCCGTTCCTGTGTCACAAGGGCCTCTTGCTGAGTAGACCCCTGAGACTTCTCCTTGTCTCCTCATTGAAGAGACAACAGGTTACCTGTTCCATGGATATCTTTCCGTCTGGCGCGGAGTTACTTAGAGACACCACCAATGTCTCCCAACTGTCAGGCAATGAACTAAGCAATAGTAAAGCCTGCAATTCATCATCCAGGACCATCTTCATAGAGGTGAGTTGGTTCACTATATTGCTGACCTCATTCATGTGCTCGGCCACAGAACCACCATCCTTGAACTTGAGATTCACAAGTCGCCTTATCAGAATATCTATTACCGGCTGTCTTCCTCTCATACAACCTTGTAATTTTAGCCATAGGCTAGCGGCTGAGGTTTCCGTAGACACATGGTGGAACACAGAATCATCCAGCCATTGTCTAATAAACCCACCGCCTTTCGGTCCATCTTCTTCCAATCATCATCAGTCATATCCTGATTTTGCTGATATGCCTGAGATTGGAGAATATAGGTCCTTGCAATAAAGCAAGTCCTCCATCTTAGCCTTCCATATGGTCCAGTTAGAACCATTGAGGCTGATCATCCTTGAGCCACCTTCCATAATTCAAAATCGATCCTACCCGTTCAATGAACTTAGCTTTGATACCACTTTGTTGGGATGTCTTGCACAAACCTTAGGATCTAGCCTCCCGAAACAAACCAGAATTATGGATAATAATGCAAAGAAATAAATCAAAGCATCAATCAAACACCACACAAGAGATTTTTACGTGGAAAACCCTCAAAGAGGTAAAAAACCACGGGACCTCGTCCAGATCAACAATCCACTATGAAGTAGAACGTTACAAAATCGGGTCGAGGGGCCAAAGTGACAATTGAGGCCGAGGTAGAAAGTAGCCGACACCAAAGGTCGGGGTGATTTTTCAGCCCTCAAGCAGTATATAAAGTCATTAAGTCTTGCTGACCCATAACTATGACCCCCTACTTCCGATCTCTATACTTTATGAGATCGGGAAGTAACTTTTGGACTAATGTATGAGTTATGAGTCTTAATTTTTTTAACTAGAGGAGGTTAACTCATTCCATGTATGTTCCTCGATTTTGTTGCCTAGTAGTTAATGCAGGAAGTTGGAAGGGAGCCTCTTGCGGTGATCGAGGAGGATATTAGATAGTATCTCTCTACGAGAAGTCATGCACTACATGGCAAGCGTCATTTTGCCTTTGTGTGGCCAGTCGTGTATGATAACTTAGTAGATACAATAGTCGAGCATGCAGGTTTTTAGGTCACGTAGCTTGTAGACAAATGCTCTTTCTCGTTCCTATGGTTTTTCTTACTATGCTCGCGACTTACACCTTCGACCATGAGGAAGTTCCCCCAATTGAAGGAAAAGGTTCATCATTCTTAATATTCACCACTAAAAAACATGGCAATGCCAACGGCTAAAAATCGTCAGTATTGACCTTCCCTGACGGCTTTTAGCTGTCGGACGGGCTGTCGGGAAAGGGGGCGTCGACGTTGCTCGCCGACAGTTTGTTGACTTTACTCATTAAAAACGATGAACATTTTCCTTCAATTGGGGGAGGTTCCTCATGGTCGAAGGTGTAAGTTGTGAGTATAGTAGGAAAAACCGTAGGAACAAAAAAGTATCCCTTTAACTAAGGGAGGTTACTCATAGTCGAGCATGTAGATAAAATAGTAGAAATAAATGAGAGAACCTTCTTGCCTTTGACTGAGGGAGGTTTCTCATAGTTGAGTACCAGTAACTTCTATCGAGGTAATCAGTCGAGCATAGTCATTTCACTTGTCAGAGTTCCTCATGGGTAGTAGATCTTTAGATGTTCGACATTCCATGGGTGAGGCAAGAGCTTACCCTCCATGTCTTCTAGTTAATACGTCCCTCGTAACGCCTTCATATCTTCTAGTCGATATGTCACTCAGTACTCGAGGTTGAGGTCAGGGTTGGCCGATGAGCCTTATTACCAAGCTTGTTTGACCGATTCAGCTCGGTCATCAAAATTCCTTACTTAGCCCAGCTTCCCTAAGTACCTGCTCTGGTTAGGTATTTGAGGGAGTGTACCAATAGAAGCGACTTTTTGGATATCGATTGGTACGCTGGCCTCGATTTTGGTCGTCCTCCTTTCTTTTAGCATAAGTGATAAAGGGTTTCCCTTCTTCTTTTCGCTTCCTATCCTTAGCCGAGTTGTTTTCTCCTTGAGTAGCTCTTTGTGAACTGAAGAGTTCCTCAGTATTTGAATATTTTTTAGCTCGGTTAATTAGATCGGCGAGGGTAGTCGGGGGGTTCTTACCAATAGAAAAAATGAACTTCCCTTGTTTAAGGCCAGCTACCATGACAGCTAAAGCTATCTGGTCGG
The DNA here is from genome assembly GCA_021015155.1 of Magnolia officinalis. Classification (NCBI taxonomy): domain Eukaryota; kingdom Viridiplantae; phylum Streptophyta; class Magnoliopsida; order Magnoliales; family Magnoliaceae; genus Magnolia; species Magnolia officinalis. Next base: position 35,196,200 of record JAJHSJ010000004.1, on the reverse strand, counting down.
AGTACCTATCGACCTGGATAGTTTCAACGTTGAAATGGATGATCTAGTCTCTTAGAAGATCGTCCTCCCTCTAAGTGATCATAAGGAGATGGGTTGATGGCTTTCTCATGTCTTTCCCACCGATAAACTGAGTGATGAAAGCCTTGCCGAGTTGAGTGAATAAACTGATAGATTTCGGCTTCGGGTGACTGTACCATTTTCGCATAGTTCTTGACAAAGTCAGGAGAATGCTCTGCACGTCACTGAGCTCGAAGTCCTATGAAGCTCCATCCATGCTCTAAAAGACTCCAGTTGCTTGGCCGGGTCTCCAGATCCAGAGTAAGGGGTGATCTGGGGCATCAAAAACCTCTACAAGAGTTGAGACTTTATGATGTCGTCTGTAAATGGGGGCTATGCTTAGTCTAACCATGCATCAACGGAGGTAGGAGCCTTCGCTCGATATGCCTGCTGGATGTCTTCGAGTTGGTCTTGAATCCCTCTCAGCTCTGCTTCCCATGAGATTTCTCTTTCTACTGTGGTCTCGAGAGCCTTTCTGCGTCTCTTCTTCCACGGTTTGTGCGATGATGCACTAACTTCGTGCCGGTCTATTCTTCACCACATACGAGTCACTAGGCGGTTGTAGAGGTCGAGGCTGGGTAGAAGTTATTCCTGATGGCACGCACTGGTCGGGGAGGGCATATTATCGTTTTAATATGTGCATGATTCAATCGATATTTTCGGCTAAGGCCTCAACTTAATTTTCTAGATTTAACTGCGGCATTTGGGGGATCTCAGGCTGGTCTTCTGGTATGGGTATTAGCTCAGTAATGGAAGCCATAGCCTTTTTCTTTCCTTTAGCCATCACTGAGCAGATGAAAGGCTGATGATTCTCTTAATGTAAAGGGAACTTTTAAAGTGATTTTGTCATTATTCTCATAGACGGCGCCAAACTGTTGATGCTCAAATCAGGATTTTTAGGGAGTTTGCATAATTGGGCAGGGTTTGATTTGTCTAGTTTTATATCTGTGAACGGGTCCGTTGGTTTATATAGGAGGTATTGGAGACCCTTTCTATTTGACCCTGTCATGCCCTAAAATTCAACACCTGATTACGGAGACTCCGACACGAGTTTCTAAGTATGAAGTTAATAAAAACATACTTATGTCCTCGTTCAGATTCACATTCATTCCATATACAAATAATCAGAGTAACGCATTTCAACTTAACAGATCCAAAGCAAGGTATAGATAACAAAACCTAGAACTATAGGGCTAATATGCAATGGTACAATTTCAAAAGTAGTGTCCATCATATAAGAATTATACAAATCACAATAAATTCAACATGTACGATAAATATAACTACTAAAGTGATGAAGCTATAAGTCTATTGGGGTGCCCTAAGCGCACCATCATCTAGTTCTATTTCTAAGCCATCTGCATATGTCAAATGGAAGGCGTTAAACACCAACATAGTGAAGAAATATTCCCAAGATTATACCCGAGAAATTTTAGTTATAAGTAGGTTCACGATAATTACATATTTCTACATGTACTATTTTTATGTGTGCTATCTCTAATGTGCAAACACTAAGCAAGATACACATGTTATCAATATAACCAAAAATAATGTAATAATAGCATAACAAAACAAACAGTTTCATAATCTAGTTGTTAAGTGCATGGATGTCATGATATGTTGATGCATGTTTACACAATTCAAACACTCCCTCATCACAACTTCAACTTCCACACATGCCTATTCTATTATATTGTGACTCGTCACCAGCATCGCTAATAAGTCACATGATACGCATGGTTGTCCAAATATTTATTAGAGCCTATTCAAACAACATATTGGTGAAGATAGAGTACCACTATTATATTACGAGTCTAATCAGATCACGAGGCTTTTTGCAGCTGTAGTAGCTCCTTACCTGTGTCCCTTGATTCAATTTAGGGTTCGTCACCCAAGGGCTATCACAATAAGGTAAGGGCTTGTCAGCCAACACTAATCAATACGGAAAGGGCTCGTCACCCCTTCCCAATACAACATGGTAGGCTTGTCACTTCCATCAATGCTCACTGGTCACTGTGGGGAGCCTCGTCACCTTAGCATAGGCTGAAAGCTCAAAAACGATATCCCATACTACCATGCTTAACTTATGAATCTTTCTAGGATCGTAAAGTACTAATATTTATGAGTAGACTTATTTCAATAGTAACAGATGTATTCCAGATTTCATAGGGTGTTATTCAACAACAACCATAAAAATGATTAATCTTATATTAGAATGATCCAATCAATTATGGAGAATCCTCGACACAATCGGCATTGGGTGCAGGGCATCCCACATAGTTTCGACTATTTGTAGTCGTCCAGTTTCAACCTCAGTCATTCGAACAAGTCTGGGGTGGTCGACCTAAGGTGGGCCATCCGCTTAAACAATTTGCAATACTTAATCCACCACAACAATAATTTAGATTATCAAATATATTATCGTAAACAAGAAGAAAATTTAATACCCAACCAAGGTGTAACAATTGAACACATGTGCGAATCAATATAATCAAACATACCTCAACATAATCCGATCTATATCAACATATAATAATTAAACACATGTATAAATTAGTACAATTCAACCTACATCAACACAATCCAATCTATATCAACATTTCTTAACATTCAACATCAAAAAGTTTTTATATCAGGAATTTCATATCACTCAAGCATTTCATCAAACATATTATTAACTAAATAGAAAACAGACTCATTTAATTATTTAAAATGCCAGGTAGAAGCTTGAAGATCTTCACCTTATAGATAAAAATCTTTAATTAGGATGCGACCCTTGCAATAGAAATTTGGGGAAAATGCTTCAAACCCTAATTCATTGACAATCTCATCATTAATAACTTTAATTATAACCTAATTATACTTTAATCAAGGGTTAAGGTTTTTACCTAACTTAATTTGAATAAACTCCAACTCAATTCAACAAGTTAGGGCTCAGAATTGGTGTACAATAACATCCACACAGGTCCACACCCAAATACATCTTCTGCAATATCATGAGTCACTCCCAATTGATCACCAGGACCTCAAGTCCTAGCATGAACAAGCCCTAAGGTTAGGGTTTATGAAAAACAACGGAAACGAAATTGGGATTTCCAACCATAATGCCCCAAAAATGTAGAAAACAAAAGGAAGATGTGCAATGATAGTTAGGGAATCTCTTACCTAGCAAGGGATAAAGAATACAAACCAAAGTCAATGGATTTCAGCTGTGGAAAATGTGAAAGCAACCGTAGAGGCGAGATCTTACAAGATTTGGCTAACATGGTGATCGGACGGCGTGAGCTAGTATCGGGCCCCACCATTTCTCATATCCCTCTCTTCTTTCGCCTCTAAAGCCTAGAGCAAAATCATATGAAGGGGAGGGGCTGCCCATCGAAAGGGTTATATAGTGCCAGATGTGTGTTTGATGGCCCTAGGGACAAAGTATTTGATATCATAACCCTATGGGAGGTTGATTCTAGCTTTCGAGCTCCACTAGAGGGTGTATGGCTTGATATAAGCCATATGATAGTTGTCATATAAATATAATTAATGTATAGACATATTTGGTGAAGAGTCCCATATAAATAAATAGAATTAATGTATAGACATATTGATGTATTCTTTGATGAATACATGTGTCACTATAAATGAATACATCTTCCGATCGTTTATATCATTATGAATGTACAAGTACTTTATGAAAGATATATTTATGCACATATAATTAAGATACAAGAATCATATGAAACATGAGGTCTTGGTTCCCGTCCTTGCCTCAGTGGTAGACTTTGAGGAGTTTCAACACGAGGTCTTGGGTTTGAAACCATAGGTGGTGAAATCCCACTACAATGTGTATGTGTGTGAGGTGTGCGTTAAAAAATAAAAAATAAAATAAAAAATCATATTAAACGCACACGATTTATTTAAAATACACATGCAACTATTTATTTTAAATACACACACGAAAATAATAGACATTAAAATGATCAGATTTCCTTCAATGTAGTTAAAAATTTATTGTAAATTAATATTTTGAATGCATTATAATCCTATATTAGCAATTTATAACTTTATCTTCTTTTTAATTTTAGCTAAAACATACAATTGAAGTAGTTAAAATTTACCAGATACGGCTGAGTCAGCAGGTGGAAGCCATGTGAGTCACCAGGTTGAGTAGTCTGAGCCTTGACTCATTGGTAGACCGAGCCAAACATGGTGGTTTTCAAACGACCAGCCCAAGTGTGTTGAGCAGGGATGAAGAGTAAAAATTATCGGAAATCCGGTTGGATTGTAGACATTAATCCTACTATACATGTGTATGTTATTCATTTACATTGATTTAAGTGGGTCATTGTGTAAACATCTCACTGATTAGATAATCTTAACCATTCAAGTTACCTCAATGAACTTCTATGCATTAACAAACAACGATTGGCTGATGGTTCCAATACTCATGTTGAATAGTGAGGGTTGAAAATGGAACGTTTTGTACTTTTTTTCAAAATGGACGGTTGATGTCCTTTTTGTCAACCATCTACACCCAACCATTAATATAGATGATAACACATTCGACGGTAGATTGTCCAACGTAGTGCTAAAGGATGATTTGTACTCACACCAAGAGTCGCAGCAATTTGGGGTGATGCATGCTAGTTGAGAGCCAGCGATAATGTTAGTTCTTTAGGGCCTGTTTGGCCGGGCAGATTGGAAGGGATTAGATGGTATTGGAAAGGATTGGAAGTTAAATCTCGGAATTGGCTGGGCATGCCAAACAGACTGGGTGATCTGATCCCGGGATATAGTAATCTCATGGATCTTAAGACAATTCACTATCCACTGGCAACACCATCATTACCTTTAAATCTCATCCAATCCATCCTAATTCGTTCAAATTTGCCTGTGGATGTGTTTGGTTTGAGGGATTGGAAGGGACGAGAAGGTTTAATCCCGGATTGGCCAGGCGTGCCAAACAGACTCGATATAGCAATCCCATGGATCTTAAGACAAACCACTGACAACACCATCATTGCCTTGAAATCCATGTCATCCACCCTAATACTATTCAATCCCTTCCAATCCACCTGTCCAAACGTGACTAGGGCACTATCAAGGACCATTTGATGTATACCGTCAATTATAACGTTAGTTCTTGCAACCAACGGAAACTTGCTTTTGTTGTAATGTAATGGGCCTCATCTCACCATCTCACCTACTGCTTTTAATACAGCTGTACTGATAATGTCAGCGATGACATGAACTAAACATGATGCAATAAAAAGGGAGTTTCTTTTGTCACAAGCAGAGGATCCGGAGTCCGCATCACTGCTTATAGTGTCTAGTGACTCATCATTAAAGGCCCTAGGGTCATGATTTAAGAAGCATGAGTGCGAGACCGAGTAGAGTAGCGTGGAGGCATGGTAATAGCTTAGTTGGTGAGCCCCGACCATGGCCCTCACGTTGATGCATATGTTGTATATCCAGAGCGTCCATCCATTTTGCCAAACCATTTTTTGGTTGGTTTAAAAATTAGACGAATCTAAATTTCAGGTGGACCACATGGTAAAATTTAAATTTCAATAGTTAAAATTATTTTGGGTGCAAAAGCTGCTATTCTTGTATTCCATTCATTCATGTCGATATGATCTTATTAGCAGGTTAGATAACAAATAAATATTACAGTGGGGTCATAAGAAATTTTTTATGATGATCATGCAGTCACTACTGTTTTCTGTGTTGTGGTCCACTTGAGATTTGGATGTATGTCATTTCTAAGCCATGCTGTAAAATGAGATGTGAAGACAGATGGACAGCTTGGATATACAAAATGTAAATTAAGGTGGGTCAATGGCACCTAACATAATCGGCGCATTTGGAAACGATTGTGCATGTTCGCTTTTTGGTGGGCAATATGAACCATGCACTTATTATTGTGGTCCACACTAAAACGTGCTTCTCTTCTTCCCCAGTGATGGGATCCCAATAATGCACTTATTTTGGGTCCACTTCCCAATTGATGGGAACCCAATAATGTACTTATTTTGGGTCCACTTCCCACCCACTGAAACGCGCCTCTCATCTTCCCAAGTGATGGGAACGCTAGCAGGTTGATGGGATGGGAATTTCCTGTGCTCGCGGGCTACATGAAGTTCCTGTGGTCAGACACTATGTGGGGTCCATACTAATTCTCGTGTTAATCCACTCCGTCCATCAATTCTAAACATCACACAATAGGACCGGAGTCCAAAAGTCAGGCAGAATGATAATGCAGGTGGGCCACACCATATGAAACAGTGAGAATGAAAACTTTTACTGTTGAAACCTTCTTGGAGCCAGGTTGATGGTTATTTGTCATCCAAACCGTTGACAGGGATATTACCATTCATACAAGCTGCAGGAACAAATATCATCCTTTACAAAACTTCTATTGCCCCCACAAAGTTTCCAATGGTGGGCGTTCAATCCCGCCGTTTTATGTGGTGCGACCCACTTAAATTTTGGATCTGCTTGATTTTTGTATTCTTATCTTTCAATCTTGAGAAACTGATGGACGGAATGGATTTGTCATGGGAATCTCTGTGGGCCCCACACAGCTTTTGCAAACAGGAAATTGGCATTCGAGGCTGACGACACTGTCATAGAGATGATGCATCAATCTCATCCGTCCATCTAGTTGTTCTTATCATGGTTGGCCTACGTAATTTTTGCTAATTTTAATGGCTTCTGTGAAGAAGGCGTCTAATCAAATGTCTACGATCATCTGACGCATGTGTATTTTTAATAATTTCTAACACTGACGGTAAACTAGTTGGACGGCTGAGATCGATACTTCACAGTGCCATGTGCTCTGAGGAGAGATGAGGCCACCATATTCCAGTTCTCTTACATCTACCGTATCATCTCTCATAATAACGATTTTGGTACAACTACAGCGCATCCCATCACAATCGTCGGTGGAGTGCCTGTGCCAACGTGACAAATATCTCCGAGATTTTGACAATCTCGCGAAAAAAAAACATAAAAGTATCGTCAATAGAGATTTTAAAATATCGTGCTTTTATAGGTGTCATTGCGATATTAATACGAAAAGAGTAACTTGTCGTATAAATATTTATCTACATATTAAAATTTTTTATTAATTTACAATAAATATTTTAAGTATTTTATCTTCAGTGAGATATACAATAATATTCCACGAAAACCCTAAAATTTCTCATTTCTCAAAATAAATTTCCACAGTTTGAAGATGAGATTCGTCACTGTCTCAAGGAGAACAACGCCTTCCAATCTACGGACGTGGATTCGTTCCTGACAAGTTTAGTAGCGAGACTACCTACTGAAGTGTCGTCACCAAGTTACGTGGGTCCCACCATGATATATGGTTTGTATCAACACCATACATCCATTTGGAGAGGCCATTTTAGGGCATGATCCAAAGAATTAGTCAGATCCAAAGCTCGAGTGGACCCCACCACATGGAAAATTTGGATTTCAAATGCATTTAATTTACTCCCATCTAAACACAACTGTGTAAGCCATTAACTCCAGTTCATTTGCCTCTAAATCTATTTTCTATTCACCTTCATTTACAAGCTCCCAGATGTTCTCTCGTTAACCATATCCAAAAGTTGTGACTTAAGAAAAAATAGGGAAAGACAATAAATCCATAGATTTCATCCATTTGGCCTGTCCCTTCTATGATCCTAGCTATTTATTACAACTAGGGGCCATCTTAACTATACAGTCAGGGGGATGTGTTGGTTTTAAAATATATATAATATAATAGAAAATTCAAAATATTATAATCGGAAATAGTAAAAGAAGAATTTAGAAAGTTGAGGCATGTTATAGTCGATGTCTTAAATAAAAATTTGCCCCTACAAGAAGATCTTTGTTGAACTGTGTTACAGCAAGTTTACTCGTAGGATACAACAACTCTACTTCAAGATGAAAGGCTTCGATCAAGTGCACTCACAATCTCAACCACCCAAATTCAAGAATGTTTGTATAGATTTGTCCAAAAAGAAGTTACAGAAATAACCAAGAGAAAAAAATCATAGAGGAAAGGAAATTTTCATATAATTTTTTCAATATGGAAGATAAGCTTTTTATAAAGAAAAAATAGGTAGATGTTGAAGTTCGAAGGGCATGTGAGCGGTATAATAAATGCATGTCGGTACATGCCGACTCATTAAATGTTACGTCAGTGCATGGCGGCTCTTTACCACTAAAAAGTATTAGTAAAGGATTTTAATATAAATGCTTAATTTTTTAAAACTACTTTTCAATATGAGACAATCCAACAAAGTAAAAACTAAAAAGTTCAAACCAAGGAAAAATATTTTTTCTTTATTTTTTAAATCTATTTTTTCTACCCCACAATATAAAACATTAGAAAAATGTTGAAGATAAACGAATAGAAAACCAATTGGGCAAATAAGTGAAACAAAATGCATCAACAACGGTATCATAAAGATTTGAACATTGCATAGTGTAAACATGTCTAATTTGTTGCGCAGCACGCCAACAATGCAGTGGGCCTACATCCAATCTCAGGCCTCACCTACAAACGATAAACAGAAAGAAATATAAACTAGAAGCAGATCAAAGCAATCCAAAACAAACCACAAGACAAGATATACATGGAAAAATTCCAAACTAGGGTAAAAAACCACAGATGCAAACTTCCACTATGAAGAATAAAGATTACAAGGCAATATACTAACCTCTCCCTTGGAAGAACATAGAAAACCCTTTGCCCACACCTTAGAATAACTTTCCCATCATTCGCCTTAACCCTAGAATAGCCCTAGGGACCCCAATTTATAGTTTTGGCAACTTCCCTTTCCGCATCCCAGTTGCGAAAGGACTTGCGACACGAAATCCGCGCATGTGGCTCCACTTCTCAACAATCTCTCACTTAGAGACACATCGCCATAAACATTTGTCTTCTTCATCCGGAGTGCACCACCTCCCCGTCTTCAAGCCTGAAGACCAATCAAAGCTGAATAGAGCTTCAACTTCTCTCGTGTGACCACCTTGGTCAATATATCCGCAGCATTCTCACTTGTATGAATCTTCTCCAGAGCAATCGATCTATCTTCCAGTAACGAACGTATGAGTGATATCTGATGGCAATATGCTTGGTTTTTGAATGAAAGGCTGAATTCTTAGCCAAGTGTATTGCACTCTGACTGTCACTGTACAGTTTCCAATCTGTTTGCTTCTTACCCAACTCTTCCATGAAACCTTGCATCCACACCATCTCCTTGCATGCTTCTGTAGCCGCAACATATTCTGCTTCTGTCGTACCGATGGATACTATCTTTTGTAACTGAGAGACCCAACTGACTGCAGCACTACCTAGAGTAAAGACATAACTTGTAGTGCTTCTCCTGCTGTCAATATCTCCTGCCAAATCTGAATCCACGTAGCCTTGTAGCTTGATTTCTGATCCACCATAGCATAGCCCTACATCCTTAGTACCTACAAAATATCTAAGGATTCACTTCACAGCTTCCCAATGTTCCTTCCCGGGGTTGTCCATGAACCTGCTAACAACTCCCACTACTTGAGCAATGTCTGGCCTCGTGCTCACCATAGCATACATGAGACTCCCAATAGCTGAAGCGTATGAGACTTTAGCCATGTAGTCCCGTTCCTCCTGCATCTTTGCCCCTTGCTCCTTAGATAGCTTGAAGTGGTTGGCTAATGGAGTGTTAACCGGCTTAGCACCTCCTATATTGAATCGGTCAAGTACCTTGGTTATGTACTCTGCCTGTGACAAAACTAATTTCTTGTTTTTCCTATCACGCTTTATCTTCATGCCTAGGATTTGTTTTGCAACTCCTAAATCCTTCATGGCAAATTCTCTAGACAGCTGTTTTTTGAGATCTGAGATGTCCTTCATGCTTGAACCGGCCACAAACATATCATCAACGTACAAAAGAAGAATGATGTATGACGTATCAAACTTCTTCAAGTAACAACAGTGGTCTGCATGACATCTCCTAAAGCCGTTTCCCGACATGAAATTGTCGAACTTCTTGTACCACTGCCTCGTGGTTTGCTTCAAGCCATATAAACTCTTCTTCAGTCTGCACACCTTGTTCTCCTTTCCTGGTGCCACGTATCCTGTCGGCTGATGCATATATATCTCTTCTTCAAGGTCCCTATGAAGAAAGGCTGTCTTAACATCTAGCTGCTCTAAATGTAAGTCCTCTGTAGCCACTATACTCAAGACCATGCGAATCATAGACATTTTCACCACATATGAAAATATTTCAGTGAAATCGATATCTGCCTTTTGTTGAAACCCTTTCACAACCAGTCTAGCCTTGTACCGTTTCGAACCATCGTGCTCTTCCTTCAATCTGTAAACTCACTTGTTATGAAGAGCTTTCTTACCCTTATAGAATCGAAATCGAAAATTTATAAGGTACATGGTGATGAAGAACAAGGCTGTCTTACCCACTTGTTATGAAGAGCTTTCTTACCCTTATGAAGAGCTTTCTTACCCTTATAGAATCGAAATCGAAAGGCTGTCTTAACATCTAGCTGCTCTAGATGTAAGAGCTTTCTTACCCTTATATTTTCAAAGAAATCGAAATCTAAAGATTCAATTATAGAATTGACATCAATATGATTATGAGATATCAAAATTAAGAATCTATAAGCCTTGCTATTTTGTACATAGTCTATGAATTCACAATCAAGTGTTCTATCTTGTAATTTTATTTTCTTAGGTAAAGGTAGCCTTATCTTGGCTAGGCACCCCCACACTTTAAGATACCCCGAGTTTGATGTTTTATTTTTTCACATTTCATAACAAGTCGTATTAGAATATTTATAAGGTACATGGTGATGGGGATTTTCTCCTCATTGCTGGGTTCGATGAAATCGAACCAGTTTCGATATCATCGATAATTGTAGGATTTTTCACTGCTGGTCGCTGGACAGTTTTTTGGTCCTGTCAATATCATCGACAGACCGTCGATGATATCGAAACTGTCATCGAGAGACTTTCGATGACATCGATAATTGTCGGAATTTTCACCCCTGGTTGCTGGACAGCTTTGGTCCTGTTTCGATATCATCGAAGGACCGTCGATGATATCAAAGCTGTCATCGAGAGACCTTCGATATCATCGAAGAGTTCCGCAGATGCGATTGTGGAAATGCAGATTTTGTGGATTTTGTTTCCTATTTAGATTCTACTTCTTTCTATTCTTATATAAAGGGGTGTATACGGGATTGGGGTGTATTTCAGGATTTTTTAAGGTTTCCTAAAGGTACTCTAAGAGGGCTTAGGGCTATCAAAGGTGTGAGAGAAAGAGAGAGAGGAAGCTTGTGGAAGGGAGGCTATGCTCGCAGAGGTGATCTACCATATCTCAGTGCTTCCACGTCCTCGTAAATGGTAAGATCTCTCCGTCTGTGGGGTGCATTCGGCAAGTGCCAGATTACAATTCTGGGTGTCCATTGGGTTTGTGGTCCACGATGAACTACAAGCCCAGTGAGATCTTCAGTTTCCTAAATTTTTAGATTTTTCTGACCCTTCTCGGTCGCTGGGTGGCCCACACGAGCTGTTGTTAAGTGTAAACAGGTCATCTGGCTTGGCGGCCCGCACTTTGTCCCATCATAACTAGACTGGTCCACCCCAGTATAACCTAACATTGAGTGTTAATGGTCATTAAGTGATATTATAAGTTAATTAATTAATTAATTAATAATAATAATAATAATAATAAAATCTTAAGGATTTTTGGGAATCCAAAACAGTGAAAATCAAGGATGTTACAGGTGATTAGACCTCTCTGCTCTCATAGTGGTTAGGCGGACCACCAAATGTATACCATTTATCCTCGGCTTTTCCGAAGGTCCCAAGATCATGTAGACCATTAGATCCTATGAGCCCACCCTTCTGGGCCACCATTCATTGGTATTAAAGTGAATCAAGAACGAATCTCTAATTTAGGTGGAGAAATCATGAGATGTAAGTAACCTCATTCCATTTTGAAATTTTATTTATTATTATTATTTTAAATTTTAATTATAAATTATCAATCATCATCTGCGTATTTATTTTGAGCACTTTTTTTTTATTACATCTTGTCTATTACTACATAAAGGGCGATTAATAGAAAAGAGAGTAAAATTAATACATCTGGGCCAAGTTGTGGGTTAAGTTAGTTGCATCTGGGCCGAGCATTCATGGCATATGGACTTTTCCAAGTGTCTAGCTCTCCTTGGGCGTATCTTAGAATACTTTTTCAAGAGACTAGTTCTCCTTAAGTGTCCTTGTTGCATGGACTTTTTCGGGTGTCTAATTTTCTTTGGGCGTACCTTATAATACTTTTTCAGGAGACTAGTTCTCCTTGGGTATCCTCATTGCATGGTCTTTTCCGGGTGGCTAATCCTCTTTAGGTGACTTTTTATCAGTTGGATGAGCATCCCCAGGTATGTGAGCATGTGCATGCATTCATACATTTAAATAAGACTTCTTGAATGTTTTGTACGATTGGAATTACTATTTCTGCTTAGCTAAATATACTTAACTAATGCGGTAGTCTTTCTCTAGAACCTCATTTTTATTACATTTTTTTCTTTTTTCTTTTTTAGGGTTTCTCTTCTCTCGGTGATGCTTTGTTCTGTTTCTTTGTCATTTATTCCTCTTCTATATGCATCTCGGCCAGTCCTTCTGTTTTTTAATGCCACTTGGCCACTCTTTCTGCTTCGGTATGCCTCTCGGCCGCTTATTCCACTTCTTTACGCCTCCTGGCCACTTATTTTTCTTCTGGACGCTTCTTGGCCGCTCTGTCTACTTTTGGACGCCTCTTGACCACTTGGTTTGCTTTTAAATACCTCCTGACTACTTCCTATCTTATCGTCCTGTCAGTTATAATTCCGTAAAAAAACACTCTAAGTAATCAAATAAAGATTGACACTAAAGATTTTCAAGGATACTTAGAAATGGTAAAAACATATAGTATAACACAAGGTGCACTATTAAATGTATCATAGCTGACAACACTCAACTTCACCACTCAACTTTGACCCCACGTGTATGTATACCAAATGTGTCACCGTGTATATTCAAAAGATTAATATGTACTATTATGCATCTTCAAATAATTCTTATGTGGCACATATACTTTTGTAAACTTCAAAGTGTGACACATGCCACACATGCTAACGTGTCCAAAGCATAAAAGAGCCATTTATACTTGTCAAAGAAAAGTATTAGACAAATAGTAAACAATCTAGTGAAATAGTCCCTTACACTCAGACACCCTTGGTTGGAAAGGCATGATAAAATCGTTCTTGTTGGATGGATATATTCAGAGAATTCTAAAGTTGTACACGAATCGAGTTAGCTCGGTTAGCTGGCTCGACTCGACTCGAAAAAGCTCGATTTGACTCGGTTCGAAACTGAGTTTGAGTCGAGTCGAGCTGATTTTTTTAGCTCGAAAAAATTTCTAGCCAAGTTCGAGCTTGCTCGAGCTCAACTCAACTTGGATCAAACCCTAACTTGAATTGAACTCAGATCAAACCGGTTCAGTGACTCGATTATTTTGATATTGATGTTGCTCACCAAGTGTTTAATGAAATGACTCAACGAAGTGTCGGGTGGTGGCGAGGAAGGAATGGATCTGAAACAAATACCTATATGTATCTTTATTTTGATGTTGCCTACCGAGTATCTAATGAAATATATATTGTTGTTGTTTTACATATCATGAGAAATTGAAGGTGCACTCCATGTGTTTGATAAAATGCTACACTGGCTTGAACTTACCCGAGCTGCTGACCGAACGAAGCCGAGCTAGCTAATCAAGCTCGAGGACCTAGCTCACCAGCTACTGGCCGAGCCGAGTCGAGCTGTGCCAAGCTCGACTCGGTTCAACTTGTGTACAACTCTGGGAAAGATTGGGTTACACAATTTAGTTAGGTTATTGTGGAGACCTGTATGATACTCTAGCTGCATATAATGCTTGGTACACAAGCACTTGAAAGTGGATAGTGGAATATGAGAATTAATTAAGAGGCCATTTGATAAAATTTATTTTCAAAAATTATTATTGAAATTTGATATTTTTAGTAATTTTCACTAATTCGAGACATTTATTAAACCCGGCTTTTTGGGTGCTTAAATTAATTTTTTATTGAAATTATAGTTTTTCTTTTCCAGCTTCCCTTCCTTCAGTTACGACGGACAGCTGAAAGCTGAAACTAGTATTACACTAAAACTTATTTTCACATTTAATTAAAATATTTCAAAAATATAATTCAACACTTTAAATTTTAGGCACTTGAATTAATTTTCCATAACTTTTTTTTTTTTTTTTTTCTCAGTTCATCAAATATCACCTAAATTGTAGAACCCGCTGTATATAAGTTACCTTCTAGAAAACAGATTGGTTGATCGATTCTAACCTCTAATTCTTATATACTTATTTTTGAAAATAAGACCATTAAATATTATGTTTTTAACTGTCCACTATATGTTCGAAAATTTAATAAGTGATATAGATAAATAGAAGTAATTTGTTTTCTTGATACATTTAGGATGTTATCTATAATTTAGACAGTTATAGTTTAAATTATTTTTATTCCACTTATGCAAGTTCTCAGAGCTGCCTGTGTGTCATCCATCAGACTCTTACAAAGTAGCAAAATATTTCTTTTTAATTTAAGTTAATGTGTGTCAGGTGCAGAATTTCTTAGTGCCTGATTATCAAGCCTCATGTGCTGCCTGAGTATCATATAATTCTCCTGTTGAGAAATAAGAATCCCCTGTAGGCTGGCTTGCATGGCTGGTCAGGTGTCCTTTTCCCTCTTCAGTCCTCTTGCTGCTAAATCCTGTCCTCATCCAACCAGATCCTCACAGTGCAGCAGATGGACCTCCTGCAGACGTGTGTTGGACCGAAAATAAGGGTGGCCCACCTGATGACCGGACTGATCTGACAGGTGTATGTTCTATTCATGTAAGTTGAATGTGGATTGTGACGGTAGGTCCACCATAAAGACAAACAGGATCCCAGCACATATGCCACGTAGGTACGTGTAAGAGATGGATGGATACTGCTAATCTGGCATTTCTCCTGTCGAATAGCCATACACCGGACCATACTATAGCAAATCTTTGTCCTATGGTTGGCATACCATCTCCATTGTTCTGTGTTTGTTTGGCCAATCTGAGCTAGCTGATGCTTGGAGTTAGGACCTAACATCGTGCAGAAAAGCTGATAGAGAAAGTGGATTTTACACATACAATGGGGTGGGCCCCACAGACTTTGGTGATTTACATATACAATGCGGTGAGCCAGCAGACTTGGGTCTTTTACACATTGCGAAATTGCAGACTTGCAGTCCTCACGGGGGAGATTTGGTAGGTGGAAGCGGATTGCGTCGTACCCCGGCCGTAGAGTTTGTGTGGGATCCCTCCGTGATTTATTTGTTTATCCACGCCGTCCATCCGTTTTCTCAGATCATTTTAAGATACTAGTCCCAAAATTATATAGATCCAACGCTGAAGTGGACCACACCAAATAACAAATGGTAAAGTAGATATATACAACATGATGGCACGTGGAATGATTTTGGAGGGTAGTTTTGTTGTTTGGTATGACATCTTGGCCACTTCAGTCATTCGGTGGAAATTAGATTCTCAATCTCAATTTTAAAGCTGTGTTTGGATGCACAATTGAATTAAATTGCAGTGTAATCAATTTAATCAAGGAGGAATTGTAGGCCGTCCGCTGATGTACATGATTCCACATATGCGAGGATATATTTCAATGATCCGAATCGTCTATGTGATGGGCCTCACTGGATGGATCATACCCAAAAGAAATCTCCCGTATTGGAATATTTCAAACCATTGATCATTGAGTTCCCTCGAATATTGTCCAGCTGCTTAGCTGCTCTTCCGTGGGCTACTTATCCAACGGTTAGGACCTTCCCATCAAAACTATCTTCGAGGGTGGCCCAAACAGATGTGTATCCCATCAAATCAACGGTCTGGATCACTAATGACTGGACCACTGCCTCACGTGTTTGGAATCAATTACTGGGTAGGATTTGGTGATGAGCAGGATCCTACGTTTCGTCTCTAATTAAGAGGGAACGACAAAGATCAATGACGTGTCCAGTGTCCTTGCATACATAAATGAGGAGAGAGACACACACTACCTTTCTTCAACCGCCAATTTTGCCACTTTCACTTTCTTCGAGTGTTAGGACTGTCCGACTGAAGCATGGTTAGAAAAGTCAGCGAGTCAAATAAGGACTCGTCTCGGTTGACTTGGATCGGCCAAAAAATTACAGATCTATGGTGTGGACCATTTCTATTCAAGACACATCCGTGCTTTGAGGTGGACCACCTAATTGTAAATTTATTTATTTATTTATTTATTTATTTTTATTTATTTATTTTTTAATTCGTAACATTTCTTAAGGCTGAGTTACAGTTCAAATATGGACATTAGTTTACATCATATATGGCTCCGCCAATATGTTCTGTAGCTAATTTATCTCTTCTCCTATTAATGCCAAGGTGATGATCTCTGACTCCATTATCAAGTTTAAAACTCAGTTATGACCTTATTTGAGTTGAGATATACTTCTCCATGTATTTCCTACTAAGTTGACCATAGAGTATGTTTCACCACTTACATTGGTAATTGAAAGAAAAAGTGTCATTTATTTCGATTTTACCACCTTCAAACTAAACATGGAAATCATTGTGTTTAAACGTAAATGTATTCTGGTGACAAAATATAGGTAAAAGAATTTGTAATCATTGTACTTTTTTATAACATTAGAATCTAAATAACGACATCGGTATATTTTGGTGATGATTTGATAATAAAGTAATAAAAAAATGATATTATCATTGATAAACCATACATGGGAGATCGATAATCAAATTCATATGTTCTTAGGATACAAGTAGTTTTTAATCATTAGACATTTTCTTTACATTACTTTGTTAGTTGGTAATACAAACAAGTCCTCAGAATGATTATAGAAGTTAGTGTACATTTATACATATTGAACCATTTAAGAATTTTCTCAACGTAATAAAATTGCAGTAACATAATAAGTATAAAAATAGTTAGAAATTACATTCATAAGTCTTTTCATGAGGGTATACCTAAGAAAGAGAATGCCAGAGAATTCATCGAAGAAATAAAAAATAGGTTTACCAAATCCGATAAAACAGAGACTACAACAATTCTTGTTAAACTTATAAATTTGAAATATAATGGTGATGGAATTAAGGAGTACGTTATAAAGATGACTGACCTCGTGGCTAAGTTAAGGGCACTCCAATTAAACATTTCAGAAGATCCAGTGGTCTACTTAGTGTTGATTTCTCTTCTTTTTTACATTCAACACTTTCAAGGTCAGTTATAACAATTAGAAAGAAAAATAGACATTAACTAAGTTGATATTGCATTGTATACAATAGGAAGAGAGACTCACGCAGAACAAATAGAGAGTGCTTATCTCGCGTAGTCCTTTCATGTAAATAACCCAAAGAAAAAAAAAAAGTGGTTATAAGAATAAAAGTAAGAGTAAAGGGAATGTGGTAGCCGATGGTGTGTAAAAATAAAAACAAAACTAAATAGTCACTCCCTTCTACTTTTACGATCAAGATGGTCATTTAAAGAAACAGTGTCATAGGTATAAAGCTTGGCTTAAGAAGAATAATAACAAAAGTAAACGTAAACATTCTTGTTTGATAATTTATGAGGTTTTAATTGATACATATTAGTCATGATGTGGATCAATTCTGGGCCGTACACTCACTTCTTGTATCTCGTGCCGTGACACTTCAAGAGCTTGAGACCCAATGATGCGGAGCGCTACGTAATAAATGGGTGGCTTTCAAGTAGGAAAATCGAGGTTAAAGATTTTGTATTTCTTTTAAATATATAAACTAATTTGCATTTGAATTTTAAAATCCTTTTGCATTTATTTTATAATATATTTGTTTGAAATAAAATAGTTCATTTTATTTTCTTTTAAATTCAAATGATGGTTTAAGGTATCGATCTCTAATTGTGTATGAAATGTGGAAGTGAATGAAGGCAACTTTGTTTACAAACAAGAATAAAAGTGATAGTCATAAATATGTTCGATCCCTAAAAGCAATGTGCACAAATATTTCTAGTCTTGACAGAGAGTGTTATCATTTTGAGGTTAATGCACTTATAATGACATTTAGGACATTGAGTTAGAAACATATGAGAAAATTTTAACCTGGAAAGAATAATAGGCATCTGTCTCAAATTTCAGAGAATCCTAATATACGCAAATGATATCTCTGTCAAAATTAAGTATGCCCTCTGATCACTTGATTAGTGAGAAAACAGTGAGAGTTGGTCTCGAGTGTTATGACAGTTTAAGGCCTACGCTTGGCCTTACAGACACCATGGTAATCCTTATTATGTGAGAAATTGTGGGTATACTGGATCCATATATTAGGTGAATAAAGAGAGGTGATAAAGATATTCAACTCATGTATAGTAACACCAGTCAGGTAAAATTAATAAGATGAATAAATTTGGACTACAATGAATGCCTTGTTAGTGGAAGATCCAGTTTTAGGTTTCGTTTCATGGGGTGAATATTGTTTGTCGATAAGATGTAATGCGAGCATTTATGGCACCATGCATTGGAATAAAATTTTAACGCCTATCACGGAGTCAAGTGTTAGACATTGTGGTATTGCATTTCTAAGGTAGGGACGAAATATTACACACTAAGGTTCCTTGAAAGAAAGTAGATCTATAATCGTTAAATTTTTATAAATCCTAGTTGATAATTCTATCATAGGGTGCTCGGGGTCAATGGGAAGTACAAATATCCAGGTGGCGTACGTATCCTAGAAATTTAAGGTTTAATTAACTATTCAAGTTTTGATTTCTATTCATTAAGGTATACTCATTGTGCATATATAAGGTGAAATGAATAATAAGGTATGGCTATGATTGAGGTTAAGGCATCTCTTGATAGAGATGATTGGATTACTTAGAAGTCTGCATGTGGGTTACACTTGGCATGAGATTTTCATATTTAACACTCATGTTTTTCGGTATCCATGTTGTTGGAAATACTGGCATTTGTGATTACACAGTCCCGCCTCGACAAATGAGGTAATGATCATCGATGTCCAGTCTCAGTAGTTCCAATGGGTCGAATAATTCAGGGTACTTTACTGGATCTATTAAAGTGTCCACTAAAAGTTTTGAACTCGTTAAGAAAGTGTTATATAATACATTACATATTAAAGAATATCATAAACATCCGAAGTGGGTGAATATTAGAATTATTGGTCATATATGGCATAATTCCATTGGGCATTCGGTTTGGCTCAATAGCATTAAAATCAACATAGGACTCATGTTGTTAACAGATGTACACAATTTTATGAGCATGATGTACTACTGGTAACTCTAGATAGAGTTGTATTGGAAGATAATTTCTCTTTTAAGAATGGGATTGAGGAGACGTAGGTAAGTGGAAGAATCCAATGATGGGTGAGTTATTCCTACAACTACTCTAATTTGTTTAAGGTGCATTCGGATCCTAATTCTATACATTCTGACACACATTTCTTTTGTCATTGGAGAGTGTACAGACGTAGGTGTAAATAGGGCGAACCAAGTAAGCTTGGTTAGCTCGCTTGACTCGACTCGAAAAAGCCCGATTCAACTCAGTTCGAAACTGAGTTCAAGCTGATTTTTTTAACTTAAAAAAATTTTAAACCGAGTTCAAGCTTGCCCGAGCTCGACTCGACTCAGATCGAACCCAACTCGAATCGAAGTCGGATCGAACCAGTTCGGTGACTCAATTACTTTGATATTGATGTTGCTCACCAAGTGTTTGATGAAATGACTCAACGAAGTATCGGCTGGTGGCAAGGAAGGTATGTTTCATCAAACAAAAACTCTTCTTTTTTTTTTTTTTAATTTTGATGTTGCCTTCCAGGTGTTTGATGAAATACCTGTAAAACCATTGTTGGTGTTTTACTTACGGTGAGAATTTGAAGGTGTAGTCTCTATGTTTGTGAAAATGCTGCACAAGTGAAATCGGCTCGAATTTGGCCCAAGCTACTGATCGAACCGAGCCGAGCTGGCAGGTCAGGCTCGAGGACCGAGCCAAGCTGAGTTCAAGTTGAGGTCAGCTAGTGGCCGAGTTGAGTCGAGCCATGCCAAGCTTGACTCGGTTCGAGTGGTGTATACCTCCAGGTGTAAAGGAAGCAGAAGACTGACGTGCAATCCATTTTTTCCATGGTTCTCAACTGACCGCACAATTACTAATTAAGGTACGCATTCAAAACACTGAAATATTCTAGATTTATTGCTAGTAAAAGACTGTCGAATCCCCTGCGATTTATTTAGCAGGCCATTGCCTAAACATCTCACTCGTTGGATAATTAACCATTCAAGCTGCCTCATCGAGCTTCCATTGGAGAACCATTTTTCCTTTTCAAAACCATCCTTTGTCCACCGTACGCTTAGCCAGGATGATCCTATTGCTATAATGCTTGAGCAGTGCTACATCCAGAGTGAATTTGGTGATCTGGACGGTCTGGATTCACATAGGTTAATACCACCTGTGGAATAGGTGGGTGCTTGCGCAAAAACCTTCATGACCAGCATCACCTCTCCGTTTGAATTACCTTTGTAGCCCTCGAGATCACAAAATTACATGGTCCCTTGGTTGGTGAGTATGAGAAACCGGATATACCATTCGTAGTTCATCTTACTACTCTCCATCTTCTATGCATCAGCAATGATTGACCGTTGGTCGAAATTAAATCTAAATGTTGAATAGATGAGAGTTAAATATGGACGGTTAACATCTGTTTTCCCAACCATCTACGCCCATCCACGAATGTAGATGATCAGGATGATCCATTCGACGGTAGATTATCCACCATACAGCTAGAGGATGATCTGTATACATCCCAGCAATTTGGCGCGATGCATGCAGGTTGAGAGCCAACGATAAGATTAGTTCTTCAGGACACTATCAAGGACCATGTGATCCCCACCGTCAATTATAAAAGTAAAAACAATTACTCGTCCAATTTCAACTCCACAAATTAACGGTTGAGATCATATATGCGTTGTGATTTTCTTTTACCGTGGTTCATCAACGATAATAGCCAAAATAAGGACGGTGATCTAGTCATCGAAATATCTCTCTGCATGTGGGGCCCATCTGGCATTGCATTCTCGATGAGACTGGTGCAACATTGTCTAGTCTCTTGTGACCCCATTAACGAAAGCCGTCCTTTGTTATTTAGAAAACCCAAAAAAAAAAGGTCGTGATTTGGGAAGCATGAATGCGAGTTGCGAGATCGAGGAATGTGGATCGTATCCGACAAAAGAAAGTGGGTCCGTTCGACTACGACGGATTACTACGCAAGGATGCTGGGTGGGGCACACATAGATGTTTTTTGTGAAATCCACTCCGTACATCCGTTTTGAGATATCCGTTTAGGACGTGTAACCAAAATATATATGTATACAACAATTAAATGGGCCACACGAGAGGAAATATTGGGAATTCAGTTAGCACCGTTGAAGCATTCTTATGGCCATAAAAGTTATGTATCAGGCTATATTTTTGGTGTTTTTCACTTCATCTCATTTGGAATGACCTTATAAACGGTTTGGACAGCATATAAACATCAAGGTGGAGCCCAGGAAGGTTTCAACGGTGGGAATTTCTTTCCCCAATTTTCCCTCTCGTGTGACCCACTTAATTTTTGTATCAACTCTTTTTTGTTCTCACAAAACGGATGTACGGAATGAATTTCTCACATACATTGCAGTGGGTCCCATGCAGCATCCTTGCGCGGGAACTTCACACGGAAGGGAAGGGTTTCGCAGGAAATCCGCGTCCTCCATTGGAATGAATCCACTGGCACGTGGCATGACCATGTCAATCCACTGGCACGACGGAATAATTTGGTCCGTCCACATGGCCTCGGTGGAAACGACGGTGCTTGTTCGTTTTCAGCTGGTAACTATAGGAGCAGCATCCCAATAATGCACTTATCGTGGGTCCACCCATTAAAACATGCGTCTCATGGTTACAAGTGATGTGAAAACTAGTTGATGACACTGTCGGAGAGATGACAAATCAAACGCATTCGTCCATCTAGTGGTGCTTATCATAGTAGGCTTATGTTCACACGATCAGTGCATTGAGGGCCTCTATATTGGAACATGTGTGGATGGATTAGAAAAAACTACATCTTAGTATTTTAGGCCATACATTTGTTTTGCAAACTGAAAATTGACCATCTAGCAGATTGATCAACTGCCATCAATATAATGGTACTGTTTTGATTGATGGAATATTGGACATCATATTAACCATCTAGCACATATGCCACGTAGGTACGTGTAAGAGATGGATGGATACTGCTAATCTGGCATTTCTCCTGTCGAATAGCCATACACCTGACCATACTATAGCAAATCTTTGTCCTATGGTTGGCATACCATCTCCATTGTTCTGTGTTTGTTTGGCCAATCTGAGCTAGCTGATGCTTGGAGTTAGGACCTAACATCGTGCAGAAAAGCTGATAGAGAAAGTGGATTTTACACATACAATGGGGTGGGCCCCACAGACTTTGGTGATTTACATATACAATGCGGTGAGCCAGCAGACTTGGGTCTTTTACACATTGCGAAATTGCAGACTTGCAGTCCTCACGGGGGAGATTTGGTAGGTGGAAGCGGATTGCGTCGTACCCCGGCCGTAGAGTTTGTGTGGGATCCCACCGTGATTTATTTGTTTATCCATGCCGTCCATCCGTTTTCTCAGATCATTTTAAGATACGAGGCCAAAAATTATACAGATCCAACGCTGAAGTGGACCACACCGAATAACAAATGGTAAAGTAGATATAAACAACAGGCCCCCACCGCATTTAATGAGAAAACATGGTGGCACGTGGAATGATTTTGGAGGGTAGTTTTGTTGTTTGGCATGACATCTTGGCCACTTCAGTCATTCGGTGGAAATTAGATTCTCAATCTCAATTTTAAAGCTGTGTTTGGATGCACAATTGAATTAAATTGCAGTGTAATCAATTTAATCAAGGAGGAATTGTAGGCCGTCCGCTGATGTACATGATTCCACATATGCGAGGATATATTTCAATGATCCGAATCGTCTATGTGATGGGCCTCACTGGAATGAATACCCAAAAGAAATCTCCCGTATTGGAATATTTCAAACCATTGATCATTGAGTTCCCTCGAATATTGTCCAGCTGCTTAGCTGCTCTTCCGTGGGCTACTTATTCAACGGTTAGGACCTTCCCATCAAGACTATCTTCGAAGGTGGCCTAAACAGATGTGTATCCCATCAAATCAACGGTTTGGATCACTAATGACTGGACCACTGCCTCACATGTTTGGAATCATGTTGGTAGGATTTGGTGATGAGCAGGATCCTACATTTCGTCCCTAATTAAGAGGGAACGACAAAGATCAATGACGTGTCCGGTGTCCTTGCATACATAAATGAGGAGAGACACACACCACTTTCACTTACAACCGGCAATCTTGTCACTTTCACTTGCTTATACAAATTATGGGAAGAAAGATACCGGTAGGATATTGGGTTCTTATCTCCAATAGTACCCTTCCAAATGCATGAATCATGTGCCACAAACGTGAAATCCAGCGATATTTGCGCCACTATGATGGAAGGAGATGTTAGTGGCACACGTGCCATTGTGGCATCCATACGAGAGATCTGAACCATTCATCACGTGGGACCCACCAGGGACATGACCAAGCACCAGAACCGTCCCAAGAAAGTTAACACAAAAGGAGTGTCATACCTGCATGAAAAAAAAAAAAGAAAGAAAAAGAGTGCTTTGAAGAGAAGAATAAACAACCGTCCAAATTCAACATATACTTATGATTAGACCAGACGAATGTTCATACCGGACATGTTTACTGTCAGCCCTGCCTGATGAATGGCCTCGATATTGTACGGATGAAATTCTGGCACATGTGCGGCATTAAAAATCCCTTATTCTTAATAGCTGCTAGAGTTGAGATCGGTTAATCACTTGACTCGACTCGGAATTATTGGACCCGGTTCGTTACGAGTTTGAGCTGAGCACGAGCGGATTTTTTTATATTCGTTTTGATTTCGAGTAGAGTACAAGCTGGACAGTACTCGACTCGGTACTCGTACTCAGACGAGTAAAACTAATATATGTTAAAATTGTTAATATATGTTAATATAAGTAATATATGTTAATATAGAAATTATTAATATGCTAATATAAAAATTGTTAATATGTCAAATGAATCTTAATTTATAACTCGAACTCAGTTCAAAGCTCGAACTCATTGCTTGAAAACACTGCTTGAATGGGGCTCAAATTTAGACTCGGACTTGAACTCGACTCGAAAATTCGGACTCGACTCGACTCGATTTCTACTCATATTCGGACGATTAAAGCACGAGCAAAGAAACCATGCTTAATGCCCAAGCAGAACCGAGTACGAGTAGGACTCAGCCAGTGCGAGCCGATCATGAGCTGGGCAATACTCGGCTCAGCTCGACTTGCGTACAACTCTAATAGTGACAACTAGATGCTAGATGATAGTGAGATGGGTCCACGGGGCTTTGGAAGATGCTCAACTGATGTATATTATTATTTTTTTCTCGTTTTTTCTTAAGACCTTTGAAAAAAAAACTCAGACAGATCCACTTATTAGGTGTGCCACATGCGTAACTTAGACTCCGAGGCTGTCCATCTGTGCCCAATGCTTTCTTTCCCACCCATGCCATGCGTATACGTAATTCGTGCAGAATATATGTGCTGTTTAAGTTGGGGCCCACACCATAATCATCGTCTGGTGTGAGAAGCTGGATGGTCCAACTTACAAGATGGGATACAACATTGAAATCAGCAGACATCTGGTTTTCTATTCAAGGCACTCGTAAATCCCACGTCATCAGGACACGGATTAACTACTGGCACCGAATCTCGTTACTGAAGAAATGTCACTAAGTTCCGTGGGTCCCCATCATGATGTATGTATTACATCCGCACTGTCCATCCATTTGGAGAGAACATTTTAATGCATGAGCCAAAAAAGGAGGCAGATCCAAACTTCAAGTGGACCACACCAGAAAATAAAAAATAAAAAAAAAAGTAGGGATTGAACACCTACCATAAAAAAAAATATATTAGGAGCCACATAAGTTTTCAATCAAGCTAATATTTGTGTTTTCTATTCATCCATGTCTTTATTAACTAATGAGCAGGTTAGATCTCAAATAAAAATCATGGTGGGGCATAAGAAGGTATCAACGGTGGTTGTCACTGTCCCCACTGTTTTTTATGGTAGGACCCATTTGAACTTTGAATCTGTCTCATTCTTTGGCTCATCCCCTAAATTGATATCTCTAAATGGATGGACGGTGTGGATACAACACATACATCATGGTGGGCCCACATAACTTGATGATGTCACTTCAGTAGCCAAACTCACCACTCAACCCGTCAGTAGCTAATCCGCGTCCACCTCATCATGATTCATGACTGGATTGGCCCAATTTCTGGGGCCCACCTTTTGCATTTCCTGGATGATGCTACATGAGAAAAATCAGTGAATGTTTATTCCCTTTAATCACTTCATGCACGACATAACACGTTTAACCTATGGTTTTCTAGACTTTTTCAATTTCCTTATGAACGTAGCATCGAGAAAAGCTTTGCCTACATTGGTCAAAGAGACGAAATGATGTAACGTCGCCCTAGCTCGACTGAAGGGAGAGGGGTTTGATTTGATATTTTGTCAAATGCCCAACAATAAAAATATACCATGCAGGCATATCACATGGTGGGCCTGTAAAATAATAAAAAGGGTAAAATCATCATTTAAATAGAAGCTTCCAACATGATTTGTGGGGCCCACTATGTGACACTGAACCAAGGAATAGCCCATTTGCTATTGGGTTCACATGGAGCGATGATTCTTCCTTTTCCTGCTTTTGTAGTAGTTAGGTGTTACAAGGTGAAGCATTCACACTTAAATATGAATAAAAGTACGTCTCTAAGAAAAAAAAAACCTCCATGTGTATAGGTTGTTGGAGAGGAAAGGGAAACCAGTTCCATGTTTATTAAGTGTGTAACAATTTAAAATATTTATATAATGCATGTCACATGGTGGGCCTATAATGTAATAAAAAAGGGTGAAAACATCATTTCATCAATGGAGCCTCCAACATGTTTTGTAGGGCCACTATGTGACACTGGCCAAGGAATAGCCCATTTTCCATGAGGTTAAAACAATGCATTTTTTATTTTTTTTTCCATACTAATATTACTAGGTAAAGACCTTTCTTCAAAAAAAGAAGAAGAAAAAAAAAGGGTAAAGCATTCACGCTTAAATATGAATAGAAGTACAAGCCCGGCAAAAAAAAAAAAAAAAAGGCCTTGTGTATAGATTCATCAAGATGAAAACGAGGTGACTGTCACCAGGATAGATTAAATTAGGGAGATAGTTTTGCCACTTATCAACTGTAAACAAACACTAGATACCTTTGGTACATGATAGGCCTGTGATATAATATTCAAAAGGGTAAAACCATCATTTCCTCAACAAAGACCTCTTATATGATTGGCAGGGCCTACAATGTGACATTAGGTCATGTACGAATAACCCATTTTTCACTGCGTTCCCAAGAAGCGATGATTTATTTATTTTGTTCTAGTAAGGTTTTATAGGGTAACACAACTAATAGATCTAACTTTGGATCACTCACAAATGCCATAGCATCTCTACCAAGCCAACCAATAAGGTGGAGACACATGAAGCAAAATTTTAAAATCATAGTTTAAACCTTCGCATGAGTATATGACGAGGCATTGGGCATTGTACCACAACTATGTAGTAAATAAAAGAACATTGAAAGTAGCTTAAAGGCGCATATCATTGTATACATCTGGAAAATAGTCAAAACTTCTCAATTGTAAAAGGGATTTGCCCACACCAGTACTGTGGAATTCAATTAAGTCTAGCTCGATTTAGTCTTCTACTGATCTGGTACTATCGAGGAAGACACGATATTTTACCTTAGTTTTAAATGCCCAAAATAAGTAGAAAAGATGGAAATATAAGTTGAAGCGGTTCAAGCATCTCTCTCCATTTGTTCTCAAGGAAGAAAATTAATTATATAATTAATAAATGCATAATTTCAATGAAGTGGTTGCTAAATACTTCTAGGTTAAGAGACCTTATGGCTTAGTCAGGTGGTCTTAGAAACTGATGACCGTGCATCTACCTTAATAGACTTAAGACTCAATAGATAGGTCCATTTATAAAACAGTTTGGTCAAAATGGAGGCCCAATTGCCCAATTTGGCCATACCACAACATGTACGTACCCAGTGCCAACTGTGCTAATAACGTACTATAATGCGCCCATGCAGCCTTACAGGGCACTGCCCACACGTGCGTGGGTTTGCGTGCTCAGTGCTTCACACCTCATTAGGCCATCTAATTCATGAAATTTTAAGTAATATCAACTTTGAATACAGATCTTTTGTTTGCGTCAAGCAGAAAAATAGTGATTGTTACAATCTAATTAGACAATATCATTACACACCATCATTGCTAACTAGCATGGACCAATAACGATACAGGAAAGCGGAAAAGTCATGCTTTTGGCAAAACAGGGGATCCGGACTCTTCAATTACTTCTCTTCCAACTTCTCTTCTAACGTTAGACTTCAGAAAACAAGTTTTCTAAGCAATGCTTATATATAAAAATTTTAAAAACAACTTGCAATCCTCATTTAAAAAAATAAAAATAAATAAATAAATAAGTTATAAAGGCTTTGGGCATCTAAAATAGTTATATGCATAAATGGTAGTGTATTTTGAACTTTAACCATCACATACCATATAAAAGTTACAAGGACCTTTAGTGGAGAAATCTTAAAGTAAGAACTCTTGTGGATAAATCAAACTAGATCACACACATACATAACTGTGTAAGAATTCTATAAGGTAGGCCTTATTGATCAATGGTCCGGATTGTCCCAAGGGTTGGATAATGTGATCGGGTGCACTAGTGGACCCCACTAAGTTGTGATGCATCCAGAAATTTCATGTAAGGAGTGTGATGCTAGAACTGTAATATACAAACAGTATCCAAGTGGGACTGAGATTACCTAATTCATGTGGAGCCATAGGGAGAGGAGTTTCGATGAGTTTCAAACTCCTTTGCCCTCCATAACTATAAGAACAGGGTTGTGTCCCCAATCCAACACATTGACAGAAGCAAGTAAAGATATACATGAACCGAGTTAGCTCGGTTAGCTCGCTCGACTCGACTTGAAAAGGCTTGGTTCGACTTGGTTTGAAACTGAGTTTGAGTCGAGTCAAGCTGATTTTTTGAGTTCAAAAAAATTTCGAGCCAAGTTCGAGCTTGCCCAAGCTCGACTCAACTCGGATCGAACCCTAACTCGAATCGAA
Organism: Magnolia officinalis; assembly: GCA_021015155.1. Classification (NCBI taxonomy): domain Eukaryota; kingdom Viridiplantae; phylum Streptophyta; class Magnoliopsida; order Magnoliales; family Magnoliaceae; genus Magnolia; species Magnolia officinalis. Next base: position 35,167,618 of record JAJHSJ010000004.1, on the reverse strand, counting down.
CTCGGATCAAACCAGTTCAGTGACTCGGTTATTTTCATATTGATGTTGCTCACCAAGTGTTTGATGAAATGACTCAACGAAGTGTCGGCTGGTGGTGAGGAAGGTATGTATATGAAAGAAATACACTTGTATCTTTATTTTGATGTTACCTACTGAGTGTTTGATAAAATACCTGTAAACTATTGCTGTTGTTTTACATACCGTGAGAAATTGAAGGTGCACTCCATGTGTTTGAGAAAATGCCACACAGGCTCAAACTGGCCCGAGCTGCTGACCGAACTGAGCCGAGCTGGCCAGTCAAGCTCGAGAACCAAGGTGAGCTGAGTTCGATCTGGGGTCAGCTAGTGGCCGAGCCGATTCGAGTTGTGCCAAGCTTGACTCGGTTTGACTCGTGTACAACTCTAGAAGTAAGAATTCAATCAGAGCTTCTCTAAGGGTGTAAGGAGAGGAAGACTGCGCCACCAAGCCTACTGCAATGGCGTTCCAACCTGGTACGTTATTTCATTCATCTGATCTTCAAACTTAATGCACAACAAGGTCCTTTTACAATTCCACATAAAGTCTTACAATTGGTATCAGAGATACCATGCATTAGGTATGAAGGATCAATACAGAAAATTAGAGATTTCAGAATTCCCACATATGGAATTGGGAATCTCGAAATCAGTTAGGGATTTCGATTCCCAAATCAAGCAGTTAGGGATTCGATTTAGAAATCAAAAATCAGGGATTTGATTCCCAAATCGAATTGGAGATTTCAATTCCTAAATCCAATATTTAAATTTTCTAATCCCTGATTCAAAGATTAGGGATTTCAGATTTCGATTTCCAAATACAGTAATTAGGGATTGAAATTTGAAATCGGATAATTGGGGTTTCGATTCCTAAAACAATAATTCGGGATTTCGAATCCCATTAACAAAACTCTAATTAGAGTTAACGATGAAAACCCTTACCTGTGGCCGTCCGAAGAATCAGGAATGAGTTTTCATTATACCCAGTTGAGGAGAAATCTCTCCGATGCAGTAGCCATGGCCGACAGCAGCAAACCCATCTTAAGCTTATAGCCAAGCATCTGGTGATGTAACCATCGATTCCGACGTCAATTTCAAGTGTGTTGATGCTGGATTTCATGGACGGTAGTCGACAACGACAATGGGTGATATAGGGTTTGGGTTTTCCCCACCTTCACCTTTAAGAAAATCCTAGATTCCTCTAAATGAAGCATCGTACGTCTTCGGCGAATGGGTTCTACATCAGAGGCGATAGGATCTGCGGTTGTGCCTATCTGTTTCATCGTATCAGCGTTCGCTGTCCTGGCGGAAGTCAGTTTCAGATTGAAGGCAGAGGAGATGGCTGTTGCTGTTAGGGTTGGGGTTTCTTAACCCCTGTTTGTCGATTACCCTTGAGGGGTGTTTTTTTCTTTAAAATAGGGCCAACGCCCAACACAGCTCTTTTCCAGTTGGGCCTTTCGAGATTTGGTTTTTGGCCCTGTCTACTAGCTTGTTGAGGGTCAAATATTACATATTATCCCCCATTTATTACTTGGTTTTTTAAACATGATGATGCTTAATGTTCTATTTTAATCATGTTTGTGTTACAAGGTGAATTTAAGAGCTTGGATTGAAAAGGATGCTAAAAGCATGAATTTAACCCTCAAGAATCACCAAAGCCAAGGATGGATCTTGTGAGACCAAGAATGAAGAATTCACATGCCAAAGATCTAAGAAAATCAAGTGAGGAATGAAGAGCATTGAAGACATGAAGTGAATAAAATAAATCCTGAAATTGTCCTGAAAACAAACATATTCCTGAAAGTGTCCTGAAGAAGCATATTCTGAAACTCTGGGTCATTCTGTGAAATTATGCAGAGTGAAGTCTATTTTGAGAAACTGTGTAAATTTGAGGCAGTTTTGCGAATCTATGCGAACAAGGCTATAAATATGGGTTTCCTATGAACTTTTAGGGATATCTAGAGTTTAAGGAGTGGAGCAAAAGCGTGGAGAAGCCGTCGCCAAGAGTTTTTCTTCCCTTAGTTGTTTTTATGCTTTTCTTAAGAGATTCTAGTTCAATCATATCTATGGTTGGCTAAACCTCCTAGCTAGGGCTAAGAGGTGAAGCTTGTAGCGTGATAGGATGTTTTCTATTGTTTTGATTCATGTTTAAGTTAAACTATCTTTGATTCTAGTTTGATTATAAGAAATACTTTCAGTTTTTAATGGTTTGTTATGACTCAAATTACAATAGATCTTCAATAATTTTGAGTATGTTATTTTCATGTATTGAGATTGTGAAATTAGGAAATCCCGTTGTTCACCATCGCCCTATGGGCATGGTTGGGCTATGGAATCCTTCTAATCTTCATGATTCTCTTATGATTGGTTGTGGGATTGGTAAATCCTGTTGTTTGCCTTGTCTCATGGGCATGGTTTTGTGATGGAATCACTTCCGGTTCTCACACCTCTTATCCATTGAAAATTAGGTCAAAAGAAGTTCAGATTTGGTTTTACTGAGATATCTTTCAATTGGATAAGATGAGACTCTGATTCTAGTTGTGTCCTTGAATCAAACATAAATCTTCCTGATATCTACAAGTGGATCCTTAGAAACCCTAGTTCCTACCTTTGAATTCTTAAGTTTTAATTACTTTAATCACAATTACTTTCTCAATTACTTCAGAATTAGATTCACATCTTCTTCTAGTTCTAGTTCTAGTTCTAGTTACTTTCAGAATACGTACAAGTTTCAGTCCCTATGGATTCGACCTCGGTCTCACCAAGATTATTACTACATTGCGACCCTACACTTGGGGTTGTGAACATGGCCCACTGAGTGGGCCTGGTCCCACTTTAGATTAAGATGTGGACCACATCTCCAGGCTGAGTGATCTAGTGGCTCATCCTTGTGGGCCACATGTTAGTTATGTTGCTCGGATGGACCCTTTTGATATTGCTACATTACTTATGAACGGGCCAACGCCTGATTGTGTTAGCCATCCAACAGACCCATTGGCCATTTCATTCCATTAGTGGGGCATGTGTATAGGGCCTAAGTTGGGCCTATCTTTTGGGACTAATTTGTTTCACATTCATTTGATATTGTATTTGGTTCACATTCATTTGATACTTTATGTTCACACTCTAGTTAATTTTGAGCCCAATCAAGGCCTGGTGGTTGACTAGATGAAGCTCATATTCTAGGCCCATACCATTTTAATTCAACCTAACTTAGGGCATGTTGAATGCACATTTAATGTTTAGGCCTTCCCTTTGGAGCCAATTTTGGGATTCGTTTCTTAGATTTGAGCCATCGTTTTAGTTTAAAATGAGTGTATAATCTGGATCATTCACTAGATGGACAATAAAGAATACAGACCTTTCATCATGTGGATCTTAAGTATTGGATCTGACTATGCCAATCGTCTAGCGTGTGAGTGTTAAAGGTTAGACTTGTAATGCTCATTGATGATGACCAGATCATACAAAGTCTTTATTTGGCTTAATTGTGAGCCCATTACCCATCTTTTAGGAGTTGATATAGACCGTTGGAATAAGGAAGGTGAAATCTACCTATCTGTTTCTCTTTATACTTCCTCAATTTTTCCAACGCTCAATATCAACTGCCTTGTGGGCCAAATCAAACTGATTAATATTTAATTCATTGAGGGCAAGATTAAAATCACAATCTTGAGTCCGTATCTGTGATATTGGATTCGGTTGTGTTAGCCACCATAATGACCTCAATCAGAGAAAATTTTATGGGTCCAGACTTGTGATTGGGATTCAGTTCATGGATTGCATGCAGTTGTGTTCATGTCTAATGCGAACTGTGACGAAAACGCAAAAGATCACCGTTTGGCAGGGACATAGCGAGATGGAGTAAATGGTGCTGGTGATGTAAAGATGAAAGACTCATCCTATCCGCAAGTATTGAGTGTCTCACATTTACATAATTGGCATCATTTAGCTTCATGTTCAAAAGAGTCACTTGCATGTTATAATTACCTCCCACAAGAGTGATGATGATGAAACTGATTCTCACCAGGATTGGATGGTAAGGCCCATCTTCATCCCGAATAGTTCAATTAAAGCCCCCAATCAATTGAATTGATAAATTTTGTCCGATATTCAGTTTTATTCATGAATTGTTCTATGTAAATAATCTGCTAATGTGAGTATATTTTGCAACCAGTTACAATTCTAACTCAAACGTATCAAGTTCACATCCTAACCGGGTCTGATTATATTCAATGGATAGAGTCCATAGAGACAGTCCTGGGATGCTTACATTTAGACATTACTTTTGAAATTTTTGAACCTTCAAATCCTTTGAAAACAGTCAGAATATTGTTTGGGTAAATGATACAAGGGAAGTACCTTAGTTTCCTAATCCTGCTGTATGAAAAGGACTAATAAGAACTTGGTAATCACGCTCATGCACCGCATTGCATGTGCCGTTTGGCGTTGGATAGAGCACTGAGGAAGTGACTGACATGCGCCACCGTGAGATGAAGATCGCAGAGGGAGTGCAGGCGAGGGGATGCATCATTTATACATACCATTTTTTTACATTAATCAGAGTACTTAAGGATGTGTGATTGTATTTTTTTTATCATTATTGCTTGACTGAATTGATAACATATTAACCTTGCTTTATAGTTCCACTGAGTTGATCACTCACTCCCACGTTACGGGACGATGTTGTACACACCAACCAAACCCTGCCTTAGTTGCAGGTGGAGGCGATGTCTACGAGGCGGAGCCGAACTATGAGGATGGCGAGGAGGCATTCTCTTTCATGCAGTTTTCAGGCGGGTTCATGTGAGTCGTGGCCTGATCGACGAGGACTTTTAGGATGTTGATTAGATGCCCTTACACTTGCTATTTTGTCTTTTGAATCATACATGTATATTCATTTTTGGTCTATTTTGGAAAATATAAATGTATCTATTTAACCTGGTAACATGTTCACACTCTGGAGACTTACAACAGTTTATATACTTTATATATCTATCACAATTCTTCCGCTTGCGTAATTTAACTGTCTCTGGAGTATAATATGTTGTTTTGGTGTAATCCCGCTCATGTTTAATGCACTAACATGAACAACATTTAATCATCATTATCTATGTTGCATAAGTGATGCGTTGGAACTTGAGAGTGGAGCTTATGCTCGACCCCCGATTTTCAGGGCGTTACACACACCGTCCAGACCCCTGAATAATGTGGCCAGCTGTGATGTATGTGTTATATATACACCGTCCATCCTTGGGGTCGGCATGATGTATGTGTTCTAGATGTGGACCCCACCATAACGTATGTGTTTCATCCACGCCGTCCAGTCCACTGGATGTGGACCCCGCATGATGTATGTGTTTTGGTCTGGGCCCACTGTGATGTACGTGTTGTCCAAGTGGGTCCCCACTATGACGTATGTGTTTCATCCACGTCGTCCAGTCCACCGGACGTGGACCCCGCATGATGTATATGTTTTGGTCTGGGCCCGCCGTGATGTACATGTTGTCCACGTGGGTCCCTACTAAGACGTATGTGTATCATCCGCACCATCTAGCAACCTGGGATGGTGGGATCCACCGTATTGTATGCGTTGTATATCCAACTGGTGGGGCCCACTTTGTAATGCATAAGGCCCACCTTGACATGTGTATTACAAGCACACTATCCATCTGATTTTCTAGACCATAGGGCTGACCTATGAGGCCCACCTTGATGTATTTGCTACTCATGTTGACCATCTATTTTGCTGGATCATGGGCTGCCCCACAAGGCCAACTATGATGTATGTGTTACACACACCATCCTCCCATTGTGCCTAGATCATGGGCAGTTTCATGAGGCCCAGTTGTGATGTGTATGAGGCCCATGTGATGAGGCCCAATATGATGTATGTGAGGCCCATGTGATGAGGCCCAATGTGATGTATATGAGGCTCATGTGATGAGGCCTAATGTGATGTATGTGAGGCCCATGTGATGAGGCCCAATGTGATGTATGTGAGGCCCATGTGATGTATATGAGGCCCATGTGTGAGGCCCAATGTGATGTATGTGAGGCCCTTGTGTGAGCCCATGTGTGAGGCCCAATGTGATGTATATGAGGCCCTTGTGTGAGGCCCAATGCAATGCATATGAGGCTTATGTGATGAGGCCAAATTGTGATGTGATTCCACCATGATGTATGTGATAATGTTTATGATGCCCATCCATCTCATATCTAGAGTAAGGACTATGGGCCCCATTATAGGATAAGTTCTAAATGGGCCACACCTTGGGAGCAATGGTGGTTAAATGTCCACATCGTAAGAGCAATGGTGGTTAAATGTTCATGTTGTGAACGGTGGTTAAATGTCTTCGTTGTACATCTCCCTAGGGCCCGTTATTAAGCCCATGACCATCTTATCTTAATGGGCTAACCCAAATTGTTGGGGCCCCATTGGTATTAGTATGACCCATCTATTCATATTGGGCTAACCCCAAAATATTGGGCCCCCATTGATGCTAGCCCACTTGTGCTTGTTGGGCCCATTGGTAGCCAAGCCAACTATATGATAGGGTGGGTGAGGAAGCCCACTTATTGTGTGATTCACCCTTGCTGTAGATGGATGAATATGTGGTATCAGATCTAGTATATCCGTTGTTGAGGACTGATCTTGATATTATATTTGTTAATCATGCTAGTGTACTTGAATTAGTAGGACATACTGACTATAGGCTAACATAACATCATGAGACATGCCCATGCATATCATTTGTATGCTTGTTATGAGAAGTGCTTGATCATAGCATATGTCATTGGGCAGATTGATTATTGGGACTCCCTAATAAATTGAGTTGCCTCACATGAGCACGCGGTATGCACAGGATTGATGTATAATTGGATGGTGTGCTTCATGCACCTTGCATTGTATGATTCGATTGTTGTACGCCCTAGCCACATTAGGGTCGTAGCCTCCACAGGCATAGCGTGGATGGCAAGATTGGATACCGAAAATACTTGTTCTAGTACGGGGGTGCCACGTAGATGTCCTAGGGTAAAAGTCCCCAAACCCTTATGATACTAGGAGGATGCTCCAATGTCTAGACCGAGTGGATGCATGAGCGTATAAGGGCCGAATATCAGTTGGTCGCGTCTCCCACTATGTTGTGGTCGGTTGATGGGGGTATGGCCTTACCCGCCCGAGTGAGGGGTGAAAAGGCCAAGCTATATGTCCTAGAGGGGGGGGGGGTGAATAGGACTATGCCAAATTTAAAATAAAATTAGCGGAAATAAATTAAACTAATAGCCTTACAATATGAATCAATTCACAAAGCTAAATTTAAATCACCTTGATAAATAGGTATTGAGAGATTGATACAAATTCAGTTCTAAGGACAACCTTACACCATAATAAACAAGGGCTTATGGTAGGACAACCTTATTTCTAGAACCTCTTTTGGATCAAGGACTCAATTTTAATATAAGTAAATGAAATAGCAAGGAATTGAAATTAAATGCAGAAGTAAGATCTAAATTATTACAACAATCCCCACACTTGCTTGAAATGTAAATAGTTACAACATTCACATCCACTTGTACATTCCACACAATCGAATGATAAAAGATATGAAAATTAAGCAAGCATTCAATCCACAAGACAAAGAGTTATAGTGGTTCGCCTGTGTGTACACCAACTGTTTTCCAACAGCCACACAAAAAGCTACTCCACTCCTAATATCCTCACACGGGATATTAGCGTTCACTATTAAATAGGTTTTCACAGGTCCACCAAAAACCTTTACAATTGTGTCTTTTTCACTTGGGCTTACACAATTCAAAAACCCCTCTTTTCTGAGTTTTCTGGCTCTCCTCAGATAACCAATACAATGAGATTTTTCTGGCTTAACCTCAAACAAAACCAAAAGAAATGAAATTTTATAGAATTGTAAAATACCTGAATTTCTCCTTTTCGTAGAAGCCCGGTAGAACCAATCGGAGTAGATGATTGAATGTCAAAGTTCAATTTCCAATACTCACATTCATAAGGTTCTAAATCCTAATTGATTTTAGATTTTACCAAGTTGGGCGTAGCTATATTTGATTTTGATTCCAAGAAGAAGGAATAAGATAATTCCTCTTTTCAAATAAGATTGGAATACAGAAACAAAATCAAATTAAATAAGCTAGCAAAAAGGAATATTAAATAAGCACAATGTAGCTTAAAATAAACACAGACTTATCTCAGAGTGATCACTTGAAAAAATCTTGAATTGAATCGAGTTGAAGTGTGAAAAACTCTGAATTTCGTGTTCAATTTATAGAAGCAAAAATCGCTCCTACGACTGGTCTTAGAAACCTACGACTGGTCGTAGCTCTAACAGATTTTTGAAAAATTAAGCGCGATCTTTAAAAGTCGTTCCACGACTGGTCGTGAGTAGCCTACGACTGGTCGTGGGTCACCTACGACTGGTCGTAGATATCTACGACTGGTCGTAAGACCAGAGATTTCGTTGCTGGACTTTGAGTCGTAGCTTTACGACTGGTCGTGGACGAGTCGAAGCCACTCCTACGACCGGTCGAAGGACCTCCAGGACTGGTCGTGGGCGTACCAAAAATTCTGAAAAATCTTCAACAACTTAGGACTGGTCGTGGAATTTCTTGGACTAGTCGAACCAATGCTAGGACTGGTCGAACAAGAGCTAGGACTGGTCGTAGAATAGACCAAACTTATGTAAAATAAATATTTGATTTATGTATCCAAAGTGACCTACTTAAAGGGTCAACCTAAGGTCATTCAAACCTGAACCATGTCGTATGGACATTGAACTTCAACCATTCAACGTATGTAGATATTTTTGAACCATATCAGGCTTGAGATCTTGAACTTGTTGTAGCTTTAAACTTGAGATCTTCATCAATATAAAAACTACTTCATGCGTCGCTTCTTCAGACTTGAACTTCAACATTGTAGCTTCTTGAGACTTCAACATGTAGCTTCTTGAGACTTCAACATGTAGCTTCTTGAAGACTTCAACATGTAGCTTCTTGAAGTGTTTATGCAGTGTCTTGAATTCATATAAATCATCATACAAGAACAGGACACAGATAGATGTTTTGACACATCAAAATTGGACAACCAAAGGAGCATGAGACCATAGCACTTACAATCTCCCCCTTTGTCAAATTTGTGACAAAACACCCAAATTATAATACTTCCAATTGAAACTAAGTACACACAACAAGTTCAACAATAGATAGAGAAGCATGCACAGTTATATATGATAAGTAATAACTAGCATCATTACCCCATAACTAGCATTACCCCATAACTACCCCTGAGAAGCTTAACTCCCCCTGAGTAATAGGAGCACATCATAATCATTAAAAGTAATAACTAGCATCATTACCCCCTGAGAAGCTTAACTCCCCCTGAGTAATAGGAGCACATCATAATCATTAAATTCAAATAAAGCCAAAGGCTCCCAAAACTTCTCTCCCTTTTTGTCACAAAATGACAAAGGAAGAAGAGCAACAATGATAATGAAAATAGGAGTTGATTCAAGAAAGCATAATGCATAATTCAAAAAGTCAGTGAGCATGTAAAGTTCAGACTTCAAAAAAAATATTACAGACCCATCAAAAAATTCAGTCAGAACCAGAAGAGGGAGTAGGATTAGAAGGATCAATTTTGTGTAAACCCTTAGCAATCCGCCTCATATATTTGCGTAGATAAGAGAATTGCGTGTCTTGGGTAACACGAATTTGAGCCACCTGCTCTTGAAGGGAATTCAATCTCTCATCAAAATCAGAGGGCTGAAAATCAGGATCATCAGCCGAGTCTGACTCAAGTTCTTCAAATAAATCATCCATATTCACGTCTTCAGGAAGATCACCAGCTTGACCTGCATCTCCTGCTTCAGCACCACTGCTACCAGCATCCACTTGGCCATCAGCCAATTCTAAATTCATCTTATTAATATTGGAATTATTAAAAGGGAGATGATGGATGGGTTTTTCTCTAGTAGGCATAGCCACGAGCATATGATTTGCCAGCATAGTCAATAAATAACCAAAGGGTATATCACTATATCCTGGATGGTGACGAGACAGAATAATGGAATGACAAATTAAAGAAGGTAAACATATTTTTGCACCAGAGATGACAGAATGCAAAACACGAACCATAAAAGCAGTGAGTTCGGTTTTATTACCAGAACGTGGATAAAGATTTGAGATGAAAATCCTATGAAGTACCCTGTGTCTGGGTAACAAATACCTTGAGGGAAGTGCATGACCTTTATGAGTCCAGTGAACATCCAAATTACATAAATCTCTAGTAAGCATTTTTCGTTCAGATTCTGAGAGACTGTCATGTAAAATATGAATTGGAATGCTCTCATCATTGACAGGTATTTCCATAATGTCAGCAATCAAATGTCGATCTACTAAAAACAATCCTTCTTGAGTATCAACTTTAAAAGTTAAATTCTCAAGAGAAAAATCACAGATACATGCAAACATGGATTGGGCAATGGACTGGTATGCAGCTCCACCCCAATGCAAGATGTTATCCCATCCCACAGATTCCAACAGAGGAGGGATACCAAATGAAGCAATGTGATTAACATTCACAGGACGCTCAACAATAACATTGCGCATACGCAAATCCCGAGCATTAGAAGGATCATTTTCGGGAGAGCGAAGATGACGTTGTGCAATAGAAGCTGATCTAGACGAAGAGGGACCTCGAGTAGTTTTCTTTTTACCTCTAGCATCCATTTTCAAAGGAGGATTTCAAGGAAACAACAAGATGCAAGATAGAAGAAATGGGGTTTTGATAGAACAAATTTTTCAAGATAAAACCCCAAACTTGCAATGAACGACCAAATAGATTCTACAAGAATGTGATTTGGAACACTAATAACAAGAATCAACAAGAAAATATCAAAAGAACCACTAACCTTGAAGTACAATGAAGGCGGGTTCGACCGGTCGTAGCTAGAGCCGTTGGAGAGTAAAAAGAAATGAAGAAGAGAAGTCAAAATCTCCAAAATAAAGTGAAATCCCGAGTATCACGACCGGTCGTGTAAGTGTTCGACCGGTCGTATCATGACCGGTCGTGTACACTCACGACTGGTCGAGTACGACACAAAATTTGTAATTTTTTTTAAATAATTTTCAAATTTAAGCAAATAAATCATCAAACTTATGTACATTATGATACACCAAATCATGCAAATTCAATTTAAATTGTACATACCGAGATCAAACTTTAATTTATTAAACCTGCTTTTGTCGAGAGGTTTAGTGAAAATGTCCGCAAGTTGAGTCTCGGTTGGAATGTAATCCAAATATATTACCTTTTCTTCCACTAATTCACGAATGTAATGAAATCTAATGTCAATATGCTTAGTACGTGAATGCTGAACTAGATTTTTAGAGATATTTATTGCACTGGAATTATCGTAAAATAAAATCATAGAATCCTGAGTAATTCCATAATCGCTTAACATTCGTTTCATCCAAACAAGTTGAGTACATGCATTTCCAGCAGCAATGTATTCAGCCTCAGCTGTTGATAGCGATATAGAACTTTGCTTCTTACTAAACCAAGAAACAAGACAATTTCCAATGTAGAAACAACCACCACTAGCTGATTTCCTATCATCAATGTTTCCAGCCCAGTCAGCATCTGCATACCCGGCTAATTGAACATTAGTCTCATGTGGATACCAGAGACCCAGTTTAGTAGAACTTGCGACATATCACATAATCCGCTTAACAGCAGTTAAGTGAGATTCTTTAGGATTTGATTGATAACGAGCACAAATACCAACACTCAAAGCGATATCTGGTCTACTAGCAGTCAGATAGAGTAAACTACCAATCAAACTACGATACAATTTAGGATCTACATCATTACCTGTAGAGTCTTTTGAGAGTCTCAAAGTTGTACTCATAGGAGTATCAAAATTTTTACCTTTCTCAAATCTAAATTTCTTGATTAAATTCAGAGCATATTTGGTTTGAGAGATAAAAATTCCATCAGGTTGTTGTTTAACTTGCAACCCTAGGAAATTGTTTAATTCTCCAACCATGCTCATTTCGAATTTAGACTTCATCAAATCTGCAAACTCAACAGTCATATTAGTACAGGTTGATCCATAAATAATATCGTCAACATATATTTGAACCATTAGAATATCATCGTTATGTTTCTTAACAAAGAGCGTCTTATCAACACATCCCATCTGAAAATTATGACTCAGTAAAAACTTAGTCAGTTTTTCGTACCATGCTCTGGGAGCTTGTTTCAGACCATAGAGAGCCTTCTTAAGACGATACACATTATCAGTAAATTTAGGATCTTCAAACCCTGTAGGTTGTTCAACATATACCTCTTCATGTAAATCACCATTCAGAAAGGTACTCTTTACATCCATTTGGTAAATTTTAATCTTCCTAAAACATGCAATAGAGATAAAAAGTCTGATTGATTCAAGACGAGCTACAGGGGCAAATGTCTCATTATAGTCAATACCTTCAATTTGTGTATACCCCTGTACAACTAGTCTTGCTTTATTTCGAATAATATTTCCAAGTTCATCAGATTTGTTTTTGAAAATCCATTTTGTTCCAATAATATGTTTATCTTTAGGTCTAGGAACAAGGTACCAAACATCATTTCTGACAAACTGATTAAGTTCTTCTTGCATCGCAAGAATCCAGTTTTCATCCGAAAGTGCTTCTTTTACGTTAACCGGTTCAATCTGGGATGTAAGGCATACGTAGTTACATATGTCCTCTAATTGTCTACGAGTGCGCACACCAGTGAGAGGGTTTCCAAGTATTTGAGAAGTTGGATGATCTTTAACAGTCCTTAATTCACAATTAGGTTCACTTGATGAAGTTTCTTGTTTTTCAAGTATAAGTACATCATTATCTGAACTAGGGATAGGTGTATTCAAAAGATCGTCAATCACAACATTTATTGACTCTTGAATCACACCGGTCCTTTTGTTCAGAACACGATATGCACGACTGTTTAAAGAATATCCTAAAAAGATCCCTTCATCACTTTTAGTGTCGAATTTTCCCAAATTTTCACGGTCACGCAAAATATAGCACTTGCTGCCAAAAACTCGAAAGTATTTGATAGAAGGCTTTTTCTCAAACCACATTTCATAAGCCGTTTTATTATTAGTTTTACAGATATAAACATGGTTAATAATGTAGCAGGCTGTATTCACTGCTTCAGCCCAGAGATTCCTAGGGAGCTTCATGCTATTTAACATAACATTTCCCATTTCTTGAAGCACTCTATTCTTCCTCTCGATAATTCCATTTTGTTGAGGAGTTTTAGGTGCAGAGAATTCATGCGATATTCCCTGATCGCTACAGAATTTCTCAAAACCGCTATTTTCGAATTCGGATCCATGATCACTACGGATCTTGTTGACTTGAGAACTTTTTTCAGTTTGAATCCGTTTTATAATCTTTTTCACTTCATCAAGGGTTTCTGATTTGTCTCTCAAGAATGAAACCCAAGTGAATCTTGTATAATCATCTACAATAACTAAGATGTATTTTTTGCCACCTCGACTTTCCGTTTTGTTGGTCCTATAAGATCCATGTGGAGAAGCTCGAGTGGTCTTGTGGTGGTATTGGAGTTCACCTTTTTGTGAGAGCTCCTAGTTTGTTTACCATACTGGCATTCACCACAAATCTTGTCTACTTTTTGTATCTTAGGTAGACCTCTAATTAGTTCTCCTTTGCTCAATCTGTATAAATTTCGATAGTGTACATGTCCGAGGCGTTTATGCCATAATTCTGTCTCATCGGTATGGACCATGTAGCACGTTTGTTTAGATGAGCTACTATCGCTTACTATATAGCAGTTTTCAGAAGTTCTGCGACCAGTTAATATTACAGAACCCTTTTCATTTATAATTTCACAACCTTGATTAGAAAATTTAACATTATGGTTGTTATCGCATATTTGAGATATGCTCAACAGGTTGTGTTTTAAACCCTCAACATATAAAACATTTTTAAATAAGGGAAGGTTATAGAGTTGGACCGTACCTTTGCCAATTATCTTGCAGTTGCTACCATCACCAAATGTGACTGACCCATCAGTCATATCTTTAAGATCGGTGAATAGTGCTTTGTCGCCTGTCATATGTCTGGAGCATCCACTGTCTAGGTACCATTTCGAATGGCTTGTAGCTTTGAAAGCAGTGTGAGCAACCAAACAGGCAACCTTAGGAACCCATTTCAGTACTGTTTTGGGTTTAGGAGAATAATTGGTCTTCTTTTGTTTATAGTTGTAAGAGTGACCTACTGAGTTAGATTTTAATAGCTCCTTAAGTAAATCAACAATTTTTTCAGCTAGTGGGTTTCGAATCTGATTTTTGAAATTTATATAGCTGCTTTTGGGTTTTTGAAAAGTTTTTGTATTTTTAGAAAAAACTTGACTAGTACCTTTTCCTTTTGAGTTAGAAGTCTCTCCTTTCACAAAATTGGAAGGAGTATTCTTCTGTTTAGGAGATGTGTTTTTATCATAGCCCAACCCGGATCGATCGCCACATTTTCTTGATCCGGATAATAATTTTCTAATTTTGGATCACCTTGGGCATATCTCCATGTGTCCTTCAAACTCAGAAGAGAAGATACTTCATTTTTAAGTTTCTCATTTTCAGATTTCAAATTTTCAATCAGGGAGGTTTTGAATTCCAGATCACACTTTGATTTTTCAAAACAATCTGAAATTTGGAATTTTTCTAAAACAAGGGTTTCAAAACATTCTTTAAGTTTAAAAAACTTTTCTTTTTGAAGTTTAAGTTTGACAGCAATTTTACAACTTTCCTTATATAAGGCATTGTAAGCATCTTGAAGATCTTCATCATTTTCATGATCACTATCCAAATTTTCTTCACTTGTTGAATCATCGTGATCTGAAAAAGTAAACTTGGCTAGAGTCATAAGGGCCTTAAGTTCACTGCCCGACTCGGTTTCTGAATTTTCTGATTCAGAAGAGGCTTCAGAATCAGACGATTCATCCCAAGTAGCCAACATACCCTTCCTTTTGGATCTGTCCTTTTTAGGACATTTGTTTGCTAAATGCCCATATTCTTGACAGTTGTAGCATTGACTATCTTTCAATGATTTCCAAGTTTTAGACTTAGGTTTGGAACGTTTCTTTTCATTTCCCTTTTGAAAATCGACTCTTTTCTTACTTTTGAAAATCTTATAAAACTTTTTCGCCAAAAGGGCCACATCATCTTCAGACTTTTCTGAATCTGAATTTTCTTGAGTAATACTTTTAGATGACTTCAAAGCAATAGATTTACCTTTAGGAGCTTTAAAACTTAATTCATAGGTTTGTAAAGAACCAACTAATTCTTCTACCTTCATATTATCCGTATCACGAAGTTCCTGGATTGCGGTTACCTTAGAATTGAACCGTTCAGGAAGAGAGCGTAGTATTTTTGCACACACTTTACTTTCTGGGATCTTATCGCCAAGACCCCACATTGAGTTTACAATGTCATTCAATCTAGTGTAAAAGTCCATAAACATTTCATTTTCCTCCATATGAATTTCTTCAAATTTAGTTGTGAGGAGTTGGACTTTAGATTTCTTGACAATTGATGTACCTTCGTGTGTCATTTCTAAAATATCCCAGGCTTGCTTTGCAGTATCACAGGATATGATTCTTTTGAACTCATCCGGTGATAGTGCGCAAGTGATTGCATTTAGTGCTTTAGCATTAGCACTACTCTCATTTTTCTGAAGTGTGGTCCATTGGTAATACGGTGTAATTTTCATAGATTTTGAACCATCAACACCAGTTACTTCCATGATAGGAGGTTTCCATTCAGTCACTGTGGCTTGCCACACACTTTCATCCATTGATTTGAGGAAGATCCTCATTCTGGCTTTCCAATAGGCATAGTTGGAGCCATCAAAGGGTGGAGGCGTAGTAACTGAAAGGCTATCAAAATTTGACATCTTTTTATATAGCTTAGATCGTTAGCTCAGGAAATAAATCCAAATAAAAAGCAACAAAATGAGCTATTAGGCTCTGATACCACTTGAAAAGGCCAAGCTATATGTCCTAGAGGGGGGGTGAATAGGACTATGCCAAATTTAAATTAAAATTAGCGGAAATAAATTAAACCAATAGCCTTACAATATGAATCAATTCACAAAGCTAAATTTAAATCACCTTGATAAATAGGTATTGAGAGATTGATACAAATTCAGTTCTAAGGACAACCTTACACCATAATAAACAAGGGCTTATGGTAGGACAACCTTATTTCTAGAACCTCTTTTGGATCAAGGACTCAATTTTAATATAAGTAAATGAAATAGCAAGGAATTGAAATTAAATGCAGAAGTAAGATCTAAATTATTACAACAATCCCCACACTTGCTTGAAATGTAAATAGTTACAACATTCACATCCACTTGTACATTCCACACAATCGAATGATAAAAGATATGAAAATTAAGCAAGCATTCAATCCACAAGACAAAGAGTTATAGTGGTTCGCCTGTGTGTACACCAACTGTTTTCCAACAGCCACACAAAAAGCTACTCCACTCCTAATATCCTCACACAGGGGATATTAGCGTTCACTATCAAATAGGTTTTCACAGGTTCACCAAAAACCTTTACAATTGTGTCTTTTTCACTTGGGCTTACACAATTCAAAAACCCCTCTTTTCTGAGTTTTCTGGTTCTCCTCAGATAACCAATACAATGAGATTTTTCTGGCTTAACCTCAAACAAAACCAAAAGAAATGAAATTTTACAGAATTGTAAAATACCTGGATTTCTCCTTTTCGTAGCAGCCCGGTAGAACCAATCGGAGTAGATGATTGAATGTCAAAGTTCAATTTCCAATACTCACATTCATAAGGTTCTAAATTCTAATTAATTTTAGATTTTAAAGTTGGGCGTAGCTATATTTGATTTTGATTCCAAGAAGAAGGAATAAGATAATTCCTCTTTTCAAATAAGATTGGAATATAGAAACAAAATCAAATTAAATAAGCTAGCAAAAAGGAATATTAAATAAGCACAATGTAGCTTAAAATAAACACAGACTTATCTCAGAGTGATCACTTGAAAATCTTGAATTGAATCGAGTTGAAGTGTGAAAACTCTGAATTTCGTGTTCAATTTATAGAAGCAAAAATCGCTCCTACGACTGGTCTTAGAAACCTACGACTGGTCGTAGCTCTAACAGATTTTTGAAAAATTAAGCGCGATCTTTGAAAGTCGTTCCACGACTGGTCGTGAGTAGCCTACGACTGGTCGTGGGTCACCTACGACTGGTCGTGGATATCTACGACTGGTCGTAAGACCAGAGATTTCGTTGCTGGACTTTGAGTCGTAGCTCTACGACTGGTCGTGGACGAGTCGAAGCCACTCCTACACCGTCGAAGGACCTCCAGGACTGGTCGTGGGCGTACCAAAAATTTGAAAAATCTTCAACAACTTAGGACTGGTCGTGGAATTTCTTGGACTAGTCGAACCAATGCTAGGACTGGTCGAACAAGAGCTAGGACTGGTCGTAGAATAGACCAAACTTATATAAAATAAATATTTGATTTATGTATCCAAAGTGACCTACTTAAAGGGTCAACCTAAGGTCATTCAAACCTGAACCATGTCGTATGGACATTGAACTTCAACCATTCAACGTATGTAGATATTTTTGAACCATATCAGGCTTGAGATCTTAAACTTGTTGTAGCTTTAAACTTGAGATCTTCATCAACATAAAAACTACTACATGCGTTGCTTCTTCAGACTTGAACTTCAACATTGTAGCTTCTTGAGACTTCAACATGTAGCTTCTTGAGACTTCAACATGTAGCTTCTTGAAGACTTCAACATGTAGCTTCTTGAAGTGTTTATGCAGTGTCTTGAATTCATATAAATCATCATACAAGAACAGGACACAGATAGATGTTTTGACACATCAAAATTTGACAACCAAAGGAGCATGAGACCATAGCACTTACAAGGGGGCAATGACTAGGCTGAGTCTGACCCAGCTTGAGGAATAGGTCCGCTATCGACGAATCGGGCCCGATATTGGCAGGCGGATAGTGAGGTCACTTCTACTTACCCAGTTGCGCGCTTAGATGGAACGATAAGCTGGTGTTGAGTATACTAGACCCAGGTGATATTCCAGAGATGAGTTGTATTGTTATGTGGATTCAGATGAGGATTGGTATACTTGAGTTATATCTAGCATATGACATTAGCCATGTAGATCTTGCATCGCATAGCCTTAGTGTGGCCGACAGCATTCATGTCTTGCATCGCATGACCTTGGTATGGCCGATAGCATTCATGTCTTGCATCGCATAGCCTTCGTACGGCTGATAGCATTCATGGACTTATCAACATGTTTCCGCATTACTCTAATATTGCATTTTTGGTATATATCTTGCACACATACTTACACCACCCTCTAAGTTTTCTATAAGCTTATGCACGACTATTGCGTGCAAGTGACTCTAGGACGTAGCTGAGCAAGAGCAGGAGCGTGCAGCCGAGATTTTGGTGTTCTGATATTATCTTATATTTTCCTTTATGCATTATACCTAAAGTTTTTTATCATAGTGGATTTTGTGATGGTGTTCTTGTTATTGTTCGTGGGTTATGCTTATGGTTATGCTTATTATGAAATAAATTTATGTTGAAAATCCTCCTTGTAGGATCCCAGGATCGGAACCTGGTATATGGGTGCCGGGAGCCGAAAATGGGGTACTACGGAGGCTGTCGGCGCAGGATTCGGCGATCTAGAATTTCGTGAGCTCAGTCTCCGAGTTTAGGGCGTGACACTCACCACCTCTCATCTCTTCATAAAATTTATCCCACACCATTGATATTTTCTTTTATTTACCCGAAGCTACAATGTTTATGTTTTTTGTCACATCTCTCTCCACAAGAAGAGGAAATGTGGCTGACACACTAGGGGTAGTTAAGATTTCTTCACTAGTCATCTATAAATATAAATATAAGAAACACATGTGAGATTTGTTAAATTCGATTCCACAATATAAATGCACAAATTTAATTATCCATGAATCTAAATGTACAATTCTATTCCATAAATCTAATAATTAGGGATTTCATCAAATCCCCAATTCAATTCAAATCTCTCCTTAGGGATTTGAAATCCACTCACAAATTCGAAACCCTAATTTGGGTTTTTTTATTTTTTTTTAAAAAAAAAAAGGAAAGAAGAAGAAGAATCAGGAGGGAGGGAGAGGAGTAGTGTGTGTGTGTGTGTGTGTGTGTGGGCATGTGTGTGTGTGTGTGTGTGTGTGTGTGTGTGAGAGAGAGAGAGAGAGAGAGAGAGAGAGAGAGAGAGAAAACCTTGAGAGGGATGGAGATCGAGTGGCTGTTTGCGTCAGTGGGTCGAGATAGACGAGAGAGAGGGGCGAGGTCACGAAGGAAATGATCTCGACGAGAGAGAGGGGCGAGGTCACGAAGGAAATGAGATGGAGGTGGCTATTTGTGAGCGAAGTTTCAAGAGAGAGATGGGGATGAATTTTTTGCAAGGAGAGAGGGGGGGTTTGAACTTTTAAGAGAGAGAGAGAGAGAGAGAGAGAGAGGGAAGCGAGCTTTACTCGCGTCTCCAACAGGAGTGGGAGGTGATCTCAGCCATCTTTAATCCTTTCAATCTAACGTTTCTTGGCAAACGAGTACAAATGGTGCGCAAGACATGAGCGGCGAAATTTTCATTTTATATATATATATATATATATATATATATATATATATATATATATATATATATATATATATATATATATATATGTGTGTGTGTGTGTGTGTGTGTGTGTGTGTGTGTGTGTGTGTGTGTGTGTGTGTGTGTGTGTGTGTGTAGAGAGAGTAAGCGAGCCGAGTCGAGGTCTAAGTCGATCTTCAAGCTTCGAGCTTAGCTGAGTTGAGATACCTATTGCTCAACCTTAACTTGTTTTTAATGAGCTAGTCAAATATGCCTCGGCCCATCCTGAATCCCCCTTTCTGGCCAAAGCGATCCGACCTAAACCGAGTTGAGCTGAGCGAGCTTTTCAAGGTAGCTCGGTTCGTGTACAACTCTATTAACGACAATGTGGGTGGGCCATGCGAGAAAAGGAATTGGCAGCTCGAGTGGACCCCACCATGATGTTTATGTGAAATGCACCATGACTACCAAGTGAATCACCTTCTATTAGGCCTAGGTCCCAAAACTCAACTGCTCAGGTGGACCACATGATTGGAAATAGGGAAATGCTCACCCTCCAAACAATTTCCCTTACTGTGGCCCAAATGGATCACAAATGGGCTTGATTTTTGGGCTCTCAAACTAAATTTTGGTGTGGCATCTAATGGTTAGAGTAGATTTCATATACTAATCATGATAGTCCGTGTAAAAATCAAGGATGGAAATTTCCTTTAGTGTGGCCCACATGGATCACAAGTCCGCCTTTATTTTTTGCTTGCCCTGAACCTAATTAGGATTACACATCTAATGGTCAGAGTGAATCTTACATGCATCATAGTGGGCCGCTTAAAAAATCAGGGGTTAGTGTCGAATGAAATTCCACTTTTTATACATTGGCCTCTTTTTTTCTCACCAAACAATTAGGAGAGGGAAGCCACCATTGATTTTTTATATATATAGGCCCATCATGATGTGTATGTGAAATCCACTCCAACCATTAGATATGTAATGCAACTTTACGTCCAAGGCTATAAAATTAAACTGGTTTGTGATTTAGGTGGGCCACACCAAAGGAAACAGTTGCGAGCGAGACAGCCACCCTTAAATTTTACCAGGCCCACTGTGAGATTATGTGAAATCCACTCCAACCATTAGATATCACACCAAAATTTCAGCTTGGAGCCCAAAAATAAGGCCCATCGGTGATTCATATGCACCACACTAAGGTGAACATTTTGGAGGATGAGTGTTGCCTTTATATTATTTCCAATCATATGGTCCACCTAAATATTGGACCGAGCTCATTTTTAGGCCCTAGGATTAATATGTGGTGACACACCTACTGGTTAGGGTGAATTTCACATAAACATCGTAGTGGACCCACCAAAGCTACTGACCCAAACCTCCACGGGGCAGGTAGAACGATGATAGTTACTTAGATCGACGAGGTAGCTTATTGAGAATATTTTTTTAATAAAAACGGTACTGGGACGTAATTTCTACATTAATTAGGTAGTAATTTATTTTTTTTCCTTTTAATAATAACGAATTTGAAGAGGAGTTTTGCTGACAGTGATCCATCACACAAACAGGTGCGTGTCACAGCCAATAGCTCGAGAAAGACTCCGCCTGACATGCGCTCATACGGACCGGAATACTCTGCAACGGAAGCGGCATCCATCAATCCCCTGACCCATCGCTGTGGGCCCATTGTGATGTATGTGACTTATATCCACACCACTCATCCGTTACGCCAGATCAATTTCAGCTATGAACCCAAAAAATGCAGCAGATCACACCACAGAAAACAGTGGTGACTCAACGGCCACAATTAAAAACTTCTTTGGGGCCACCCGAATGTTTATTTTCCATCCAACCTGTTGACAAAAAAGAATTCTGGGGAGCCACCGGAATATTTATTTTCCATCGAACTAGTTGACAAAAAGAATTCTGGGGGGCCACGGAATGTTTATTTTCCATCCAACCTGTGATAAGGTCACAACAAATGGATGAAAGGATCACACAAATATCAGCTTTTTATTACAGGAAAAGTTTTTAATGGTCAATCACCAGTGTGTCCTATGGTATGGTCCACTTGAGATTTGGATCTACTACAATTTTAGGCTCCTATCTTAAGATGCTCAGGCAAAACAGGCGGACGGTGTGGACATAAGACTCATACATCAGACAGTCAATGCTCCATTGAAACCTTTAAACACCCAGCTTTGTGGGCCACAATGAGGTCGAACTCAATATACATGCCCCCGATCATGATTTGTGATGGACATCTACGGCTGTTCACGAGTCAAACTAGTTCAAAAAACTCGATCGACTTAGCTTGAGTCAGCTCGGATTGACTCGGCTTGAATAGCCGATTCGGGCCGAGTCAAGCTAATTATTTGCAACTCAAGTTGAGTTCGAGCCGAGTTCGACTAGGGGGCATTTCTACTCGACTCAATTAATAAATATATTAAAGTTGTGGAGAATACGGAGAAAGTTGAAGTGGGATCTCTTTACTTTCACCCCAACAGTGAAGAGTTTGATATAGGTGTTGACGATCTCTTGAATCCAAAATGGTATATTATACGGAGAACTCACATGAATAGACATATCCTTCCTAAATATATTGTGAGTTACAAGTCCTCAAATTATCTGTAAGGTAACAGAAACTGCGCTTTTGTTTGAGCAGCAACAATACAGGTGGGTCTCACTTTTTTGTGGTCCCAGGTTTGTTCAAAATCCTATCCATTGGAAAGTATGGCCTTGATGATGGGTAATTTAGAACATACAATTGAGGATGCTTTTGGCCCATGGTTCTTCTATCATAGGGCCCACATATATGGATTTTCTAGACTATTGAAAGATGGACTACACCCTGTTTCGGTTGCCGGGCCAAACCAAAAATGAATTTCACTTGGTGGAGCGTCATGTAAAATGCGTCTTTAAAATTTTTTTTATTTAGCTTCTCTTCTAAATCAATAGAGGAGAATCAAGAACAAAATCCATTACTCTCTCACCCAAGAAGCTTAAGCTCGACTTGAGGTAAACTCGACTCGACTCGAACCACTAGCTCAACTCGAATTTGATTCGACAGCTTTGGCAAACAAGCCAAGCTTCAATGTTGAGCTCGGGGTTGAGCTCGAGCTTGAACTCGAACTCGAGTACAACTTGGACAAGCCGAGCCAAGCTTGGCCCACCTTGACTCGACTCAGCTCAATGCCCACCCCTATGGACATCCACGCCGTGCATTTAGTAGATCCTCTCAAGGTTACGGGCCATATAAGGAATTCAAGTGTGCCACATCATCAAAAATCATAAGAAATCATGCCTAAAATATCTAAAAACAGTTGGTTGGGCCCACCTGAGTTTGGAATTTCCTAAAAGATTTGCTGAGACTTCTCATCCAAGTGGGATAGACACAATAGATGAGTTGGATGTCTAAACCACATCTCAAATGGGAAGATTTCAATGGACAAGCATCCACTATCAACCGTTGTATGCGGTGTGGCCCATATAATTCATGGATTGGCCTGATTTTTGTTCCTATGGCTCACCATGGAATGGTGCATATGTTTGATGGGATGTCGTCACGGCACAAAGGAAGGTCTGACATTCCAGTACCGTTTCCACACACATACTCCGTTCATCAGGGCAAAACCTTGTTTTAAGGTAGACCATAGCTGGAAAAGATCAGCCCATAGAATAACTCCAAAGGACTACATCAATGATAATAATGTAATATAGATACCAAAACCGCAAATTTCCAAGTGAAGTAGCTGGTCTGACGACTTTTGGATCATGCTCTTTTTTAATCATCACTTCATCCTCATGACTTACACTAGGCGTGTTTGATTTTCCAATTACATGGGACATGCTCCCGTAAATAGTAATAATCAACTCTTCCCATAATTGATTTGACGGCCTTTTTTAAAAAAAAAAAAAAAAAACGGTAAATATTATATAATATTTGTAGGTCACACCATGATGCGTATCATATATCCACATCGTTCATCCATTATGTCGAATGAAATTATGTTATAAGCCAAAAAATGAAGCATATCAAAAGTTGAAGTGGACTACGCCATTAGAAAAATGTGAATCAAATACTGACAGTTAAAAACTTGTTGAGGCCACTGTTTCTTTTGGTATAGGCCAGTTGAATATTGGATCCATCTCATTTTTTATTTTATATTTCAAAATGTTATTATAAAATGGATGTACGGAACAAATATGTCATATACATCCACTTGGGGTCCAAAAATTTAAAATACTTCGTTTAACGGTTTCCAAAACTGAAATTCTCAGGAATATTCAAACAGTAAAACGGTAATAATCATCCATTTTCAGGGTATTTACTGTTTTCAGGTGAAACGGTAAAAATCAAACAACCCCAGTACTGATGAATGAAGCACGTGTGGTTGGCATTCCATCCCCTTTTTGCCTATGTTGTGGCCCACCTGAGTTATGGATCTGGCAGCTATTATGCTCCACAGCTTAGGATCAAAGATAGAAAACGATGGACGGATTGGATTTTACATGCACATGGTCGGTTCCCCAAAGCTTAGTTGTTTTACACGCTGTATATTAACAGGTGCTGCATAGGATTCCAACCCCATCCATACGAAGTAGCTTGGACGGACGTGCCATATGGGTGGGGCCTACCTAAAATAGTGCCTGTAAGAGCAGAGAACTAGTCAAAGGACTTGCGGTGGGACTCGCTTGGGATGATGTAACGGATTCACCGTTTCAGGCCCGGGCTTGCATACCGAGCCTTCCAGGTCGGTGCTTTGTGGGCCCATCATGATGTATGTATTTTATCCACACCGTTCATCCATTTTTCCAGCTCATTTAAAGAGACATACCCAAAAAAGAGGGAGATCTAAAACTTAGGTGAGCCACACTACAGGAAAACAATGGTGATTGAAGGTTCACCATTGAAAACTTCCTGGGGGCCACTGTAATGTTTATTTTCCATCCAACCTGTTGATTCTTTCATACAAACCTGGATGAATGTAAAACACAAATACCAGCTTGATCCAAAACTTTTGTAGGCTCCAAGAGGTTTTTAACGGTGGGCGTTCAATCACCACTGTTCCTTTGTTGTGGGCCACTTCAGATTGGATCCACCTCATTTTTAGATTCATGTCCTAAAATAATCTGAAAATGGATGGATGGAAGGGATAAAGCACAAACATCATGGTAGGGCCCACAGAGCACCAACTAGTAGCAACGTGGGGCAATGGCAGGGTCGGTATGCAATCGGCATCCATCATCCATCATTTCCGTGACATTAACGTGAAAGGCCGAGATGATACATTCAATTAGGTCTCCCATCAATGCAATCACATGAAAAATGATATTAATATTTGCTCAATTATTTGTCATTAGTCCACAACTGTCACGCTTGATCTTAACATTGCCATTTTATTATATATGGGTCCACTTGGCCGCATAGAATAAGGTGTATATATATATATATATATATATATATATATATATATATAAAAGCCGTAAGAGATTTCATGCACATTGAGGCCAGCTTACTAGCTCGTAGGCTAGGGGTGTGCCCACAACAATAATTTTATGAAATCCGCTATGACCACAAAGTCTGTGATGAAAATTTAGCCACATAATTCAAAACCTAGTTAGACTCATGATTTAGGTGGGCTACCGTAAAGGAAAAGGTGAGAGAAGGGAATACTTACAGTTGAATTTTTAAAGGGCCGAAGAAATTCACTCCAACCATTACCTGTCTTGTGAATATTCATGCATGGTTATAAAAAATTAGGCACATATAATTTATGTGGGCTACAACAAGTTAATTAATTTGGATAGTAAGCATCCTCCCATACTATTTCCATTAATGTGCCCTGCCTAAATTACAGATCATGCTGATGTTTGATCCCTACTGATAATTTTTTTATCACCCACCCATGGTTGGAGTGGATTTCACGTACACGTCGAGGTGGGCATCCCCAACACATCCTATTGCTATAGGATGGCAGGACTAGCAGGACGTGGATTCCATTACGCATGTCAACGTCTACCATTAAAAATTTCTTACGGGCCACAGAAGTTTGGATCAAGCTTATAATTATTTTTTTCCCTTCATCCATGTCTTTAAGATCTTACGATCAGGTTAGATGACAAATAAACATCATTGTGGGGCCTAGAAAGGTTTCAACAGTGGAAATCATTATCCCCACTATTTCATGTGGTATGATCCACCTGATTTTTGTCATCACGTCCTGCTAGTCCTGCCATCCTATGGCAGGACTAGCAGGACGTGGATTCCATTACGCATGTGAACATCTACCATTAAAATTTTCTTATGGGCCACAGAAGTTTTGGATCAAGCTTATAATTATTTTTTTTCCCTTCATCCATGTCTTTAAGATCTTACGATCAGGTTGGATGACAAATAAACATCACTGTGGGGCCTAGAAAGGTTTCAACAGTGGAAATTATTATCCCCACTGTTTCCTGTGGTATGTTCCACCTGATCTTTGGATATACTTCAATCTTGGGCTCAACCCCTTAATTGGATGAAAAAATGGATGGACGGCGTGGATAGACCACATACATTCAAGGTGGTCCCAAATGAGTTTACTCAGTAAAATAAGAGTGTAACTCAGTACGCAATTCGATTTCGTCAATACAGACCTTGTTATTGGTTGTGCTCGTGACCCGCACAATGATCCATGTGTTTTATCCAAGTCCATCCACTTTGCTAGCTCATTTTATGACACATGAGCTCAAAAAATGAGTTAAATCCAATCTAAGGTGGACCACACCACAGAAAACAATGGTGATTAAACGCCGACCATTAAAAACTTCCTAGGCTCCACTATAATGTTTATTTGATATTCAACTTATTGATTATATCGTACGGACTTGGATGAAGGGAAACACAAATATCAGCTTATTCTAAAACTATTGTAGCCCTTAAAATTCTTTTAATGGTGGGCGTTTAATAACTATATTTTCATGTGGTGTGATCACATCAATAGTACATATGTATAAATTTTTCATTCCCTTGCATGAATTTTAACAAGGCAGATAATGGTTGGAATGGATGTAACAAACGAATCACAGTAGGGTTGTCTAAGTAAGCCGGCCTTAGTGCGCACGAAGTCTCATGCGGTACGGTTCGTAGGAGACCACTGCAAGGGGGGGGGGGGGGCGCACGTGTATGTGTGTGTATGGGAAATGGTTCTCTCTCTCTCTCTCTCTCTCTCTCTCTATATATATATGTGTGTGTGTGTGTGTGTGTGTGTGTGTGTGTGTGTGTGTGTGGAAATGGTGTGGAAATGGCTACACACGTGTATGTGTGTGTATGGGAAATGGTTCTATGCGGTCGACCTCATGGGAAGTTCCCACGAGGTCGAGTTGTGTGGGCCCCACCATGATATGTGTTTATCATCTTCCCTATTAGTCAAATGCACCATTCCATGGCGGGACACGTGCATAAAAATCAATTCAATCCATGACTTGGGTGGGCCACACCACAAATAACAGTTAAGAGGGGTTACCCTCTCATTAAAACATTCATAATCATTTATTGGGCCCACCGAGATGTGGTTCACAAATCCAGCCCATCCATTGTGTGTGTCCCACTTGGATGAGGGTGGGACCAAGTTTCAGACGCATCCAAAAATCAAGTGGGTCCCACCAAGTGCTTTTATATGTTTTAGACATATCTTCATATGGTTTTAGATGGTATGACCACCTTAATTCTGTATACAGTTGATTTTTGGGATATCCCATACCCTAAAGGGGACCCATCAAATTCACGGTGTTGATGTTTGGCACGCATTGGGGTTCACACGCACACACACACAAAGGAAATGGTTCTACGCAGTCCAACTCATGGGAACTTCCCATGAGGTCAGGCTGTGTGGGCCCCATCGTGATATGTGCCGAACATCAACACTCTGAATTTGATCGGTCCCCTTTAAATGATGGGATATCTCAAAAATCAGTCATACAAGGAACTCATGTGGGCCATACCACCTAAAATAATGTGAAGATATGTCTAAAACATATAAAAGCACTTGGTGGGACCCACCTAAAATTTGGATGCGTCTGAAACTTGGTCTAACCCCTCGTCCAAGTGGGACACACATAATAGATGGGCTGGATTTGTAAACCACACATCCGTGGGCACAACAAATGATTATGAATGTTTTAATGGGAGGATAACCCCTCTTAACTTTTGTATGTAGTGTGGCCCACACAAGTTATGGATTGACTTGATTTTTAAGCATGAGGCCCAATGTTGTATCTGATTGATAGGATAGATGTTCGGCACTCATCACGGTGGGGTCCACACAGCTCGACCCCATATATATATATATATATATATATATATATATATATATATATATGGTTAAGGTCGAGCTGTGTAGGCCCCACGAACATCAACACCATGCATTTGATGGGTCTCATTTAAATGATGAAATATTCCAAAAATCAGTCTTATACGGAACTCTCGGGAGAGCCATACCATCTAAAATCATGTAAGGACATGCCTAAAACATATAAAATCACTTAGTGGAGCCAACCCGAAATTTGGATGTGTCTGAAACTTGGTTTGACCCCTCATCCAAGTGAGACACATATAATGGATGGGCTGGATTTGTGAACCACATCTCGATGGGCCCAACAAATGATTATGAATGTTTAATGGGGGTGACCCCTCTCAACTTTTGTATATGACGTGGTCCACACAAGTCATGGATTGACTTGATTTTTAAGCCCGAAGCCCACCATGGAATGGTGCAACTGACTGATGGGGTAGATGTTCGACACGCATCACATGGGGCCTACACAGAACTTCCTATGAGGTCGTCCACATGGAACCACCCCCCCCCCCCCCCCCCCCCCCCCCCCACAAAAAATATGTGTGTACGTACGAAATGGTACTGTGTGGGCGGCTGTGTGTGTATGTGCGAAATGGTACTGTGAGGGCGGCCTCACGGAAAGGTCGAGTTGTGTGGGCCCTACCATGATATTTGTCAAACATCAACATCGTCTATTTGATGGTCCCTTTTAGTTTATGGCATATCCACACCGTGCATCTGCGTTTCCAGCTTATAGTAGGGGTTCACCCAAAATTGAAGCATATCCAAAGCTCGCGTGGACCATACCACATAAAACAGTGGGAAGAAGGATTTCCACTGTTCAAATCTCCCTAGGGCCACAATGATGTTTATTTGTCATCGCCTATTCATGAGATCATAGAGATGGATGAATGGAAAAAAAAAAAAAAAAAAAAACAAATATCAGCTTGATTCAAAACTTCTATAGCCCCTAAGAATTTCTAAATGGTAGATGTTCAATTCACACTGTTTCCTGTGGTGTGGTCCACTTAGTCTTTGGATATGCTTCATTTTCTGGCTCAACCCTTACAATTATCAGGTAAAATGGATGGACAGAGTGAATAAAATACATAAATGATGATGGCCCACAAGCACTTAGCGTACCAAGTTACTCAAGAGGCAATCCGCTACCCTCCACAGTATCTGATTAGGCAGTTTGTAAAATATCAAGTCCTTCGGACCACCGTTCCAGGTAAAATCCACTCCATCTATCATGTTCTGTCCTCCGTGTTGGGCCTTAGGGGAAAAAATCATTTAGGCCCACAACTCACATGGGCCACACCATATGGAACAATAGAGATGGGATACCAACCATCAGTTTGTGTGTTGGGCCACCATAGTATCTATCTTTCATCAAATCCGTTAATCAGCTCAAACACATTTTCGAGTTAAAAAAAATCAGCTTGACCGGCTCGAGCTCAACTTCAAACCAAGTGGAATCAAGTTTTTTCGAGTCCGAGTCTAGCGAGCTAACCGAGCTAGCTCGGTTCGTGTACACCCCTGTCCATATGCCAGACGAAGGGCCTGAATCGCCCAGATTTCAATAAACAACATGATACCAAAATCGAAGGTGGGCATCCCTTCTCAACTTATTTCTCGTGGTGTGGCCACCTGATTCATACATCAACCTGGCGTTTGAACCCTGCACGTAAGATGCACATCTGATGGAAGGATTGGATGGGACGCACATCACATTGGCCCACGTATGCCCGATAGAGCAGAGTACGCCCCCACTAACTATTTGACGATTGGATTCCTGTACGTGCACACTACCTGTACAGCACTGAGTGCTTGCCTTTATTCAGTAACTTATAAGTACCGAGCATGAATTATTGGGAAACAGATTGCGTGCTGCCCCCGCCTGAGGATATGTGGGGCTCACCGTGTTGTATTTATTTTATCCACGCCGTCCATCTATTATTTAAGATTATTTTATATTAAGGTTCTAAAAATAAGGAAGATCCAAAGCTCAAGTGGACCACACCACAGGAAGCATAGGTAATAATGATGCCCACCGTCAAAACCTTCCTGGGGCCATCGTGATGTTTATTTTCCATCCAACCTATTCATAAGGTCACATGATCCGGATGAAGAAAAAATACAAATATCACCTTATCAAAACTTATGCGGCTCCCAATAAGTTTATAATGGTCGGCGTGTAATCACCATTATGTGGTCCACTTGACCCATTTATCTGCCTCATTTTTCGTTTCATACCATAAAATGAAATGGAAAAAGGATGGACGGCGTGGATAAAATCCATAAACCACAGAGGGCCCCACAGATCCCCTGCCTGACTGAGTCAATCCAGACGGGCAGGACGCAATTCGTTCCGAATTATTGCTAAAAGCTTTGAAGGGCAAAGTAGGACCCACCTTCCTTGTATGGGCTGCCTTTGGTGTCCCGTGTGACCGTGTCCAAAAGACTAAAGAAGGAATGCAAGCCAAGAGGATGGGCAGATGGTCAGTTGATCACGAGCATCCATTTCGTGACCACTGCCATGGATGGACCATATTTAAAAAACCAATCTCATCAAGAAATCCTACCATAGCCTTTCTTAGCTTTTCCACACTTACTGTTGACTGCTAACCTTTTTGGTTTCCCGTCGGCCTCTTCTAGAGCCACTGATCAAATATCAACATCATCGGACATAAGTGGATCTTGAACCATGTGCCACACGCATTACACTCCAAAAGATAAACGGTCAAGATTAACCATACCACCATGCCACGTGTACCGTGGAGATGGGTCTAGCGTATACCGGGTCCACCGGCTCTCTCCATACCATAAAACGCATACATATCATATCGACAAGGATGGCTAATAACCCTAGAAGCTGTCCCAGTCCCTTCAATGTAGTACTAATGACTAAGACCTCACGTGTTGAAAAAAACAAAGGACTGCAAAATAATAGTGTTGCATCTTGTCTTGAAAGGTCCCGTCGAAATTGACCAGACATGTCCTGAGGTAAGCATGAAAGCAAGCAAGTACCACCAGACCTGTGGCCAATGGTCGGCACTCTGTGGGCCCAAACATGATGTATGTGTTTCATCCATTCCGATCATTCATTTTTACAAATCATTTTTGAGTTTGATCCAAGAAATAAAAGGAATATAAATCTCAGGTGGATCACACCACATGAAAACAATATTGATTGGATATCCACCATTAAAATCCTCCTAAGGCCTAATGTACTGTTTATTTGACATCCAATCTGTTGATTAGGTCATACAGAGACCCAGATTAAGGGAAAAAACAAAGATCAGTTTGATCCAAAACTTTTATGCCCCCAAAAAAGTTTTTAATGGTCGACGTTCATTCAACACTGTTGCCACTTGAGATTGCGATATTTCTCATTTTTGATCTCGTACAATAAAATGATCTAGAAAAATATATGGACAGCATGGATGAAACACATACATCACGGTGGGCTCACAGAGCACCGACCATCAGCAATTGGCTGGCCCCTTCCCCTTGCAGGTGATATCTTTAATCTCCATGGGGGTTTACTTTGTAGATATTTAAAATCTTATTTTAATAATATTAAAATTATACAATAATATTTACTTTTTAAAACTTTCTTTTTATTGTTTTAAATAAAAAAAAATTAATGAGGATTAGTGTTTCTAGAGCACGAAGGGAGTGCGTTTCACTGGATCACATAATGTTCATGATGTAGTGTGATGTAACCTGTTTTAAAAGAAAACTAAAATATTTAGTATGAATTCTTGACTTTATTACTATCCTTTATGATTATACAGCATTTTGCATCAGTAGGTCTTAGATACATCTCGATGAAATTTAAAATAAGAATAATGGTTTTGAAATGATTCTCCCAGAATACTTAGGGCCTGTTTGGCCGGGCGAATTCCATGGGATTAATAGGGATGGGATGACACCCAGATCCATAGCTCAACTAGCAGACTGAGTGGAGATGCCTCATTTCAACACTTAAGGTCTTCGTATCGATCCCTAGTGGGGGTGGCTAACATGGAGTGTGTGTACTGACATGGGTGTACACTAACAAACTAACCCAAAAAAAAAAAAGAAAAAAAAAAAGAGGGATGGGATGGATTTTAAGGCCTGTTTGGCCGGGTAGATTGGAAAGGATTGGCAGATAGATCCCGGGATTGGTCAGGCGTGCCAAACAGACACGAGATCCTGATCCCGGGATATAGCAATCCCATGGATCTTAAGACAATCCACTGACATCACCATCATTACCTTTAAATCTCATCCAATCCACCCTAATCCCTTCAAAATTGCCTGGGATGTGTTTGGTTCGAGGGATTGAAAGGGATTGGAAGATTTAATCCTGGGATTGGTCGGGCGTGCCAAACAGACCGAATATAGCAACCCTGGGATATAGCAATCAAATAGATCTTGCACCAATCCACTGACGCAACTATCATTACCTTGAAATCCGTACAATTCACTCTAATCCCATCCAATCTACCCGGCCAAACAGGCCCTTAAGGTAATGATGGTGGTGTCAGTGGATTGGTTTAAGATCCATGGGATTGCTATACCCCGGGACAAGTTCACTGGGTCTGTTTGGCATGCCCGGCATATCCCAAGATTTTACCTTCCAATCCGTCCAACCAAGAGATGGGATCAATTTTAAGGTAATGATGGTAATGTCAGTGGATTGTTTTAAGATCCATGGGATTGCTTATATCCTGGGACAAGTTCATCGGGTCTGTTTGGCTCGTCATGCATATCCCGGGATATCGCGATCCCATCCCTCCTAATGCCGTGGGATCGTCCGACCAAACAGACCCTTATTTTTATCCATATTTTTTAACTTTGGAAGTTATTGTTTATATCCATGGCATTAATTCTTTAAGCGACTCTTCTTCTCACAAAAGTAACAAGTCAAATTATTTTGATTTTCATGATTTGACTTCAAGTCACCATTCTCTACCTTTTACTTATCTTTATTTTAGAGTCTCTTTTTCTTCTTTTTTGGAGTTATTCTCTTGAGAAAAGTACTTGAATATTAGCACTCTTAAGTCGATCTCACGTAAGTTTTATTAATTCTTGCACACACTGTGCCATCAACTCAGTCAATGTCTGCTTTTCTTTTTGTATGTTATAACTAACATTGAATATGTTAAAGTAATGTGAAAGAGGACAAAGCATATAATATACTACCAAGTCATCAAATATATCTAACTGCCTGATTAGATTTGAAAAATCTTTTTCTAATGTTAGCTAGGAAATCTTGCCAATAAAAAAAATATATACAATTGAATATTTAATAATCTTTAAACTTAACCTATTTACATGCTCCCATTTTTCATCCTTAGCTATCTTAACAGTTGGGCTTGAATTAGTTGGCTTAGGAAGTTAGTCCTTTCTTAAAACTAAGTCTAAATTCATATATTCAATGGTGATTCATAAAGCCTCATCTATTTTAAAAAGTTAGAGCTAGTAAGCTAATGAATGTTTTTTCAGTAAGTAATTGATCCAATATTCATTTATGTGATAGGAATATGCAATAGCTCATATTAGAAAAAATCTTATTCAACTTAAGCATGAATGAAAAGCTTTATCATGATAATTTATCTGATTGATAGGGTGATCAACTAGATCATTCAAGATGATGAGCCCAAACATTAAGCCTAGGTATAAAACCTGGTGCATCATTCGATCCCTTCCTTTAGGTCGAGATTGCAACATCCAAATAGTTCTCACATGGCGACAAGATGGACTAACACCATGGCGACAAGATGGACTATTTGATCTTATATCTTTTACACTATCCACCCAACCTCATTTTACTCTCCACTAGATTGCAAACTCCTTTGGGTCAAATATTGCATGTTTAAAAATAAACACTATTTTACTGGTCATTCATGCACAACATATATGTCATTCCCTTTGTTTCCAAGAACTAATGGCCATTTTTTGTTATGGCCACTTTGATAGAACACAATTAATTTTACCCACTAATCCCTATAAATTAGGATTCCACCTAATCCATTACTCATAATGGTTATTCTCAATGACCACAAACAAAGAGAATGGTAACTAAGTCAATTACGTCATTATACTTTAATTGTCTACCCACTTTATTGAACCATGGAATCTTAGGGCCTGTTTAATTTTCCAATTACAGAGGTAATTGCAGGTAAATGGGTAATAATTATTTACCTCCTGTGTTACCGGTTGGTTTTCCAAGGTGATTGGACCGCCACCTTTCATTTATAGCACTCTTCACGTCACCCAATGAGAAAAAAGTTAAATCGTGGGGCCCACCTTGATGTTTGTGTATTATCCACACCGTCCATCCCTTTAGCCAACTCATTTTAGGGCAGGAACCAAAAAAAGAGGCAGATCCAAAGATCAAGTGGACCACACAGCTGTAAACAATGGGAATTGAATTCCTACCATTGAAAGCATCTTGAAGACCCCAGAAGTTTTGGATCAAACTGATATTTTTGTTTCCACTTTATTGATGATTGTGTTACCTTATTAACGGGTTGGATGACAAATAAACATCACTGTGGGCCCTTGGGAGAAAAAAACGTTCAACCATTGACATTTTAATGATCATTGTTTCCTAAGGTGTGGTCCACTTGAGCTTTTGATTTTCCTCATTTTTGGCCTCATGCCTTAAAATGTATTTTTTAAAAGGATGAATGGTGTGGATAACTCATATATATCATGGTGGGGCCCACATTTAAATCAGTAATAACAACGCTTGTATGGCCTGATTTTCGAAACGTAATTCCTGCTGACTTTCAAATAGGTGTAGTAAGTAAGAATAAGGTAATTCCGTGTATTTACCGGTGTAATTAGAAAATCAAACAGGCCCTTAATGTCCAAATGGGCATGATGCCCATAATCTTTTTCATGACCATTGACTAAGATAAGAATTTTAGGCCTAATGACGTATATGATGAATTAATCCATGCTTTAGTCTTTAATTAGTGTGTAAATAATGATTAGATCTTCATTCCACTTAGTGATGATACATAAGCACAAGAGCACAACTGAATAATGTTATCAATATTTGTAGACTAACCTTGATATAATAAACTAATTCGTAGTCACCAACCCAAACTAAGGTTAATTTGATGGACCAAATTTTGGTTGAATCTAAAATCAAGATTAAAGTTGGGTTCGAGTATGGCATCTGTCCCATTCGCGTATGGACAAC
Organism: Magnolia officinalis; assembly: GCA_021015155.1. Classification (NCBI taxonomy): domain Eukaryota; kingdom Viridiplantae; phylum Streptophyta; class Magnoliopsida; order Magnoliales; family Magnoliaceae; genus Magnolia; species Magnolia officinalis. The sequence goes on along the minus strand of JAJHSJ010000004.1, from coordinate 35,132,334 downwards.
CCCTATGGTGCAATCCATCTAAACCCCTAGTGGATCAATGCTCTAGATGAGAGCAAGATCCATCATGCTAGCCACATGATTATATATATCATAATCTGAGTTACGCAATAAAAAAAACACACTTGAATGGTACCCATTGGATTGAAATTGAACAACACCGAACGTTGATCGGATGACAATTAACAGCAGGCCATCTACATGGTCGCTTAGGCCTCGTAAGATCAAACAAAAAGAGAAATGAAGAAGAAATGGATTGATGAAGATGGAGAAGAGAGAAGGAGCTAGAGAGAAAGATAAGGAGAGTTGCAAGAGACGTGTGATGGAGAGTGGGTTGCTTTTTTAAAAACCCTAATATCAACTTTATTATTTACAATATCCAATATGTGAGGGAACCATGTTTGGACCCATTACATGAGTTGTCACGCCCCAAACTCAAAAACTGGGCCCACAAAATTCTCGATCACCGAAAGCCTCCGTAGTACCCCATTCTCGGATCCTGGCACCAATATACCAGGTTCCGATCCTGGGATCCTACAAGGAGAATTTTTAGTATAAATTTGTTTCAGCATAACCACAAGCATAACCCATGAACAATAACTAGAACGCCATCACAAAATCCACTATGATCAAAAATTTTAAGTACAATGCGCATAAAGGGAAATACAATGATAATAATATCAAAACTTCAAAAGCTCTGTGGCACGCTCCTGCTCCAACTTAGCTACGACCTAGCGTTACCTACACGCATTAATCATGCACAAGCTTATAAAAAGCTTAGAGGGTGGTGAAAGTGTGTGCGCAAGGTAACAATGCAAGTATACAGTATCAGATCAGTAATGCGGAAACATGCTAGTAAGTCCATGAATGCTATCAGCCTTACCAAGGCTATGCGATGCAAGGCATGAATGCTATCGGGCACACCAAGGCTATGCGATGCAAGGTATGAATACTATCGGCTATACTAAGGCTATGCGATGCAAGACCTACATGGCTAATGTCATATGCGAGATGCAACTCAAGCCTACCAAATTTCATCTGAATCCTCATATCAATACAACTCATCTCTGGAATATATATATCACCGGTGTCTAGTACACTATACATCAAATCGCCGCCACTGGACACGCAACCATGCAAGTGGAATAGACCTCACTATCCGCCTACCAATATCGGCTCGGTACATCGATAGCGGACCCATTTATGAGCTGTTAAACTCAGCCTAGTTATGCCCCTACCCTCGGGCGAATAAGGTCACACCTCCTTCCAACCGACTACGGCACAATGGGAGACGTGGCCTACTGGTATACGGCCCTCGTACACTCATGTATCTACTCGATCTCGACATTGGAGTCATCCTCTGTTACCATCGGATTTTAGAATTTTCACCCAAGAACATCTATGGCGCCCCGATACTAGTAACAATATTTCTGGTATCCAATCCTGTCATCCATGATATGCCTGTGGAGGCTATGGCGCTGATGTCGCTAGGGCACACAGAAATTATATCACACGTACAAATGCGAGATGCATGAATCATACTATCCAATCATGCAGCAATCCTGCGCGTACCGCACGCTCATGTGAGGCAACTCCGCCTATCAAGGAGTCCCATAAATAATTCGCCCAATGGCATATGTTATGATCAATCACTCCTCATATCAAGCATACATATGATGCTCATGGGCATGAATCATGGAGCTAAACTAAGCATACTCATACAATGATGATGTGCTCTCCTTATATCAAGGTTGGGCCTAGGTGGCCTACCTATAATTCTAAGGATTCGGAATGGGCTTCATTCTCCATGCTATCATATAGCCCGCTAGATTCCCTAAGGGGCCCAAACGAGTCCTGGATGGACTCTAAGATTAAAAAGAAATAATCCTACAAACAACAAATGGGGGCCCAACATCTTAGATTAGCCCGATATGAATAGATGGGTCATGCACATGTCAATGGGGCCCAAAGATTTAGGTCAACCCACTTAGAGAAGGATGAGAATGGGCCTAACAAAGGCCTATGAAAAGGTCACGATGTGGACATTTAACCATCATTGCTTATCAATGTAGACATTTAACCAACACTGCTCCCAAGGAGTGGCCCGCATAGAGCCAAACATGTAGTGGGCCCATTGCCTTACATAAGGGCTTCATACACAACAGAATGGATCTCACACAAAGGACCTATTATGCATCACGATGGACCTCACTTATGGGCCACATATGCATCACATTGGGCCTCACTCATGTGGGCCTCATCATTTGGGCCTTATATATAGCACACTGGGCCTCATTATATAGGCTTCATATACATCACATCGGGCCTCATCATATAGGCCATATATACTTCACATTGGGCCTCATTATATGGGCCTCATATATATCATATTGGGCCTCATACATGGGCCACATATACATCACATCGGGCCTCACTTATGGGCCTCATGTACATCAAGTGAGATCCACCGTCCTAGCTGGACAGTGTGGATAAAACATAATTATTATATCTACACCATTCATCTATTTTTAGAGATCATTTTAAAGCATTACCCAAAAAAAAGGAACCATATCGAAATATCATCTGGACCGCACCACAAATATTGGTGGAGATAATGATTTCACCATTAAACAATTCACAGGGCCCACCATAACGTTTATTTTCCATCCAATCTGTTCATAAGGTCATAAAGGCCTGAAATAAGAGGAAAACAAATTTCATATTGATCCAGAACTTCTGTGACCCCAAACCGGTTTCAATGGTAGACGTTCAATCCTCCACTGGTTTTGCAGTGTGGTCCACTTGATAGACAGATCTGTCTTATTTCCCGTCTCAAGCCTTAAGACGAGCTCATAAAGTGGATGGACGGTTTGGATATAACACATACCTCTGATCAGGCCCTCACAACTTACTGACGCCCATACAGATGAACGGTTTGGATATAACGCATACCTTTGATCAGACCTACAAAACTGCTGACGTTAAACAGCAGCTATGGCTGGTGGGGTCCCCACCGTCCAGATGGACGGTAGGGATATAACACATATCTAATGATCAGACCCACAGAACCTGATAACATCAATGCAGCAGCTAAATAGTTGGGGTGGAGTCCACATAAATGGTCGGTGTTGATACAAAATACATACATTACGGCGGGCCTCACCCCATATGTGCAACACGTGTGGGTGGGACCCATGTCCAGCCAGATGGACGGACGGCTGGGATAAAACCCATACATCATGGCTGGCCCCACAGCACTTGGTGCCGTCACTGTAGTCACCCTGCCAGTATCTAATCTGTGTCCATGCAATGCACGGTGGGGATAGAACATCTGGCAGGTCCCACATGATCTGGACAAATGACGTGGATACTACACTTACAGCAGGGTGGGTTTCCACCATCCAGACAGTGGATGGTGTGGATAAACCATATATGTCTGTGGGCCCCACGTGGTGTGCTCCACCTGAGATTTGCATCTGCCTCATCCAGTTGGATGAACGGTGTGGAATACAACACATTCCTCATGTGGGTCCCACTGTCCACGGACTGTGAGTATGGCATAAACATCAAGGTGGGTCCACGTGGTGGCCCACCATAGCTTTGAATAAAGCTAATATTTATGTTTTCTCTTCATCTGGGCCTGTCCAGACGGATAGGCAGCAAGCCCGGCCACAAATAGGAGAGAGAGAGAGAGAAAGAGAGAGAGAGACAGCGGTGATGGAGGGAGCTCCGCCACTATGAGCTCCCTTCTATGATACAATGCATACATCAAGATAGGTCCCACCACAGGTGGGCCCTCAAATCATAAAAATCAACTGTGGAAATCCTAAGGGCACCCACCGATTTCACTCCTTCTTAGTCCCTTGGCCTCCTTGGCTCCTATGCTCAACCTTTAATGGAGGATGATGAAGATTGAAGGGCTATGATGAGAGATTTGGGAGGGGAGGGGGTAGGAAGTGGGCTACACTTGGCTCTCCTCTTGGAATTTCTTGGACGTCCACTCTCTTAGATTGCTGAAGAGAGAGAAATGAGAGAGGAGGATTTGTTGTGCAAGGGAGATGGGATGGGAGGAATGGGTGTTGTAAGAAGAATGATATGGAGGGTATGGGCTTGGTTGACTATTGGATGAGAGAGTGATGGGCTAGGTATGGGTTCATTTGACTTGGTGAAGAGAGAGGTATAGGTGAGTGATGGGTTGTACTTGATTGATTGATGTGATGTTTGAGTAGAGATTCTCTCAAATTTTGTAATGCGCGGTGTTTCTTCGAAATAAACATGGGCCCACAACTTCTATCCTAGGTATCGCATCGGTGCGCAAGTCACGGCGTTGGAACCACGGGACGGCGCGGTCGCTAGGGTATAGGTTTCGAGTCGAGTCAACTCAGATCTACAGGATGCGACTTAGGGTCGCACGCAAATGCTGACTACAGGTCGAGGGTTGTCGAAATTCGATTGGGAGGATCCCGGGGTTCTAAGGAACGGTACGAACTAGGATACTGGCCTTACATGGGTTGCGGCTAATATTTCAATATTTATAAAATTGCATGTCATTATTCATCTCTACCAACTATTTATTCAACTAATACTTCCAACACTCACCCTTAAGCTAGAGCATCCTAATGGGGCCCAACTTGAGGGGTAGTGTTGGAAGTATTAGTTGATAAATAGTTGATAGAAATGAACTCAATTGATGTAACTTAAGTTGAGCTTATGTTTTACAACTTCAAAGACAAAATGATAAATAAAATTTTAAAATTACTAATAGTCAAATGCGATAAACATTTGAAGATTATAAAGAAAATATTGGTTTTGATAAATCCACTTTAAAGGAGAATGTTAAAATTTCTTTTTGGATAACTTGAGAAGAAGTACACTAAGAAGGTTTATATAAAGATGCACAATTGTAATATATGTAAGGTAAATCAAAAGGTTATATAAGGAAAGTACATCAAAGGATATACATAGAATAATACACTTGGAAGGTAAATAAATTTTGATAACAATATAGCAGTAGTTTACAGACGATGAAAGAACTGTCTAACAATCGCTATAACTTTATATGAATAACTGCAATCTGATCCTTCAATGTCACGTAAGGGAGAGATAATATGATACTAAAGTTTCTCGTGAATGAAGTGACAATACACCTTGATGTGTTTTGTTTTTTCATGAAAAACTAGATTAAAGACAATTTAAACAGCATTAGTGTCATCTATATGAAGAGGAATCGAGGTAGTAGTATAAATTTCAAATTCTGAAAAAAGTCCTCCTAGCCAAAAAACTTATTTCCAATAAAAGAAAACTCTATACTCATCCTCTATGTTGGATTTGTAGACTATTGTTTGTTTCTTGTATTTTCAAGATATAAGGAAAGTGCCAAGAAACATACAATATCTCATAGTAGATCTTCAGGAAAGGGCACAGCTAGTCCAATCAACATGTCTACGTAACAATCTCAAGGAAAGATGTAAACGGAAAAAAAAAAATCTATGACCGATGTATGGTGCCTCTCAAATATCAGATAATCCGCAAAACAACAGTCATATACAAGGTACGAGGCTTGACAATGAACTAACTAACAACCTGTATAGCATAGGTGATGTTATATTTGGTTATTGTCAGGTAAACAAGACTGCCAATGAAGAGACAAAATAATGTGGGATATTCCAAGAATTCACCATCTTGTTTATCATATTGAACATGTACTTTAATCGGTATCTCGATGGTCCAGTGATCAGAAAGGTGGGTGAGGTTGATTAGATCCTAGTTATATTTTCGCTTGTTAACAAGAATACCATAATTGGTATAAGAAACCTCCAATCCGAGGAAGTATATTAGGAGGCCTACATCCATCATGTAGAAGGATGATTAAAGAACCAGTTGAAGCCCTATAATTTTAGTTATGTCACTGCTAGTTAAAAGTAAATTGTCAACATAAATCAATAGAATCACGATACCATGGGACGAGGACCATCTACGCCCTAATCCACTACCCATGTGGGTGTGATTGGGCGGAGCTCAGTTGTTGATCATGGTGACCATGGGTCTTAGATTAGATATATGATATGTCTTAGGTAGATTTATGTTATTCTCATCTTATATTCATTGGGTTTGTTTAAGTGTAATTCTTCTTATAATTCTTAAGAACTTGAGATGGGACATGACGGTCATTAACTAGGGAGAATTATGGTCCATAGATCTCAATACCCTATTAGACCATGACTATCACAGGTGTGTCAGACATACCTGTTGACATCAATTCATGGGATATACGGTCATCTTGTGCGAGAGGATTGACTTGGGTAAGGATGGATGGTCTTCACCATCGAAAGACGACTTCGTATTAGTTTATGCCTTACCCCTACCTTAGACAAGAGTGTGAGTGCGTCATGAACAAAGGATTTAGGTTCAAACCTTTAGTCACTCACATTGGTGAATTGAGGTCAAGTCAATAATTCAAGAGCCCATTAGCTTGGATTATAATCGTGAAATGTAAGACCCGTATCCTAGTTCGTACTGTTCCAATGAATCCTCGATCCTTTTCGTCGAAGTCTAGCAATCCGCGACTGATAATCGACGTTGCGCACGACCGTAAGTCGCATCCTTTAGATTCGAGTCAGTTTAATCCGAGACCTATATCATTGCGACCGCACCGTCGCCGCGGTTCCAACGCCGCAACTCAAGCACCAATCCGACACCCTGACCAGAAGATGTGAGCCGGCGTTTATTTCGAAGAAACGGCGTACTTTCTCGATCCCAAGAGAATCTCTACACAATATCAAATTAATCTCATCAATCAATCAATCACATCAATCAATCAATCACTTCAATGTCAAGTACAAGCAACCCATGCTTTCTCTCTCCAAAGTCAACTCTTTCTCACCCTCTCTCTTACACACCCATACCTAATCAAGTACTACATCCATCACCTCACATCACTCACCCTTCCACCTCACATCTCCCATCCCTCTCTCCTTATAACTCTCTCTCTCTTTTTCATTTTCCTTTTCTTGAGATGATAGGGTTGTGTGGCCCCCTTGATGGACCCCACCATGAAATAAGCATTTTATCCAAGCCGTCCATAGGTGGGGCCCATCTTATATGTGTTGAACTCACACCGTCCATCATGTGGTGGACCACTTAAACAAGGCCCTCCTTAAATATGTTGCTAAGCCCAAAAACATCTAGCGTCTGGACGTTACTGGAAAGGAAAACACAAATATTGGCTTGATTCTCAAGCCTTAGAGAATGACCACTTGTTTAGGCCCCACCTTGATGATTGGACTTAATCCACGCCGTCCATCCTTTTACTCGTATCATTTTAGGCATTGAACCGAAAAGTGAAGTCAATCCGGGGTTCCGACGGGCCATAACATAGCAAAGGATGGTTTTCACCGTTGAAATCTTCCCTAATATTTCTGAGCACCGAAAAATATTCAATATTGGGCTCGTTTGGCTTATGTTGAACCACGGGAACCAATGAGATTCATCAGATGCGGGCCGCACATACTGAAAACCGCGAGATAATGCGATTTCAAAAAATAATAATAATAATAATAATAATAATAATAATAATAATAATAAAATACACAGCAGCGCCTGCTGTTGCAGACGCCGCTGACACACGCTGCCAGCGTCAACGTGAAACAGGCAGGGTCCCACGGCTCCAGCCGTGGGCCCCACCATGATGTATATTTTGTATCCACACCGTCCATGAGGTGGACCACCCCCTGAGGTGGGTCCCCTCCTAAAATCAGCCTGATCCATGGCTCAGGTAGCCCACATCATAGGAAACAGTGTGAATGAACGTTTACCATTGAAACTCTTTTGGGGTCCACATAAGTTTTGGATCAAGCTGGAATTTGTTTTTCCCCTTCTTTCAGGTCCGTGTGACCTTATGAACGGATTGGATGGAAGGTAAACCCTATGGTGGGCCCCACATGGGACCCGCAATGATGTATGTGTCTTTTACCACAGTCCGCCTGGACGGTGGTACCCACTGTGATGTATTTGCTTTACCCCACCGTCCCCTGGACGGTGGGCGTGTGTGTATATGCACGTGTGTGTGCATGCGTGTGTGAGTGTGCACGTGTGTGCATGTGTGTGTGAGTGTGCACATGTGTGTGAGCGTGTGTGTGAGAGTGTATGTGTGTGTGTGTGTGTGTGTATATATATATATATAATATTATATTATTAATATTGTATATATATTATATATATATTGTATTATATATATATGGTAGACCCCACCTTGGTTTATATAAGGCCCAAGTGTTTTAGGCCCACCTTATATTTTTGGCCGTTGTTGAGGCCCACCTTGATGTGTATTTATGGCCGTTGTTGAGGCCCACCTGGATGAGTACTTGTGGCCGTTGTTGAGGCCCACCTGGATGTGTATTTACGGTCGTTGTTGAGGCCCACTTTGATGCGTACTTGTGGCCATTGTTGAGGCCCACCTTGATGTGTAATTGTGGCCATTATTGAGGCCCACCTTGATGTGTATTTGTGGCCATTGTTGAGGCCCACCTTGATGTACATAAGGCCCATGTGATTTAGCCCATTCGAGGTATTCATGGCCCGTTGTTAAGGCCAACTTTGATGTATATGAGACCCATATTACAAGGCCCATTGTGATGTTTTCAAAGGCCTATGGGAGATGGCCCATTGCAATGTACATAAGGCCCACTAATGCGGCCCACTTGATTTATGAAAGGCCCATATGAGACGGCCCATTTGATGTATCTGAGGACTATGGGTCGAGGCCTAATGAGATGTATATTGGTCCATTGCAATGTGTGATTCCCTATGGTTTGTGTAAGGTACTTTATGGCGGGCTATGCCTTGGGAACAATGTTGGTTTGACGTCCACATTGTAAGGATAATGTTGGTTAAATGTCCGCATTGTCACACTCCTTAAGGCCTACTGATAGGCCCATACTTGTACTCTGCAGTCCGTTTAGGCCCATCTTCACTTTGAGCAACGCCCATTATCATACCATAAGTATAGTGCTGCCCCATGATTCATGATCATACGCATCATATGCATGCTTGAGATGAGAGGTGACTGATCATAGCATATGCCTTCGGGCAGACTGTTACGGGCTCCCTGATAGGCGGAGTTGTTCTGCATGAGCTGATGGTTTACGTAGGACTGTTGCATAACTAGTAGTGTGACTCATGCACTTGCATTGTGTGATTGTAGTTACTGTATGCCCTAGCGACACCAGGGCCATAGCCTCCACAGACACATCGTGGGTGGCTGGATTGGATACCGAAAATGTTTGATTCTAGCATACGGGCGTCATAAATGTCCCTGGGTGAAAATCCCTAAACTCGATGGTACCAGAGGATGACTCCAACGTCGAGACAGAGTGGATGTACGAGCGCATGAGGGCCGAATACCAGGAGGTCGCGTCTCCCACTGTGTCGTGGTCGGTTGGAAAGGGGTGTGACCTTACCCGCCTGAGTGAGGGGGCAATTTCTAGGTTGAGTTTGACCAGCTTGAGGAATCGGTCCGCTATCGACGAGTCGGGCCCAATATTGGCAGGCGGATAGTGAGGTCTCTTTCGCTCTTTCAGTTGTGCGTCCGGATAGGGACGGCAAGCTGGCGTAGAGTGTACTAGACCCCGGTGATTATCCAGACTGATAACTGTATTGACATGAGGATTGGCATGCTTGAGCTGCATTATGCATCGCATAGCCTTGATATGGCCGATATCATTTATATTCTGTACTGCTTAGCCTTGGTACGGCTGACTGCATTCATGTACTCATTGGCACGATTCCGCATTACTCTGACCTGGCATTCTGAGCACGCTCATATTGCGCACACACTTACACCACCCTCTAAGCTTTCCATAAGCTTATGCACGATTGATGCGTGCAGGTGACGCCAGGACACAGCCGTAGACTCGCCGCAGTTGGAGCGTGCAGCCGAGTTTTTGGAGTTTTTGTCATTTTCAGTATATTGTATTACCTTTCTTACGCCTTGTACTCAAAAGTTTTTTATCATAGTGGATTTTGTGATGGTGTTCTTGTGGTTATTGTTCGTGGATTATGCTTGTGGTTATGCTCATTACGAATCAAATTGATAATTAGAAATCCTCCTTGTAGCATCCCAGGATCGAAACTTGGCGTATGGGCGCTGGGAGCCGAGAATGGGGTTCTACGGAGGCTGTCGGCGCCGGATTCGGCGATCAAAAATTTTGTGAGCCCGATTTCCGAGTTTGGGGCGTGACATGAAATCAGGACTTTATGATGAATGAAAGATGGTTTGATCCTTAGAACTAATGACTTGTAAGAGTCACAATCTTGATTGGTCAACTTTGACTCATCCTATTGGAAATTCATAGAAACAAATCGCGAATTTGAATTATATGAGATTAAGCAAACATAAACAAAATAATCACAAGCATACACGATTTTTTCATGAAAAATTCTTGTAGAAAAAACCACGGCATAAAGTGACAACGAATCACTCTGAAAGCAAAAAATTACAAGAAATGAAATCACTTACAATGCTCGAAAAACCCTCATTTTCATCTCCTCAAACCTTAAAAATGTTTAGCCCTCAATTGGAATTTCTCCTAATCCTATATATATATATATATATATATATATATATATATATATATATATATATATAATGTTGCATGAAATAAATCATGCACTTAAATAGAACCGCGCGTGCCGTCGATAGTACCTTTGATAAGATCAACAACCATCGAGGTCTGTCAATGGGATTGAAGCCACCTTCAATGGTATCAAAGAATGCTCCAAAAACTGTTTAGTGAGCATAGGGGAAATTTTGGGATTTTCTCGATATGGTCGAGTGGGATCGAGTGGTCTGTCGAGGGCACCAACAGACCCCGGTTTCATGTACAGATTGAAGGCATCTGAAAACAATCTTCACCATGGCTTCAATCATCATGATCTACAACTCCAAGCTCCCTCTCTAATCGCCTCCATCATAACTCCGCCATCGTCGTCACTTCTCGTGCACACTCCGTCTTCATCAAACCTTTGTCAAACCTAGAGAATCAGAATAAAATCGAAACTTCTCTGCAAGAACTACTTTTGTAAGCATGTCCATCGAATTTATGCCCATATGGATCTTCTCAAAAGTCGCACAACCTTCCTCAAAAACTTGTCAGATAAAATGATGATGAACATCAATATATTAAGTATGAGAATGGTAAACCAATTTCTTCACCAAATTGATCACGCTTTTGCTATCATAATTAATCGGCACCGCCTCCTGATGATGATCAAGTTCGTTCATCATTCCTCTCAACCGAACACCTTCCTTGAAAGCTTCATTCACCTCCATATACTCAACTTTGTTTCTGTAAAGAGAAACCTAAGATTTAAGCTTCAACATCCAACTGATCGCTCTACCCACTAGTACAAACGAGTAACCAGAAGTCAACCTTCTGTTGTTTACTCCCTACATAATTTGAATCTCCATAACCTACCAAATTTCCTTATGTTCTTTGAAATGTCAAGATGTAGTCCGTTATACCTCGTAGATAATAAAGTAGTCATTTCACCGCCTCCCAATATTTTTTGTCGGGATTTGACATGTATTTGCTCACAACATCGATTGCATGTGAGATATCTGATATCGTAGATATCATGGCATACATCAAATTGTCAACCGTGCTTGAATAGGGCAAATGAAACATAACATTCTTTTCTTCATCTATAATAGAACATTGCTCTGAAGAAAGTCTAAAGTGAGCAGCATGGGGTGTGCTAACTGGCTTAATTTTATCCATCCTAAACTTCACCAATACCTTCTTAAGGTACTCCGCTTGAGATAACTATAATTTGCTCCTCTTCCTATCCTTGTGCATGTTTATGCCGAGAATCTTCTTTGGAACCCCTAAATCTTTTATTTCAAATATCCCTGATAGTTGAGTCTTCAATATATTGATCTTAAATATGCTTTGACTAGCAATAAGCATGTCGTCAACATATAATACCAATAGAATGAATCTTCCATTACTTAATGTCTTGAAGTAGACACAATGATCATATTCACTCCTAATCAACTGTTGAATCACATGAAAGTATCAAACTTTTTGTACCACTACTTAAGTGACTGTTTCAAGCCATACAACGACATCCTTAACCTGCAAACCTTATTCTCTGACCCATTTTCTTCGAACCCCTCTAATTGTTTCATGTAGATCTGCTCTTCCAATTCCCCATGTATGAAAAAAATCTTGATATTCATTTATTTTAGTTTAAGGTTGTATTAGGCAACTAATGCTAATGCAAACCTGATTGATACATGTGACGCCCCGTCACTGTGGTCACATGTGGGAGGGCACACGTGGGTGGGCACACATGTGGGCGGGCCCCAAGATGGCTGGAAGGCTACTGTGTGGCTGGCAGGCTACTGTGCTGGCAAGCTACTGTGCACACAGTGAAAGGTGAAGTTTTATCCCACATCGGAAGTGTCGTCTGAAGTTGTGGTGGTTATATGTAGAGTTGTCATCCTATACTGTATGAGGCCTTTTGGGGGAGTTCCCCGAGAACAAAACCGTGTGGGCTGTGCCTAGAGCGGATAATATCATACAGTGTGGGCGTGGACTGTTACAATGGTATCAGAGCCGAGGACGGCTCTGCCCTTGGTGGGGGATATTGTGACGCCCCGTCACTGTGGTCACATGTGGGCGGGCACACGTGGGCGGGCCCCAAGATGGCTGGCAGGCTACTGTGTGGCTAACAGCCTACTGTGCACATAGTAAAAGGTGAAGCTTTATCCCACATCAGAAGTGTCGTCTGAAGTTGTGGTGGTTATATGTAGAGTTGTCACCCTATACTGTATGAGGCCTTTTGGGGGAGTTCCCCGAGAACAAAACCGTGCGGGCTGTGCCTAGATCGGACAATATCATACAGTGTGGGCGTGGACTGTTACAATACATGCCTGACCATAGGCATAAAAATCTCACTTAAGTCAATGCCCTCCTTCTGTGCATACTCTTTCACAACCAATCTTTCCTTATACCTATCATGTTTCTTCTTGTAAATCCACTTGGACCTGAATGTTTTACACCCAATGGGAAGCTCTATTAGCTCCCATGTCTCATTCTTATACAGAGAGTCCATTTTGTCTTGCATCACCGTTATCCACTTCTCAACATACATGTAGCCTCTTTGAAACATCATCCAGCAGTGGTTTTTTAATCAATGACATCATCCGCTAAACATATTTGGACCAAGGTTTTTGCTCTTTCATCTAACTCTTCTCACTCTTCGTCACTCATAGACGTTGGACACTTCTCAACACCAATGAGTGCATGTCATAGACCTTGCTAAACTAGAAGGCCTCTCATCTTCACCTTCCATAGTTCGAAGTTTTTTTCTAATGAACTTCTTTGTTTTATACTTCATGTTTGAACCCTTAACCATCATGACGTCAATCCAAACTCTAATCCCAACATTCGCTATGATACTACTTATTGTGGATCCACGGAAGCAAACCCCGAATCCAGATCACATGAAATTAAGCAAACGTAAACAAAGTAATCACAAGCACACACTATTTTTACATGGAAACCCCTTATGGGAAAAAAAAAACCACGGCACAAAGTGACAGGGAATCACTATAAAAGCAAAAAGTACAAGAGATTGAATCACTTACAATGCTCGGAAAACCTCGTTTTCACCTCCTCAAACCTTAAAAATATTTAGCCATTGATTTTAATTTTCCTTAATCCCGTTTACACCCATATATATAGTGCCGAACCCATAATAGGAAACAAGTCACACACATACGCAGAATCGTGCACTTATGCAGAATTGTGTACGCCGTCAATAGAACCTTTAATAGGATTGACATCCATCGAGGCCTGTTAATGGAATCGAAGCCACATTCGATGGGATCAAAGAATGCTCCAAAAACCATCTAGAGATCATAGGGAAAAAATTGAAATTTTCTCGATATGATCAAGTGGTCTATCGATGGGATTGACAAATGCTCAATGGCATTGACAGACCCCTATTTCATGTACAGATTGAAGGCATATGAAAATAATTCTTACGAGGTCCATGTAGAGGTCAATAAAGTGAACATAGGTAGGTACTTCCATCGGAAGTTGTTGATTCCTACATGGGCCAACAAGGGATTCACTAGTTTGCTGAGAAACATATTTATGGCTTTAATTCAAGTAGAACATTGACTCATCAAGTAGTTTTTCTTCTAGACCTAGCACTTGAAATATTTTAAACAAGTTTTTTAAAGGTTTGCAACTGTTAAAGTTTTTATTTTAATCATTCTTGATGATAGCCTAATAGCTTAGATCTGATTGTCCACTTTTGATTGGCATGAGATATGATCATTAGTAGGTATGTTATAGCAGTGGAGGGATTGAATCAGAAGTCTATGCATGGATGAGGTGGATTGACAAGCTTCCTTTATAGTAGGTTATGCTAAAGTCCTTAGGGTGAGGTCTTGGTATCGATTCCCTAGTGGGAGTGGGTAACAGTGAAGTGTGAACTGACAGTGGGTGTACTAATAAGCTAACAAAAAAAAAAGTCCTTCGGGTGGCGGAGCACCATATTGGGTGCACCCTTGAAACCATAACCCCTCCTTATTTATATGATCTCATACCAAAGGAGAGGAGAGTTGGCTCTGGACATCCTCACTCCATGAGATGTATGGGTGTTACGAAAAAGAGAGAATGTTTGAGAGAAATTGAGGAGATCCACTCCACCCTCTTCTTTCGTCATCAAGTGTGGTTCACTTTTGTAGATTGTATATGTCTTTCCTCGGCACCTATTAGAGGATTAGACATTGGGCTATCTTGATACTCCAGTACTACAATAGATCGAGAAGAGACTTCTTGATTTAAGAGATTAGTATCACAAACATCTTCATTATGGACATTGCGTGTAAGTATGATCTCCACTGTTTATATATTATTATATTTTAAAATTTTGACGATTTTGCAAATATGAATTCTCAAGATGGGTCCCATAATCAAGTTATATTCTACTATATTTCATTACATTTGTATGCCAAGGACCCAACACAGACATGATGACAATGTGCGCAGGTGCCTTAACCGATAGCGGCATCACCCATTGCTCTTACTATAAGATCTAGAGGAAGAGAAAAGGGAGGGACGGGGGCAACAAAGAATCTCCAAATCTGCCATGACAAATACAAACCC
Source organism: Magnolia officinalis (assembly GCA_021015155.1). NCBI lineage: Eukaryota > Viridiplantae > Streptophyta > Magnoliopsida > Magnoliales > Magnoliaceae > Magnolia > Magnolia officinalis. Next base: position 35,117,155 of record JAJHSJ010000004.1, on the reverse strand, counting down.
CACTCTGATTCCACATGTTAACGTCAAACTGATGTAACTAACGAAAGGAACTTCTTCTTCTTCTTTTTTACCCACGCACATCGTAATGGGATTTTACCACTAACAAAAGAAACTTGAATTCGGGAGTGTATACCTGCTTCAGCCATCGTTAACGACAACAAAGCTCACCAGAAACATCATATGAGAAGTGGATTATAATGCCATCCTTCCGCTCCTTCTCACCCTCCAAACGATGGGATATTCGACGCACTAGTTAGGGGACGCGGATTGCATCCTACCCTCGCCCGGACGGTAATCCGTCCAGGCAGGGCTCTGTGGGGCCCACCGTAATGTAAATATTTTATCCACACCGTTCATCGCTTTTCTCAAATCATTTTAAGGTATTGCAAAAACAATGAAGCAAATACACATATCCAGTGGACCACATCAAAAGAAGCTGCAGTGATAATGACACCCACCGTTGAAACCCTTTTAAGGGCCACCGTGTTGTATTTTTATCACCCAACCTATTAATAAGGTCATGCAGACTTGGCTGAAGTGAAAACACAAATTTCATCTTGATCCGACACTTCTCCAGCTCCCAGGAAGTTTTTAATGTTGGACGTTTAATCCCCTCTTTGTGGTTCACTTAAGCCGTGAAACTATCTCGAGTTTTGGATCATATCTTAAAATAATCATATAAAAACGATTAATGGTGTGGATAAAATACTTACATCACGTTGGGCCCCACAGAGCCCTGCCCGGATGGATTACTGTCCGGGCAGGGGGGGGGGGGGACGCGGATTGCATCCTACCCCCGCCGCCCGGACGGTAATCCGTCCGGGCTGGGCTCTGTGGGACCCACTATGATGTAAGTATTTTATCCACACCGTTAATTATTTTTATATGATTATTTTAAGATTTGAGCCAAAAATTGAGGTAGGTTCAGTGCTTAAGTGGACCACAAATTGTGGATTAAACCTCCACCATTAAAAACTTCCTGGGAGCTGGAGAAGTGTCGGATCAAGATGAAATTTGTGTTTTCACTTCATCCAAGTTTTCATGACCTTATTAATAGGTTTGGTGGTAAAAAAACATCACGGTGGCCCTTAGAAATGTTTCAACGGTGGGTGTCATTATCACTGCAGCTTCCTTTGATGTGGTCCACTGGATTTGTTTATCTGCTTCATTTTTTGTGTATTATCTTAAAATGTTCATATAAAAACGATTAACAGTGTGGATAAAATAATTACATCACAGTGAGCTCCACAGAGCCCTGCGCGGATGGATTTTTGTCCGGGCGGGAGTAGGACACAATCCGCGTCCCTAGTTGGGTGAGGGGAGATGGGACCGAGGCTATTGCTGTATAAGATTGAATTTGCAATAAAGAAGTCATACCCATTGCTAAATTCCTCCACATTGCAGACACCTTCCCCAAAGAGAGAGAATCCCATTTGAACACAACTCCATCAAAGGACTCGTGTATAGTGTTCCAAGGGTGCATGCTTTAAGTGTATACCACACTTTGTGGGCCTCAGCAAATGCACTTTCAACTAATTCAAACTTTTTATTCCAGTGCCATGATGGCTAATGCCATGTGTAGCTCATTAATACTAACAATATAATCTTTTATGGCTTAGCAAAGATTACTGGTCTTAAAATTATTATTATTTTTTAAAAAAAAAAAAAAAAAAAAAAAAATGGATAACAATAAAATGGTACAATTTGTACATGGTGTACCCGAATCGCCAACCATCCATGACCCCTGACATAATCTGACTCAATTTTCTACTAAATGCAAGGCTGATTCCTATTTCCCTATAAGGCTCTCAATGAGAGCGGGTTAGATCGGAGATCCAATTCGATCTGAACTTGTATAATGCGGAGTTGGATCTTAAAATAGGTCTGATTAATTAAATAGATCAGATTCAGATTCACAAAATAAATTCAAATTATATTGGGGTCGAATCCGGATCTCAACTAATAGTGAGATCCGATCGCATCCCCGTTATTGTATGCTTCAAGGTGTGAACCTTTTCAACTTTCATAGTAATGAGTTATGCGTGGCTGTTTGACTTATTCTCTTCAAACTTCAATACTCCCACGTAAATCAAATTGTACCATTTTACTGTTAAATTAAATATATTATATTATATATTTTTTAGATATGTGATGTAGTGGATTCGGATATGGATATAACCCAAATTCAACAGGTATATGGATTTTTGGATCGGAAATGAATCTTAGCATTAACTACCTTCTGCTCCTGCATATTCCTTTGAATGAACAGCTAAGGTGCACTTTTCTTTGGTGGTCAAAAACACATCGGACCCTTGAAATGTAAGAAGAAATGCGAATGGGACTTGCAAGAGGGAGATAAAGAAGTAACCTTGCTCACCCATATGCAACATTCAGGCCATTCATTAGGTGGGGACCACTTTCAGAGCAGGTTTCCACCCACAGCCAAATCTTTTCAATCATCACATTGGCGCATTATTGAAATTTAATGATATTTGGTGCAACCACCAAACGCACCCTTTGTGCAAAATGTAATAAATTTTCATAATGTTTGGCATAATCAAATGCATAATTGGTATAAAATATCATGAAATTTCATTATATGCAACCAAACGTAACCTTAGGATTTTTTTTTAAATTTTTCTAACCATCAACTTTTCTCGTACAAATATAACCCACCTGATGAAACGACCGGCTGGATTTGAATGCCACACCATGCTTACAGTTTTTACCCGATGAAGGGCTAGGATCTATTCTCATTTGCCACTTAAGCACCTGTGTCTCGATGTCCCTCCAGCGACTGAATGGCAAGAGAGACCATGGGACCAAGCTATCAAAGTTAGCTGGCTCCCGTAATTATATTGACATGGCAAGTGAACACCCGGGCATGTTCGAATTCAATGTGATATCGTGTCTTTAGAATCCTCGGACGGTCAAAGATTGTGGACCCCACTCTCCTGCAAACCATGGATGGTGTGTCGCAATCCCAACGTATTTTGTACATGGTGTACCTGAATCACCAACCATCCATGGACACCTATTTCTCCATAACCCCTGACATAATCTGACTCAATTTTCTACTAAATGCGAGGCTGATTCCTATTGCCTTGTAAGGCTCTCAGTGAGAGTGGGTTAGATCGGAGATCCGATTCGATCTGAACTCGTATAATGCAGAGTTGGATCTTAAAATAGGTTCAATTAATTAAATAGATCAGATTCAGATTCACGAAATAAATTCAAATTATATTGCAGTCGGATCTGGATCTAATAGTGAGATCCGATCGCATCCCCGTTATTGTGCTTCAAGGTGTGAACCTTTTTAACTTTCATAATAATGAGTTATGTGTGGCTGTTTGACTTATTCTCTTCAAACTTCAATACTCCCACATAAATCAAATTGTACCATTTTATTGTTAAATTAAATATATTATATTATATATATTTTAGATATGTGATGTAGTGGATTCGGATCTAGATATAACCCAAATTCAATAGGTATATGGATTTTTGGATCAGAAATGAATCTTGGTATTTATAAGTGGATATCACCTTTTTGGATCTGACTCGGATCCGAATCCGGCTACAGATTTTTGGATCGGGTGGATCCGATCCAGATCGGACCCATTGAGAGCCCTATTACCCCATGGTCGCCAGCTTGTCACACGACGTGTGTGGGTGCTGACCATTCATGAACTGGGGTCCACTATGGACATTCTCCGGCTCAAAAATCATGCCTTTCGTCTCATCAGGTTGGTCGCACTAAGTACCAGAAAATGAGCACCTAAAAGATATATGATGAACAGCCTAAATTCAATGAGGACATGTCCCATCTTGCTGCTGCACGTGTGTTCAAGTTGGCACGTGTGGAATGAATGGCTCTTTGAGGGTATTTTAGACATTTTACTTATATATTAACGGGTCGCTTCTACTATCACAATGGCTGTAGGAGAAATTGGTTGTATGTACAAAGGGTTTATGACAAAGAAAAAGATGTAACCAATCCCAAGTCTGGCCCATTGACGGCCCTATCTGTTTTATTTGTGGACATCCAACGAACGGTTCAGATAAAACAGTCAGCAGTTGAAGTTGGACATTAAAATGTTCATGAGTAAGAGGTTAGAACTGTCCAATCGATCTGATCAGATGCCATGTCCCATCTACATAATCCAAATGATGATAGGACCTTACTGGTTATTATGGTAGGCCATGTTCACAGTAGTAGTTCCCACCTGATGAATGGCCAGGATCTATTCACATTTCTCATATAGGCACGTGTTTCTTGAGGCTACTCCAACTTGTCACTGGAATGAGTCCCATTGTAAAAGGGTCGACCAAACCATGAAAACATGAAGGTTCCATGAGCCATTCATGTGAACCCATAACGTTGAAATGTCAATGTGAACATGTTGTTGGAGTTTGATGCTGACGTCTTTGGAGTGTACTGGCTGTTGGTTGGAATCCCAATATCTTAGGTGTGCCCCAATCTCCAGCCGTCCATGAACACCTACTTCTCCATGCCCCCCTCTGAGTTAATAGAAACTTGGACTCAATTTTCAACTAGAAATGCTTGGCAGACGTGTCCTGGACCGAAAATCAGGCTTGTCCGCTCATCACGTTAGCCACAAATGTACGAGAAAAATGGACACACTTAGAAATAGTTATATGGATGAGTTGGGTACACAAATCTTGGCTGAGTCAATCATGGCGAGAAACGATCTAAGGGAGGCTTGAGTTGTGATGTGATCTGACTAGGTATCTAGCCGATCCCAGTGGATTGGTCGATCACCAAGTCAGATGGCCTAGTTTTAAACCCTGGTTCACACACACGCGAGCAAGCAGTGTGGGGGTGGAAATGGGCCCGTTTGGGCTAGGCTTTGGTTGGCCCAATTTCTCAATCCAGAGCAGGCCTAGCTGGTTTAGCATCTGGCATCCAACTTTAGGATCAAATCTACCAATAAAGTCATAGGTAGGGCCTGGCAATGGGTCAGTTTCAATACGGGTCGGGTTCAGCCCAAGCCTGACCTATTTATTGAATTGGTCAAGAAATCTGGCCTTAACTTAACCCAACCCATTTAATTGCAGTCAAGGTGGGCTCAACCGACCCACCCAACCAGACATACACTTTAATATTTCACATTAGACATTTTCTCTATTCTTGAAGTTTTCATGTCTATGGACCCACTATTACACACTCATAGAATTGGGTTTTTTCCATGACACATTTCATCTCATCCACACATTCGCAGAAGAGTAATCACACGGACATATTAGTATGCCTCCATTTAAGGTTGGGTCGGTTCATTTGGCGCAGTCCATTGATTCAATATATGCATAGATTCAACATATGAGTAAATCGGGTTGGGTTGGTCCAAACCCAAACCCAACTCATTAATGTAAATAGGCTACTTTTTTTGCCCAGGCCCGACTTGCAACCCAACCCAACCCAACCCAACCCAACTTGGCCTTAACCTGGTTTATAAGCAGGTTGGGCCAATTGACCCATTGGTCGACCTGACCCATTGCCACCCCTAGTCTTAGGCACGTTTCCAGGCTTGGGCTGGGCTTTAGTGGAAATTTTTGGGAAACTTGAGCTAAAGCACAACCCGTTTATCAAGCAAGGCTCAAAATAGGCTTAGAAACAGCCAATAGCCTATATGAAGGCCCAACTGTATCAGGCAGACCCAGTTCACGAGCACGAAGAGGTATTGTTCAATGCTCCAAAAAGCTTTCCAACACCAGTGGGGTTGCAAGTTTGCTAAGGTGAGCAAGTGGGTCCCCAATCAGCAATCCAAAATTTTGATGTTATGGGCCCCACAGCTGATGGGGTATTAGCAAAAACCCCACGAGTAGGAGTAACCCTAACCCTTCAATAATTGGTCAAGAGATAGATAGGTGATGAAAGAAAATACATGGCAGTTAGTTGAGGATCAATGAAGAAAAAGCCCAAAAATTGTATGCCTAGATCTTCCAATCTGGGGAATTTCCAGAGAATGGGCCATGGACAGAGCCATCATAGTGGGCACTAAATTGAGTTTTACTAACCATGAATTCAATCCGAGCCAGCAATCTTGTTGGCTAAACTCCCATCCTTTATCCTGAAGTTGGTTTACATGGATGGCAAGAATCAGGTTCTACTGCACAGTGTGCTCGAGTTACGATGTGCACCGGTTGCCCGGGCTTTTGTTTGTACAAGTGGGGTCCATGGTTCATTGCTCCAAATTGTTAATATGATGGACCCATCTTGGACCCGGGAAAACACATACACAGCCCCACCCCAAACTAAAAAGATCCTAGACATTGTACCATAGTTTAAAAAACCCAAAAAAAAAAAAAAAAAACGCAACTCAAATGTCCAACCAGATTGAGTCGACTCAAAAGACTTGACTCCATAGTTAATTACTACAAATTAAAAATATTAAGGGCTGAGAAAAGAGTATTTAAAATAGTTGCATTGAATAAGTATTATAAAATATGAGTGGATGGTAAATTGCGGCATAGCTTGTTGAGTGTTGGCACTATCTCAAGTGTCATTGGATTCCTATCTTGCTATTTTTCATTTTAATTAAGTGGCACCTTGACAAGGCAAGTGACTTAGTCTGAGTCACCACGAGTCATGTCAAGTCAACCGAGTCAATCTCTTTATTCATGATGTCTCAGCTTGTAACCTCGCTAAGTTGATTTGACATAGCCAAGTTTTAAGTCGGGTCAAAAAGTTTTAGAACAATGGACTGTGACATTGGCCTACTTTGGACGAACACGGAATGTTGTAAAAGAAAAACTAGCAGAAGCTGGAGTTCCCACGTCACTTGGGAATTGTGACTTAGGAGAGTAAGAAAACACAAAAACGTGAAATGACGAGTGACTTAATGGCAGCCATTGGAGCAAGGAGCAGACGAGGAAGCAGGTTAGTGCATGAGGTATAGATGTGTGGAAGTGCGTCGGGTGGAAATCCCAAGGTCAAGGGGTGAGAGTCCCATCTACCCCAGTTCTAGTTCTGAAAGCAGTGAGCTTCTAGGACTGGCAAGCAAAGGAGAAGCAGGGCACACTGATTTGTGCTGCTGCTTAACAACAGTATATACTCCGTGGTAGGCTACATAGTAGGAAATGATAGATTCCATTAAAGAAAGTCCTCTTGTAGAAATCAATCCCGAATAGGTGAAATAATCATACCCTTGATTACTGACATTAATCGTCTTTTACCTACTTGTCGGTGTATCTAACATGCATGTCCTCTACTTCCATTAGATGAACCATATAAAGATCAGATGCAGTTCTCGTCTCGGATATTCACTTTTAGCATGTCATGCCTCAAGGGTGATTGACACAGTTTTTCTACCATGTGCAGTTCCTACAGTGACAGGGGCTTGGCCTTTGGTTGCTATTGTTGAGAGATCATTAATCCTAATGAAATGGATGTAGCAGTAGCCTAATGGGAACACCATCTTAATGCAGCAATGTACATGCCATTCTGCAGCAATCGATCACAGATGGGCTGATTCTACCATGAACACCTTCACATTCAGCTGAGTAGGATTCAACAATGATTTTGAGCTTGCAACCTGAAGACTTGCAATTCACATGAAAATTCAAGAATTATGATATTGGTTAGGTGGTAGAGACCCAATTCCAGCCATCACATAACTACTCAGCTTAGGTACCTGTGTAGAGGCCTGACAAAACCATTGTATGTTATCCAGTGGTTTGAATGTACAAACAAGAGATTCCTCCATTTCACACCTCTTACCATTAGAAGGGATCGCAACTTCGCTTGCAGCAACGTCATGTTGATCTAGTCACTACCAGAGCTACAAAGGACTATCTAATCGACTCATAGTTCTAAAATTCAGTGGGTCAACTCGAAACTTGGTCGAGTCAACTCAACTAGGAGAGATTTTGAGCCGAATCTCTTGGAAATTCACTGGAGAACCTGACTCGATCAGGACCAGACAAGACTCCTCAAGTTGACTCTATTTGACTTGGCGTGACTTGACTGAGTCACTTGCCATTGAAGAGAATGCAAAAAGTAACCTCCATTAAAGAATAACAACATCAGTACCAGCACACCATAGGCACCAGCTTGGTTTTCTTTTGGATATTTTAATACTACCTTGGACACATCTAAGAAATTTAAGATTTTCCCACCTACATAGCAACTTTAAATTTGATATTTAAATATCAAGTTGAGTCGTCAAGCCTTTGAGTCAACCCAAGCCAGCTAGACATTGAATCGAGTCAAATATTCAAGTTTTTGAACTATGAATCTACTGAGATCTACCAGCCCATCAAAGAACTACAAAAAGCAGATTCCTTCTTTTCTATGGTTTGATCTGTATGTCCTAAAGAACACATAAAATCTGACCAGAAATTTAACATTTATTTTCCTCTTATCTCAGGATTCTGAACATAGAATTCCTATTGGATCTCAGATGTAGTAAAAGAGAGGTCATACCATGATGTTTTCCGGACCATTGTTATACAGCAGCTTCCATTTCATCAGAGGTTGCTGCTTCTCCATTCGGGGCATCGTCTGCTCGAAGCTGAGAAGAGACATCGTCAATGGCTGAATTCAGCTGTGCTATCTTCTCCGTCAGTATCTTCCGAGTTTTCTGTCACAAAACAGAACCATCCGTGTAATGTCAGTGCCGCAAGGAGTTGAAAGCGAAGCAAGAAACACAGTATTGATAAGCAGGTATTTATTGTGAAGACAAATAGAAGCTGTATATATATTCTCTCCCAATTGAGCTTTTCTTTGACCCAATAAACTGTACATCTGGGGTCTCCTTCTGGTGATCCAATTGTCATATAGTGGAACTGGGGGGTAGATGGTTGATGCCGAAAAATCTCTCCAGCAAGTGAAAAGAAAACGAAAGATGTGTATGGTCAGATGGAGCATATAAGTTCATTATTGCCCCCCCAAAAAAAAAGATACATCCAGATCTATGACTTCTAACACCTCAATTATTCTTGTTTTTCTACAAAGGTGGGTTTGATTGCCTTGTTCTAGGGCTCGAATGATCTCTCATCTAAGGTGTCACTAAAGTCAAAGACGTGCATAGTGCATAATGATGTAAACTCATGGAACTCGGTATGGGCTATGTACCAAGATGATGCATGAAATCTACACATGGATAGCGAAAATTTGACAAGGAAAAGAGTATGGCTGTCAACAGGCCAGACACGTGCTGGGCCAAGGTTGTGATGCACCAAAATGGACATGCCCGAGCGCATCCCAAGATGATTTTGACTGGCCCGAGCCCTAGTTCGGCACGTTCACCAATTTCGTGCAAGATCCAAGTTGTTCACTAGGTGTGTCCACAATGCATGTTCAGTAGCCAAAAATCAGGCCCACCCGATCATAAGTTGGGTGGCATGTCACAGTTTTACAGAACTCCAAGCAAGTGTGCGTGCATGGCATGCATGTGTGTGATATTATCAAAATGCCCTTGAAAACCCTAAATGGGCTGGGCTGATGGGCTCCTAGACACAGCCTGAAGCCTACCCAATCAATAAACAGCTTGACTTCAGGCCCAGGCTCAGCCATCAGGCTTGATATGTCAGCCCAAGACCGGCCCAAATTAGGCTTGGATCATAATCCCAACGGGCTAGCCCCGCTCATTAACAGCCCTAGAAACAAGCCTGTAATGGGCCCTCATACTCACTACCATCAGAGTCTGAGTTAGGGCTGAAAGTCGGGCGGGTTCAACCCGACCAACCCGTGACCGACCCGACATTGGGTTGGGCTCAGGCAAGATGTATCGTGTTCGGTCTCAGGCTTGGGCTATACAAACACCAACCCAATAAAACTTGGGTCGGGCTAGGATTGAGCTCTCAGGTTGCCCGACATAACCCAAACCCGATGGATATATAAGTTACTTACAAATTATAATTGAGTGTGGATCATTTGTGTTGAAAGCACAGGAAATTCCAGTGTCATCGGGTCTCTTTGGTACACATCATTTCCGATGACTCAAGCTAACAAAATACGCCGGATTTCTCTCTCCCAAATAGATTGTGTGCTACACAACACGACTTTTAAATGAGTAGTTGTCCTATATTTTAGCAGGTTTGTTTATAAAAAATGAAGTTCTTTACGATAAATAACTACACATAATTAATAAAATCATAGGTACAAAAAATAAGACGTGTATTGAAATATAATAGACTAATGTAAAAACGAAAATATTAGCATGTATCCACCCGACCAACCCGACCGATCCCGCTTGGGTTGGGTTGGGTTGAGGTATAGGCAGTGTTTAAATTGTCAGTGATATTATCGAAATATCGCCAATAATATCGGCGTCGCTGCACTGGCGACACCGAAACCCCATTTATTCGTGTCGGTTCGAGGTTTTGCCGATAATCTCGCTGGATTGTCGGTATTTTCAAAATCTCGCTGATATTTCGCTGTTTCCACCAACCACGGGTGGGAACTGTAGCCAACAACCCACCTTTATTGATAAAAGGGGGTAGTTGTCGGCGATAAAATCACAAAAAATACCTGTTTTTTCGCCCGGATCTGGAGGAAGACACGAATTCACGGCTATTGAGTGCGGATCGGCAATTTCCGGTAAGATTCAACCCCAAAAATTTCTTTTTTTCCGTCGAAAAACCCTCTGCAACTTCTCGAATCCGCTTGCAGGCTGAGATCTTGTTGGAAAATAGAGGTTTTTTTTTTATTTGGGATGAGGGAGAGGGATTTTCGGGTTGGAAAATCTGGAGAAATTGGTGGGAAGGAGATGAAATTTTGAAAATTTTGGATGGGGAGAGGGATTTTCGGGATTTTAACGCAAATTGGGGATCGGTCCGGGCGTGAAATGGGATTGCGTACTTAGTTACTCAGTACACTCTTATCGTACTGAGTACACTCTGTTGGGCCCACCGAGAATGTATCTGGTCTATCCATGTGGTCCATCCGTTTTTCCATCTTATTTTAGGGGTTGAGACCAAAATTTAAGCGTACCAAAAGATCAAGTGGACCACACCATTGGAAACAGTTGGAATAATGACTTCCACCGTTAAAACTTTTCTAGGGCCCACAATGATGTTTATTTCTCATCCAACCTGTTCATAAGATCACACAGACATGGATGAAGGAAAAAACAAATAGAAGTTTGATCCGAAACTTTTGTAGCCCCCAAGAAATTTTCAACTGTAAATGTTCAATTCATATTGTTTCCTATGGTGTGGTCCACTTGAGGTTTGGATATACTTCGTTTTTAGGCTCAAGACCTAAAATTATCTGTTAAAATGGATGGACGGAGTGGATAAAATACATAAATCACGGTGGACCCCACAGAGTTTACCCAGTACACTTAGTGTACTGAGTTACTCAGTACACAATCGGCTTCCATCGGGTGGGGCTTTGACGGTGCAAGTTGGTGCTCCGTGGGCCCCACCATGATGCATCTGTTGTATCCATGTTGTCCATTAATTTTTAAATATTATTTTAAAGCTTGATCCAAAAAATGAGGTAGATCTAAAACTCAGCTGGACCACACCACAGGAAAACAGTAGTGATTGGATATCCACCATTTAAATCCTCCTAAGGCCCACTGTACTGTTAATTTGACATCCAATCTGTTAATTAGCTCATACAGACCCAGATGAAGGGAAAAAACAAAGATCAGGTTGTTCCAAAACCTCTATGGCCCCCAAAAAGTTTTTAATGGTCAAAGTTCATTCAACACTGTTTCTTGTAATGTGGTCCAATTGAGATTGGGATATACCTCGTTTTTTTTTTTTTTTTTTTTTTTTTTTTTTTTTTTTTTTTTTGCTTATATCATAAAATTATCTATAAAAATAGATGGACGACATGGATGAAACACATACCTTGTGGTGGGGCCCACAGAGCACGGCAGGGGGAGTAGCCAATCCGTTTCCACAGCGGCGCGGATCAGGACGCGGATTTCCTGCAGAAGCCTTTCCCTATGCTCCTGCGCTACAAGCTCAGGTGGGGCCCACTGTGATGTTTGTGAGAAATCCTCCCCATCCATCCGTTTTGTGATTTCATTTTAGGACTTGTTGTCAAAAATGAACCGTATCCAAAGCTCAAGTGAGTCGTACTAAAGGAAAATGTAGTTAGGGAAATTCCTACCGTTAAAACCTTCCTGGGTTCAATAGTGATGTTTAGATGCCATCCATACCGTTAATAACGTCATTACTATTGGGATGAACTGAAAACAAAAATATTGGAATGAATCAAAACTTGTGACCCCACGAATATTTCAACTGTGGATGTTTAATTATCACGTTTTAGGCTCGCTTGAGCTTTAGATACGGTTCATTTTTGGCATCATGTACTAAAATGAACTCACAAAACGGATGGACGGGGAGGATTTTTCACAAACATCACAGTGGGCCCCACCTGAGCTTGCAGCGTAGGAAGAAAATCCGAGTCCTGCGGATCAGGATTGAACGCCCTGCTATTGAATCGGGCGCGGATTAGATACTGACAAGATCCATAGCCTAAGGAAACGGATTGGCTATGCCCCCTACCACCAGCCAATGGCTGGTGGTCGGTGCTCTGTCGGCCCCACCATGATGAATGTGTTTCATCCATGTCGTCCATCCATTTTTCTAGATCATTTTATAGAATGAGACCAGAACTAAGGTATATAATAGTCTCAAGTGGACCACATTATCGAAAACAATGTTGAATGAACTTCAACCATTAAAAACTTTTTGGGGGCCATAAAAGTTTTGGATCAAGCTTATCTTTGTTTTTTCCCTTCATCTGGGTCGGTATGACCTAATCAATAGATTGGATGTCAAATAAACAGTACAGCGGTCCTTAGGAGGATTTTAATGGTGGATATCCAATCACTATTATTTTCCTGTGGTGTGGTCCACCTGAGATTTATATTCCTATCATTTTTGGTATAAAGCCCTAAAATGATCTGTAAAAATGTATGAACGGAATGGATGAAACATATACAACATGGTGGGGCCCACAAAGCACCGACCACCAGAGCCTATCCTAAACCCACTGAGTCGGGCGCAGATTAGATACTGACAGGGTCAGTAGCCAAATGGTTACTGAAGTGACATCACCAAGCTCTGTGGACCCCACCATGATGCATGTGTTGTATCCATACCGTCCAACCATTTGTAGACATCGTTTTATGATATTACAAAGAGAATGAGATAGATCTAAATTTCAAGTGGACCCACCACAGAAAACCGTGGGAGCCGTCACACCCACCGTTAAAACATTTATAAGGCCCACAATGATGTATTTTTGCGATCCATCCTATTCATAAGTTAACATAGAGAGAGATGAAGTGAAAACAAAAATATCAGCTTCTTCGGAAACTATTGTGGCCCCTAAGAAGTTTTGAACGGTGGATGTCACTGTCCCCACTATTTTCTATGGTGGGGTCCACCTGAACTTTATTATGGGCCACAAAAGTTTTGTATAAAGCTGATATTTGTTTTTTCACTTCATCCAGATTTATGTAATATTTTCAACGGGTTGGATGGCAAATAAACATTATGGACACATTACGGTGGGTCCTAATGAGTGTTTAACGGTGGACTGTACAATCACAACTATATCTGTTTGTGATTGTCCACCTGAGACTATATCTATTTCATTTTGTATCCAGTACTCTATAATTAAATACAAAAACAGATGAACGGCATGGATATAGAATAAATACATCAAGGTGCGCCCCACAATAAGGACCGCACTGTCGTGGATGAGGCTGGGGCCGCACCTAATCCTCTCCCTGTTGCTCCATGTGGTTGTCATGCACATGCATTTATAAAGTAAAATCCAACCCGTCCATCCTATGAAACTATGAATTTTACTCCAAATTCCCAAAAATCATGATGATCGGTTAATTAAATGGGCTACACTAGAGGGAACAAATTAGGAGATAACATCCACCCTTTATTTACATGGACCCATCATGTTGTATGTATAAATCACAATAGGCCCCATAAAGTTTACTCAGTATGCAATCTGCAAACTCTTTCCTCAATTGTAACTTATATGAAATTTTGATTTGATCTAACATCTTAGCCCTTGAAATGATTTGGGTCTATTACACTGAATACAAACCGATGCACTTTTTTTTGTCGATTATTGCAAATTTGTATACTACTAGGGAGCAAAATGTCGTTTGGATCAGGAAAAGGAGCAAAGGACATTGGGTGGAAACATAGACGGCCAGTGGAGGGGAATAAATATGGAGTCATATGCAACTATTGTAGCCAAGTGATACGGAGAGGGGAAGTGTCTAGGCTAAAGGAACATTTGGCAGGGGGATGCAAGAATATGAAAGACTGTCCAAGTGTAACAAGGCCAGTGAGAGAGGAGATGAGAAGAGTGTTGACTGAAGCGAAGTTACGCAAGCTGCAGCAAAAGGATTGGGAGAGGGATATAAGGGAGGAGCTACGAGGCACTGAATGGGGCCTAGGTACTATTGACGAGCACGATAATGACGACGATGAGGGGATCGCGTACCCCGATGACTGTATTACGGCTCGAGAAATGAATGATTTTAGACAAGTGATTCGTGAGTCTCGGGCTTCAGAGTGGGAGGGGGAACAAAGAAGACGGTTTGATGAGAGTAGGTCGTCGTTTGGGACATCCCGACATGAGGCTGGTGGGAGTAGCAGACGATTTGAGAGAGGCAGCGGGCATGGCCTACAACGCACGCAAAGCGCTTATGTCCCAGATGCACCCATTGCAGGCGTTATTAAAAAAAGATTAAAAAAATATGTGGAGTAAGGGGCTCAGGGAGAAAGTGGATGGCACTATATCTAGGTGGTTCATATCGAGCCATGTACCAGAAAATGCAGCAGCCAGTCCTCACTTCAAAAATATGATTGAGGAGGTGCAGTGTACCGGGCCCGACGTGAAGCCTTCCACGCCACAGGAGATTCTTGGCATCTACCTCGATCAGGAGCACGAAGAGATGCAGGCTTGGGTACGTGGACTCAAGCCGAACTGGAAGCAGTACGGGGTGACAATCATGTGTGATGGGTGGATGGGACCCACGAAATTGTCCATTATCAATTTCATGGTGTACTATAGAGGGCAACCTATTTTCCTCAAATCCATTGATGCATCGGCCAAAATAAAAGATCACGAATACATATATGCTCTCCTAAAAGAAGTGATTACAGATGTTGGGTCCCAGAATGTTGTCCAAGTTGTGACGTACAATGGCAGTGAGTTCGTTAAGGCGGGGAAGAAATTGATAAAGAAGTTCAATCTCTATTGGACCCTGTGTGCGGCACACTGCATTGATTTAATGCTCGAGGAGATAGGTCAGAAGGATTCTGTCAGGAGGACCATCCATGATGCGAGGAGAGTGACAAACTTTATATACAATCACTCATAGTTATTGGCTGCAATGCATGAGTGTTGTGGAGGGGACATCGTTAGACCAGGCACGACATGGTTCACCACGAACTTCATTGCACTCGACAACTTATACAGGCACTGTGTGGGTCTCAGAAATTTGTTCAGATCCGAGAGATACATAGAGTGGAATCAGAGGAAGACTGAGGGTGCAAAGACCTGTTCGAAGATAGTGCTTTCCGATTCCTTCTGGGATAAAGTTCACAACGTCGTTTCCTTCCTGCATCCGATGTACAAGGTCCTACGAGCCGTAGATAATGAGATGTGACCTTCGATGGGGTCAATGTATGAGCTTATGAGAATTATGAGAGAGGGGATAATGACTGCAATCCCCGGTTCGTATCAGTGGGTGATCAATATCATCAATCATCGATGGACCGAGACTCTCGAGCATCCACTCCACCAAGCTGGGAAGTTTGTTAATACAACCGAGTACTTTAAGCATCACTTTTGTATGCATGTTAATACAACTGAGTAACTAATATCTAGGTTTCAGCATACTACCTGAATCCCAAATTTCATTATAAACATCGGCACCATGAAAATCAAGATTTAACAATGGCCGTCCACCAGGCGTTCGAACGATTGTTCCCAGAATCGACAGCGCAAGCAGATTTCGATAACCAGGTAATGCAATAAATTTTTTTCCTAATAGTCTCTAGAAATATGGGTGATTAAAAAGAATGACCTGTGAATCCGTGTTTACAGTTGTTGCGGTTTAGGGATGCGAGGGGTACGTTCTCATTTGCACTAGCAAAAGCATCGACTGAAACGATGATGCCGTGTGAGTATGGTAACATAATTAGGTAATTGCATTTTTCGTTTAAACTTCAAACTAAAACAAGCTCCTCATGGATATATAGGTGAGTGGTGGGCGATGTACGGAGTCAACGCGCCCGCACTGCAGTTATTGGTAGTCCGTGTTCTCGCACAGATTGTATCCTCCTCACCGTGTGAGAGGAATTGAAGCACATGGTCACTCATACACACCAGCAAGAGGAACAGGCTAGCATATGAGAAGCTGCAAAAGCTCGTTTATTGTCACTACAATATGAAGTTAAGAGAGAGGCAGTTGCAGGTAGACCGAGACATGGAAGAAAATCAGGACCCGCTAGACCTGTTGTCTATAGGTAACATGGCACAGATAGGTGATGATGATGAGGACCCACTTTATAAGTGGGTCAAATCAGCTGATTTAGATGATGCGAATGGAAGCCCTGCTCCACAGGTAGCCGAGGGAGCAGCGTCTCTGTGTATCGATGTCGATCAGGTAGTAATCGAACAGAAGGTGGATACAGACTCCTTTGATCCTTTGGTGAGGAGTTCGGCACGTTCCAATAAGGGTGAGGAAACATCTTCACGGCCCCCTCCTCATCATCAAGTCATAGTAAGTGATGATGATGATAAGACTCAACCCCCACACGACACTGGTCCTGAGGACGACGACGACAATGACAACGGTGATGAGGGAGGGGACAAAGGCACCGACACTAGTATAGGTGGTACTAGTGGGGGTGGGGGTGGGGGTGGGAGTGGTGGGGGGTACACAACGGCTCAGAGCTAACGATCCGTTGGCCAGTTCACTGAGAAGAAGAGCTTTGACCATGCCACTCAGGACGAGGACCATGGATCTCGTCCACCATTCAGGGCGAGAGCATCAGAGCCCACATATATGCTCGAGCGTTGTTCGAAGAAGAAAGCCGGACGTGCCGCGGCTGATGCTCTCACATGCGGCTTGTCACCTATGGACATAAGTTCAGATCAGGGGAGCTCCACCTCTGTCCCACCTTATGTTCATGGGGAATATCACGGGTATGGCCATGACAGCTCTGACATTCAGTCACGCTCATCTACCCATGGGTACAGGCAGCCGGAAAATAGCTCTTCGAGTCATGACCCTTTGACAGGAGGATATTCGGGGTACCCGTATGACTGGCAGCAATACTATCAAGGAGTCGGGGTTGGACTTGATTTGTTCCCTCAACACCCTACTCAGCAAATGTCGTCGATGTATGTCACTCAGTTCCCACGTCTAGGCGTACTTGTACATTTTGGGGAGGATGACTATCAAAGGTACATAAGAGAGTTCCTCAATTGGTACGAGCAGAGGATGACCTGGGAACAGTACTACCAACATGTTGGGCAACAGTACTACTCTCAACTGCCACGGGATCCGGACAATGATTACGAACCACCTCATCACTCTATGTGGGGATGAAACATGGCAAAAAATGTGTATTTTTTTTAATTCATTTACTTTTGCATGTCTTAATTGTTGTAAGCTTGCATTTTTATTATATAAACTCATTTTGGTTACTATTTGAGTGATTTCTTACGACAACGCATGCCTTTTAGTCCCCATTAAATGGAAACTTCTAATTTAATGCATTCTTTTTGTAATTTTTTCATTCCTAAATATGTAAATATGTGTATTTAGGCATGTCCTGAAGTTTCACTAAAAAATTCCACCATTTTCTCCATGTTTCCCCCATTTTCCCTGCATTTCCGGTTATCAGCGATAATGATATTATATCTTTATCTCCGGCCAGCAAAACTTGTAGTGATACCGACAACTCGAACCCTGGGTATAGGAACCCTGGGTATAGGAACCCTGGGTTGGGCTAGGGTTGAGCACCAACCCGACCCAACCCAATCCGCCCAACTTTCAACCCTAGTCTGAGTAAAGATAAATAAAACCGATGTTTTAAAATTCGGCTAGGACTAGTGATGAGGACATTAGAGCACCATTCAAGGTCTACCAGAGGAGGAGATCATCACCAGTTTCCCTTTGGATGGATGACCACTATGTGGGGCCCAAATGGCCAGTTTTGAAGACCCCACATGCATTTGACACATCTTCGAAAACCCTACATTAGGAAGACGCATGTGGGCTACATTCTTAAAGAGTCTAGACTGTTGGATTGAGTGCCCGCATCGATCGGACCATTAGATCGCGCACGATGGGCCTTTGGACGACTCTTGATCGTTGCATGTCTTGATCGTGGACCACCCCATTGGCCACGAATAGTTTAGATTTTTTTGTTTTGAGTAGTTTTTGTCATTTATTTTATTATTTTTGGCCTATTTTTTGTTTTACTTAAGATAAGTTTTTTTTTATGAGATTTCTTTCCTAGGAGAGGTTTTTTTGTAAGTCTCTTTCTGAGACTACAAAAGAGAAAGGGGAGGGGGAACACTAATGCCTTTATTTTGAAAAAAGAACTGCGTTCTCTTTTTCATGTGATTTAAAGAATACTCCATGTGATTTGGAGCTTGGGTGTGGTGTGATTCTATTCCCCATTCACCGAAAGTGTGAGACTTCCCATATATCATCTTTTTCTCTTCATTTCTATCCAAAAGAGGTATTTTCTCATAACTTCATTTTTCCTCTTCCCTTCCCATCCAAAACCATTCAAATCATTTTTTTCTTCAACTTTTCATCATACAACTTCAACCCCCGACTGAAACCAACCATTGAGGACCCCAAAACCCTAGCCAACAACCCACACATATGACCGTACGACCACACGTGCGAGCCCCTAGGCTAGTCGTACAAAGTCTCTCAACTCCTTGATTTTCCCTTGCTTCCCTTTGATTCCCCATCTCTAACCCTACCCTAAACCCGTAGATCCCCAATTTTCTATTTTCCCCAATTTCGAAAAACCCTAATTCTAAAATCCTCAAACCCTAAAAATCTCAATTTCCCTAATTAACCTAAAACCCCAAACCTCCAACCGCTTAAATCCCTTATTCACCTCAAGTAATATCCATGCCCCAAATCCCTTAGCCAATTAAACCGTCGAAACCTTAATTTTACATTTTCCCCCAAATTCCTCAAACCTTAGGTTAGCCTACATTCTAATTGAGCAAACCCTAGGTAGTAATAGTCATTCCCTTTTGAAATAGACTTATTCCTATGCTATTTGGGTATTCTTAATCCATTAGATCCTAATTTCTAATGATCATGCATGGTGTAGTTTGTTGATTGTAGCCTAGACTATTCATAGTTTCATGTTGGATTCTTGAGATAAGATTTTTGCGTGATTTGTGATTTTAATTATTTAATTTAATTTGTCGATTGATCTCACTTCATCATTTAGCCACATGCATGCGTCATGCATCAACTAGACAATAGGACAAGTTTAGACTGGAACTGGCCACTAAAGCACACTGGGTCATTTAATCAACTAATGGTTGATCATTTTGATCATTTTTCCAATCAGTAATTGATTATGAATGCACTGTGTAGAGGTTGAACCTACAATCACCTTGCTTGGAAGCAGATATCCAAACCTTTGTGTTGTAAGCGCTTTCTATTTTACATGCTTTGTTTTATATTTTTATTTTAAATTTTGCATAGATATCACTAGGTCAGAATGGGTCAGACCAGTTGGTCAAACTGTCCGATCCAGGTTCTAAAACATCAAAAAAATAAAAAGAACAAAAAGAACAAAAAGAACAAGAAATGGGGATTGTCAAAACTGGTCTTTAAAGCCACAATCAAGAGCACGGTTCAAGCCTATAGTCCTTGTCAACATCAACCAATGTTTCAAAGCAGTACAATCTCGTAAGCAAAGTTAAATTGGCAGGACCTGTTTTATATCATTGAAAAATAATGTTTCCACTCCTTCCGGTCTCCATTAAGGATTGTCAAACATTATTTTACATATTTCAGAGCCTCAACTTTTCCACTTAAAACCAGCACCCAAACTACATATGCCATTAAAAAATAAAAATAAAATAAAAAACTATTCATGCCATTCTTACTAGGGAAGCCCAACAGTTCAAATGGATGCCCATATCCAACTTCTCAAAAATCAACATTACGCATGCCCATAGCAATGGTATGATGCTTGAATCTCTCAAAAAGTAGCCAATGTCTATGGGCATGCGTAATGTTGATTTTTGAGCATATGCGCATATCCATATGCAGATCGTTTATGCGATCACATGTGGCATATGTGAAAATATGTGATCGCATATGCGATGTATGCAATCACATACATGAGATCGTATATTGGCCATGGCACATTAAAAAAATTTTATTTTTATTTTTTGCAAAAAAAAAAAAAAAAAAAAAAAAAAAAAAAAAAAAAAAAAAAAAAAAAATCCAAGTTTTTGCCTATAAAAAGGCTTCCAAACCTCCTTCATTTGCAATATTCTCACCCTAAAACTCTCTTACTATCTTATTCTCTTACATTTCTTAATTCCAAGTGATCTTAATCTTTGTCTCACTTCCAAGTGGTCTCTCTCTCTCTCTCTCTCTCTCTCTCTCTCTCTCTCTCGAGTTCAAGGAAGATATCTTGTTGATTTTCTACAATAATAAATAAATAGCTTGTTAATTTTGTTGTTACTTCTTACTTGTTAAATATATTGTTGAATGTTGACGACTTGATGTTTAATTGATTTTACTTCTCTCTAATGTATTTTAAATATGTAAAATTAGTTATCTATTAACTTAGGAAAGTTCCTCTTAGTTTCTTATATTTTTTACAATTTTTTTATTTTTTCCCCTTTTTAAAATCTTTTTTAATTTTTCCAAAAAAAAATGTGGTCGCATATGCGATCGCACATGATCACATATGCAATTCGACAACATTGATTCCACCTTCACCTAGACCTGAAATTGAAATATACTGAGATTTTGAACCCTAGAATTGTTAGTTCTTTTGATTCTATAGTGAATTGTAGGTAGAATGTGTTCAATCAAAGAGTCACTTGAATATTTCCATGTATTTGTGTTAGTGTGTGCTTTCAAGTTGTAGTCTGGCCTTAGCCACCATTCTCCGTTGTACCTTTTGTCTTCTATATTTTCTTAATAAAGGCTAGCTTTATTCTCTGAAAAAAAAAAAAAAAAAAAAAAAAATCAACTTGTGATATCATTAGGTAATTATTTTAAAATGATACCCGTACAGCCGTACCAGTACCCAGGTAACATAGTAACAAAGGCCATGCAATCAGTCATGCACTATGATATGCCAATCCTTCAAATCCCTCATGGCACATGTCAGGTATGACATGACACGCATACCAGTATGGGATTTGTGTCAGAAGCAACCTGGATCAAACCAAACTTTGTCTCGTATCCATCTTCACTGACAAAAGATTTCTAAAGTTCCCCCTAATGCGCTATGCTTCATCTGGGCCCATTCTCATTTTAAGATAAAAGCATCTCGGACATCAATGTCAGAAACAGGCAATTCTATAGAACCATGTTTTAAAGGTGAAAACATGACTCAGATTTACTTGATGGTCTAGGAGAACTGCAAAACTATACTTATATTGCATGCCACATGGCATCCTTCCGACATATGAATTATTTACTTGTCAAACAACTTTTAGGCACTGACAAAGCAATAGTTCAAAAACTGAAAACCAAGACAGCATCCAGTTGAAATGACTCAAACCCAAGCTATACCTCAAAAACACGAGTTTTCCTACCAGAGCATAAATATGTAGGCAAACCAACAACAGACAGTCATAAAAATAATAAAAACAAAAATAAATAAAATAGTCTAGATGCTGAAAAATAACTCATCTAAACCAAAATGGCCTTTGAGAAGGTAGTCTATTGCATCAAGAACAACTGCTTACCTCCAAAGCTTTCTCTTCGTCATATATAAATTTTGGTAGCTTCCGCATCAAATCCTTTCTGTCAGCTCCACCCAATGCTTTGCTGATCTGTAAAGAAAATGTGACGTCAGAAATATCAAAAATCAAAAGTAAACAACTAACAGGTGGAAGTTAATTGAAGAATAGAGATTGAAATTAACTAAGTTATACGGGTATCAAAGTTACGTATCCTGTTTGCGAGTATTTATCGGCATGGGAATCTCTTAGGAAACTTTAAAACATGAGAGATTTTAGGATATATTTGAGAAAATCTTGAAAAAAAGGTGAAAAAGTTTTTTTTTTAGAAAAGAATGAATGAAAAAGATAAAGAAAATAAAATAAAATAAGTTGTAATTGCAAGGAATTAAGAAAATACAAATGTATTATTACAACAAAAAACGGCAGTAATATCACAAAAATATCATGATGATATTGTGGTGTTTCGTTTTTAATGATAAATTGAAACATATTGTATTAAACAGCTTCACATCACCACACATAGGTTGTCACCCCCCAAAATGTATTATGTCATATACTCACTCCTTGTTTGGGCAAGCTCAGGTCAACCATCATTGTGGAATAATATCATAACCTGAAACATGCCTGGTGATTGGGACTGTTGATCTGGTGGACCACAATGCAGATGGTTTATAGTAAAAAAATTGCATTGATGGAACAACTATGTAATGCAGGGGCATTTTCACATCGGGCTCTAGTGGGGTTGCCAGTGGGATGCATGGGCACACTCGAGGTGGGCGACCTGTGTGAGGTGGGTGGCTCGTGTGAGGCGGGCCCCACCCGTGAGAGGCGGGTGGCTCGTGTGAGGTGGTACCCATGTGATTTGGGGCCCACAAGGGGGGCTCGGCCGATATCCTAACCCATGCGATGTGGGGCCTGAGCTATGAGATAAAGGGATTAATTCGCCATGCTCTATCAATTTGAGCTTTTAGAGCAAGTGGTTAATTGTCTTGCATCAAATTGGTATCAGAGCGGGAGGTCTCGTGTTCAAGACTCCTCACCGAGGGTGATTAATGCAGAGGCATTTTCACACCGGCCTCGAGTGGGGTTGCCTGTGGGATGCAGGGGCAGACTCGGGGTGGGCAGCCCGTGTGATGCGGGTCTCACCCGTGAGAGGCGGGTAGCTCGTGTGAGACGGTACCCATGTGATTTAGGGCCCACAAGGGGGGTTATACTGAGATCCTGACTCATGCAATGTAGGGCCTAGGCTATGAGATAAAGGGATTAATTCATCATGCTCTATCAATTCAAGCTTTTAGAGAAAGTGGTTAATTGTCCTGCATCAAATTGGATTAATGCAGGGGCACACTCGGGGTGAGCAGTCCGTGTGAGGCAGGTGGCTCGTGTGAGGCGGTACCCATGTGAAAAAACAAGCATTTCCATAATCATCACGAATCCCATGAAAACCAAAAGAACGTCATGCATTATCCTAACCTAAGTTACCAACATCATCACACAAGATCATTAAATAAAACAAAACTTGGATCTAATGGATTTAGGGAGATCTAATTATCATAAGATACAGTCTATTTTAAAGTAGAAGGCCTAATACAAACTAGAAGGTATTAGAGCACAGTTTTAGCATAGGTTAGTCTATCCCCTTTACCCAAATCGTAAAAATCATAAAGGTTTCAGGCACTCCGCCAAGAACCTCGGGTAGCGACCCACGTACCGACTCTGTGAAGGGGACATTTTGTTGAGTTTAGTCAGCCCTTTTTTTAGGTTTTGTTGAGTCCCCATATAGATCTAGGCCATATAGGATTTTTGTGTTGCATCCAAGTTAGGAGTCGCATCTAAGGTTTCCTTGTAGAGTTTCCTTGTGTATGCCCACTTGTTCTGGATGTGGTTTTGGCCTACATCCCACTATGGATCTAGAGCAAATTGTTAAGGCCCTTAATGTTATCAATAACCGTCTGACGACCATTGAAGCACATAGCAGAACCACTGCCACTCAATTAACCGTAACCAATGCGTACGTTAATCAACTTGAAGCCTCCTTACAGGCAGTGTTTGAAATATCAGTATCGCACTATGTATCGCACCCTTGGGATACAAATACGTATCGGTTATCGCACGGGATATATCGTTTGTATCGCATAGTTTATCGCACTTTTTGGGAAACATGGGGAAACATTGAGAAAATGGTTGAATTTTTTAATGGAACTTTGGGGATTGTTAAAAAAGCCCTTAATACACACTTTTAAATCATAACATCGCAAAAAAAATATTCACATAATAAGTTTCCTTTGTATAGGGTCCTAAGCTATGCGATGTTTAACTGAACTAATGCAACTATATTTAAATTGGATGCATGATATTTATAGATATATCATAGTCATGTATGAAAACACAACCAATTCATTGAAAAGCAAAAGAAGAATTGAAGAAGTAAATTTTGAGAAATGGATGGACGGTGGGCGTCCCTCTCCCCACTGTTTTATGTGGTGGGGTCCACTCCAGATATGGATCTGACTCATTATTTGTCTCATGCCTTAAAAGTATCTAGCCAAATGGATGGACAGTGTAGATACAACACATACATCATGGTGGGCCCCACAGAACTTGGTGACGTCAACTCAGTAGCCAGTCTGGCTACGCAACATGTCAGTATCTAATCCACGTCCTACGCGGGAGAACTCCCCCGACACCAGCCACGATCAGTGCTATGTGGGCCCCAACATAATGTATTTGTTTCATCCATTCCGTTCATCCATTTTTATTGATCATTTTAGGATTTAATAAAAATAATTATGGGGATATAAATCTTAGGTGGACCACACCACAGGAAAACAATAATGATTGGATATCCACCATTTAAATCCTCCTAAAGCCCACTATACTGTTTATTTGACATCCAATCTGTTGATTGGATCATAAAGACCCAGATGAAGGGAAAAAATAAATATCAGCTTAATACAAAGCTTTTATGGCTCCCAAAACATTTTTAATGGTCAACGTTCATTCAACACTGTTTCTATAATGTGGTCCAGATTATATTTCGACATTTTTTCTCTCATAACATAAAATGATCTATAAAAATAGGTGGATAGAGAGGATGAAACACATACATCATGGTGGGGCCCACAAAGCACCAACCACCAGCCATTGGCTGGTGCTCGTGGGAGTAGCCAATCCGTTTCGGAAGTAGATTTCCTGCGAAAGCCTTTCGCAAGAAGTTCCTGCGCTGGGAACCCAGGTGGGGTCCACTGTGATGTTTGTGAGAAATCCTCTTCGTCCATCCATTTTGTGAGTGCATTTTAGGATACGAGGCCAAAAATGAACCGTATCCAATACTCAAGTGGGCCGAAAACGGGATAATTGAATGTCCACAATTGAAATATTCATGGGCCAACATAAGTTTTGAATCATGTTAATATTTGTGTTTTCAGTTCATCCCAGTAAGAATGACGTTATTAACGGTATGGATGGCATGTAAACATGACTATGGGCCCTAAAAAGGTTTCAACGATGGAAATCATTATTCCAATTATTTCCTATGGTATGGTCCACTCGATCTTTGGGTATGATTAAATTTTGGGCTCAACCGTTAAAATAAGATGGAAAAACCGATGGACGGCGTGGATGGACCACATACATTAAAGGTGGGCCCAAGTGAGTTTACTGAGACCAAAATACCCCTCCTTCTACAGCTGCTTACCCTAACAGTCAAGGGGTATAAGTTTCCGGCCAGCGAAAATCAAAAAGGCATCGTACGGACTCGTCCGTTCCTCTAATTGTTTCTCTGATTTCCCCATCCGCGCCCCTCTTTCACTTTCCCTCTCCATATTTTTACCCCCATCCACGCAGTCTGATCCATCTTTCACGCACGCAATCCCTCAAATCTTGTTTCGGAAGGAACGGTTCGTCGATCCGGCCTGATTCCTCGCCGAAATCTCCAAGAAAGAGAAGAAAATGGCAAGAAAATCGTACTTACCTGTCGAATGGCCCACCTCCGATCACCGCTACAGCCAGGTACTCTCCGATTTTATTTTTTTTCTAATTCAAAATTTTGGGTTTTTTTATGCGATATTGACGATATATCGGCCGATATTTGGGTTTTTTGGTGCGATATCGACGATATATCGGCCGATATCTGGATTTTGGATTTTTTTTGGTATCTTCCGAGGGTTATCGCGAGTGTATCGTCTCGCAGTGGTGCGATAACGATAATATCGGCCGATAGTATCGATATTTCGAACACTGCTTACAGGCAAACCCTGACACTGGGGAAGACATTCAATCTCAGGCTAGACATCAAGCTGATAAGCGAGAACATGGTCATGGATAAAGCATTGGCCGTGGTTGAGCACACGCGCCACCACCACATGAGCGTTATGATCGTTATGATCCAGATGCACAAGTCATGAAAGGCGTGAAAGTTGACGCCCCTAGTTTTGATAGTCGCTTGGACCCCAAAGCATTCATTGATTGGTTGGAAGACATGGACCACTATTTTGAGTGGTATGATATGTCTGATGCCCGTGGAGTGAGATTTGCCAAGATGAAGTTGGTGGGCCAGGCCAAACTTTTTCGGACCAAGATGGAGCATAAAATTGAAAGGAAAGGAGAGCCCACAGCTGCGCATTGGGTCGAGATGAAAGAGGTCCTTAAAGAAAAGTATATCCCTCTTTCTTATCATCAGAGGCTCCTAGAACAGTGGCAAGCTTTGCGCCAGGGAACCATGACCGTGCCAAATTACATCGCTAGGTTTGAGGAGTACATGATGTAATGTGACATTAAGGACCCGATGGTTACATTGTCCATATTCAGGATGGGCCTCCGATTTGAGATCCAACGAGAACTTTATTCTCATGATGTTGGTACATTAGAGCACATGTACCAAGTGGTGCAAGACATTGAACACTACCTCAAGGCACCAGTTGGTAAGCGTTATGACCCTCAGGATCTAAGTGTCAAGACTTACTCTCAAGGGGGCTAAGCCTAACATGAGGAGTCAGTCTAGACCCCAAATTGGGTCCCAACCCAACCCCAAAGATGTCAAAGGAAAAGGGATAGAGGTGTTAGCTCTAAGGGAGGTGAGCAAACGCAATGCTTCAATTGCCATGGGATTGGTCACTTTGCGCATTAATGTCCATCGAAAAAGAGGAACAAAACCCTAGTAATTAACGATGATGAGGAAGAAGGAGATGAACAGGGCGATCTTAAAGAAGAATTTTATCAGCCCAACATCAATGGTGCTAGTGATGAGGAAGTAGAAGAAGAATAGACCACACTACTTGCAGTAGTCAGGTGCGCCTTGACCAATGCTAAGGAGAATGATGATTAGCATTGGACTACGATATTTTACACATACGCAAAATGTGGAGAGAAGAATTGCAAGGTGATCGTCGATAGTGGCAGTTGTACCAATATGGTCTCCACTAGCACTTTGTCCCATTTGGAGTTGAAACCTGAACCGCACCCTCAGCCCTATAAAGTGTCATGGGTGGATGCATCTTCCATACCTATTACCCGGCGATGTCTCGTGCCCGTAAATTTTGGATCCTATTCAGATTCGTTGTGGTGCAACGTCTTACCTATAGACGTTGGATACATCATTTTGGAACGGCCTTGGCTATTTGACCACGGTGTGACGATATATGACCGCTCAAATGTATGTTCATTCATAAATCAAGGCAAAAAGATATCTCTAGTTCCTCTCCCACCAAAAAGCAATGCGAAGAAGAAAATTGATGTTGTTCATTTGCAAGGGTGTCAAACAACAATAATACAGACGTTAATTCACATTCCATTGAAGGTTCATCCGCAATTATTTGCAATGATCACAAGCCGTGAAGATGTTTATTGGGGGAAGAGGCAAAGTTGGATATCTGACAGGAAAAACAAAGGAACCAGCAATCACTAATCCCTCTCATAATAAGTGAGACGCAAAGAATTTGTCAATTATGGCCATTTTGGTCAATTCTACAGAGCCAGATGTGAGTAATGGGTTTATGTTTCTAAAGATTGTCAACTCAATAGTCTTCTCCTATTAAAACCCCTCTTAGGGCTTAGTCCCTTATTCTAGGGTGGTCTACATGTCAAAAGATGAAATGGAGCGCTATCACAATTGGAAAATCCATCTACCTCAGCTTATGCTCACACAAGTATACATACATCTGCATTCCACACCTATACATTTTCTTCCTCCACTTCTCCATCATGGATCAATTGATTTCGGTGCCTCAAATCACATGACAAGTTTGTCTTCTGTTTTTTTCTAGTTACTCTATTTGTTTTGGAAAAGAAGAAATTAAAGTTGTTAATGGTTCGCTTTCTTCTATTGCCAAAAAGGGAAATGTCTTTGTTTATCCCAATTTATCCCTTTCTTATGTGTTACATGTCCCAAATCTCGCATTTAACTTGTTTATTAGTAGCATCAGAAAATCCTTGAATTGTAGTGTTAACCTTTTTTCCCACTCATTATGTGTTCCAGGATCTACATTCGAGGAGGACGATTGGGAGTGGCTAGGAATCTAATGGCTTATACCTTCTCGTGACTCTGTCAGCTCAGCCTATGGCACATCAATCTTGCATTGCTAATAGTAGTTCCAATAGTAGCAACAAAGACCAATTGTTTTGTTGGAACTTTTGTTTGGGACATTTACTCTTTTCATATCTGAAAAAATTGTTTCCTGAATTATTTAGTTCTAGTTCTAGTTCTATTGAGATATAATGTGAAGTGTATGAACTTGCAAAACATTGTCGTAGTTCTTATCTATTGATTTCTAATAAAAGCACTGCTCCTTTTTCTATTGTTCATTCTGATGTTTGGGGACTCTCTCCCACTACTTCTCTTACAGGTTATCGGTATTTTGTTTCTTTCATTGATGATTGCACCTGCAGCACATGGGTTTGTCTTATGAAATCTAAAGATGAAATTTTTTCCATCTTCAAAAATTTTCATAAGACGATTTGTACTCGGTTTGATTCTCATATCAAAATTCTTCATTCTGATAACGAGAGGAGTATATTTATTCTGGACTAAATCATATTTACGTGATCATGGGATTGAACATCAGACTACTAGTGTTGGTACACGAAAACAAAATGGAGTCGCAGAGTGAAAGAACCGTCTCCTGGAAGTGACAAGAGCACTGTTATTTGGTACGAATGTCCTAAAGACTTTTTGGTCTAATACTATTCTCATTGTAGCTTTCCTCATAAATCGCATGCCTTCTCGTGTTCTTGGCTTTAAATGTCCCATTCAAGTCCTTATCCCCAATCGTCATTTATTTCCAATCCCTCCTAGAGTCTTTGGTTGCGTGTGTTTTGTCCATATTCATAAACAATCATGCACTAAACTTGGTTTGAAGGCTCTCGAGTGTCTTCCTTGGGTACTCTGCCTCCTAAAAGGGAAATCAATGCTATCATCCTGCTTCTCGGCGTCGTCTTGTATCCATGGATGTTACATTTCATGAGTCTAATCTTTTCTTCGCTTCTCGAAATGCCATTCTTCAGGGTGGAGGAGCTGGTGATGAGAGGACTAACTCATTGTTTCTTCATGTTCCTGTACCACCATATGTTTTTTATTCTAGTAGTACTATTAGTTTACAGGATACAGGCTCTAGTGGTACTATTAGCTTACCGGATATGAGTGCACCTGTTAAAGAGTTATAAGTTTATACAAGACAGAAGTCAAAAGAGAAGTCAAAGGAGGACCCGTCGACCCCAGGAAAGTCCTTTCTGGGATGCAGATACTACTACCACCAGCATTATCACACCTTCTTCTCCTAATCCTATTCCTGTGGTTGGGGAGATGAAAGCTCCAGAAAATAATGGAATGTGGAATTTGGTAAACCTTCCTAGAGGGAAGCATCTAGTAGGGTGTAAGTGGGCGTACGCTGTGAAATACAAACCAGATGGATCTGTGGACAGATATAAGGCCTGCCTAGTTGCCAAAGGCTACACACAGACATATGGTATTGACTATCAAGAGACTTTTGCACCGGTGACAAAAATGAACTCTATACGAGTACTCCTGTCTATGACTGTAAATTTGACATGGCCACTATCAATTTGACTGTATACATGAAAATTCCTTCGATTTTTTGTATACTAATACCCATGGAAGTGCTCCAATAATGTGGTAAAAAGGGCTAGCTACACACAAAGCCAAGTAGATCATACTTTATTCATTAGACGATCCTAGAGGAAGACAGTGGCTCTCGTTGTTCATGTAGATGATATAGTGGTGATTGGGGATGAGGAGGAGATTTTGAAACACAAGAGGTACCTTGGAAAGGAGTTTGAGATTAAGGATTTACGCAAACTAACGTATTTTCTTGGCATAGAGGTGGCACGTTCAAAGCAAGGCATCTTTATCTCTCAAAGAAAGTACGTCCTAGGCCTTCTGAAAGAGACCAATAACCTTAAAGAAAAGCCAACAGATACTCCAATTGAACAAAATTATAAACTAAATGATGAGGATCATCAACATTTAGATGATGCAGTGCAATTTCAAAGGTTATGATGCAGGACAATTAACCACTTGCTCTAAAAGCTCGAACTGTTAGAGTATGGCGAATTAATCTCTTTATCTTATAGCCCAGGCCCCACATCACATGGGTTAGGACCTCGGCCGAACCCCCTTCGTGGGCCCCAAATCACATGGGCTGCCCACCCCGAGTGTGTCCCCGCATCCCACGGGCTACCCCACTCGAGCCTGGTGTGAAATGCACATTAATCACCCCCGGTAAGGAGTCTCGAACACGAGACCTCCTCCATGAGCCGCACCCACCCCGAGTGTGGCCCTGCATCCCACAAGCGACCCCACTCGAGCCCGGTGTGAAAATGTCTCTGCATTAATCACCCTCAGTGAGGAGTCTCGAACACGAGACCTCCCGCTCTGATACCAATTTGATGCAGGACAATTAACCACTTGCTCTAAAAGCTCGAACTGTTAGAGTATGGCGAATTAATCCCTTTATCTTAAAGCCCAGGCCCCACATCGCATGGGTTAGGACCTCGGCTGAACCCCCTTCGTGGGCCCCAAATCACATGGACCGCCCACCCCGAGTGTGTCCCCACATCCCACGGGCTACCCCACTCGAGCCTGGTGTGAAATGCACATTAATCACCCCCAGTGAGGAGTCTCAAACACGAGACCTCCGTGGGCCGCACCCACCCCGAGTATGCCCCTGCATCCCACAAGCGACCCACTCGAGCCCGGTGTGAAAATGCCCCTGCATTAATCACCCCCAGTGAGGAGTCTCGAACACGAGACCTCCCGCTCTGATACCAATTTGATGCAGGACAATTAACTACTTGCTCTAAAAGCTCGAACTGTTAGAGTATGGCGAATTAATCCCTTTATCTTATAGCCCAGGCCCCACATCGCATGGGTTAAGACCTTAGCCGAACCCCCTTCGTGGGCCCCAAATCACATGGGCCGCCCACCCTGAGTGTGTCCCCGCATCCCACGGGCTACCCCACTCAAGCCTGGTGTGAAATGCGCATTAATCACCCCCAATGAGGAGTCTCGAATACAAGACCTCATCCGTGGGCCGCACCCACCCCGAGTGTGCCCCTGCATCCCACAAGCGACCCCACTAGAGCCCGGTGTGAAAATGCCCCTGCATTAGGTTAGTAAGTTGACTAATTTACTTGTCTCTTACTCGGCCATATATTTCTTATGCAATGTGTTATTAGTCAGTTCATGCATAATCCAAGGACAACACATGGAGGCAGCTCATCAGATTTTTAGATATTTGAAATCATCTCTTGGAAGAGGAATTTCGTTTGTTAGACATGGTCACCTGAGGGTTGAAGCCTATACTGATGTAAATTGGACCAGTTCAATTATTGGCAGACGATCGACTTCTGAGTATTGCTCCTTAGTTGGGGGGAACTTAATCACCTAGAGGAGTAAGAAACAATCCATTGTGGAAAGACCTAGTGCAAAAGCAAAATTCAGATCCATGGCTCACGGTGTCTATGAGCTATTATGGCTTCAATCTTTGTTGTCAAAGTTGGGATACAACACTCCAGGACCAATGCGTCTATATTGTGACAATAAGGCTGCCATAAGTATTGCTCATAATCCTATCCAGCATGATTGCACTAAGCACATTGAGGTGGGACATTTCATAAAGGAGAAGCTACGGGCTGAACTAATTTGTACTCCTTACATTTCTACACAACTTCAGTTGGTGGACATTCTTACAAAATGAGTTTGCAAAGCAAGATTGCTTGAAACTTTAAGTTAAGCATGATAGATATTTTTGTACCAACTTGAGGGGGAGTGTTGAGCTGTAAGGTTATTTTGGGTGTATTGGTTTAAGTTAGTATATGCACATGTGTGTGAGAGTATTTATGTCATTTTCTTATGATAAGACATTTCTAATAAAATAAGGGGGAGCCATAAGAGAGTATTCATGTTTTTCATTTTTCCCATTCTCTTCATTTTCTTCTTATTTTTTCATTCATTCTTTCAAATTTTTTAGCCTTTCATCTTAAACAAGCACAATTTTATAGCCAACACAAGAGTAACAGGTATTCATCTTCACAAAATAAATACATTTCTGGGGTTCCCTCTCCACCCAACAGAAGGTCATATTAATTGGAACAAAATTGAATGCAGATCAAGTGTCCAATGAAAAGATGGTTCATGACAAACTAATCTCCATGCAGCTATCAATGAATTAGTTTTCTTCAGCTTGACAGCAGCTTTCATCAGGAAAATAAATCCAAAGCACAACTGTCATCCAAAAGGAATAATACCACCCCAATTCCCAAAAAGTTGGGAATCCAACCACACAGAGAGAGAGAGAGAGAGAGAGAGAGAGAGAGAGAGAGACTTAAAATTAACATAAAACCAGTTACCTGAGGTGCATATACACAACCAAGTGTCCCGACAATTAATCCTCCCAACACAAAGCCCCCAACAAAGATACTTGCACCACTTGGCCGTCCACCATCCTCGCTGTAATTGAACAAAAAGAGTAATTTGTAACCAAAAGTATGTGCCGGACATTAATCTAAGGCTGACGACAGGCTGGCCACGGTTAATTTGGACCTAGCTGATCAGGCTGGGCTGGGCCTGTCAGGCTAGTCTGTTCAAATTATTTATTTTGCTCCACCCAGGTCCAGCCCATTGACAGCCCTACAAAACACTATGAAATGACAAATCAAGCTGATGAAAATAGTAAAAGATGAATAAAAGCCAAGGGCTGACTGACAAAGAAATTGCTGGTTAATGGATTGTTCCTTGCAATGGATTGACAGTAACATGTAAGTTCCTCACGTAACTAATGGTCGAAAAATTATACATACACACATCACCTAAATAAGGCTGAAAACTACACGCGCGCACGTGCACACACATCAGCTAAGCCAAGGCTGAAAATTATTGAAAGGGGATTTTCGGCGCGTGCGCACACACATCACCTATGATAACACTGAAAACTATTGAAAGGAAATTTTCAGCTTATCATGAAAACAAATGACTAATACCCAAGTAGAAATCATAAAATCAATAATAATAATAAAAATGCTGGGGCTATGAAGTAGTTCAGAAACTGTTAACTTGAAATTACATTAAAGTAATGAGTCAAACAACTGGCATTATCAAACATGCTCTAGTAACTCAAGGTGTCCCGTATCGGAATCGGTTGGCGTAACAGTGCCCTCCGAAACCGATACGGATACGGGGGCGTAACAACCGTAACGGCACATTTATTTTTTTTTTTGCCAAAAAAATATGAAAAAATATGGATTAAATCCGGAATATTCTAAGCATTCCAAATATGCATTCATTTATAAATTGGAACATGTTTATAGTGGTGTAACGGTCCACTCTTTGGTGAGAAGTTGTATCGGACTGTCTGATTAATTTTTGAACCAGGTAACCTGAATTTGACTACAAAATTCATATATTTAATTTTCTAAATATCTAATTTATATACTTAACAACTTGATATCATTTCTCCTAATAGTTCTTTAAAAAAACGAAATTAAACTCAGGTAGATGGCGTTGCCAATTTGGGGCTGACTTGGAGGACCAATCTATGCTCAAAATCAGCCTCAAATTCATGCAATTTATTGCCATTATCCTACTTATGAATTGGTGGACATTTATTGGATAGTGAATCATGAAAAAAATCAAAAGGCCCTATTTAAAAAATAGTCCACAAATTAACAATTAAAACTATTCAAACAATTTGATTTTGGCATTGTGAGATAGCAATTGCAGTCCATAATTTAATTGCTAAATTTTAAGTTAATATATGTCTCGTGTACAATTTTTTAAGGCCCGAATTAGGCAGGACTCGGATTGTGAAGTGTAGCACACATGTCAAAGTTTTTTGGGCCCCACCCGTGATGAATGTGTTATATCCACACCATCCATCCATTTTGCCAAATAATTTTAGGGCATGAGCCCAAAAATGAGGCACATCCAAAGCTCAGGTGAACTGCACCATAAGAAACAATAATAATTAAACTTTCACCATTAAAAATTTATTAGGGGCTACAAAAGTTTTAGATCAAGCTGACATGTGTGTTTTCCCTTCATCCACGTCAGTGTGACCCAATTAATAGGTTAGATTGAAAATAAACATTACAGTGGACCTTAAGAAATTTTTAATGGTGAGCATTCTATAACCACTATTTCGTATGGTGTGGTCCACCTGAGATTTGGATATTACTAATTTTTTGGATCCTGACCTAAAATGACGGGGCAAAATGGATGGACGACATGGATAAAATATATACAACATGGTGGGGCCCACTCGAGTCTGATCGGATGAAAAATAAACGTTACGCTGGCCCTACGAATTGTTTAACAGTGAAAATCATTATCTCCGCTGCTATTTTTGGTGTGGTCCAGATGCTCTTTGGATATAATTCAATTTTTTGGTAGTGCTCTAAAATGATATCTGGTGTAGATATAATAAATACATCACTGTGGAGCCCATGTAACTTTGATATCCTTCGAACCGTTCATACAACTCGAAGCTCGAGGAGTGTCAACGCTCATCTTAGCGTGACACATACCTACAGCAATTGGTGCGTGGTACACCTACAAATAAAAAATTTTTAAAAAAAAAGGAGCAAGTGGGAAACCGAAAAGAAAAAAGAAAAGAAAAAAGAGGGAAAGAAGAAGAGAGAGAGAGAGAGAGAGAGAGAGAGAGAGAGAGAGAGAGAAGAAGAAGAAGAAGAAGAAGAACAAGAACAAGAACAAGGCCGCAGCCACAGCCGCAACTGCAACAGGGCCGCAGCCACAGCCGCGGCTGCCCAAGAAGAAGAAGAAAAGGAAGAAGAAGAAGAAGAAGAAGAAGAAGAAGAAGAAGAAGAAGAAGAAGAAGAGAAAGGAAAAAGGTACGAGTTTTTTTTTTTTTTTTTTAAGGCCCATAACAGCCGTTACGGGTCCGTAACGGCTGTTACGGTCACAGAATTCCGTAACGGCCGTTCGACCCCGTATCGCGTAACAGTGTCAACCGTTACCATTACGTATCGGCCGTATCGTAACAGATACGGAACACCTTGTAGTAACACTTGCGACCAGATGCATATATAAGCTTAGGAAATGCAAAACTACATGTCGTAGATACCCCCCCCCCCCCCCCCCCCAAACAAGTTCTAAGCGCATACTCATGTATCAAAGCAAACAAAGGCAAGTTACAAGTTAAATGTTAATATTTGAAACCACAAATGCATTTCAAGGGAAATGAGTAAATAACAACATAAGTACTTAGTTCTTTTTTCCTTTCTTCTTCTTCTTCTTCTTCTTCTTCTTCTTCTTTTTGTCTTTGTTGTAGTCATCATAATCTAAGCCTAAGCTTAATTAATGGCTACATGAATCCTTTTCCACCATTCCACTCTATCAAGGGCTTTAATTTGAGTTAGACCATAGGTCATCAAGTCTTTTCTTGCTACCTACACCCATATCCTTTTGGGCCTTCCCCATGCCCTTTTAGAGCCTTCAACTTGTATAGACTCACTCCTAACCGGCGCAATTTTTGGCCTCCGTTGCACATGACCAACCTATTTAAGTCTACTTTCCTTTATCTTGTTACCTATTGGTGCTACTCCTAAATTCCCTTGAATGCATCCATTTCTAATTCTATCCTTCCTTATCTTGACACTTATACACCTCAACACCATACAACATACCATCAAGCAACCTGAAAAGATAATTTGCATTCGAGTACCTTCTCTAATGCTTCGATAGATTTTAAAACCATTGTGGGACAAACCAGTTTAATTCCCAGCTAGAACATACTATTTAAAGCCAATAAAATAATAATAATAATAATAATAATAGGGGAGGGGGGGCAACCATACATCTCCCATGTTTTTTGTTTTTTGTTTTTTTAAGAAAAAAGGAAATTTCTGTTGTTTATTATTCTTTAAAACGTCCCCCTCAATTAGTGAGCCATGGGAGACTTGCAACCAAGAAGCCAAACATCCAAAAGCTTTCGCCATGACCTTTTCTTTTTCTTTTTTTTCTTTCTTTCTTTTAAATAGTAACTAAACTTTATTTAAAGGGGGGAGAAATAAAACAAGAGATGGGAATTGAATTCCCAACAATATGAGCATGGAGGAATGACTTTCTTTGCCTAAACCATTATCTAGAGAATCCACCTCCCTGCCAACATGGGTAACCAGAAATGTATGCACATCTGTACAACTATAGGGAATTGAAGTAATTTGGTTGAACCCAAATAATAATTTCTGGGTAACCACAAGGTCACTGGAAGCCCACTGAATTACACTAAGGGGCTGTTTGATTTTTAATTTCCCTGGTAAATACATGGAAATAAGTAATTATGACTTACCCCACCTGTTTGAAATGGCAGGAATTACGTTTTGAAATTTGGTCCATAAAAACCATGTCATTACCTATTTAAATATGTGGGCCCCATCATCATATATGTGATTTATCCACACCATCCATCCTTTTTAACAGCAGATTTTAAGGCATGAGCCCAAAAAATGAGGCAAATCCAAAGCTCAAGTGGACCACACCTTAGGGAACAATGATCATAAAGACGTCAACGGTTGAAAGTTGTTTCTCCCTAGGGCCCACATTGATGTTTTTTTGTCATCCAACCTGTTCATAAGGTCACACAGTCATGGATAAAGGGCAAACAAAAATATCAGCTTGATCCAAAACTTTTGGGGTCCTCAAGAAGCTTTCAATGATAGGAGTTCAATTCCCATTGTTTCCTGTGGTGTGGTCCACTTGAGCCTTGGATCTGCCTCATTTTGTGGCTCATACCCTAAAATGAGCTGGCTAAAGGGATGGACGGTGTGGATAAGACACACACATCATGGCTGGCCCCACGATTTAATGTTTTTCTCCTCGGGTGATGTGAGTGTGATAAATGAAGGTGGCTGTCAACATCACTTTGGAAATCCAACCGGAAATACAAAGGTAAATAATTATTACCCATTTACCTGGAATTACTACTGTAATTAGAAAATCAAACGGCCCCTAAGAGATTTTCCTTCAACTATGACCAGTCCTTGTGCTCCTTACAAGCTCAACCCTTCACACAAAGCGATAGCCTCGGCCCTATGCGCATCACCCCCTCCTGCCAGGCCGAAATAAGAAAGAATAATGTTATCTATATCATCATAAAGGACACCAACTGCGATGCGCCTGCCGGTGTTGCCCCTAAGGCTATCAAGAGGCCGACCTCAAGTCACACTCGAGTCAGTTCCAGGTGTACCTATGCCTAGACAAATCGAGCTCCAACTCCTGTCACATCAAGTCCCACCAGTCTGGGTTCTATGTTTGCGATCTTGAACCAACTAGGTCCGGGTAACCCATCCAATCTTTGGACCTTGGCTATGGGTTAGGTCCAGTTCAGGTGTTCAGGTCCCATTGATTTATTTCTCTTCACCATCTAATTTTTTATGCACATATCCCACATCATGATAAGAGATGAAATGTATATTAATGGTACTCTTCATATAGTTAATGCCAAAGAATACACTACCCACATGATAATATCTTATTTTCAGGAGCATGATGTTAACTCTCATACCACATGTGCTTTTCTCCTCTCTCATATTCTCCCTCTCTTCTCAAATTCTCTAACATGGTATCAGAGCCTAAGTGCTCCGAGGGTTCTTTCCTTCTTCTTTCTTCCTCTTTCTTTCTTTCTTTCTTTCTTTCCTTCTTAACCCTATGTGTTTTATTCTTCTAATCTTTCTAAACAAGTGGCGTTTTCCTTCCTTCCCTTTGTAATCTTCCTTTCTTTTTGTTTTCTCTTTTCTTATTTTCCCTCCACTCCTGGTGTTTCCCTTCTTTCCCTTCATAATATTCTTTTCTTTCTGTTTCCTCTTTTCTTCTTTTTTTCCCTTCACCCTCTTTTCTTCCTCTTAATGCCTTTTTCTGTTTTGAGAGTCATGAGGCCTTTTCCTCACTGACTTGTTGTGATTCGTAAGAGGGGTAGCTTGTGGCTGAATTTTTTTCAGGGTTTTGAATAATGTGTTACTGGATTTGAAGCCCCTTTGCTAATCGACTGAAGTTTTAGTGATTGATGTATTGCTGGGTTTAACGCCTCTTAGATATGTAGTTGAAGCCCTTGCAATTTTTTTTTGCCGTCCTGATTGAAGACGTTGCTAGAAATTCTTATTCGAGTCTTTTTTTTTCTTTTTTTTTGAAGAAGAATTTTTCTAAAAGATTTGTTGTTGTTTTTGTTGAAGGATTGAAGGTATTGCTAGATATTCAAGTTTGGCAGTTTTTTTAGGTGGTTTGGCAGTTTTTTTAAGTCGATTTTCCTCCAAATCTTTAACATCCAATTTGCAGGTAAGAATTTGTTGCATATTGTCGTTTGGGCAATTTTTTGGGCTTCTTTTCTGATTTACTTGTCCAGCTGCAAGGCCCTTCCTCTCGGTTCTCTCACTATTTTTTAAGATTGTATATGGCCTCTTCGTCGACTTTCGAGGCAACTGATCCTGTTAACTCTTAAGATGGAATAGTTGATTGTTCATTCTGAATATCATGGTTTACAGATTACCACAAATAAACTTACGTCCAGCAATTACTTTCAATGGTTGAAAGTTGTTGAGATGTCTATTGGAGGAAAAAGTTGGGGAATATCAATAGTTGTTGTGCACAGCACCGCAGCTGCCACACGTTAGGCACAGAAGCAACCTTAGAACAATTCAAACATGCAAAATAAAAATGAAAATAACGAGCAATCACAAAGAACACAACGATTTTACGTGGAAAAACCCTTGCGGGAAAAAACCACGATACCAAGCGACAAACAATCCATTATAATTGAACATTACAAGGGATAGACCACTTACAAATTCGAAACCCTCATCTCTACAGAAGAATTCCCCTTTCAAAACCCTAGCTCTCTCTCACTAGCATAACGTAATTCACCCTAATCCCGTTTTTAACAAGGTGTATATAACCCCCGTACAAAATTAGAATAAAAACCGTGCACTTATGTAGTCCGCATAGTCGCACGCTCAGTCAACCGTGAAAACAACAGAGAATCATGATCGACTGAGAACTTCACAGCAAGTCAAGATCAACCCGAGAAATCCATGGTCGACCGGACAGTGCTGGACAAATTAAAGGCACTCTTTCAACAATCTCCACCATGGCTTTAATCCTCCAGCTCCATTGTTTCAAGTTGTTATCCCCATCTCTAATCTTCAACATAGCTTCACCATTGTTTCATGTGCACACTCCGTCTTCATCTCTTCTTTGCCAAGCCTAGAGAAGTCTGATCAAAACATGAATTTCTCTGCAGGAACCACTTTTGTAAGCATTGCAGCCGAATTTTCACTGATGTGAATCTTCTCAAGAGTAACACTGCCTTCCTCTAGCATCTGCCATATAAAATAATGACGCGTGTCAATCTGTTTAATTCGGGAGTGATATACTTAGTTCCTCGCCAAATTGATAGCGCTCTTGCTATCACAATGCACAGGCACGACTTCCTGCGGAAGCCCTAACTCATTCATCATTCCTCTCAACCAAACCGCTTCCTTGAATGCTTCCGTCACCACCATATACTCAGCTTCGGTTGTGGAAAGAGCAACCACAGACTGAAGTTTTGACATCCAACTGATCGCTCCACCCACTACCACAAACAAGTAATCGGAAGTCAACCTTCTGTTGTGCACATTAAGAACATAATCGGCGTCCACATACCCTACCATTTCTCCTCAAATTTATCAAACGACAAGACGTAGTCAGTCGTACCTCGTATATAACAAAGTAATCATTTCACTGCCTCCTAGTGTTGCTTGTCAAGGCTTAACATGTATCTACTCACAACGTCGACTGCATGTAAAATATCAGGTCTAGTACAAACCATGGCATACATAAGACCGACAACCGCGCTCGAGTACGGCCAATGTTTGTAATATCGATACCATTGGCCAATATTATCGGTATCACACTCCAGCAATACAAAACCGAGTGGAGATACTTAAAATTTAAATTTATTTTTAAAAAAAATAGGAATATGCTCGATATCGTCAAGATATCGATGAATATCGGTCGATATCTCACAACATCACAAAATATCGTGTGATATTGACGATATTAGCCATGCACGGGGCTACTGTAGCCACCTACCCATGCACAGTGCTACTATAGCCACCTACCAATTTCGCCGACAAAAGTGGCGGGATATCTGTAGATTCATCATTCGAAACAATCTTTCGATTTCGTACCTGGAAAGAGGTGGGCTGTGATAGGAAGCTGGTGGGCCATGATCGAAAAGAAGCGGAGCTCCCCAAAAATCGGATCGTTGCAGATCCTTGAAGGTGAATGAATCTTGTAGAAAATAGCCCCAAAAATTGGAAATTTTCCGAGATTTAGGCGTGATTTTGGGCGATTTGAGGTGATTTGGGTGGAAATCGTGATTTTGGGCACATGATTTCGAGGCTTAGGTTTTGGAATCCCTCCCAAAATCGACTTAAAATCCTGATTTGGAATCCCTCCTGACTTTGGGCGCGTGATTTGGGCGTGATTTAAAGAAATCTGATTTCGTACTAAGTTACTTAGTAACCTCTTATCGTACTCAGTAAACTCTGTTGGGCCCGCCGTGAATGCATGTGATTTATCCACGTCGTCTATCCATTTTTAAATATCATTTTAGGTGTTGAGACAAAAATTTAAGCATATTCACAGCTCAAGTGGACATTACCACAAGAAAAAGAGTTAGTATTTATTTCCACCGTTGAAACCATTATGAGGGCTATAGTTAGAGCTAGGCATTTCTGACCCGATCCGATGGATCCGACCTGATCCGAACCGAACCGACTGCCTGGATCGGTGCAGATCGAGTTCAGATCTGTGGTCAATCCAGACCAATCCGATTCGATCCGATCCACACAATGTTCATTTAACACGATTTCCTGTAGTGTAGTCCACTTGAGATTGGGATATACCTCATTTTTAGTTTAATACCATAAAACGATCTAGAAAAAATAGTTGGACGGCATGGATGAAATAAATACATCATGGTGTAATGCAGGGGCATTTTCACACTGGGCTCGAGTGGGGTCGCTTGTGGGATGCTGGGGCACACTCGGGGTGGGTGCAACCCACGGGGGAAGTATCGTGTTCGAGACTCCTCACCAGGGGTGATTAATGCGCATTTTACACCGGGCTCGAGTGGGGTAGCCCGTGGGATGCGAGGACACACTCGGGGTGGGCGGCCCATGTGATTTAGGGCCCACGAAGGGGGTTCGGCCGAGGTCTTAAAACCCATGAGATGTGGAGCCTGGGCTATAAGATAAAGGGATTAATTCGCCATACTCTAACAGTTTGAGCTTTTAGAGCAAGTGGTTAATTGTCCTGCATCAAATTGGTATCAGAGCGGGAGGTCTCGTGTTCGAAACTCCTCACCGGGGGTGATTAATGCAGGGGCATTTTCACACTGGGCTCGAGTGGGGTCGCTTGTGGGATGCTGGGGCACACTCGGGGTGGGTGCAGCCCACGAGGGAAGTATCGTGTTCGAGACTCCTCACCAGGGGTGATTAATGCGCATTTCACACCGGGCTCGAGTGGGGTAGCCCGTGGGATGCGCGGACACACTCGGGGTGGGCAGCCCATATGATTTGGGGTCCACGAAGGTGGTTCGGCCGAGGTCCTAAACCCATGAGATGTGGAGCCTGGGCTACAAGATAAATGGATTAATTCGCCATACTCTAACAGTTCGAGCTTTTAGAGCAAATGATTAATTGTCCTGCATCATGGTGGGTCCATAGAGCACCAACCATCAGCCATGGGCCGGTGGCAGGGGAGTAGGCGAGTAACTTAGCTCGAGGTACGCATCGAGCACTAAGCCCTCTGACATAGAGAGAGGGAAATTGCCGTAACGTCTCTCTTGAATCTGTCTCGCCATCACTCTATGATCATATACAACTGTTGTACACGAAATTCATATACAAACTCCACATTTCAGAAAACTCATTCCTATAAACAAAATCCGGTCCTTCAAAATGGTGGGCCACATCATTATAATCATATGAAGCTCTAATACATCCAATACATTCATCTAGATTTACATAGAGGCTAAATTAGTAGATTTACGGTGGTATAAACTAGTGACATGTCGTGGCCCACTCAATCAGTAGATATATTTTATTTCCACTGTGTGGATAACCATTTTAACGGATCGGATATGATATTGTTAAGGCGTGTTTGAAAACATTAATGGTTGAATGTGAAAGTTCACGTACAGCTACTGCATGTGAAACACCTGTCATCGTACAGCTGCTGCATGTGAAACACCTGTCATCTCACTCCATTTCTCTCTCTGCTGTCACGAGGAGTCATTTTAAAATGCAGGATGGAGACTTTCTTTTTGTCCGTCAGCTCTCATGGACGGAAAATGATCTTACCATATGGTAAGCCAATGCTGCTAGATTACAGCACGCGTGTCAAAGATCTGAATCGCTCGTTCGACGTGGCAAGCTGTGTACATGTATTAAGTTGAATCTGGGCCGGTGTGATGTTAAGTGGATAGGCTACATGTGTACGAAACAAATGGTGGTTAAGAACGACTGTTTTTTGCAATGTGGTCCAACTAATCTTTAGATCTGTCTTATTTTTCGGCTTAAGCCTTAAGACGAACTCTCCAAATGGATGGACGGTTTGGATATAACACATACCTTATAGTTTGACCCACAGACCCAACCCGATCCGAACCATACTCAACCCGATCCGACTGAGTTTCCCTGACCGAGTCGGACTCGGTTCGGGTCAGGCCAACCGTGCATCGGATCGGTTCGAGTCAGGTTTCCCGGACTCGGTCCCGGATCAGATCGAGTTTGGATTAGCCCATGTAGGTTTCGGACATAATCGAGTCGGACCCAATCCGATCCGACTCGGTCCGATGCCCAGCTCTAGCTACAACGATGTTTATTTGTCATCCAACCTATTCATAATGTCAAAATGACATGGATGAAGGGAAAAATCAAATATCAGCTTGATATAAAACTTCTGTGGCCCCCAAGAACTTTTCAACAGTAAACGTTCAAATCACATTGTTTCCATTGGTGTGGTCCACTTGAGATTTTTATATGCTTTATTTTTGTGCTAAAGCACTAAAATTATATGGTAAATTGGATGAACAAAATGGATCAGAACGAAGAAATGACGGTGGGTCCCACAGAGTTTACTCAATATGTTTAGGGTACTGAGTTACCCAGTACACAATCCGCTTCCCCTTGGGCACCGCTGGGATGCTAGGTGGGGTCCACCTTGATGTTTGTGAGAAATCCACTCCGTTCATTCATTTTCCTAGATCATTTTCGGACATACGACTGAAAATGAGGCGAATTCAAAACTCAAGTGGGCCGCACTAGAGGAAACAGTGAGGATTCAGTCACCACCGCTGGAATATTTTTAAGTGGGCCTCACTTGTGATTTTTGCATGAGGCTAAGTGGACAATTTTTTCATTTCATCCCAGTGGGAATGACCTTATAAACAGGTTCGATGGCATATAAACATCAAGGTGGAGCCCACTAAGGTTTCAACAGTAGAAAACTCTTTCCCCA
This sequence comes from Magnolia officinalis, assembly GCA_021015155.1. Classification (NCBI taxonomy): domain Eukaryota; kingdom Viridiplantae; phylum Streptophyta; class Magnoliopsida; order Magnoliales; family Magnoliaceae; genus Magnolia; species Magnolia officinalis. The sequence goes on along the minus strand of JAJHSJ010000004.1, from coordinate 35,073,170 downwards.
GTTTTCCCTCTCGTATGGCCCACTTGATTTGTGTATCCACCTTATTTTCTGGAGTATGTCATAAAATGATATCATAAAACGGATCGACGGAGTGGATTACTTACAAACATAAGGTGGACCCCACCTTCCATCCCAGCGCACCACCTTGATGCGCACGCGAATTGGCTGGCGTACAGTGTACGCTACTGATAAACTCTGTTGGGCCCATCTTGAATGTATGTGTGGCTTATCCACGCCGTTCATCCATTTTTTTCATCTCATTTGAGAGGTAGAGCCCAAATGTGTAGCATATCCAAAGATCTAGCGGACCATACCACAGGAAAGAGTGGGAATAATGATTTCCACCGTTGATATGTTCTTAGGGCCCACAATGATGTTTATTTGTCATCCATTTTGTTCATAAGATCACAAAGACATGGATGAAGGGAAAAAACAAATATCATCTTGATCCAAAACTTCTGTGCCCCCAAGAATATTTCAACGTTAGATGTTCTTTTTTTTCTTTTTTGTTCTTATGGTGTGGTTCACCTGAACTTTGGATGTGCTTCATTTTTCAGATAAAGATCTAAAATTATCTAGTAAAATGGATGAGGGGAGTGGATAAAATACATAAATCACAGTGGGTCCCACAGAGTTAACTCAATACGCTTGGCGTACTAAGTTAGGCAGTACACAGTCCGCTTCCGTGTATCACGCAGGGCGCGGATTATGTACTACCCCGTGTTCGGAGCTCCGCACAAGCGGAGGATCCGAGGGCCACTGATGGGCCACTGTGGGTCCCATTCCCATCATGAGGTATGGGTTATATCCAAGCCGTTCATCCACTTGAATAGCTCATTTGAGGGGTGGAGCCGAAAAATAAGACATCCAAAAATCAACTGGACCACACTGAAAAAAGCAGTGGACCCTATGAGCATCTATTGGTGGGCGTTCAATCACCACTTTGTGGCCCACTTAAGTCTTGGTTCTGCCTCATTTTTGGTATCATACCTTAAAATAATCTGTAAATAGGGATGGAAGGTGTGGATAAGAACTTTACATCATGATGGCCCTCACAGAGCATCTAATGGTTTGAATGTATGTGGTCTATCCACGCATCTCAGTACGTTGACTGTAGTGAGTTACTACGCAATCCGCTTCCTTGTACCATATGGTGTGGCCCATTTCAGTTGTGGGTCTAGCAGATTTTTGGACCGTGCGTCAAGTACCATGGGCCATTTCAGTTGCGGGTCCATCCCCATTGTACCATGGGCCCATCATTGATATGTATATTTCTCAATTTTTACTTTTTCTTTTGCTTTTCAATGAATTGGTTGTGTTTTCATACATGACTTTGATATATTTATAAATATCATGCATTCAATTTAAATATAGTTGCATTAGTTCAATTAAACAACGCATGGCTTAAGACCCTATACAAAGAAAATTTATTATGTACATTTTTTTTTTATTTTTGAGATATTATGATTTAAAAGTGTGTATTAAGGGGCTTTTTTAACAATCCCCAAAGTTTCATTAAAAAATTCAGCCATTTTCCAAATGTTTCCTCATGTTTCCCAAAAAGTGCGATAAATTATGTGATACAAACGATATATCCCGTGCGATAACCAATACGTATTTGTATCCCAAGGATGCGATACATGGTGCGATACCGATATTTCGAACATTGAGTACGGCACACAAGACATATATTGTTTTTCTTCATCATACGTAGGACATTGTTCCGAAGAAAGCCGAAAGTGAGCAGTGTGGGAGTGCTAACCAATTTAGCCTTATCAAGTCCGAACTAGACCAAGACCTTCTCAAGATACTCTTCCTAAGACAACCACAGCCTGTTCCTTTCCCTGCCCTTATGTACATCAATGCAAAGAATCCTTTTTGCACGCCCCAGATCTTTCATCTCAAATGTCCTAGATAATTGACCCTTCAATATGTTAATTTCAAACATGCTATGGTTGATGATAAGTATATCATCAACATACAATACTAGAATAATGAATTCACCATCATTCAATGATCTGAAGTAGACACAATAATCGAATTCACTTCTGGTAAACCGTTGATCAACATGAAATAATCAAACTTCTTATAACACTGCCTAGGCAACTGTTTCAGGCCGTATAACGACCTTTTCAACCTGCAAATCTTATTCTCTACTCCCTGTACCTTGAACCCTTTAGGTTGCTTTATGTAAATCTGATCTTCCAATTCCCCATATAGGAAAGCAATCTTTACATCCAATTGTTCCAATTATAGATTGTATTGGTCAACCAGCGCTAACAGTGATACAAATCTGATAGATACTTGATCGCAGGTGCAAAAATTTTGCTAAAGTCAACACCCTCATGCGCATACCCTTCGCTACCAATCTAGCCTTGTACCTATCATGTTTCTTTTGATAAGCCCACTTGCACCCAATTGCTTTCCGCCCAACAGGAAGCTCCACCAGCTCCCAGGTCTCATTCTTGTACAAAGATTCCATCTCATCCTGCATCGCTACCATCCACTTTTTTGCATCTATGTTATCAAAAGTCTCCTGAAAAGAAGACGAGTCCCCCTTATCCGTAATAAGGGTGAATACAACATTTGAGTCATCTCTGTATCTCAACAGTAACCTACGATCCCACGGTGAATTTCTCCTAACAGGTGGCAGCTCCACCTGCTCTTGTACCTCTTCCTGAAGCTCGGCTTCTTCAAGTGTCTTACCCTTATCAATTTCAACATCAATCACCGCTGATTTTTTTGTTTTCTTGTGTTCATCCTTACGGAACAAGGAACTCTCATCAAACTTGATATCCCCGCTAATTGTGATCTTCCGTGTGGCCTGATCATACAACTTGTATCATTTCACACTATCATCATAGTTGACAAAGATACAATTCTTCGCCCTTTGGTCTAGCTTATCTCTCTCAACAAACGGTACATGAGAGTAAGCATCACAACTCAATGCGCGCAATCCCGAGTAATCAACTTCATGACCACTCCATACTTTGTCTGGAATTTTACAATTAATCGGCGTAGACGGGGAACAATTCACTAAATAGCAAGCCGTATTAATAGTCTCAGCCTATAGCTCCTTGCCTAACCCAGCATTACTCAACATACTTCGAGCTCTTTCCAAAAGAGTCTGATTCATACGCGCCACCACACCATTCTACTTTGGTGAATGCCTTACTGTGTTATGCCTCACGATCCCCTCGTTCTTACAAAATAGATTTAAGTTCCTTCGAAGTAAACTCGACACAATTATCAATCCTCAGAACTTTCAATTGTCGCCCTGAAAGTCTAAGTAATAAAAATATCGCAATATCACTGGCTACATATGTAGACTAGTTCTCAATTAGCAACATTGACATAAATACACAGTCCAATACATGATATTAACTAAATGGATGCAAATGGATATTATCCTAATTATGAATGCGTCCATATTTTACCTCTCCACTATTTCACATATTTCAATTACTCAACTATCATACACAGACATATGCCTCTCACATTTCTTTGGATCCCAAATTTCAGAAATTCGTATTGCACAGTTTTTCATCAATGTGTTGCATAGTGAAGACCTGTATTTATGTGCAGATATCATGAGTACGGAATTTATTTTTCCCAAAAAGGTGCTGTGGAGAAATAACTGAACATAAACTAAAAATCAATGGACACTTTTTTTTTAGAGAGTTGACAAAAAAAAGTTATTGAGAAAGCGCCAAAGGCAATAAAGAAAGGGAAAAAAAAAAAAAGCAGCCCCCAACAGAAGAGCCCCAACAAAATCAAACCCCAAAGGATCAACAACTCAGAAAAGACCCACACCCCACACAGCCCAAGAAGCATCAACCCCATTCCTGAGAGTAGGTCCAAACTTTTGCAATAGCCCAATCAACATTGTGGCTAGAATTATGAAAGCATCTTCCGTTCCTTTCTTCCCAAATTGCCCGAATTGATGGACACTGTGGGTAAGAAGAAACAAAAGAATACAAAAACTAGAGAACAATATCAGCATCCACTCGGCCCTGATGGGAAATTCTACACTTCATGAAAACATAAAGTTTGAGCGAACATTAGTGGGTCCAAATTAGTATGAACAGTGGTGAGAGGGACACAAACACGCCCATATAATTGTTGTTTGAAATTTACAGATCATAATCAAAGATAAAAAAGAAAGCTGCAAAACCAGAAGAGTTTGTAAATAACGAATAACATACCTGTACCCAGCTCGAACTGTAAGTAAACTTTTATGAGTTGAAATCTTTGCTTTCTGCCAGCGAATGGGATTGATAGAAAAGTTAACAAGACCACAGTTCACAAGACATTGCCCTGATTGCTTCACTGGAGAACCTTCATGAGAAATTTTGACAAGGATTATACAAGCTGACAGACTTCAAGAACAGTAGAATTATCATCAACCAGAAAGAAAAAAAAAAAAAAAAAAGTAGAAACATCAACAAAAAATAGAATCAGCATTCACAAGTAGGCTATGAACTGATTTAATGCTTACAAATGCCAAGTGTATTATACATTCATAAGAAACTGCCACAATAGTGCGCATGCATACTAAGACATCTCATGAATAAATAAAAGAACTAGCATTCCACAACAGTGAACTAGTAAGTTAAAAATATGAAGTAGCAAATGGGCTGTCACAAACCTGCTAAAATAACCACATGATAGAAATAAAAGGGGTAAGCTAAAAATAAACCTGACAAATTTCCAGTAATATTAATGAGTTTATGGTTGAAATAGAATACTTAACTAATTCCAAAGAATTACACGATACTTCAATCATGGGCTCTTTGCTTCTGACAGGTTTTTGTAATATTTGGTGACCACAGACCACCCTAAAAGATTCAGATAACAGCTTCCATTATCTAGCGAATGTGGAACAAGCAGAATAACCACTTCCTATGGTGGGCGATGAATTGCATAGTGCAATTGAGAGGATTTCATGTGACTCACTGAAAAAGTGAATGTTCATGCTTCTCCTCATTGGGTATGAATGTTTCCTTCGCCAGACATGATCATAATGGTCCATACAGACTACAAACTAGGGGATTTTCTTCATGATACCCACGATTCCACGATCATCTGACCTGCAAGACCAGTTAGTCTCACTGAGACAGCTAAGCCAGGATCTCAAGTACATGAGCTGGCTTCACAAACCTTTTTACACTTACACCCACCAATTCAGATAACCGCAAGCTCCTTGATATCATATGGATTACTTCTCAGGTCCCACACCAAAGCACTTCAACCATATCTTTGACGAGCATGCTAATCTTCTGCTGGGTTTCAGTGTATAAGCTATTAATGCGATCCAGAGTTTGTTGCATCCAAGAATCAAAGACAAAAAGGAGGAGTTCAACTTACTTTGTGAATTTCCCTGGGACACAGAAATACTACCCAATTCATGCAAGACAAGAATGGAGCAAACAAGCAGGAAGTTCATCAAGACAATAATTTTGAAGAACTTTGTCATTTGTGACATCCCAATCAAATAATGAAATTTTAGAATTGTGTATTTTCCCTCTTTTCTAATAGGGGTATATTCGTCATTTTAAAACTTGTCAGTTTGATTTTTTATTTTTTATTTTTTCAAATGATCAATGATGGTTTCCTTTTGATACAATTTCATAAAGGGAGCAAGAAGATTTGATCACATTTAGGATTTTTCTATTTTTAACTATTTTCCGTAGTTTTCATGAGGGTTCAAATGACTAAATATCAGTGTTCTAATTAGCAAATAGCGTGTAGCATAGCATTCACCCCTCTAAAGCATGAGGCGTAAGCTACACGCTACTTCTAAATTTTAACAAAGGTTGTGCTTGGTTCCGCTAGATATCATGAAATTTCATGATATTTTGCACCAAATTGGTCTCATTAACAATGAAATTTTATGATATTTGGTGCAACCAAACACAACCTAAAATAATAGGAAAAATAGGCAAAGATTAAGTATAAAGGTAAAGAAAGAGTAATGTAACTTATATTATTTTACTAAAATTATTAAAAAGCTTAACTAATTTTTATTGAAATTTGAAAAATATAACAAAACATTGAAAACATTAATTGATTTTAATGTTTTACTGAAAAGTAACTTTAAAAAAAAAAAAACTGAAAAGTAACTTGAAGTGTGAGCTACATAGTGTGTACCGTAGACTATATAGCATGTAACATATACAAATTACCATGTGGCATCTACACAATTTAAGCTATTTTCATGAGCGAAACGTTACGGCTAAGCTACACTACGTAGTGGAAGCTACACACTACAAAGTAAAGCTATTTAAAACAATGATAGATATATTTTCTAGATCTCACGGGAACTTTTGGGTTTTTGGTCTTCTCAATTGTAATTTATAAATATTAGTAGCAAGGATGAAAATGAGAAGAGAAGAGTTGATACTTAGAGATTCTCTAAAGTTTGGGAGGTGAATTCTTGAAATCTATTGGGTACGATGCTTAATACACATGGTGTGATGCTATGGCCATGTGAGGTGTGACACTTCATCTATGATTAGTGCAACACTAGTCATTATTGGACCATGCAAACAACTTATGCTGTAATGTTGAAACTTCTGAATCTAGTCAACTATTTTCAGATTTGATCTAATTATTTCTTATAGGAGAATTAAGATATGAGATTGTGGGTCGAGCATGACCCTCAACAGTCATCCTGAATCAAAGTCTCCCATGTAGCCAAGAACCAAAGTCAATAGCAGATATACCTGCTGGCAATTCAGAGATACGTCACTAAGACACCGGAAAAGCACCAATATTTTAGCAAACATCCACAGTGATTCATAGGATCATAAAAGAAGATCAACATTGCCGTCATAAAAGATTTTTACGGCACAATAACTGGGCCAGTTGCTCTGCAGTGCCCACCTGAAGAGACCTGTAGTTATTTTGATGAAATTTTGGAAGCAGTGCATTAACGTTTTTCTTGTTCTTGGTTTATAATTTTTGTTGAACCCTTCTTTTCTTTTTTTTTTGTAAATTTCAAATTGACAGGGTCAGGTCATGTGATGCAATAGATCATAGGATTACATATCTGTTTTCAATTGCTATCTTCAAAACACGACGTAATAGGATAAGCGGGGATGCTCCCAGCCCCTCCACTAAATATGAGTAATTGGAGGACTTTAATCACTGATTCAACAACTGCAATTTCGAGCAACTAGAAACAATTTTTTAGCAGTTTAACCGAGTTTCGAGACCAACAATGAAGTAACATACATGGGAATGGGAAGACAGTTGATGGAAAGGAGACCAACTTTGTTATGGTCACCATGTGCTGCACACTGCATCGACCTCATCTTAGAAGATATTGGAAGGAGGAAGAATGTCATAACATTGGTTGAAAAGGGAAGGGAAGTAACAACATTCATCTACAACCACAACCTAGTCGTCGCCACAATGAGGAAGTACACAAAGGGTAGAGAGCAGCTTAGGCCTGCGCCAACAAGATTTGCAACAAACTTTATAGTCCTTCAAAGTTTATATGAGCATCGGGGAGAGTTGTCCGAGATGTTTGCTTCACGAGATTAGCTTAATACAAAATACGGGAAGAAGACATCAAGGGCACCGGTCAATGTCGTGGCAACTATACAACAAATATTGAAAAAGTGTTGCAAACATCCTAAAGGTGATGGAATCACTGATGAGTCATTTGTCTTGTCGAATCGGATGAGGTACCTACCATGGGCTTCCTCTACGACGCCAGGGATAAGGCGAAGCTTGCTATCAAGCGGGATTCTAAACACCGTATGATTTACTGAAAGATGATTGACAAGCATTGGATGAAGTAGCTTCATCATCATCTTCATGCAGCAGCTAAACTCTTAGTTTAGTTATGCACTTATTCTTCTTGTCTTTGATCATTAAATAAATTGATGGATACTAAGTTCTTCATTGCAATGTAGGATACATTTTAAATCCACGATACAGATATGCTCAATCATATAATGAGGACAAGAAGGTTCGTATTGGGCTTAAAAATGTGATAAAAATATTAGAGCCCGACTTAGATAGGCAGATAAGGGCGTTGAATGAAGTACACCTGTGAAAGTCTTTAGTTTTTAACTTATTGGTCTTTAATTTTATTATCTACGTTCTTTAAAGCTTAAAGTCTTTAACATTGTGATGTATAATGTGTCATCCACACTTGGAAATATATATACTACGCCAGGGTAGTTTCTCCGATGCCATTGCACAAAAGGCAATCTATCAGACTGCTCCAGGTAATAGTTACTAATATTGGCATTATTCTACAAATGGTAGAATCTCATGTAAGATTAAAGCCTGATAGTTTACAAAGTAAGCAACGTAAGTATTTTTCCCATACAGCCGATTGGTGGATGCATTATGGAGAGATTGCACCAACTCTCAGGTCAATTGCAATCGAAGTTCTAAGCCAAACAATTTCTTCCCCTAGCTACAAGAGGAATTGGAGTTGTTTTACGCTCATTCATTCAACGAATAGAAATAGAATACAAACTAGGACATTAGACCGGCTCATTTATATGCATTACAATATGAAGCTGCAATTGTGAAATTCAAGGCGTGTGCAAATTTAGTTGAAGAGGGCGACTTGTCCAATAAACTTAGACCACATTTACGATGGGGATGACCCACTACCACCTTGGTTGGAAGAAAGAGATAAATAGGTAGAAGAAGACAATGAAGAAATTGAGATCAATTATCCAAAAATACGCATAGTGCAGCAACAGAGTCGTGTCATTATCTTAGATCTAGAGAGGTCTCCACCTCCTCAAGAGAAGATAATAAGCAGCAACAGCGAAGAAACTGAGACAAATGATAGTGGGGACAATGATGATGATGATGATGCACCTATTGGTCCTGCCATTGACATTGCCCAACCCACATAAAACTATCTACACATCACAAGGTCGATCAGCATTGACGGACTAGAGGTCGCACATATGAGTGCAATGAGTCACAATATGACCAGTCGAGCACAGGGGAAGCATCATAGAGAGGTGGCACTAATGGCACAACAGGAGATGGAGAACCCATACATCAGACTATTGTCGTTTATGGATATGGATATGATGATTCATATGGGTATGGCCAGTATATAGAACATATTCATACACATTCATGTTGGACTAGTTCTGTTCGAGCATACGGTCAATATACGGAATACATATATCCGTATCTAGATCAAAGCTCTACATTGTCCTAGTTTCATTCACAGTCTCACTACGAGCAGTGCCAAGTCCAGGGACGGATATAAGTACGGCTATGGTGAATACGGGTCGTCATTTGACACTTATTCTCACCTAGATTCCACACAGCAAATGCCTAGTGGTAGTGAGAATCAAGGTCAATCATCCTCAGGATTCCTTGATTTGGTCTTCCCTACAGGATCTGGTAATTACTATGGATATGCAACTCCTCCACAGCCACAGCCACAACTGCATCAGTATGACAACGACGCAGAGGTCGATCAGCCACAAGGAGCAAGGTTTTCTTTCTAGTGGTGATTAGAGTATGTTGGTGGTATATTTACATTACGGCAGTAAAGGCTGATACGTATAGGTAATAGCCATGACTGTTACGCGATACGGGGGCGAAAAGGTGTAGCTAATTTTCTGAGACCATATCGGACGTTACGGGGGTTGTATAGGCCATTACAGGGCATAACACCGTTACCCCTTAACGGTCGAAAAACGGTCATCTTTTTTATATTTAAATTCAATTTTCTCCTCATTTTTTCACTTTCTTATTCCAAAAACTTTCCTAGATTATTCTACAATATACTTCGACCACTTTTACTATATTTTTTAGGATTTAAAACCGTAAATTGAAGCGATTTGGGCGAATAGAAACTTTGATGGCCATTTTTTTCAAAAAATAAAAAGTAGTGTTTATGCTTGTTTTCCGATTTCTAGTTCTAATGCTCAATTGTAATGTGTAAATATTAGAGACACATAACCATGTTCACAAATTCACCAGACAACCAAATACAAATGTCACCAAAGATGACCATTACGCTATCATAAACATGTTTAAAACAAAAAATCAATATATATTTAGAATATTTACATTATTCTGGATTTTCTAAATATTTTTTTCAAAACTTTTCGAACAATTTTTTTTTCAACTGTTACAGGGATCGTAATGGTCGTTACGCCACCATATCAGCCGATACGGCCGATACCCGTATCGATAACAGTGGTGAACATTATAGCCACCGTTACCAATACGGAATACATTTATTCACACAAATGGTGTGCTATGAACTATATCGCTTTATAATAATAATGTTTTTTTTTATTTTTTCTATGTATAAGACATTGTCCATTCTCCAATCCATTCACTTAATATGTTACTTATACAGTATCTTTATATTACATCCATGAATATAATCCATCATTGTCTTCTTTTTTTATAACGTCAGGATGTCCCTGCCTCATTTTGAGGTGAGATTATACCATGTAGATGCACGCAATCACCCCCAAACCACGTTTATTAGGTAATCCCGAGGAAGGAAATCGAACTCGTGTCTATGAGGAGCACACCCACGATGCTAACCGTTCGCCCAAACCCCGTGATACTAAAATTATCTTATCTATATTGAATCATTGATAAAATATATTTAGAAAATGAAATATATGAATTTTACAGCCAAATGAAGACTATCAGGTTCATAAAATCAATAAACATTAAACTAAAGATTGGATCGTTACGCCATCATAAACATGTTGAAAATCCAAAAAAAAAAAAAAAAAAAAAAAAACATATTTGCAATCCTCTAATTAAATGGGATTTCTCCCATATTTTTTCATAATTTTCTAACAAAAAAAATTTGAACCATTACAGGGGGGCATAACGGCCATTACGTGCCTGTAATGGTAACGCCAGTGCCCGTTATGGGCACTATTACCGTTACGGAATACCTTGGTTGGAGGTAGCTTTTACACTCATTGCATTCATACTTGCATTGCATCCATGATTTCATTTTACTGATTTTAGTAATTGATACTTTTAGCTACACACTTATACCGCATGTTTATTGTACACATTGTAGTTTATCTTACCTTGTGAGTAGAGATGTACCCACTGAGCAATGTTGTCAAAATCGTTATCCTATCGCAAATTGTAAAAGGGGTCAAATTATATCGAATTACAAATCATATCGTAAATCGTAAATCATAAGATTTTTTCTAATTTTAAAAATACATATAAAACACATGAAAAAAAATATAAGTAAATCAAAAAAGATTAAAAACTCATTAATCATCCATTTCCCATCAACATGTACCATAAAAAGTAATACATATCATGATATTATCAATTGAGAAAATGTATATTGTATAATATCATGATAGTAAAGTATTCTTATCTTTTTCCTTTGTTTTCTTTAGTTGTCTTTCAAAAAAATTACCTTAAAAAACATACAATAGTCCTTCAATAATTTTGTTCTTTTGTACCTTTCTTGAGTGTAGCGTCATGTTCGAAAAAATGGCATTCAATTCCATTGTGAATATCTTGATTTCAAAATCTCCAAAGAAAAAATGGCATTCTCCTCCTCTCTCTCTAAAAAAAATGAGGATATATTTAATAGGGGAGTGCCTTTTTTATGTTTTATGAGCAAAAGGGTACAAAGAAAAAAGAAATTTTGAATTAAAAAATAAATTTTTTGATTTTTTAAGTAATTTTTGGGCCCAATTATGCAATCTACGATTATCGTACGATTCAATGCGATTATCATATGATTCTATAGGATTAGTACGCTTATTTAGGATTTACAATTTAGGTGTATGATTCAAATTGAATACCCATACGATACGATATAAATCGTACAATTTATATCATGAATCATACGATTTTGATAACACAACCATTAAGGTTATAAAGCTCATTCCATCTGTCGTCTTTTTCAGGGAATCTTAGCCAGCCAAGGTAGTTGAGCGAGAAGAGAAACTATATCCCATTTGGCTTAGTCTTTCTTTTGGAAATGTAATAATGTAACTAAATAGTTGTATATATATTTGGAAATAAAATATAATCCCATCTTCAATACAAATGTTAGCCAAAACATCACAAGAGACCACAAATCAATCTAGAGTCGGGAATTAATATTATATGTGAATACAATGCCGAATATCGTGAGTGCAATACACTAAACATGTAATTACAAATATTTGGAACCGTGATTGTGTGCAATCTCAGACATTATATCTTGCAACTAGAGAGTCCTAATATACAAAATAAAACATGTTTAACCCTTGGTTGATCCCTTCTTGACAGCCACCCCAAGTGATAGCAGATGGGCAACTAGAAAACAATGTTGATGCAAATTGGTGCCAATAGGTAACTAGAAACCTAATAATGGGGGATGGAAGAATTCAGGACTGAATAACCAAAATAAAAGAATATGAAATTTCAAGATGCAGCACATCTAGGGTTTAAGGGAAAGGGTCGGTTGACTTGTGGGGCCTAGAGAAGACTTCTCCTTTTATATACTTTAAGGCCCCCCATCATCTCTCCCTGATTTGGAAAAACTTTACCCCGGCGACTTAGCGGCTTGGTACCTCTCATACAAATCTGGATTAAGACATTGAAAATCAGAATATGTAATCCATGTGTAATCGAAAATTGGTCTACCCTTCCATTTTACAAGAAACTTGTGATATCTGCCATCCTTAGTAGACACCAATTGATTGTCGTACACATTTTTAATCTCTTCTCTTATAGTAGGCACGGGAGGCAACCTTCTAGTTTGCTCTCCATATCCTTCATCTTCATGGGCGCCATGATAAATAATCAAGTCTTTAACATTGAATGTTGAGCTAATATGCAAATCTTCTAGCAACTCTAAAGCATAAGCATTAGCGCTGATTTTCTTCAATATTTTGAAGGGATTAACACTCCTAGAGTGAAGTTTTTGGTACTTCCCTATAGGAAATCTTTCTGGTCGGAGACATACCATCACTTTGTCACCCACCTTGAATTCCACGAAGCACTGATGCAAATCAGCTTGCACTTTATACTTTTCATCGTTGGTTGCTATCTTCCTTGTTTCCTCTTCATGGATGTCACGCATATGTTGGGCAAAGTTTCAGCCTCCTTGCTCAGTCATGCATCTATATGCAGGGCAATCAAATCAATGGGTTGTCTTGGTTTCATTCCCAACACTGCCTCAAATGGTGACAATCCAGTTGACCAATTAACTGAACTGTTATAAGCAACTTCAGCCATATACAGAATCTGATCCCACCTCGAAACATGGTCACCAACTAATCACTGTAGTAGATTTCCCAAACTCTAGTTAATCACCTCTGTCTGACCATCTGTTCGAGGATGATATGCAACCGAACTTAAGCTTGGTGCTCATAATCTTTCATAAAGTTTTCCGAAAGTAGCTAATAAACTTCACATACCTATCGAATAAAATAAATTTTCGCACACCGTGTACGCGAACCACCTACCGAAAGAACAAGGTGGATATCTTCAGAGCATCTGAGCTCTTAGAGCAAGGAATAAAATGAGTCATCTTAAAAAAAGCGATCTACTACAACAAAGATGGAATCATTTCCTCATACGGTCTTCAGCAAAACCAAAACAAAATCCATACTGATATCTTGCCATGGCTCTTGAGGCACGGGCAACGATGTGTATAAACTATAAACCTAAATTTTGCTTCCGTCTTTTGGCAAGTTGGAAAATTCGACATTGCTGCACCCATCTCGCCACATCTCACTTCAATGAAGGCCAATAAAATCTATCTTCTACCAGAGCAACTGTTTTATCACGCCCAAAATGATTGTTGAGGCCACATGAGCATGATTCTAGCATCACATGCTACCGTAGACAAGTGACGGACATACATAGACACATTCCAAAGAAGAGATACCCATCATGCACACTAAACTTTGGGTGACTTGCTTGCTGCCCGGCATAAAAATCTGCATAAATCTGCCCAAATCACCATCTCCCTAGCGGTCACGCTTTATCTGGTTGAAGCCAATCACTTCTACTGACATTGTTGTCAACAAGTGGGTTCATCTACTCAATGCATCAGTCACTTTGTTCTCAACTCCTAACCTATGTTCCAGCACAAAGGTGAATTCTTGGAGATAAGCACTTCATTTGGCATACCTATGACTTAACTTCTTCTGGGAATTGAGATACTTGAGTGCTTCATGGTCAGAATAAAAAACAAACTCTTTGCCGATAAGGTAATGCTGTCAATGCCTCAGTGCCTACACCACCACGTAAAATTCCACAACATATGTTGAGTACTTCTATTTAGCTTAATTCAACTTTTCACTAAAGTAAGCCACCGTGTGTCCATCTCGACTAAGTAACCCTCCAATACTGACGCGAGAAGCATCACGAGCAACTTCAAAGACTTTGTTGAAGTCCGGCAACTAAAAAACTAGGGTTGTAGTCATTTTAGTTTTATATCTTCAAAAGCTTTAGCTGCTGCCTTGGTCCACATAAACTGTCCCTTTTTCAAACACGAGTAAACGGTGCCATGATGGTGCTAAAATTTCTGATAAATCTCCTGGTAGCTAACCCATGGAAACTTCGCACTTCGTGCACATTAGTAGCAATAGGCCAGTCTTATATTGCTTTTACTTTATCTGGGTCAGCTTTTACACCACATGAAGAGACCACGAAGCCAAGAAAGATCACACTTGCACTTATAAAATTGCACTTCTTCAAGTTAATGTAGAGTTTTTCTTTTCTGAGAACTTGCATAACTTGTTGAAGGTGATCAATATTCTCCTCTTTGCTATATACAAATATACCATCAAAATAGAAAACAATGAAGCGACCGATAAAGAGACACAGTACATGATTCATTACTCGCATGAAGGTGCTAGGAGCATTGGTCAGTCCGGAAGGCATAACCAACCATTTGTAGAGCCCATCCGTTGTTTTGAATGTTGTCTTCCACTCATCACCAGGTCAAATCTATATTTGGTGGTAGTCGCTTCTCAAGTCAATCTTTGAAAAGAATCTGGAATCAACCAACGTGTCGAGCATATCATCAAGTCATGGTATTGAAAAGCGGTATTTGATGGTTATTTTATTTATGGCACGGTTGTCCACACACATTTGCCAACTCCCGTCTTTCTTTAGTGTCAACAAAGTCGGGACAGCACACGGACTAAGGCTTTCTTTGATAGCCTTTCTGCAACAATTCATCGACCTGCCTTTTCAAGTCGGTATACTCCGTTGGATTCATCTTGTAGGCTAGTAGGTTAGGAAGCACGAACCCCGAGACAAAGTCGATAACATGTTGAATATCCCTCATAGGTGAGAATTCATCAGGTACCAGATCTGAAAATTCAGACATCAACCTTTCTACTTTTGGATTCATCACTTGCCCCTTTTTCAAGACCTTGTCTTTAACCTCCCGCATCACTAGAGCATACATAACAACTCCCTCTTTACTCTCTTCCTCAAATTGTCTCATAAATAAGACATTAGATGACTTCTTTGGCTTGGCTCTCTTTTTCATTGGTTCATTTGCTTTCATGGGCATAAGGAGAATCTTCTTGCCATTAAATTTGAAGGTAAATGTGTTAGCCTCTCTGTCACTGAACACCTTTCGGTCATAAAGCCAAGGCCTCCCAAGAAGTATATGAGAAATGTTCATGGAAACTGCATCACACCAAATGGAATCTTCATAGTGGCCTATCTTGAAGTTCGCCAAACCCCTCTTGGATACTGAAATAGTCATGTCATTGACCCATGCAATCTTATAGAGTTGTGGGTGTGCTACAAGTGATACCACATTTGAAACTCTTCCCCCATCAATAATCAGGTTGCATACTTTATCACCACACTTAACTTTACTTTGGAAAAGAGTAGTCCGTCGCCAATCTTTGGTCTCTTCCTTCTTAGGAGCTACAAGTACTCATCGAACAACTGCAAATATTTCGTCTTCCAGGCCACATTCATAGGTGTCTTCTTGTTGTTCAGCGGCCTCACATGGATCTTTTTCCCCTGCGGATTCATTATCCCCTTCTTCCACACAAAAAAAATTAATTTTCAGAGGGCAATGTACTACGTAATGCCCCTTTCCACCACAATTATAATAGTCCACGTCTTTAATATTCCTGTGAGAACAACCTCCCATAGGAGGCTTGACTTTATTCTCCACCAAAAGGGGTGGCTTTGAATTTGCAAGTTACACCACTTGAAGCATCAACTCTCTGGCAATGGTGCCAAATCTTCTCCCAACAGACTGTCTAAGTTGTTGCTCATTTTTTAGAGCTAATTGGAATGCATCATCTATTCCATATAAGTTTCACAGTAATCATCTCTTTGAATTTCATATCTAAGGCCTGATTTGACACGAGAGAGAGTATGATGCTCCTCCTCATTAATTTGACAACGGGCCGTGAGCTCATTGAAGCGCTCAATGTATTCTTCCACTATCATGCTCCCTTGTCGAAGTTTGGCTAATTGTTCATAAAGCATATCCTCATAAAACCAAAGGTGGCAAGTCAAGTCAATACATACAATCTTCCACACTTCTCCACCAAACACGAGCATGCCCCTTAAGCTTCATCTTCGCAAATCAGATTCAACGATCATTATCCATGTTGTACCATTCAAAGTAATCCTCCAATGCTGTCAACCAATCAAGAAATTGTTTCAGCTCCAACTTGCCAATGAAATCAAGCACGTCTATTCTCACTTTCTTCGTAATATCATTAGCCGCATAGTTATGTTTAGGTTCGTCCCCTCCAAAATACATTGGTAGCTCCATAAACGCACCTCGTGGAGGAATAGGCCACTCCCGAGTAGCTCTATTGGCAGTTAAATTAGAAGGTGTCAATGGATGCTCTCGAGGAAGATCATCGACCTCACCTTCTTCCTCTGCCACATGTTGTCTAGAAGTCTCACCATCTCTCGTGTCATGTGTAGGATTTGCGGGTACACGATTTCCATCATTCCTTGACTCTAATCGCTCCACTCGCATCTCTAATGCATACATGTGACATACAAAGTAGTCGATTTGACCCGCCATGCCTGCAAGCATGTCATCCCGTTGTACATCCGTAAATCTCCCACGATAGGATCTGCCTGTGCGAGTTGACATTGTGGCAAACTCGACTCTAATACCAATTTGATAGTGAGTGAGCAACTAGAATAACGATGTTGATGCAGACTAGTGCCACTAGAAACCTAATAATGGGTGACGGAAGAATTAGAGACTAAATAACAAAAATAAAAGAAATCTGAGAATTCAGAATGCAGCAGATCTAGGGTTTAAGGGAAAGAGGAAATAGCGAGGGGGCTTAGGGTTTTATATATATAGAAAGAGAAGAGCTAGGGAAACCAATTGAGAGCTTTGTCTAGCCCAGTGGAATGGAGGAAACACAACCTCCAAATTAGGCTAAGGATGGGAATGGGATGGGAATGATCTAGGAATTTGAAAGTTCACAACCCGAAAATCTTAGATGTGACCTTAAATGATCTTTAAGGGTTGATGGGTTTGTCTAAATTCAGAATAAAGAAAAACAAATGATATTCAAAAGTTTGAAATAGAAAAAGTGAGGAGAGAAGAAGAAGACTACAGAAGATTAGAGGAGGGAAAGAGATATGTTTCACTATGGAATCAACACCAATGATGATCTTGGAGTCAGCACCAAGACGAAGGAGAGGAATCGGCACCTCTACCAGGCACACGCCCAGAGAAAGCTCTTTTTTTCCTTCAAAAACCAAATTACAATGTCTTTTTCCCAAAAAAAAAAAAAAAAAAAAGACCACTAGGCTGAGTTACAGAAAAATACTTATTACTAAAATACCTCTGCAATCAACTTTTCTTAATTAAATTCGCATGTACGTGCTGGGCTGAAGGAGGCCCAGCCGCACCACTTATTTTGGCCTTCTAAAGTGGTTGGTTGACTTGTGGGGCCCCACCCCAACCTTATTTCTCCTTTTATATAGTTTAAGGCCCCCATCACCAAGTCATACATGAACAGGCTAAACTCTATTTTGAGATCATGCACAAACACATTCAACCTTGAAAGCACTTTGTGCCATGGAGATGCTGACATCATCAAGGGCTGATTCAGTCCCTATCTTGGGGCTCCAAACCTTGCATATGAAGGCTACTTTGTTATCCCTATGGATGCAACTGTTGGCCATTTTGGGTCCCATTTTGGAACAGCTAGGGCCCACTTCAGTCCCTAGAACTTCCCTGGATCGTCAGTCACACTTGTATCTTCATTCTTGGGGCCCAGATCTCTCATTTGCATCGTAAATTGTCTATAGGATAGAATCCATAAGCAAGCAATGGGAATTTCTTTCATTTATTTCATGAAAATATTTTATTTTTTTTTTAAGGGTGAATTGTTCCTTTTTATCATATTTGCTTAATTTCATTTGGTTGAATTCAATGTCTTTTGTACCTTCAGAAGGGGGAACATCAACTGATGTGTCACTACAAAGGAAACCAGAAGTTAGGTTTTTCTACAATCAGAACTGTTGATCTGGCTGGCCTCTGTGTGGATGGACTATGGTTCAAAAATGAAATCACTGTAATTGGACAACTTCGACCATCCAGTTATCGCGAGATTTGCCCGTGAAATATGGACCACTGCTCTAACTTTTTTAAGTCGCCATGCATCAGATTCCTACCACTGTCAATCTTTAACCCTTTGGGATGTGGCGTATGCACATGACGACCCATCAGAACAGTCTAAATCACCAAAAAGGCTTAAGTCTAAATCACCAAAAAGGCTTATCATGTGTGTTGTGAGGAGCTTCTTTTTTATTTTTCTGATAACAACCTATCCATATTGCGGCCCACCAGATCAACCATCTGATCGCAAAAGGTGGACCACCCTGTTAAGTTTACGGGCTGAACAAAAAGAAAATCTTGTTTGGTGGAGCATCACCTCATCGTAGAATTTACCAAACATCAAACTCAAACACATTAAAAAAACAAATCCTATTATGAAGTACATTTTCACATACATGTGGCAGTGGTCATGACCATCGGGCTGATGGACCGTCGCTTGGAAAGACCATCAGACAATCCTGCCTGACCATTATGAGCTTTTCTCATCCACTGCTGACCAACACCATGTTTCACTAGACTCTTGAGTTAAATCCATCCATTTGCAGACAGTTAGAGATCACCCCGATTTTCGGCGCAATCGCCCAGCCACATGATGGGCCCACAAATCCACAGTGCTGATCGAGGTGAACAAGTGCCACGTGTACAGTGAAGATGTTCCAGTAGGAATTCCTAAAAATGAAGAAATTAAAATAAAAAGATCCAGAACTGTCGAATCGACGGATTACAGCATGCAATCAAGAACTATAATTACAAATAAAAATGAAATATAAGAAGAGATTAAACGAGATGAACAGATCAAAGAAACAGAAATTTGGGGAAATTCAAGAAAATTAAAATAATAAAATACCGGGAAATGAAGGGAAGTCGACGCTTCTGGTTGAAATGATGGAATGCCCAAGAGCAGATGTCATCGTTCCTTATCCTGCGCCACAGGTGCGTAGGTTAAGATGGGGTTTTGTTTTCTGAGAGCATGCGATGGGAGGGAAGATGAAGGGAATATAAATCCAATAACAGGTTACTTGCTTCAGTTAAATCAGTTCGATGATATCGAGAGGGTATACATATATGATACGATCCTCGGCATGAGAAAGAACGAGGATTGGCTGCGACCGCCGACCCAGCCAAGTGGGTGCGACCCTCACCGTGGGCCCACATCGATGTATGCTCTGTATATCCACGCTGTCCATCTATTTTTCCATCTTATTTGAGGACATGTTCATAAAAATGAAGCAGATACAATTCTCAGGTGGACCACACAGTAGGGATTGAATTCCAATCATTAAAAGCTTCTTAGGCCACAAAAGATGTGTTTTCCCTTCATCCAGGTCTATGTGACCTAATCAACAGTTTGGGTGTTAAAGAAGCATTACAGTGGACCCCAGTAAGTATTTAATGGTGGGTGTTCGATGAGCACTTTTCCCTACGGTGTGGTCCACTTGAGATTTATATCTGCTTCATCTTCGAGACTGTTTACAAAATAAGCTGGTAAAACGGAAGGGCGGCTTGGATATACAAGGCATGCATTGAGGTGGGCCCCACGGTCATGCATCAGCTGATCCGCGTCCGCATCAGGACATGCGTCCTGTACTCGTGTGTTTTTTTGGAGTACGTGGAAGTGGGCCATGGCCTATGATCCAGACAATGGGGACGCGGACTGGGTACTACCCAACCAGGACCGGACGTGGATTAGATACTACCCGGCAGGTCCTAAGCTCGAACAGGCTCTGAGGGGCCATTGTGTTTTAAGGGTTTATTAATACCCGCGTCCATTTTTCAATATAATTATAGACCATAAGCCCAAATGTGAGACAGATACGGTTCCCAAAAAGTTTTTAATAGTGTGTTTTTAATCTACATTATTTGTTGCATTTAATCCTTGGACTTGCTTCATTTATTAGCTTATATCCTAAAATGGCATGGGAAAAATGAGGAAAATGAATGGACAGTGTTGACAAACCCAGTGTGCGCTTAAAACCTCAGCCTGTTCCGGGTTTGGGACAAGCTAGCTAGAGATGGTAGGTCTTGTCAGGAGTTCCATGGAGCCCACCATAATTTAAATGTTTTATCTGTGTTGTTCATGTAAGAATTTTATAAGGTTAGCCTTATTGATCAATGGTTTAAATTGGTTTAAATTGTCCTGATCGTTGAATAGTATGATTGGAAATACCAATGGACCTCACTCAATTATAATAAATGTAAAATTATGTAACAAGTGGTGCACTATAACTATGTCACACATACAATATTTTATTGAGATTAGGATTACAAAATTCATGTGAAGCGTCAGGGAGAGGAGCTACAATGCTTTTATATAAATAAAGTTAAGTCCCTAATCCTATACATAACAGAAGCTTTTATTTTCATCCCAATGCTTCTCTAAGGGTGTAAAGTGCGGAAGACCACAACATCAAGCCTATAGCAACGGTGTTCCAATTAAGTACGCGATATATTTAGTTTATTTTATCTCCATATCGATGCATAGCACAGTCCTATGCGATTCCGCATATGGTTTACAATTCATTCATTTTAAGTCATGAGACTAAAAATAAGGAGGATGAAAGGTTCAAATGTACCACACCAAGAAATTTTTGATTAAGCTGGTATTCATGTTTTCCTTTCATTTAAGTTTATATGGCCTTATGAATAGGTAGGATTGCAAATAAACATCACAGTGGGTCATAGGCAGTTTTCAACTATAGGGATTCAATCCTGCTTCCTAAGCTATGGTTCACTTGAGCTTTCGATCCACCTCCTTGATAGGTTAATGCCCTAAAATGATATTTCAAAATGAAAGAATGGTGTAGATAAAACATAAACATCATGTGTGCCTCACAGCGTCCTAACAGGACTGTCCATCTAGCTAGTCCTAATGGAGTTAGTACCATATGGTGTCGATCATGTTTCTCTTCTTAGCCCGTCTATTTACTGGACATGAAAACTGGAGGGTTAGGATTGACCTATCAAGAGATATTTTAGGCATGTTCCATCCAGGTTACGGTGCAGTGGACCAAATGACGTGGATCATTGGACCGTGAGCTCTGAAAACCCGCACCGCGACTAGGGTTGCAGTACCGAGGAAGATGCCCCAGCATGGGTTACGGTACTGGGCAGAGCTGTCAATAGGCAAGGCTGGCTGACGGGCTTCCAGACCTGGGCCGCGTTGGGGCCGGGCTTGGGCTGAAGTATTAGGCCTGAGGGCTAGGTTCAGGCCTAAACCTTGAGCCCAACTTTTAAAGGGCCGAGTTTGGAATTAGCAATCCAAAAGCCCATTGAGTCAGCCTAGCCTGTCAACATTTTCAAAAATTTGGATTTTAAATTTAAATGAAAATTTTATCTCTCGAATTTCTCCTCCAACTTTACCTCATTCCCAATTTCTCTCTTCTAAAATTATTGCACATTTCTCATTAAGTAGGAGAAAAAATGGAAAGATTTGACTGATGTGAAAAAATTTGAGGAAAAGATATCAAAGGCCCACCTAAAAAAACAAGTCAGGCCTACAAGGACCTAAATGCAGAAATCTAATACAGAAAATTGAGGAAGAAATATCAAAGGTCCACGTAAAAAAACCCATATGGTGTAACATCAGTATTAAAAATAAAATTTAAAAAAAAAAAAAAAAAAAACAGATCTTCCATTAGTTCATTCCTTTTCAATCTATCAAAGCCACCCCTTTCTTTCGCCATTACAGCACCTGTCTCTCTTTCTCTCTCACATGCACGCATGCGTACATATGAGGATCCGGAAGTATGCAAATATCTTTCTTCCCATCTATCCGCATGTGCACCATCCTCCATCCGCTCATGTGCCAGCTCAACCGAAAAAGATGAGGAAGAAGAAGCTCCATCCAGAATGGGAAAGGGGTTTCATCTGCTGTAGGAGGCAGGTATGTCACTATTGAGGCAGGGACGTATGTGATGAGGTTGACCACCGTCTTTCTAAATCGATAAACGCCTTGAATCCACGAAGCCCTCTTAAATCCACGGAGATATTTCTTGAATTCATGAGAGATAATTTGAGAATTTTTATCGATAAATTGATTCTAAAAAACGAATTTAATTAACATCCTTAAATAATCGTAAACAAATCCTAAAACATAAATGTAATCAAAAGAATTCCAATCCAATAAGGAACTAAATTTCAAAAAATGTTCAATCTTCCGTTGTATGTCAACCTATCATCCACCCGTCAAAATGGATAAAACAGTCCAGAGACTAATACTGGAAATTATATAAATTTCAACCTGTTGACCCGATCTATAAACCTGTCGAACAGTATTTCGACCCGTCGACAGATCTTTCGACCTGTCTAAATTGGCAGAAATCAGCTAGCAAACAATATGAAAGTTCTAGTGGAATGTCGACTGTTCGAATTATGCTGAATTTTATTAAATTCTACGGCTTCTTTCGATCCATGTGCGTTTGGAACATACTTGATCCATGTCCTACATCAGATCCCTCCACTTGGAAAAAACTTCTCATCGAGTTTGGTTCACGATACGTGTCCAACTTACTAAGTTCTTCAACGGACTTGATTCATCGTACTTATACTGGTTTACTACATTGAAAGTCCCTGAGATCCCCATGTCCTCTAAAAGATTAAGAACAAAGGCATTATCAGTGATTTTCTTAAGGATCAAAACAGGGCCTATTTTATAATTCATGAGCTTGTTATGTGTCACGGTAAAAAAGTCTTCCTTGTGTAAGTAAACTAGCACATTATCATCCACTTGAAATACCTTCTAGCACCAATGTTTGTTAGCATCTTTCTTATACTTGATGTTAGACTCATACGCTGGTACAACACATGTAATCATGCTCTCCTTAACTTGACCCTTATGGATCAATTCCTCCACTTGTGCCTGCAAGATGTCATGTTCTTTATGATAATGCCAGCAATTAGGTAGGACAAGATCAATTTGGTTTTGTAAATCTCGTATGGAAGACAATTCCTTACGAAGTTCATCAGGCACAATTACCTTGAACTCCTACAACACTAATTTCAAATTCTCGGAGATGTTCACATGCTCCACATCTTTTTCCATTTTTAACCGATTAATCTACATCTCCTGTGTCATTAGATTGTTTAACGAAATCTTATTCGTTTACAAGAGATTGTTTGTCCACTTTAGAAGTATTGGGTTGGTTCTATGTTTCCACAAGGGCCACATGTACGCCACTGATGAATTCAGCGGCCTGTCGCGACTCCATCTCAACTAGGTCACCTATCGCGAAAAATAATAGGATTTTATGCATAACCCCTTACCAATTGGCTATCTTCGCCTCGCGCCATCAAATAATAGAATTTCTCTACATTATCCTTCACCAATCAGCTATCTTGCCAACAATTTTGATTTTGTTGAAATCATACATAAGTGTAATCGCTAAGGAGGAATCGCGCGTACAACAATTGCTTCATTCACGGCCACGTGTGGATTGACGCTTTCATCTATCTCGTCTGCGTGAGTCGAAGTTACTCCCACCAAGTCGAAACTCCGCCTTTAAACTTGTAGGCCACAAGTTTAATTTTCTTTTCTTCAGCAATGCCCATGTAGTTAAAGAAAGGTTTGACTTCAAGCAGCCAATCGAGGAGTTCCTCGATGTGGAGTTGACCATTGAAGTTAAGAAGATCAACTTTCATCTAGAATTCTCGATCCGTCTGATCTACTTGATCGTTGCACAGTCCAAAATGTTGGAGGATCATGTCATCGATCTTCTCATCCCTGAATCCTACATTTTCATGTGTGATTCTGCGATTCGTCATTGGTATCATCCTACGATCATCACGATTATGAATTCCAACACTTAACGGGGCAGATCATCACCACAAAAATGGATATGTTTTACGGCTTCTTGTCAAATGGTTGATCGCTCCCTACAGCCTTTGCATGACTTGTCAATTCTCTTGATGAAAAGCTTTAAACACTACTGTTGTTATAGAATAATTCCTTGTAGCACTGTCCATGAGATTATCCCTGACCCAAGCCTCGCTTTAATACCAACTGATGCAAGGAATGATGTGATGAAGTCGATCACAGTCTTCCTCGATCAATAAACACATTGAATCCATAAGGTCCTCTTGAATCCACAAGAGAGATTTCTCGAATTCACGAGAGAAATAAACTAATTTCTGATAATTTTATTGATAGATTGATTCTAAAAAATAAGTTTAACATCCATAAATGACCCTAAACAAATTCTAAAAATATAATATAAAAAAAGTCTCAATCAAATAAGGAAATAAATTCTGGAAAAGCGTGCAATTTTCCACCTTTTGTCGACCTATCGAAATGGCTCAGAAACATCCAAAGACTAAAACTGAAAATTCTGTGATTTTTGACCTATCGACCTAATTTGTCGACATGTCAAACACTATTTTGACATGTTGATAGATCTACCGAGCTCTCTAAACTGGTAGAAATCAGCCAACAAGCAATGTAAATTTCCTACGGAATTTCAACTTGTCGACCAAATCTATCGACCGGTCGAATTATGTTGAATTTTGTTGAACTCTCCTTGGACTTCTTCCGATCCATGTGCGTCATAAAAGTGCTTGATCCATGTCCTACATCAACTATCATGATATTTTCAAGCATTTCCTCTACATGCCCTTGTGCTCCAACTAGGCCTACAATAACAATCTGAGCTGATCTAAGGCTAGAATATTTTGGCCCATCGAAAGCCTGACTCGGGCTTGGGCTTAGAAAAATACGAGCTAAGCTTAAATAGAGCTTGCCCCAGTCCCAACGTCACCCATTGACACCCTTGATATCAACGAATAGTCTACAAACGGTGTGAATTGAGTACTACCCCTACTAGGACCTAGCTAGAGATGGATGATTCTGTTAGGGCTTCGTGGGGCCCAATGTGATATTTGTATTTTATCTAAGTCATCCATCCATTTTGAAAGATCATTTTAGGGCATGGGACAAAAATAAGTCAGATGAAAGGCTTAAGTGGACCAAAACACAGGAAGTAGTGGTGACAATAACCTCATTGTTGAAACCTTTTAGGGCCCACTTAGATGTTTTATTTGTCATCCAACCTACTCATAAGATCACATGGACCTAGATACATTCATTGTGTATTCAGGACATTCATCTATTTTTTTAGCTTATTTTATGGCATTTTACCAAAAATTAAGTGTTCATCCATGTCTGTGCAACTATATCAATATATTAGATTTTCAACAAACATTACAATGAACCCCAGGAGGCTTTTAATGGTGGGAGTTCAACAGCCATGGTTTCATGTGGTGCAGTCAACCTGAAATTTGTATATACATCATTTTTCAGATCATGCCCTAAAATAAATGGGCAAAATAGATGGATGGCATGGGTGTATATATGTACCATGTATATTTAGAGGTGCGCCCTACGGTCACGATCTCAGATTGCAGCCAAGACGCAATCCTCTTAGCCAAACGCGGATTAAGTACTATGAGCTTAGGATAGGCTGGTCTATGAGGGTCCAGCCTTATTTATGGCTTTTATCTGCACCATTTATCCATTTTTCTATATCATTTTAGGTTATGAGCCAAAAAATAGGCAGATCCAAGGCTTAAGGGGCCACACCACCGGAAGCGGAAATGTTAATGACACCCATTGTTGAAATATTGTGAAGGCCCACCATGACATTTATTTACCTTTTCATAAGGGTATATAGACCTTGATGAAAGTAAAACACAAATATTATCTTGATCCAAAACTTCTTTGGCCCCAAGAAGTTTTCAATGGTAGGCATTTAATCCCTAATGTGTGGTCCACTTGAACCTTGGATTTACTTAATTTTTAGGCTTATAATCTAAAATGAATGGACAGTGTGGATAAAACCCATAGATCATGGTGGCCCATGTGAGCCCTGACATGTCTTAAGGTTGGGACCAGCGTTCACGATCGTTTGGAACATGCTTGATCCATGTCCTACGTCAGATCCCTCCACTTGGAAAAAACTCATCATCGAGTTTGGTTCACGATACATGTCCAACTTTCTAAGTTCTTCAATAGACTTAATTCACCATACTTATACTGGTTTACTACATCGAAAGTCCTTGAGATCCCCATGTCCTCTAAAAGATTAAGAACAAAGTCATTATCAGTGATTTTCTTAAGGATCAGGATAGGGCCTATTTTATTATTCATGAGCTTGTTATGTGTCACGGTAAAAAAGTCTTCCTTGTGTAAGTAAACTAGCACATTATCATCCACTTGAAATACCTTCTAACACCAATGTTTGTTAGCATCTTCTTTATACTTGATGTTAGACTCCTATGCTGGCACAATACATATACTCATGCTCTCCTTAACTTGACCCTTATGGATTAATTCCTCCACTTGTGCCTGCAAGATCTCATGTTGAGTTCCACCGTTGATAGGGTGGTCCCCAGCTATTAGGACATTTTTATTGAATACGGACCGTTGTTTTATTTCACTCATCAGCTGTCTAGGAATTTAAGATATCTTACAGATAAAATTTGAAAACCCAATGGTCTTGATTACCGGACCATGCCCCACTAAGTAGAACTCGAAATTCGTGCAATGGTGTGAGAATGAGGTCCATTGTCCACGTGTGTGTGTGTGTGTGTGTGTGTGTGTGAGAGAGAGAGAGAGAGAGAGAGAGAGAGAGAGAGAGAGAGAGAGAGGGTCAAAGTCATCAAGTTGGGTCGATTCCCGTGGGGGCCCACTTTGATGTATAAGTCTTATATCCACTCCGTTCATCCGTTTCTCCAGATAATTTTAGAGCATGAGACCAAAAAGAAATCAGATCCAAATCTACGGTGGGCCCAGGTGGACCATACCACTAGAATCGGTGTGGGTTGAATCATAAATGTGAGTTGCTATTCCTATGCAAATGAGGCTAAAGGTAGACTCTTCACCTCGGTTCCTATACAACCGAGGCTAAAAGGTAGATTTTTCACCTTGGTTCCTATTTAATTGAGGCTAAAAGGTAGACTTTTCGACTCGGTTCCTATGCAACTGAGGCTAAAAGGTAGACTTTTCACCTCGGTTCTTATGCAACTAAGGCTAAAAAATAGATTTTTCACCTCGGTTCCTATACAACTGAGGCCTCAGTTCCTACGCAACTGAGGTGAAAGATGAACTTTTAGCCTCAGTTCCTTAGCAACCGAGGCTAAAAGGCACATTTAGCCTCCATTTTTTCAACTGAGGCTAAAAAATTGTGGATAAAAGGCCTGTTTTCTTGTAGTGTGAAATAGTAAATATGTATTGGTATCAACGAGATAATACGTATGCATCTTTATTTTTATGAGCTTCTTCAACTGACGTCAGCGTCATGTGTATGTGCACTGACGTGGATGAATCAGATAGGACAACACAAGAATTCGTTGTGCATTCAACACAGACGGTCCACTCTTTTTTTAGTGAGTGGAAGCTTGATTTTTTGGCCATGGTAGAGCATGGTCCTAGTTGAGTGGATTGGATTTTGCATCGGCACGTATGAGCCATGAATGGTTCAAAATGAACTTGCAAGGTACCGGTCAATGGAAAAATGGGACCAACCAAAAATGAGACTGGGCCCACAGTTGCTGTGGAATGCACCAGTCCACGTTATGTTTGTTTTGATGTCTTACTACCAAATCGCACCGGTGTTTTTAACAACCATATCCCTTTTAAGGAATGTGTGATCGTGGTGAAAATATGGATTAAAAATATTTTAAAAAGTTTGTTTGAAAACTTAGTTTTTAGGTGTTTTGGGAATAGTCTCGCATTGAAAAAGAAAAGAAAAAATGATGTTTATATATGGGGTGTGGAGTACCTTATTATTTGCTTGGTTGATCCATAAAGTATCGGGGCTCGTGTGTTCTAGTGCGAACCACACACGAGCATGGTCTCGGTGCGATGCACTTCGCATATGCACATCGTGTCACAGATAGGTCGCTCTTTCGCGACCTTATGCGAACCGATGGGTGTCAGGTGATTGAAGTGGGCGTGTGGTCTGAATAAGACTAGCTTGGCTTTTATAGAGGCTGAAAAACTAGCCGTTGGAAAGAGGTGGTTCCATTCGTAGTTCTTCGTGTTTGCTGAACGCGTCAACCTTTCAACATTCTTAACACTTTGAGAATGGTCAAATAACACTTTAAGGACAACGTGAATACACATGGCTCAGCTTGTACTTTATTTTCCAATTTTTTTAATTATTTTTTACAGAACTTGTATATCTATAATTTGCGCTAACAGCGTTTCTAGATGCTTGCACCGTATGCATCGAGTGAGTCCCTTTCATATTTCTAATGATGATAGTTATTTTTAATTTGGTTGTTGGATGCCGTGTACCAAATGATGGAGCATTATTAGGAGTGAACTGACTGGATCATCAATCAACCAGATGTGCAATGCAAGCATGGGAAAGAGAAAAATAGTAAGGCTACTTTTGCAATCTAGAATCCGAAATCTACTCACACATGTACGAGATCGCAGCCCTTCATCAACCAATCCCGTTATGTTTGCCCTGGCCCACAATCAAACAGGCTACAAGTAGACAAAACAACAGATGGTTCATGAGGAAGATTGAAAATGTGGTCCACATAAATTTATTTATTTTTTAAATGTGTGCTCCTTTTTTTTAGTGGAAAGTGGACCGTACAACTAAGGCCTGTCTGGTAAACGGCCACAAAAATGGGCTAATCTCATTTTTATTAATCATAATTATTATTAGAGATTATGATCATTTATTCAAACGAGTGTTCATAATTCACATGGTGCTAATCAAAGCTGAAAGTATGAGAGTAAGCATGAACAAGTAGGGATCCAAAGAGGCCATAGTTCGATTTCACCATGTGCGTGAACATGATCCTAGCCGCTCATTCAGTGGGCCAAAATGCTGTGGATTTTGACGCAGTCCAAAGTTGTCCGAATGGGAAGGATGCTATCTGACTAGATGGCCTGCAAATATGACACTAGAACAGGTAAGAGCGACAGTGGACATTCAACGGTCAAAAGTCCTTGGACGGGATGGTTTGGTGTACAAAACAAGGAAGCCGATCACGTACTGAGTAAACTTTGTGGGGCCCATCATGATTTATGTATTTTATCCACTCCATCCACTCATTTTACCAGATAATTTTAGATCTTGAACCCAAAAATGAAGCATATCCAAAGCTTAAGTGGACCACACTACAAGAAATAATGTAAATAGAATGTCTACGGTTGAAAAAATCCCTGGGGCGTAAAAGTTATGGATCAAGCTGATATTTGTGTTTTCCCTTCATCCATGTAGGTGTGATCTCATGAATAGGTTGGATGACAAATAAACATCATTGTAGGCCCTAGGAAGGTTTCAAAAGTGGAAATCATTATTCCCAGTATTTTGTGTGGTGTGGTCCACTTGAGCTTTGGATATACTTCAATTTAAAGCTCAACTCCTAAAATCAACTTAAAAAATGAATGGATAGCATGGATAAACAACATACATTCACGGAGTGTCCAACAGAGTTTACTCGGTACGATAAAAGCCTGCTACATTACTCGGTACGATAAAAGCATGCTACGATAGAAACAATGCCCATCTGCTCAACTTAAACAGTCCAGACGGGAACGGATTGGCTACTCCCCCTGCCACCAGCCCCGTGGCTGATGGTCGGTGCTCCCTGGCCCCACCATGACATATGTGCTTCATCCATTCCGTTCATTCATTTTAAGGCTTTATACAATAAATGATGAGAATATAAATCTCAGGTGGACCACACCATACGAAAACAATAGTGATTGGATATCCACCATTAAAATCCTCTTAAGGCATACTGTACTGTTTATTGGACATCAAATATGTTGATTAGGTCATACAGACCCAGATGAAGGGAAAAAACAATGATCAGCTTGATCTAAAACTTTTATGGCCCCAAAAAGTTTTTAATGGTCGAAATTCATTCAACACTGTTTCCTGTAATGTGGTCCACTTGAGATTGGGATATACCTCATTTTTTCTCTCATGCATTAAAATGATCTAGAAAAATAGATGTACGGCATGGATGAAATACATACATCATGGTGGGGCCACAGAGCACCGACCATCAGCCATTGGCCGGTGGCAGGGGGAGTAGCCAATCCGTTTCCGTCCAGGACATGTTTCTGTAGTGGGCCCAATTCCGGTTTCCCAGTGACAACCCACATCAGAGCCAACCAATAACCGACAGTATGAATTGTTTTTTAAGGGCGTGTTTGGTCCCACCAAATATCATAAAATTTCATGATATTTGGTGCTACCAAAACAAGTTCTTTCCGATATTTGCCTTCATTCTTAGGAAGCCGACTGCGTCCTGGTCCCCACTGGAGGGAAAACGGTCCAGGCAGGGTCCTGTGGGGTCGACCATGTTTTATCTGTTTTATCCACACAGTTCATCCATTTTTTAAAAGCTATCAATCCTAAAAATGAGGCAGATCTAAAGATCGTGTTGACCACA
Source organism: Magnolia officinalis (assembly GCA_021015155.1). Lineage (NCBI taxonomy): Eukaryota > Viridiplantae > Streptophyta > Magnoliopsida > Magnoliales > Magnoliaceae > Magnolia > Magnolia officinalis. The sequence goes on along the minus strand of JAJHSJ010000004.1, from coordinate 35,042,179 downwards.
CCATAGGAAGCAATGGCGATAATGATGCCCACCATTGAAACCTTTCTAAGGCTTACTGTGATGACTATTTTTCATCCAACCTGTTTATAAGATCACACAGACGTGAAAAAAAAAAAAATCAAAATTTAGCCTGATCCAATACTTCTCTAACCCCCAAAAATTTTTTAATGGCGGTCATTTGATCCACAACGTGTGGTCCAATTGAACCTTGGATCTTTTTTTCTTCTTCTTCATTAACTATTAATTAAAATGATCTTAAAAATGGATAAAACCCATATATAACGGTGGGCCCCACAGAGTCTCTGCCCGGACCGATTCCGTCCAGGCCGGACACGACGCATTCCGCTTCCTAATTGTTCCCCCTCCACATGGACAAACATTCCGTCCTGTCCCTTCTGGACAGACTCGGTCGAGGCAGGGGCTCTATGGGGCCCAACGTGATGTATGTGTTTTATCCTAGCCGGCTATCCACTTTTCCATATCATTTTAGAGCATGAGCCTACAAATGAGGTAGACGCAAGGCTCAGGTGGACCACACGGTGGGAATTGAACTCCCACCGTTAGAATTTTCTTGGGGCCACAGAAGTTTTGTTCAAGCTGATATTTGTGTTTTCCCTTCATCCTGTTTTACGTGACCTTATGAATAGATTGGTTGACAAATAAACATCACGATAGGCCCTAAGAACGTTTTAAGGGTGGGCGTTATTATCACCACTACTTCCTCTGCTACGGTCCACTTGAGTCTTGGAATTGCCTATTTTTTGGGCTTATATCCTAAAATGATCTGGAATGGACATACATCACGGTGGGCCCCACGGAGCCCTGCATGGACTGGGCTAGACTTACGCAATCCAACATCACCACATCAGTTCTCAATAATCATTTATAAGTAACAATAGATCTATGATCCAGTATCTAATACATTAGTCCCAAGTGGATCATGATGGACCACCATTGGATAGGAAGGGTCCACCGTGGATTGCACATCACCCAATACATCCCCCATCATGTTTTCACGACCATTTGAATATGGGCCTGCAAAATGAATGGTAACTCCATTCAATGGTGAGGACACGATTATCCAATCATGATGTTCTTTATTGATCGATTAACCATCCAATTTTTTTTACTCAGAGACTTGTGGGTTCGAGTTGAGTTGCGACTCGCCCGAGTCAGTGTAAAAAGGCCCAATTCGATTAGCCTGACTGAGGGTGAATAGGGAGTGTGACACATGCTACCGACCCGTATAAGTCCCGACTGGGTCCGAGTCGACTCAGACATATCAGGTGAGATTTTTGGGTAATGGATGGGCAAAGTCCACACTTAATGGGCAGCATGTTCATCAATAAAATCTACTATGAATGTCAAATCATTACAATTTTGGGTTCGAGTTTAGTTGTGACTCGCCCCGGTCAGTGTAAAACGGCCCAATTCGCCTGACTGAGGGTGAATCGGAAGTGTGACATATGCTATCAACCCGCACGAGTCCCGACTGAGTCCAAGTCGACTCAGACAAGTCAGGTGAGATTTTTGGGTAATGGATTAACAAAATGTCTATCAATAAAATCTAATATTATGAATGTCAAATCAGTACAATTTTTAGACCATTCCCATTTGTCTATTGGATGGATGATCCTAATCTGATGTCCACTAATGTGAGAGAGAGGGTGTGTTTTCAAATCCAGTAGTATGAATTTCATGGGAGTCTCCCAACCTAACTAATTAAACAAGAAAGCAAGACAAGGAAGGAGAGTCCATTTAAAAAAAAACACAGAACTTCTTAATTTTAATTTTTATGGACATACTCTTACTTACTTTTCATGACTTGGTTCTCCTTTTGGCTCCTATGGCCGGCACAATTTTATATTATTCATAAAGAATATTTTAATGAAAGAAAATTAAAATAAAAGGCATGGATCAACCGCCCATTGTAACCGAAGCGGAGTCATGCATGCCAACATTAAGCTCAATGACAAGATAGTGGTGTAAACTAAACACGCTTTCTTTCGCTTTTAAATACTCCTTAGATATCATCTCTCCCATTTTGCTGCATTCCCGGCAAAGAATCTTGCCCGCAAAGCTTGTTCCATTCTCGTAGAAAAAACTTGCTCTGATACCAACTGTTACTACAATATTCATGGCACCAAATGCATCAGGAGAACGCACCTTGAAGGAAACACCGACGTGGGCCGTGGCGGTTGTATGTGCTGTTATTGTGATAATTTCAGTGGCCATCGAACATGGAATCCATTCACTTGGGAAGGTAATATGTGCATGTGTAGACACTTTTCTCTTCTTCTTCTTCTTCTTCTTCTTTTTTTTTTTTTTTTTTTTTTTTTTAAATCCATTTTTTTTTTCCTTTCTTTTAAAGGACCCATGCCCACCCTCTACATATGAACATTTGCTAATTATGATTTCAACAAGTATAGGAGTCTTTGGTTGGGTTGTCCAGTTATTTGCCTAAAAACACTTCAATGTCCTCCCATTTGCATAGTTTAGTGGTTTTAAATAACTAATTGTAGGTACTTCTTATCCTTTGTAATTCTTGTAATAGTAGAGTTTAGTGACCTACCTTGTCTACGTACAGGCCTGGGTAACTCTCTCATTTCATAGGGGAACCTGTATAATAGCCTCCAATGTTAGGGTTACACCATTAGAAAGTGGTGAAGACTCTTCAAAACATAGATGTGGAATGTTTGTACTGCAATCTAGACCCAACTGGCAAGAAGTCCATATTGACCATCTGGTTTCTTCTTTTGAATTTGTATTACTGGCTGTTTTACTTCGAATCATCCATTTGGTAGCCAGAAGTTGATGGTTAGGATTAATTGATCAGACTGATTTTAAATGTATGCTACATCCACAACGGGACCCACAATTTGGATGGTCCGGATAGCTATACCTTAATGCCACATATGAGAAGATTAGTCACTATCATTTTTTTAAAGAATTTTTTAATGGTGAAAACTAAGATGGGACTCCTTACTTTCTCCATGAATTCATTCCCACATGTGGCGATTCATAAGAGAGTCGTCTCATGATGTTGTCATGAGGGAAAATTATAATACATGAGAGAGTCATCTCTTGGTGTTGTCATGAGGAAGAATTATAGTCAAACACCAAAAACTATAGTATAACTACAATTACATACCTATTATTCATCTAATAACCATTATATCATGAAATTTTTATAAGACTTTATATATATATATATATATATATATATATATATATATATATATATATATATATATATATATACACACACACACCCATAGTCAAAAATCAACAACTAAGTTCATTAAAATGATGGAAATATGCTTTTTAATAAACCCAACTTTTTTCAATAGAATCACTCCGACTAGCATATTTCAACGATGGGACCTAAAAATCGGTCTCATCCACGTGAAATCATTCCATCCACATCAGCAAAAGTTACACTCCTTTGTAACCAGGAAAGTCATGGGAGGTTTTCTCAATTACATCCTAACATTTCGCAATGTGATGTGTCGGACTTTAGTCTTTAAATCTGAGTCATTTTCCAATCATCCAAACATTTTATATGACAAGTTTTATTCTTTATGATGGGAAGATTATTAATAAAAGCTCTTAATAAGATTATTTCAATCCTTTGATAATTTGGCTCTTCTCTTTCAACATGAATGGCCTTAACCTTTCTATAATCAATTGACAAGGTGGATCATCCACATGGTAATTATTTATACCCAAACATTTTAATCTCCATGGAATGGGTATTTAGGTCATTTAAATGCATTCCATTTAACCAATGTATAAAAAGAAAGTTTTATAGAACTTTTATGTATGATTGACAGGTGCATAATTGCAATTATATTGTAGTTTGTTGATGCAAAAATCTGGTTCACCCTCACCAAGCTCCGAACACTCGCGCCGAGCCCTATAAGCCTGCAAAGGAGGAGGACAAATGAGACCTTGGCTAAAGCAGGGGACCCTCCGATGCCAAAGTCAGGCTAGGAATCTGGGTCTAAGTAGTGTAGTTGGGGCTTAGGGTGTGAGATCTTGCGTACTTATTTATGTCAATGGGTCCCCTATTTATACTTTTTTGTTGAGATGATTGTGCCCGTCAATCTCGGCACGATCTCAGCCATTAAGTGGGATGTGCGCAGCCGGTAATGTAGTCGGTTACCCTAAGATCATGCATTGGACATTATTCCTGTCGTGTGTTACTGGAGTTGATCCCTCAATCGTGACTGTTGACTGGGCTCTCATCTGAACTGGCTTCGAAGTCTACATCTTACTCGATAGTCCGAGCCCACGAGTGAGCTGACCCCCTGATGCACTTGGTAAGAAGAGTGAGGTCAGAGGCGATCAGGTCGGACATGTAATGGCTTCTTCCGGGTTCCAAGCTAACATGAAAGCCCTACAAAAGAACTTGAAAGCCAAACCCTGGTTACTACGAGCCAGGACTAGACGAGATATTCTGCCGAACTGGGACTTCACTTGTCGGCCTTGGTTAGTCGACCTACTATGGCGATTTCACTAGGTTGGCTGAGCCGAGTTCGTCTCTTCCGAGGCCGGCCCATCTTTTCCCATAACAGAAGCCCCCTACTCTTTGAGTTCGAGCTCGAACTCAATTAAGGAGTAAATGCTAGGGAAAGTGAAACACCATTCCTCCCCCAATGATGAGTCCGTAACATCGAAACCGAGCAGTCGTGATCATTGCTCTTCGAGATCGAGGCACCATAGTTTGGCTGCGACCTTTCGATGTGGACATGTGGTGAGCAGGCACGTGGCCACAGCTAGGGATTCGAATCGCTTGGGTGCATGGAGTGATGTCACGTGGATGATAGGGAGGTGGAGCGTCATCGGAGCATTGAATGCTCTTCAATGCTAACGGCGAACGGTTCGGAGGGTGTCAGCTCAAACGAATAGCAAGCCACCATGTATACAGCAAGCCTCGGTGCCACATCGCTTCGGCTCTAGGGATAGATGTCTGTAATGATTTCATCCAACCGGTTAAGGCTATAAAAGAAGCCTTCCGCTTTCATTTTGATTCTCCTGCATTTCATTCCTTAAGAGAGTTTCAGAGCTTTGTGCGGCTAATCGTCTCCCGGAGGGTGATTTCCTATGAGTTCCCTCCTTTTCAAGCCTTCTTTCATTTTCCTTTAATTGCATTATGTCGAATGGTTCGAACGAGTCCAGATCGTCCGAGCAGTGGATGAGGAATCCGAGCCAGAGAGCACAAACTCCGAGCGCAGGGATTCTGAAGGTCCCTTTGAAGCGATACCGCTCCGGCCTCTAGCAAAGAAGACTGTGGGCCCAAAAGTCAAGGCTCGCGCCACGGGATCGAAGAGGATACCTCAGGATCCAGTTGGAAGGGCCAGGGTCGTGCCCTCGGGAGGCCGATCCGAGGCGGTCGTCCCCGGGGGCTCAATCCTGATCGAGTCCCAAATGGCTCAGATCCGTGCCGAGTACCAGATCTCCGACTCGATGCATATCAGAGCTCCTTCTCCCCTCGATGCTCCAGGAGATTCAGCCGATGGAGACGTCACCATCTTCATCTGCGCCCTCCAGTGCAGGCTTCAATTTCTCATCCATCCGTTTGTGCATCTAATGACTGCACGTCTGAAGCTAGTACCAGGTCAGTTGTCGGCCTACGCTGGGGCAACGAGCCTTCCCGTAGTGACCAGTGAGCAACCCAGACTCGTGAGCCGAATACGGTGATATGGGACACTGTATTCGAGCTGTCGGCCTACACTGATTTGGTGACGAACCCTTTGTAGTGACCTCAAGTGTACTCTAAGTCTACGTGGAGGCGACGACCCTTCCGTAGCAATAAGAGTGTAAACTAGGCCTGCACTGATTTGGCAACGAGCCCTTTGCAACGACCCATGTGGGTGGTACCTTAGTTTGGGTATTGATATAAGGGAGGTACCTTAGTTTCTCAATCCTGCTGTATGAAAATGACTAATAAGGGATTTAGTAATCACGTTCATGCACCGCATTACGTGTGCGTTTGGCGTTGATGGTAAAGCACTGAGGGAGTGTGGCATGCCGCGATCGTAAGAAGGAGTCGCTAAGGGAGTGTAGGCGAGGGCATGCATCATACATTCATACCATTCTTGCATTAACAAGAGTACTTAGGGATGTGTGATTTACTACTTTATCATTACCGCTTGATTGAATTGATAACATGTTAACCTTTGTTTTATTGTTCCACTTGATCACTCACTCTCACATTATGGGACGGTGCTGTACACACCAACCAGACCCTGTTTGAGTTTCAAATGATGGCGATACTTGCGCAGCGGAGCCGGATTTTTATGATGATGAGGAGGGTTTCTCCTTTATACAGCTATCAGGCGGGTCTATGTAGACCATCGTCTGATCGACGGGAGTACAGGAATTACTTTAGTTTACACTTTTGAAACACCCATGTATATTCCTTTTGTTCATTTTTTGTGTATACGCATCTATATTTAACCTGGTAACATGTTCATACTCTGGAGACTTACAACGTTTATAGATTTTATATATCGATCACAGTCTTCCGCTTGCGATATTTAACTGTTTCTGGAGTATGATATGCTATTTTGGTATAATCCCACTCATGTTTAATGCACGAATATGTACAACATTCAATCATCATTATCTATGTTACATAAGTGATGCGTTGAAACTCGGGAGTTGCGTTTATGCTCGACCCCCGATTTTCAGGGCGTTACAAGATGGTATCAGAGCATGATTTGGATTAAACCGGACCTGGGTTATGATCACACGACGTACACTGACGCTTTTCGACATAGGTGAGTGCGAGAGAAATGTAGAAACAAACTTAGGTTTTTCTGATTTCGCCAATTGGCGAAGTTCACCGAAATCGACCATTTTATTTGGGTCCGTACCCATCCATGATCGCATGAGTCGATCCCAAATAACCCCTAGACCGTCACTTGACGGGTTTAGACCATAAGTTACCTCATCCCAGCCGTTGAAAATCGGTACTTGTGAATGTACATCAAAAACTACCCGAAGTGACCCGAAACGGCTCAAAATGGAGTCGGGGGCCAAACGGGGCACTTCCAGGGGGACCCAGGGTGGGACCCACATCTTTTTAGAGTCCAGGGGGGAGGACCTCACCCAAAGGGCGAGCCCTCGCCAGATTGTCCATTGACCGGCGAGGGCCTTGCCTGTTTAGCGAGGCCTCGCCGCCAAACGGGTCGGCCGGGCGGGCTGCTCGGGTCGATCGTGTTCGGGGGGTTGTGTGGCCCACTGATGTGGGGTTTGTCAATTAAAACCTCTCCTAGGTTGCCTCTCCTTCACAAACCACCACTCCAAGCTCTCCTTTTCTTCAAAAATTTCTATTTTCTCTCTAAAACCTTCTCTACATTCACCCATTTTGTCATTTTCTGTCAAAACACACATACCTCCACCGTGTTCAGCAACACCTACCTCCCAGCCCTCTCATTTCCTTTCATTTGAGCTCTTAAACCCTTCATTTGAGTCTCAAATTCGTGTAAACCCACTAACCTATCCTATTTTGCCATTTTCCTTCTTTATCCCCTTTTATTTGAGCCTTTATAACCTCCTTGGAGGCTCAAATCCGTGGAGACCAAAAGATCCCATCCCTTTCCTCCCTTTTCTTCACTTTTCCATCTAAACTCATCTCTTACTCCTCTTGGCCTCACCATTTCACACCCATATGAGCACAAAACCCAACCTTTGTGTCTCATAACTTTCTAAACCCACAAATCCCATCTCACACTTTCCAACACAAGGCTCATTTTTCAAAGCCTATGAAATTAATTTTAATCCCATCCCACCCTCCTACCAAACATGCCGCTCCCAATCCCGAGGTGGGATTAGCAATGCAATCCATTTAATACGACCTAATACCATTGGCCAAACAGGCCCTTAGAGTTTTGGACCTAAAGTTGGTACTCCTAGATTTTGCAAAAAAATCTGGCAGTATAGGAAATCCAACAAATTAATAATGTGAACCCTAGGACCTTCTTAGCTAGTATGAGCATATGTGTAGTCTCGAGTGTAGTTAAATTCAAGCTTAGGCAACTCAATTCCAATCAGACAACATTTGACCATAAGCGATAAACAATTTCTTGTATTAAAAAGGGTATGAAATCATCTAGCGTATAAGCATAGACTTTGGATTACAACTATTGGTTGATTATACTAAGGAATGTAAAATACTAATTATACTAAGACAATTGAAAGATAGAAATAGTTAGTTGGCTTGATTAGGTTGGAGTGAGATCTCATTTCTTCGTTGAATCTCCCTAATCCTTATAAGCTTATTTAATAACTCTTCGAAAAGCTGTTTTAACTTAGAAACTATTTACGTTTAGAGAAAAATTATATATCCCTCTGATTGAACGTTAGATCAAAACAACACACTCCTTAGAATTGTCTTCTCAAGGACTTATTACAAACGGGAACACGGAGTAAAGGAACTATATAGAAGCGAAATATTTGCGATTTGAATTGAATTCTCAATCCTGGTAGTTACCAATGAACTCACTGCTCTGATCAAGCAGAAGATCGGGATCAATGAGGATTAAGAACTGATACGACAATTTTCTGTCCTAGCTAGGCAGAAAGTCTATGTATCCGGCTCAGACCCACTACACAACTTTCCTTCCGTGTTGGCCGAACCACTTACAACCAAAAGTTTGTTACTTCGCCTTTGAGAAGTGTTAAAAACATATAGCCAATAGGGATACTTTGTTTGGGCCTAAGAAATTTCTCAAATGGGCAACAGAGAATTAGAAATTAGGTCCCAAATTACACCTCGTTCTGACATACGGAGCAAGACACAGATTCTTGAGCCTTGAGACTAGAAATATTTTTAAGGGGGGTAGAACATTATGAGCCCAATCTAGCTAGGTCGGCTAATACACCTCTTTGATCAAAGTGGCGCAACGAAAGCATGGTGGAAACTTGCTCCACTAGCCCAAGATCGAAGGGAATTGATCCAAGATACACGTAAGGATAGGTCATTAAATAGGATATGAATTTTCCTTAGAAAGTCAATGTTGAAGCTACTGAAATAAAAGCAATTAGGGTCCAAGTGCTAAACCAATTCATTTTACAGAATAGGCCTAACAATGGGTACGAACTGAATTACAATAGCCAAGGTCGGTGTATCTACAACTGTGCTCATTGAATATGAACTTAATAGGAGCCTTAGCCAAGTTTAGGGCGAAACAATTTTAAGGAAGGTAGACTATAATGAGCCAGACTAGCATAGATAGTGTACACCCTGCTACGCGTATAAACTTGAAATCGATAAAAATTTAGGCAATTGCACTAATAAAATCTTTACTTACCCTAAGCTAATTTCGGGGACGAAATTATTTTTTAAGGGGGGTAGATTGTAACACCCCGGATTTTTGTCACTTAGAATTAGACGTCCTTAGGCAATGGGTCGATCCTAACACCTTATTAATTTCTCAAAACTCAATCTCAAAGGCCAAAATTCTTTTTTAACCCATTTCCTTCCAAATCTCCCATTTCACCTTTCACCACCTTGTTCTTTAAATATTTTTAAGTACTTTCATATTAGGTAGGAATCCTAAAGTTTAGGTGATGAAGAACAATACTTTAAAAATCCGTATGAAAACCCGAGTATCACCGCAGGCAGAAACCACTCAGGATCAAATCCTTTAGGAATTTGAAAAAATTAACTAAGTGCTAACCTAGATTAGCTACGAAATTCGCTTGATCCACTTTAAATATGATCTGCAAGACCCAAAACTTGTAGAATCAGTGACGCTAGGATACCTTAAAATCTAGGATCAATCTTATTACCCAGTTGCTCTCGGGAGCACATTGAAACTCTGTATCGGATCTGGACCGCACGTCGAAAGTCTGATTACTACGAAATTATATATTCAGGACCGCCTTGCTGGACTTGACAACCATCTCAGAAATCAACTCCAGATAGTGTCCCGAGGCTATTCGCTTGAACCCGGAGCGAAGAGTGTAAGAAAACGTGGTTTCCTTTAGAAATTAATTCGAATTTGAGACTTGTCATTTGTGGGTCAAATATAAGCAATCTGACCGTCAGAATCTGACCCAAATACACCATCGGATTAGGAAAAATTTCATACACAGGTCAGTGTACTTGTGGCCCTGATCACGTTTCAGTGACCGTTGAACTGAAACTGGTCTGTCACGTGTGATCTGGGAACCCGACTGGAACGAAAACTTAACTCGACCTAGATCCAAGGTTAGTGAGCTTAAGTCCGACCTTTGGCTCAAAGGGGGCTCCAGAAGTGCTCCGTTGAGCTGAAATAGACTCCCTTTGGACATAACCTAAGTATACTTTGGCCATGGGGCCATTCCCATCAGTTTTGAGCCTATATAAGGGCCTTAAGCCCTCACTCTCTCATCCCATACGAATTTGGGAAACCCTAGGAGAGAGAAGAAAGAAAAGAGATAGAAAGAGAGAGAGAGAGAGAGAGAGAGAGAGAGAGAGAAGTGAGGATTCTTCCTAGGATTCTTCCATGCTAATCCACCTGCTGAAACACCACTCCCGTGTAGTTCTTCCGGTGTTTCCAAAGCTGTATTTGGGTAAGAAATCCTAACCCTAACATGTTGTAGAGATTCAAATAGAACAGATGGTGGAATAGCTAACCTATTCCCTGTTGTAGGTTGTTGTGGTGCCGTTGACAAAGACTTAGTGTCTAAACTGATTTTGTTTCGCGTCTACGGCATAAGGTGCGGACTTTAAATGTATAGGTTATAGTTTTCAAGGCTTTCAATGTCAGTTAATGATATATTACTGACGTGGATGCTATTGCACATGTACAAAGTGCTGTCCGTTTCATTTTTCAGATATACGTTAACTATGTTGAATATACTGTATTCCTCGTATTTGTAGAAAATACCGTATACGTATGAAATACGGATTTGTGCTTGCCATGATTAATTGTTGTCTATGTATGCTAGATACATGTGTATCAACTTCTAAATGAACGGATTAGCCTAATACATGTTATCCCAACATACGTTGTGTATGTTATAACGTGTAGCCTAAGTGTTTGTAGAAATGTTGGAATGAATATAAAACTATGATTTATGCTTGCCATGACATTGGTCGTGAATGCATGATCGTGGTTCATGTGGCAAATCCTTTGTAAAAGGATTCGCTACGACAGGTGTTTTAACTAGCATATTACAGGTATGTTGGAAGGTGTAGTCTAAGTGTTTGTAAAATTTTCTGAATAAGTAGGTAGTTAGTAAATTGCAATGTAAAAGGGTGTTGAGCTATGATTCCCAACTCCCTTAACTATGTGTATGATTTCCTCCATGTACCGTATATTATAGCGTCTATTTTATCTATGGAATGCATATATGTGGATTTATATTTAAGTTGTAGTCCATAAAATGCAAAAATAAAGCCGTGAAGGGTGATGGGGGAGTGATGTAACGATTCCGTGCAACAACCCCGGCAGCCCTAAAGCGGACATTATTTGACCTTTGATTATATGATTTGCAATCTTGATTTATAACTGCTTTAACTATTTTCTAGGATATTTTGTTGTAATTGAATGTGATCGGGGCTATTGTATAGTCCAGGCAATCGGTAACAGGTATTGATTTTGTGGCTGAGGTCATTTCGCCACAAAAGACATGTTCGATGAATCCGAGTCGTACGATGGTTGTCGACAGTGGTACCTTGTCGATTACTTCAACGTACGCTCGTACCAGTCGAACTTGTCTAATAAACCGATGGGCCTATTATGTGTTCACCATGTTTGGACGCTACTGATTGAACCTAAGGTACTCAAATTACCAGTGAAACCCCGTTAACCTTAGTACCTCGATCCGCTAAGACTCATGAACCGGACATGGTGGTATGGGACACTGTGGTCGAGCTGTTGGCCTACGCTGGGGCGACGAGCCTCCCCGTAGTGACCAGTGAGCAACCCAGACTCGTGAGCGGAATACGGTAGTATGGGACACTGTATTCGAGCTGTCGGCCTACACTAATTTGGTGACGAGCCCTTTGTAGTGACCTCAAGCGTACTCTAAGCCTACATGAAGGCGACGACCCTTCCGTAGCAACAAAAGTATAAACTAGGCCTGCACTGATTTGGCGATGAGCCCTTTGCAGCGACCTAGAACCGCAACATCGTATGGGATTTACTAGGACTGACGACCCTAGAATGGATCATTATTTGGGTATTGATATAAGGGAGGTACCTTAGTTTCCCAATTTTACTGTATGAAAATGACTAATAAGGGATTTAGTAATCACGTTCATGCACCGCATTACATGTGCGTTTGGCGTTGATGGTCAAGCAATGAGGGAATGTGGCATGCTGCGATCGTAAGAAAAAGTCACTGAGGGAGCGTAGGCGAGGGCATGCATCATACATTTATACCATTCTTGCATTAACAAGAGTACTTAGGGATGCGTGATTTACTGCTTTATCATTACCGCTTGATTGAATTGATAACATGTTAACCTTTGCTTTATTGTTCTACTGAGTTGATCACTCACTCCCACGTTACGGGACAGTGTTGTACACACCAATCAGACCCTGTTTGAGTTTCAGATGATGGCGATGCTTACGCAGCAGAGCCGGATTTTTATGATGATGAGGAGGGTTTCTCCTTTATACAGCTATCAGGCGGGTCAATGTAGACCATCGTCTGATCGACGGGAGTACAGGGATTACTTTAGTTTACACTTTTGGAACACTCATGTATATTCCTTTTGTTCATTTTTGGTGTATACATGTCTATATTTAACCTGGTAACATGTTCATACTCTGGAGACTTACAACAGTTTATAGATTTTATATATCTATCATAGTCTTCCGCTTGCGATATTTAACTGTCTCTGGAGTATGATATGTTGTTTTGGTATAATCTCACTCATGTTTAATGCACGAATATGTACACCATTCAATCATCATTATCTATGTTGCATAAGTGATGTGTTGGAACTCGGGAGTTGCGTTTATGCTCGACCCCCGATTTTTAGGGCATTACACTACAAAGGGCTCGTCACCACGATGTAGGCCTAGCTTATACTCTAGTTGCTATGGAAAGGCTCGTCGCCTCAGTGCAGTCTCAGAGTATGCTCGAGGTCACTACGAATGGCTCGTCACCTAGTCATAGGCCGACAGCTCGAATACAGTGTCTCATACCACCGTATTCGGCTCACGAGCTTATGTTACTCACTGGTCACTATGGGTGGACTCGTCGCCCCGGCCTAGGCCGACAGCTCGACTGCGGTTCCCATACCACCATGCCCGACTCATGAGTCTTAGCGGATCGAGGTACTAAGGTTAACGGGGTTTTCATTGGTAAGTTGGTATCTTAGATTCAAACAGTAGCGTCCATACATGGTGAACATACATTGGGCCAATCGGGTTACTTGACAAGTTCGACTAGTACGAGCGTACGTTGAATTTATCGACATAAAGTGTGTAAGCACTCCACGTGGCCTAACCACTGTCAGCAATCTCCGTACGACTCGTATTCCTCGAACATATCCGTTGTGTCGAGGCTAACTCAACCACTCGTTCGAGAGCTATTACCGATAGCCTGGACTATGTAGCAATCCCAAACACATTTAAACAAAATAGGATAACATGTGTGATAGGCATTTCAACAGTAAACAATTGATTCGAAAAACGTAACCATTTGAGCATTTCACAAAATACAAAGTAAGCATGTTTCACACATATGCATTTCATACTAATTCACACAGTTTTAAATCTAAGTTGCATAAAGGGATTTATATACATAGCTAAGGAAATTGAGAATCTCACCTCAACACCTTCATAAAGTACAAGTTTCCAAATACTTACACGTTCAGACATTTTTATAAACACTTAGACTACACACTTCAACATACATGGCGTATATTGGCCATAACACGTATTAAGGCAATTCCTTTCACCAAGGAGTTGTCACACGTGCAACCATCATGTATCCACGACGGATAATCATGGCAAGCATGAATCCTAGTTCCATACTCATTCAGACATCTTCACAAACACTTAGACTATACATTTCAACATATATGACATACGTTGGCCATAACATGTATTAGGGCAATTCCTTTCACCAAGGAGTTGTCACGCGTGCAACCATCATGTATGCACGACGGACAATCATGGCAAACACGAATCCCAATTCTAAACTCATTCAAACATTTCAACAAACACATGGAATGCACTATACTCAACATAGTTCATATATATCTGTAAAGAGAAGGAAACATCGCATTTAGCATGTGAAATGACACCCAAGGCAATTATAAATCATTAACCGACATTGAAAGCCTTGAAAACCATAACCTATACGTTTATAATCCGCACCTTTCACCGATAAATAAGTATCGAACTCAGTTTGTATACCGAGTCTTTATCTACGGCACAATAACAACCTACAGTATGAAATAAGTTAGCTATTTCATCCTTTACACTATTTGAAACCCTAAAACAGATTAGGGCTAGGTTTTCTTACCTAAGAACGGGATCGGAATCGCCGGAATAGCGATACAGAGGTGATAGTTAAGCACGTGGAGTGGCGGGATGAAATCCACAAACAAACTCCAACTCTATCCCTCACTTTCTCTCTCTTTCCTTATCTTTCTTCTCTCTTCTCTCTCTAGGGTTTGCAAATTCGTATGGCATGAGAGAGAGAGGGTTTAAGGTCCTTATATAGGCCGAGAAGTGATGGGAATGGCCCCAGGGCCATGGTATACTTAGGTTATAGCCAAATATTGACTGTTTCGATCCAACGGAGCACTTCTGAAAGCTCATTTTCTGCATGCAGTCGGACTTAAGCTCCCTGGCATTGGATCTAGGTCGAGTTAAGTTTTCGATCCGATCAGATTTACAGATCGACCGTGACGAACCAGTTTCAGTTTAACGGTCACCGACACTTGATCAGGGACACAAGTACAATGACGTGTGTATAAAATTTTTCCTGATCCAAGGGTGTAATTGGGTCTGATTCCGACAATCTGAAACCTTAAATTTGGCCCGCAAGCAAATGACCCAGTTTACTTAAATCTGAGTTCATTTCTTAAAGGTATTTGCGTTTCTCACACACTTCGCTCCGAGCTCAAGTTGTGCGTTTCTGGGTATCATTAAGAATCGATTTCCAAGATGGTCGCCAAGCCCAGTAAGGCGGTCATAAGCGTATAGTTTCGTAGTCATCGGACTTTCGACGCATGGTTCAGGTCTGATACGAAGTTTTAATATGCTCCCGAGAGCAACTGGGTTTAGAGATTGATCCTAGATTTTAGGGCAATGTAGCGTTAATGGTTCTGCAAGTTTTGGCTCTTGCAGTTCGTATTTAAAGTGATTAATATTAATTTCACAGGTAATCTAGTTTAACACTTAGTTAATTTCATCTAATTTCTAAAGGATTTAATCCTGAGTGATTTCTGCGTGAGGTGGTACTCGGGTTTTTGTACGGATTTTTCCGAGACGTTACACCTGGTCTCCTTGTACATCCTCTGGCGGCAGCTCAAGAATCAGGACTTGACGCCAAACGAATTTTTATCTATGTACCAAGCTAAGCATGACTCTCTCAAGCCATGCTGGTACTACTTTTCAGCAAGGACGATTTCACTAGGTTGACGGGGTGGATCATCCATACGTTTATTTATACCCAAACATTTTAATCTCCATGGAAAGGGTATTTGGGTCATTTAAATGCATTCCATTTTACCAATGTATAAAAAAATAAGTTTTATAGGACTTTTATGTATGATTGACAGGTGAATAATTGCAATTATGTTGTAGTTAAAGGTGTTTCACTGTAATTTTCCCTTTTCATAATGAAGCTAGATATACTATAAAGCTTAGTCTGTTAATCTTAACCGCTAATAGATAGTCAAGCTTCCATGACATCCAATCTCTCCGCAACGTGTGCCCACACGTGTTCCCCTTAGAGCCCAGAAATCAGGCCGATCCAAACCTCAAAAATCACATCGTGTAGTCACCTTAGTTTCTAACGGCCTGATTTTTGGGTTGTCCACTCATCCTGGTGGGCCACGTCTTCTGAATGGATTTGATGGCATATATATAACCGGTTGGCACCACACACAATTTAGGATGTTTACATTTGTGGCATCCCATCCCAACTATTCCCTCCGGCGTGGCATGCCATAGTTTCCAATCATCCAGATTTTTGGGATCTAAGGAGAACGAGTATGGATTCTCTGTTATCTGGTCAAACAGGATTTCCTGTTACCCTAATGGTTTGGCGTCCGAAGCTTTATTTTGTTTTTTTTTTTTTTTTTTTTTTCAAGTGAGTGGTGACGTGGACCAATGAGGATTAGGGTAACAGGAAATTCCTGTTGACCAGGTAACAGAGGATCCCGACTCAGAAAACATGAGGTAGAGCATAAATGGACGGATGGGATGTCATGAACATAAAATGGTGGGTGCCACACATCAAATTTTAAGTTTAATATCTACACAGCTTTGTAGTGGATCCCTTCTTAATTGTAACTTACAAATAGACACGTAAAAATGCTAATCAATCCTTTTTTTAAAATGTTCAGTGGTTCCAAAAGCGGCACAAGAAAGCCATGCTTGAAGCATTGGAGAAAATCAAAGCAGGTCTCTCTCTATCCCTCACCCACCGGTCCTTAAAATATATTTTTTTTAATGGGGCGGTTGCCGGACAACGAATTGATAATTTCTCTATTTACTTATTTCTTTAGTTTGATGTGCAGAGCTAATGCTACTGGGCTTCATATCCCTACTTCTAACTGTGGGCCAGACATACGTTGCCAAGATATGTATCCCTGCCAAAGCTGGAAACACCATGCTACCATGCAAGAAGGCAGTCACAGCATACGAAAAGGTCGGCGATGGCCGGAAATTACTGTGGGATGATGATGGGCTGATTTGGCGCCGGGCCTTGGCTGCACCTGCCGGCGGTGGTGACTATTGTGGGCAGCGTGGTGTAAGAAAACCTATTTTGTTTGGCTAGGAGAACCAAGCGTAGCTAGAGGGCCAGGTTGACCCAACCATTAGCCTAGGGCCCTACACTTTCAGGCTCATACTATAAGTGGGCCCATGTTACCATTAAGGAGGCGTTTAGATCGTAAGTTACTTTAGATAAGCAACTTATACCTTAAGTAGCTTATCTTGGTTTCTACTTATTAAGCTGAAGTGATTAAGTAACTTTAAATAAAAAAAAGTTACTGGTAATTTATCTTGAACCAAACTTACTTATTCACTGCTGTAGGTAGAAAAAGTAACTTATTTGGTGGTATTCAAAGTGGCTCTTTAGGGAGCGTTTGGGTTTTAAGTTACTTGAGCTTATCTTGACTTCTACTTAATAGGCTGAAGTGATTAAGTACCTTAAAAAATCTATTGATAATTGATCTTAAACTAAACTTACGTATCTCAAATAAGTTACTTCTCTACTGTTGTAAGTAGAAAAAGTAACTTATGTAAGTAAGAACCCGTTGAGAATTAGGAAAATATAAATAAATAAATAAAAACATTGTTTATAAAAATATCATTATATCTTTTTTTATTTTAAAAAAATTCACTAATTTATTATAAATCTGATGCAGGGCAAGGTGTCCCTTATATCTCAATCTGGGGTCCACCAATTGCATATATTTATTTTCGTCTTGGCCATCTTTCATGTCTTGTATAGCGTCATCACGATGGCCCTTGGACAAGCAAAGGTAAGTGTGACATATGTTTCTCGATTGAAATGGCACCAGTGGGCCAGCTTTTTTAGTAATTTGATCTGTTTATTTGGTGGACCCATCATGGAGTGATCCTAGCCATCCAATCTCCAGCTCAGAGCCTAATCAGATGGTTAGGAATTAAGATAATCAGATGAGGGACACTTCTCAGTAGCCACCATATGAATGATTTGTATCACCAAAAAGTGGACCCCACATGTACAATTTGTATGGGTTGATTAAATTGCTCAATTAAGCATTTTGAACTTATCTAACATAGCAGTATTTTTATGGGATTCAAAAATAGATGAAGAGGTGGAAGAAATGGGAATCAGAAACAGCCTCTCTAGAATATCAATTTACAAACGGTAATCTTTTTTTTCTTTTTTCTTTTTTTGTGATAATTAGTGTAATTTGCAATTAGGGTTGGCAATGGGCCGAGCGTGGAACTAAGTCTGACCGAATTAATCGGGGCCCACAAGTTCAAAATGAAGGCCTGGCCGTTGCCATTGCCAGGGCTGTTTTTAATGGTTAGGTTGTTCTAAGTAGCAATGAAATCCAAAATGAGGTTGATGGTGTGGTGGCAGATCCGGCAAGATTTAGGTTCACGCATCAGACGTCCTTCGTAAGGCGGCACACCGGCTTATCCAAAACGCCTGGCGTCAGGTGGATGGTAAGTTTCGTTCTTTCATTTCATCATCATCGCATCGCAAGAGAAGGTCTGCACATTTGGAATGCATCCGTGATGTCAAGCTTGCCCTTGTATAGGCTGGGCTGAGCCTTCATATGGGTCCTTGAAATATAGGCATGAGGCAATGGTCTCTCTCAGACTGTTGGCCAGGTACCATCATCAAGTGGACCACCATTATAAAAATGAATTTTGACCGTAGTAGACTCATGGTATTGTCAAACACCATAAAATTGGTTAGGCTTAAACAAATGCCCTAGCTTCTTTCCTGATACCTTTTTGGCAAAAAAAAAAATGGAATGAATTTACCCCTAACTGCACCCATGCATAGAGTGTTGCGCCTGTTAGGGCATTGAAGCAGAAGGGAAGCGGATTGAGCCTGTTAGATAAACGCTATGAGGCCCACTATGGTGTTTGTGAGAAATTCACTCCATTCACATGTTTTGCCAAATCATTTTATGGCATGAGCCCAAAAATAAAGCAATCCAAAGCTTAAGTGGGCCACACAATAGAAAACAATGGATATTGTATGCTCACGATTGAAACATTCGTGGGGCCGTAAAAGCTTTGGATCGGGTTAATATTTTTGTTTATCCCAGTGGTAATGACCTTATGAACATTTGGTCCATTTTAGGAACAATGTGGATTGAATGTAAACATAACTGTTGAACCTAAAAAGGTTTGAACTTTTCCACTGTTTCCCGTCGGATGGCCCATTTGAGTTTTGAATGCACCTTTTAAAAAAAATAAAATAAAATAAAATAAAATAAAATAAATAAAATAAAATTATTCTCATGTTTTAACATGATCTGACAAAACAGATTAATATAGTGGATTTCTCACAAACATCACGGTGGATCCGACATAGCTTCTATTGCTAGTAACTTCCTGTCAAAGGCATTCACACTGAAAATCCGTGCCCATGTGATGCGACATGATGCGGGTTGGGTACCACTCCAGCAAGACCTATCAAGTGATTTGTGGCGCTTATATATATATATATATATATATATATATATATATATATATATATATATATATATATATATATATATATATATATATATATATATATATGCCATCCATTTTAAAAGATCATTTTACCACGGGAGCTTAAAAATGAGGCATATCAAAAGCTCCAACCGACAACACTATAGAAAGCAGTGAGATTGAAAACCTATCATTGAAAACTTCTTACAGGCAACATAATTTTTAAATCAAGTTGATATTTATGTTTCCCCTTCATACAGGTTTGTGACCTTTAGAACAAGTTAGATGGCAAATAAACATCATGGTGGGCCTTAAAAAGTTTTCAATGGTAGGAGTTCAATCATCATTGTTTCTTGCAGTGGACTGAGTGAAAGATACCTTGTTTCAACACTGAGGTCTTGGTATCGATACCTAGTGGGGGTGGCTAACAGTGAAGTGTGAATTGACAGTGGGGTGTACAAACAAGCTAACAAAAAAAAAAAAAAAGTCTTTGGCCTGCCTCCTTTAGGAGCTCGTGGTCTAAATTGTTCTATAAAGATATATAAACAGCATGGATAAATTATATACATCACAATGTGATGCAGGAAAATTAACCACTTGGTCTAAAAGCTCGAACTGTTAGAGTATGGCGAATTAATCCCTTAATCTCATAACCCAAGCCCCACATCTCATAAGTTAGGACTTCGGACGAACGCCCCTCGTGGGCCCCAAATCACATGGGCCTCCCACCCCGAGTGTGTCCTCGCATCCCACGGGCTACCCCACTCGAGCTCGTTGTGAAATGCGTATTAATCACCCCCAGTGAAGAGTCTTGAACACGAGTAGAGCTGTACACAAACCGGGCTAGCCCGGTTAACTCGCTCAACTCGGCCCGAAAAAGCTCGACTCGGCTCGACCCGGAACTGAGTTCGGTCTGGGACGAGCCATTTTCTTCAGCTCGAAAGTGAGTTCGGGCCAAGTTCGAACAGGTCCCAGTTCAGCTCGACTCGGTTCGAAACCCGACCCGGCCCGACTCGATTGTAGACTTTCAACCACCATCGCCTTTTCGTTCTTTAGATGTCTCACATCATTTAATTCTTTCAGCGACTTCTCCGATTCTTTGACTTTCCTCTCAAGTATTTCTCTTTCCTCGTTTCCTCTTTCCAACAACATCTTCATCTCGTCAATTGATGTTTTCATCCATTCAATCTCAGCTCTCAATTTTCCATTTAGTTTTACCTGTTCAGAAAGGTCATTTTTCTCTCCCTTCAGCTTTTTGATCTCAATTCGAAGCATCAAAGTTTCCTCCGAGAAAGCCTTCTCACTTTCCTCCCCATATTGCTTTTGATTTTCAATCTCCTTTTATTTCTCTGCAAATTCCAATATCGGCTGATCTATTTGTTTTGCTTTCAAGTCTATCTCTTTTGAAAGCTCTTCCATTTTTACTTTATATTGATCATTCATCAATCGGAGCTCTTCATTAGCTTTCGCCAACAAGTCCTCTAGATGGCACTTTTCCAATCGCAATTCACTAGTTTTTGTTAATGCTTGCATGGCCAGCTTCTCATTCGCATCGAATGTCAAAGCCATTTGCATGGAAAGTCTTTGGAATTTCTCCTGAAGCCTTTCAGCTGTGTTAGCATTATTCCATCTTGTCTTCCTCAATGCCTCCTCTGCTTGGATGGCCGCTACTCCTGCTCAACTTTGGCACGTGTCATCGCTGTAAGGTCTGCGTCAAATGCTTCTGCCTGTTTCTCGAGTTCTTTCTCCAAACTCTGATCAACATGAATTTCAAGGTCATTTAGAACAGCCAAAGAGGCTGAGCATTCGTATTGTTAAGCCCGACCCGGCCTGACCCGACTCGATTACTTACTGGGCTGAGTTCGGGCTGGACATGTTGGCCCGGTGACCGGGGCGGGCCGGGTTCGGGCTGGGTTTGGTTAGTGACCGAGCCGGGACGGGTTGAGCCCAGTTCGACTCGGTTTAGCCTGATGTACACCCCTAAACACGAGACCTCCCCCGTGAGCCCCAAATCACATGCGTCACCCACCCCGAGTGTGTCCCGGCATCCCACGGGCTACCCCACTCGAGCCCGGTGTGAAAATGCCCCTACATTAATCACCCCCAGTGAGGAGAACTATTAGAGTATGGCAAATTAATCCCTTTATCTCATAACTCAGGCTCTACATCTCATGGGTTAGGACCTCGGCTGAACCCCCTTCATGGGTCCTAAATCACATGAGCCGCCCACCCCGAGTATGTCCCCGCATCCCACGGGCTACCTCACTCGAGCCTGGTGTGAAATGCGCATTAATCACCCCCAGTGATGAGTCTCGAACATGAGACCTCCCCCGTGGGCCCCAAATCACATGGGTCACCCACTCCGAGTGTGTCCCCGCATTCCACGAGCTACCCCACTCAAGCTCGGTATGAAAATGCATATGCATTACAATGGTCCACAACAATCAATAACAATGGTCAGTGGTCATTCATTCCCAACTATTTTCCTGTGGTGGGGTTCACTTTATCTGTGGATGTAACTCATTCTTTGACCATAAAAAATAGTGAAATTGAAAACCTACCATTGAAAACTTCTTGTAGGCTACAAAAATTATAGATGTAACTTATTATTTAACTCATGGCATTAAATTAAATTTTGAATCTAATAGATGGAGTAGATTCGACAAATATCCAATGGTGGGCCCCACAACCCTTAATACATGACAACATAGGCCCTTAACATATACTTGATAATGGGCCCCACAAACAATGTCTTTGTAGTGTTAAGGGTCAAGGTTGATGTTGTCATATGTTAAGAGTCGAGGTTATCATGTATTAAGAGTTGTCTGGGTTGTTAGGTCGAGGTTGTCATGTGTTAAGGGTCAAGGTTAATATGAGTCAACCTCCCTTAACACATGACAACCTCGACACATAACACATGACAACCTAGACTTTGACACATGATAACCATGACCTAAGCCCTTAGCACATGATAACCTAGACCTTTAACATATGACAACCACGACTCAAACCCCTAACACATGACAACCAACACTCTTAACACAAGACAACCCAAGCCCAAATCTTTAACACATGAAAACCTAAACCCTTAACACATGACAACCACTTCAACTAAGGAAATATATTACAAAATCCAAATTCTATCTCCTTCATTGTCTTCCACATGACAACCACAATAATAATTTTTGACCTCAAATCCCTTCCAACAATCACTTCTCCTCACGGCAACAACCATGGTCATCCCTCTATATCCACAACAAACGTAGCTTCCATATCTAAGAAAATGATATTCTACAAAAAGTAAAATAAAAAGAAAATCATTTAAAATGTCTTCCACATATCAGTGGCTTCTATCTCTAGCAAATCTAGTTGTCATAGCAAAAACAACACTTTTTGTAGGGCTTCAGAAGTTGTTAGCGGTGCCCAAGAAGTTGTTGGCAGTGCTCATATACTGGAGGTGATAAACGTACACGGGAAAATGTAGTCAAAAGGAGTTGTGGTGAGGCCCTAGAAGACATGTTTGAAAATGAGGAAAATGTATCCTGGGAAAACAAAGAAAGAAGAAGAAACTCTATACGGACACCAGGTTCCAAAGTAGAGGCATTTTCTTCTATTAATTCTCTAAAAAGTTATCAGAAGGCCAACCAAGAAACATATTTGAGAGGTCAAATTTTTTATGCTTTTGACAATACCACAAGGCTAGTATGGTACAAAATCCCTTATAAAAAAATGGACAGTTAATAGGCACATGTGAGTGGCTCCCATCCAGAATACATCTATAGTTTAAACACACTCATAGTCAATATCACATGTGCGCTAAGTAAAAGTGACAAATAACAGATATTTTTGTAAGAGGTGTGCAATCCTAAACATGAAGTTTTTGTAAATGACCATAATATCGCTAATTTTACCATTTTCTTTTGACATGTTTGGTGAACCCAAAGGTAGCTTTCTTTCGGCAGTTCTTCGCATCTGTAACAAAGGTGGACTATCTAACCATGCGCCATGGTTTCATCAATGTAATGGGCCCTTTCATTCCCTTCGAGATTTTAATCTAAGTACTTGGTCCATGTTTGATTGCCAATTATAAAATGATTTCATCGCCTTATAATCATA
This sequence comes from Magnolia officinalis, assembly GCA_021015155.1. Lineage (NCBI taxonomy): Eukaryota > Viridiplantae > Streptophyta > Magnoliopsida > Magnoliales > Magnoliaceae > Magnolia > Magnolia officinalis. Next base: position 35,018,705 of record JAJHSJ010000004.1, on the reverse strand, counting down.
AGGCTTAAAATGATTCTACTAACCCATAATTTATATAAACAATGATCTTTAAAATGCGATGAACTTATTATTAAGTGGCAACCAAACAGACCATTTTTTCCTCATATCTCAAGCTCAACAATAGCTATTGATTGTCTTAATTAAAATGAATGAAATGTAGGCACATTTGGCTCCAAACAGCAAATTCGACTTCCATAAGTACATTAAGAGATCATTAGAGGATGATTTCAAGGTGGTTGTCGGCATCAGGTCTCTCTCTCTCTCTCTCTCTCAATCTATCTATATATATGTGTGTATCTAGCTAAATGTTGAAGTTCCTCCCACAGCATTCCGCTATGGGCTTTTGCAGTCTTGCTCATGATTCTCAATGTCTATGGTATGCAATACTTTCATCTTCCATTCCCTTTCCATATCCTCGCACTCTACTCATTTGGTCCACTAATGTTGCAGATTGGTACACACTCTTCTGGATGTCTTTGGTGCCGCTCATTGTAAGATCCTGCAGCCCTCTCTAGCCCTGACTATTTCTTACTTAATGCCGCATCTAACACTCAAAATTGCCTTCCACAGATACTCCTCATGGTTGGCACGAAGCTTGAAGTTATCATCATGGAGATGGCCCAGCAGATTGAAGAGCGGACGGCTGTCATTAAAGGAGCCCCAGTGGTTGAGCCTAGTAATAAGTTCTTTTGGTTCAATCGTCCCCAGTGGATCCTCTTCTTGATACATTTTACTTTATTTCAGGTAATTTTTCATTTTCTGTTTTTTTGCACATGAAATTTACATTACTAATCAATAAAGAAAATGTGGTAAAAAGTAGGTTTCCTTTAGGGCTTATTTGGATGATGCAAGTTCTTTTAAGTTGTAAGTGACTTACCGGTGAAAGTCACTTACAGGTGATCCTGTTTGGATGTAAGTTGTAAGTTACTTACAGGTAAATTGATTTTTGTGTTTAGATAGCCTATAAGTTATTTATAGGTAAGAAGTTGTATGTTTACAGCCAAGCAAAGCCTGGAGTAGAAAATTATTTCGAGATGTTAGATTCACATAAAAATCTTGACACCAAATATATCACTCTTAAGCCCGCCAAGAGGAATATTTAAGCTAATTCTTATGCTATTTCATGGTGGGCCATTTTTTATATTTTAGTTGTACAATGTGCAGTGCAGCCCCACAACTCCCCTATACGTCGGCATATCTACAAAAATCTAAAAGTCATCCATCTGGTGGGCCCAATCACGTAGATATACCAATGCCTAGAAATAGGTGTCCATTTGTTTCACACAGCATGTTATGGCCCATATAATTTAAAAAACAGTGGACCCAGAAGATACACAATTCAGATGCATTAAAATAATTAAATAATAATAAATAAAAATAAAGAACAATTAAAATAATTAAATAATAATAAATAAAAATAAAGAACAATGGTCCACCTCGATAGATTAGACAGTGGGGAGCTTTAATAGTGGACATTCAATCACCAATGTTTCTTGTGGTGTGGCCCAACTAAGATTTGGATATACATCACCCTAAAATGAGTTGGCAAAACTGATGGATGGCATAAATATACCCAAAATAAAAAAAACACAAATTACGATGGCCCCACTGTCACAGCTTAAATAAATTGGTTGATTCTAATAAAAGAAAAAGAAAACCGCAACCCTAACTGCATGAAAAGAAGGAGAGAGAGGAAGAGAGATAGGCACACGGCAATACTAATTGCATAAAGGGAGAGAGGGAGGTGCACGACGCCATTGCAGAGAGAGAGAGAGAGAGAGAGAGAGAGCTTAGTGGAGCTTCTTCAATGGCCGGAGCTTTGTGGTAATGGAGGTGTGTTTTCCCCCTCTTCCCCTCGTTTTAAAAATCAGACTGTTGGCCTGTAAGTCACAAGGAAGTAATTTCTATCCCCTGGAAAATTTCCCGGCAGTTTTGCTTGTAAGTGACTTACAGGTGAATTTCTTCACCCAAATAGCACCTGTGAGTGACTTTCCTTTAAGTCACTTCCCGCTGACCCAACTTACAGGCACCTAAACAGGCTCTTAGTTCATTGGACTTCTTACATTTCACATCTCACATATATGTGAGATTGGAACCACTCATCTGGTGATGTCCCACCATGCATGCAGCATGTCTTAAACATTGTGGTTCATCAAGTCTGGCCCAGCTGCACATGGAATTTGGGACATCAGCAGTTTCTCTTAACAGTTTATTTACATTGCCCATGTGTGGACCACTTGATGATCGTATCGACTTGATTTGTTAGACATGAGATCTGAAGAGTGAGGATCACCTGATGAGTGGCTCTGATCTTGCACGTGCTGCTCATTTCATCTTTGAAATAGAGTACTGTTTAACGAATAAAACCATTCAAATTAAACATTTTTTTCCTACTTACCAAAACTGATTTTGTTTGAGCAGAATGCATTTCAGATGGCATACTTCTTGTGGGTATGGGTAAGTAAACCTCTCTCCCCCTCTCTTACTAACACGTGCACAGACAGCATTCTTGTGTAGACAAATTACAGGGTCTTGATTTATCATCATTATAAGTGGGGCCCATGGTTTGGTTATCTAGATGAAGAGCGTTGATCTGAAGGGCCTACCTTGGAAGATCCTAACCCTCCATTAGTGACCAACAAAAAATGCCAAAGGTTAGATGGCTTCCATCTTCCAGTCCAGAAGATTTTTTGTGGGTCCCCCATTGATGATGGGACTCATAGGATGGACGGTCTAGATCACTCTACCATGGGCCATAAGAATCCTCTTCGCACTGCCTAACTTGTAGTGTTGGAAATGCAGTACGAGTTTGGGTTGACATCTTGCTTCCACGCCAACATAGGGATGAACCTGGCTCGAGTTTTCGTGGGAATTGCCCTCCAGTTCTTATGCAGCTACATCACCTTCCCCTTGTATGCTTTAGTAACTCAGGTGAGTTCTTTTTACAATGACTCAAATCTATCAGATGGGCCACACATGTACGTTGAATGTGGACCTTTGGTTGATCTTTCTTCCAACCGTCCATCTTTTTTCATGCATGTGTGGTCTACCCAATCCTGGGGCCAACATTAGCTTTGGACCACGTATGGGCCCTGTAGATAGTAAGCGGGAAATGGGGCCTACGTGAATCTTTCTTAAACATCCATTGTATTCATGCATGTGGTTCACCCAATGATTGGACCTTGGACTCGGTCGAGTCTGACCTAGTGGCCCGAAATGGATGTGATGGCTTAGCCAGTGATCCCAACCCCATTAACAGCTCTTAGTAGACCACCTGCAGAAACAGTACACGAGGATAAGTCTGAGTCAATGTCTGAGTCGACTCAGACTCAGTCAAGCCTGATCTAGTTCACACTTTGAATATTAGGGGTGCACATTGTTCAGTTCGGTCCGGTTTTGGGGTGAAACCGGAACCAAACCGTTCCCAATGGTTCCAGGAAAATCAAAACTCGAACGGACCGTTATGGGCTTTTTATAATCCAGTTCAATTGCATGGTTTGTTTTTATAATCCAGGCTAATTGCATGGTTTTTTTTTATAATCCGATTCACTTGCACGTTTCTTGAGAGAGAGAAAGAGGCCATGAAAGTGGAGGAGAATAAAGAAATATTAGGCTTTTTTTTTTTTCTTTTTATGTTAAAAAATAATAAAATTTAAACATTTATTGACTGAGGGATCCGGTTCAGGTTCGGTTTTACGGTCCAATTCACAGTCCGAGTCGGTTCTACATAACCCCAAACCGAGAACTGAACCGAACTAACCGGTTCATTGATTTTCGAAACCGGAACCGAAACCATTGCGCTTCAGAACCAGACCAAACCGTGCAGTCTAGTCAGTTCCGGTCCAGTTTACCAGTTTCACCGGTTTCATGTGCACCCCTAGTGAATATAGGGTGACTGAGTCATGACTCAATTACGGACCAAAGTCACTAAAACAAGTTAGTTCTAATAACCAAGTCTTAAAACGAGGCTACACATCCACAGATGGGATCTCACATGAAGAAGGCAATCTTCGAGGAGCAAACAGCCAGAGCTCTTATGAAATGGCGAAAGGCGGCCAAGGAGAGGAAAAAGCTGCAGAAGGCCGGAGTAGATGTTCCATCTGGGTTCATGAGCGGCGATAATACACCTAGCCATGGTTCATCTCCCATACATTTGCTCCACAAGCACAAATCCAATGTGGTCGACATAGAAAGTGTGCCGAATTCTCCAATGTCTTACCAGTCCGACACGGACTTCTCTGAACCAGAGCCTTCTTCCCCGGTCCGACATGGTGGCTATGATCCAAGGAGGCATGATCGATCACCACCAAGAGATGTAGATCTTAGCCGTGATTTCTCCTTTGTTAAGCCTTGATGAGTGGGCCATGATCAATTTCATGGGCTTTCCAAGGGTGAAGGTAGATAACTGATATGAGATGTTTGTACATTGTAAGTTCAATTTGAGAAGTGGGCCATTTCTAGTTTGGGAGTAACAATATTAGAAGTGGGCCATTTCTAGTTTGGTAGTAACATATGCCTTTTATTTTTAATAGATTGATTGAAGGAAGAAAGTAATTATCTATTTAGTTGATACACGTGACTGAGTGGTTCTAATCTCTAATTAACGTACAATCATTGTTGAATATAGACTGTCCAACAATTTTTTTTATTTTCGTGGGCTGTTGGATTTCCGTGGATTAGTCAATTAGGACATCAGTTTGACATGATTTACTGATTGTGTGGCCCATCTGTGGAATGGATTGGGATGATTTTTTGGGCCATGGCCAGGTGATGGATGACGTGCATGATAGCCGGAGTGGATTCCGTGACTAGGGCATAGTGGTGCCACACAACTCATTTGCTTTATAACTATAGTGAAATGTTTGCGTTAGCTCACAGCTCTTGGGCATTGCTCTGTAAACTATTTTCAATCATGTGCTCTACCTAAGCATGGATAGATGATGCAAGGAAGGGGTGTAAAATGAGTAGAAGAAGAACATTATCTTTTCTAGGTAATATGAACCTTTAATCCACGAGGGAGTTTCTTGAATCTACAAGAAAAAAAAATGTTTATGATTTCTCTGTTATATCATTAATAAAGAAAAAATAAAATTATATTTCGAAATCACTCAAAGTAGTAATTTTCTAAACTAAATAAAAGTTACCCAAAATAGTAAAATGCATCTAAAGCCCAATTTGAAGAAAATAGAAAGTCCAAATAAACCTTACTATAAGAGTCCAAATAAACCTTAAAAAAGATAGAAATCTAAAACACTACAAAAAAAATGACAAAAATCGGAATAATTGAAATTAGTAAAAAATAATAATAATTCTAAAATCCTATTTTTGAACTAGAAGTGTGAGTTTTCTCGCAAAACTGACAGACATGACCCACTTTCTTTGTTGGTTGACTCCGGATGGCCCATTAGGGTAAAGATTGATAGGTTGTGCATCGCATAACAATACTCGGATTAAATTTTATGGCTGATTTATGGTTCACACTTCAAATGACAATTTCTCCCTATCTGGATTGAATTTCTTCAAACTGGACGCGTCTAAGGGCCAATTACGTCATGCCTTACGTAGGACTAGGCCCAAATCTGATGGATTACTTTCACTTCTATTTGACCTTCTTTTGGTCCAACCATGCTAGGAACGTATCTAGGCCACATCCTACTCATGCCCCTCCACTTGGCTCATGATATTCATCCAAGTCTGGCATATTGAAAGGCTATGAGATCTCCATCCCTTTGGGAAGATCAATAATATACTCGATTTTTTTGAGGATCAGAACAGGGCCGATTTTCTTGTTCCTCAACTTGTTATACATTCTGGTCGAAAATCTCTCCTTAAATAGGTGAACTAGCACATCATCACCCATTTCAAACATCTTATAGCACCGATGTTTATTAACCCCTTCCTTGTACTTAGCATTAGGCTCCTGTTATAACTTCTTCCAAACATTGGTAAGCACTATTGTGATATGGTTCGCCATAATTTTGTTGCAACACTCATAACCGATAACTTAGGCAAAGAAACCAAGTCGAGTGTATGTTTGGGAACATGATCATATATACACAACCTCAAATGAGAACTTGTCAGCATATTGATTCTGCATGTTTTTGAAGGTGAACTCCACCTAAGCAAAAACAATATCTCACAAGGGGGACAACTCGTCAGGAAGTTTATCGAGTATAAACCCATTGAATTCCTACAACACCGGTTTCAACTTTTTTGGAATATTCAAGGATTCTACTTCTTTCCCCTTTGCAACTAATGCATTGATCTCCCCCATCTCTTCATTTTTTTTTTATGAAATCAGGTGCGATTACGAGAGATTGTCCTTCCACTTTAGAAGTCTTGGGTTGGTTCTTCATTCTTATAAGGGCAAGGATGATATTTCTGTCATCTTTGACAAAAGTAAATATATTATCCTGGCCATAAATTTATTATCCTAGCCTTTATGCGTAGCATTAACATCATACTGTTATGGTCGACTAAATAACATGTGATAAGCTTCTATGTCGACTACGTCACACATTACTTTGTCCTTGTAGTATTTACTAATGGAGAATAAAATATAGCATCATTCAATTGCCTTTATTTTGCTCACCTCCTTGATCCATCCAATCATGTTTGGAGATATGTGTTTTTCTGTCTCTAGTTGCAGCTTTTCCACCATAGTCTTCGACATGAGGTACTCACTACTCATTACATCTATGACCCGATCACAAACTCTTTGATTTACAATGCATCTCATTTAAAAGATATTGTGTTGTTATAAATATATCTCCTCCTTTATTGTGTATAATTACTTCCTCTCGATTAGAGTAGTGGCATGTGATTCACGGATGTGGATTTCCTACAAAAGCCTTTCGCAGGAAGTTGTAGGAGATTCTACCAACCTCCCATCACATTGGTCACCTCAAAAGGGCATCACATGCAAGGTGGTTGATCATCGAAGCTAAAGCATTGACAACGCATCGACAACATAATTGGACGAGCAAATGGGAGTTGATTGAAGTACGGAAGAGCATCAATCAAGCAACTCGAGAAGGCGCTACAAAAAAAAAAAAAAAAAAAAAACTCAATCCGACAAGTTATCAATTATAAGAGTCTATGTACACTCATTTCTAGTATAAGATTGAGTGTAGAGTTTGAATTATCAAACTCGATTAAGTCCTAGGGTAGGCCACCGAACGTGGGTGTGTACACGTTAGTCTCCGTGGGAACCTGCAATGGGAGTAAACGTAGGTCCTTAGATTAGGACCGAGGTTATTGGTTAGCTGATAGAAAACCAACACAAGTCTCTTACGGGAGCCTTCGGCAGGAGTGTACATTAGTGTCCTTGTGTAAGGTTGTAAAGGTTAGAGTTGAACCTGATTTAAAACTTCAAATACTGAAATCCGGTACACTCATGAGTTGAGTGTGGAAACTGGGAGTGGAGTAGAAAATTTGAACAATTATACATGCTTGTGTTTGAGATTGTATTTGAACAACAGTTTAATTATGTTTATGTGATTGTTGATGAATTGTATGAATGCATGAGTAAATGACTGATAGGAATTGATAGGTAGCACATCCCACACACACATGTACACTATCATATATAGACTAGTTGCTTCAATAGAATATGATTTGTAGTCTACGTGATTAGACCCTCTATTAGCTAGAAGCCTTAGAGTTAATTGCCTTAGTTAATTGTAATTAGTTTAAGAAGGTAATTATGTGTTAAAACATGAAATTTTTATTTAGTCATAATTACCTCCCTCTAGGACATAGCCTTCATTCTGTAACTCCGTCAAGCTTTTGTGTGTCATGGTATCCTATTTCACGTTCAATTTAAATTGGTATCAGAGAGGGTTCCTTTTGAAGGATTCAACCGCCTTAAGTTAATCCAATGTGTTTAAGAATGATGTCTAATCAAGAGGGGTGTATAGTCACATGAACGCCCTATTTTGATGGGTCTAAATATGCCTATTGGAATACTAAAATTGTAACGTCTCGAAAAAATCTGTACAAAAACCCGAGTACCGCCTCAGGCAGAAATCACTAAGGACCGAATCCTTTAGAAATTAGACAAAAATTAATTAAGTGATACACTAAATAATCAGTGGAATTAGCTTGAACCACTTTCTATACAAACTACAAGATCCAAAACCAGTAGAATCGCTAACTCTACATTACCTAAAAACCTAGGATCAATCTCAAAAACCAGTTGCTCATGGGAGCACATTGAAACTCCGTATCGGACTTGAACCGCGCGTCGAAAGTCCGAGAACCATGAAACTATAAGGTTATGACCACCTTATTGGGTTTGACAACCATCGCGGGAATCAAGTCCAAATAGTGTTCAGAAATGGACAACTTGAACCTGGAGCGAAGTGTGTGAGAAATGCTAATATCTTTAGAAAATGAACTCAAACTTAAGTGATTTGGGCCGTTCGCTTGCACGCCAAATTTAAGGTTTTGGACCGTTAGATTTTGACTCAACTACACCCTTCGATTAGAAAAATTTTCCTACACATGTCAGTGTACTTGTGACCCTAATCAAGTGGTAATAACCGTTGAATTGAAACTGGTCCTCCACGATCGATCCACTAATCCGATCGGACTGAAATCTTAACCAGACATGGATCCATTGTCAGGGAACTTTCCCTAAACTGTATGTAGGTAACGGACCTCCAGATGAGCTCCGTTGGCTCGAAATAGCCACCTTTTGGCTATATTCTAAGTATACCATGGCCCTGGGGCCATTGACATCATTTCTTGGCCTATTTAAAGCCCTAAACCCACCCCTCTCTCATTCCATATGAATTTTCTAAAACCCTAGGAGAGAGAAGAGAGAAAAGAGGAGGAAAGAGTGAGGAGAAGATAGAGAGAGAGAGAGATAGTTGTTGGGATTCATTCCCACCACTTCACGTGTCAGATCATCTCTCCCGTGTCGCTACACCGTCGAATCCGAATCCAATTTGGGTAAGAAATCCTATCTCTAATCTGTTTTAGGAATCCTAATAGAGGAAACAATGAAATAACTAACCTATTTCATGATTTAGGTAGCCATTGTACCGTAAACAAAGGCTTAGTGTACGAACTGAGTTCGTGATCGACGTACTGATGAAAGGTGTGGACTATAAACGTTTATGTTATGGTTTTCAAGGCTCTCAATGTCAGTTAATGATTTATGACTGACTTGATTGTTATCACATGTACTTAGATGCGATGGTTTCCGTGTATTACACATATATATGAACTGTGTTTAATATAATGCATTTCATGTGTTTGTTGAAATGTTTGAATGAATATGGAATTAAGATTTGTGCTTGCCATGATTATTGATTGCGAATACATGATTGTTGTATGTGTGACAACTCCTTTGTGAAAGGGTTTTCTATAATATATGTTATAACTAATTTATTACATGTATGTTGATATGTGTAGTGTAAATGTTTGATAAAATGTCTGAATGAGAAAATGTTTATTGAAATGTATTTAATGAGGGTGTTGAGATAAGATTCTCAATTACCTTATCTATAGTTATAGTTTCCTTCATATAACTTATCTCGCTTCTTCGTGCTTTATGGATGAAATGCCTATGTGTGACAACGTGTGCATTATGTGTTTGTTAAAATGCTCAAATGAGATTTATATTTGAATTGGTTGTCACATACTGTTTTGACTATCACATATGAATGCTTATTGTGTTTGAGTATGATTGGGACTAATACGTAGTCCAAGTAATCGGTAACGGTTTACGATCAGTGGCCGAACTAGTTTCACCACAACGGATACGTTCGGTGCATCCGAGTCGTACGGTGATTATCGACAGTGGTTAGGCCACGAGGAATGCGTATGCGCTCTATGTCGATTAATTCAACGTACACTTATACCAGTCGAGCCTGTCAAGTAACCCGATTGGCCTAATATATGTTCACCATGTATGAACGCCACTGCTTGAATCTAAGGTACCACTTACCAGTGAAAAACTCGTTTAACCTTGGTACTATGATCCGTTAAGACTCATGAGCCGGGCATGGTTGTATGGGATACCGTAGTCGAGCTGTCGGCCTACGCTGGGGCGACGAGCCTCCCCGTAGTGTCCAGTGAGCAACCCAAACTCGTGAGCCGAATACGGTGCTATGAGACACTGTATTCGAGCTATTGGCCTACGCTAAGGTGACGAGCCTTTCCGCAGTGACCTCGAGTATAAACTAGGCCTACGCTGGGGTGACGAGCCTCTCCGTAGAGACTTGAACTTGCCTATCCACTGCTTTTCAAATCAGGGGTGATGTTGCCCTATAACTTGTCTATTGTATGTGATTAACTAGGATTGACGACCCTAAATGGATCATTATTTGGGTAAATGATATAAAGGGAGGTACCCTAGCTTCCCGAATCTGCTGTATAGATAAGCCTAATTAAATATTGGCTAACATGATCATGTACCGCATTACACGTGCTTTGGTAAGGAAATGCACGATCAAGAGTGGTGCATGCCCGATCGTGAGATGATGTCGCTGAGGGAGTGCAGGCAAGGGCATACATCATTATCGAATACCATTCTTGCATTAACAAGAGTACTTAGGATATAATTGTTGTATTGCTTTATCATTACTGCTTGACTGAATTGATAACATGTTAACCTTTGCCTTATAACTCCACTGAGTTTATCACTCGCTCCCACCCTGGGACGGTGTTTTAAAACACCATCAGACTTTTTGTAGCTACAAGTGACGGCGAGGCTTACGAGATGGAGCCTGACTTTTATGATAACGAGGACAAATTCTCCTACATGCAACTCTCTGGCGGGTCTATGTTGGGGATACGAATTAGTTGGATATCACACTTGTCATTTTGTATATTTTGGAACAAACATGTATATATTCAGCATGGTGACATGATCATACTCTGGGGGTTTATAACCACTCATATACTTTATATATCTATCACAGTCTTCCGCTTGCTTAATTCAATCACCTTTGAAGTATGATATGCTGATTTAGTGTAATCTCATTCATGTTTAATGTGCTAATATAGACAACATTTAATCGTCATTATCTATGTTGCATAAGTGATGCATTGAAACTCGGGAGTTGAGCTTCTGCTCAACCCTCGATTTTCCGGACGTTACAAAAATGATGGCCTTGTTAAGATCCATTGATCCTATAATTTAGGTTATTATCAAATAAGGATGCATGGACAATGCACATAGAACAAGTCATGATTAATAGTAGAACCATTAACACTCTCAAAGATAAAAGCTAAATGGAGTGTCGATAAGAGAGCGTGCTATACCTATGATGCCAAAGCTCTCAATATTATTTACTGTGTAATTTCTCCAATGAATTTAAACGCATTTGAGCATGTGAAACCGGAAAGGAAGCGTGAGACATGTCGGAAGTTTCCCACGAGACAACTAGCATAGTAAAAATATTGAAGCTTCAACTCTTGACAACAAAATTTAAAAATATTAGAATGAAAGAGTTTGAAACTTTCATGGAATTCTATTCTAAACTGAATAATATTTGAAATTTCATGTAAGGTTTAGGAAATAAGATTCTGAAAGGGCATATATGTAAAAAAAAATACTTAGATCTCTACCGGATGGGTTCACTCCCAAGATAACCTCGATAAAAAAAATATATAAAAACATCGATGAGCCTTACAAATATTTGAAATACACTTTAAGGCCCCCTCTAGAGCCAAAAAAAATAATTATCCTCAAAACATCTCATAAGCATTCACATAAACATAAGATATTAAATATGAAAGTAATAGTGATGATAATGATGAGGAAGAGAAATTATCTAGAAAATTTAAGAAACTCCCCAAGTTTAGTAAATAAAAAAGTTGTGATAAGAAGGACAAGATGGCTGAAAAACATAAAGGCAAATCTATTAAACCACCTAAGTAAGTCCAATGTTACAACTTTAAGGGTCATGAACATATTGCCACTAATTGTCCTACCAAAGTAAGATCCAAATGCAAGGCTATGACGGCAACATGGGATGAGGAGGAAGAATCTGAATCTAATTCAAGAGACTCCTCTAATGGTGAAGACCTTAGTCACCTCCGTCTCTTAACGGCCTTTATAATGATGTCTCTCCCTAACGACTTGGGAGACCATAACACCTCACATAGGTGGCCGTAGAAAGTCTCTATAGGATTAAATAGAAAATCAAAGGATTAAGCCTCTTTAATGAGCATTATAGGAAAATCAAAGGATTTAGCTTTTTTGTGCTTAATAGTTAAATATGATAATTAAGCTTCATTCATTTTTGAAAGTTTAAGCTTTAAAGTTGTTGAAATTTTAGTATCACATGTTTTAAACTTAGATCATCATTAGTCATTTCTATTTTTAAATATCATATTATTTTAATGACCATTAGCATGCTCTATGCTTTAATACCACCCTTTAATTCCCTAAAAATATAGGTCCGGTCATCTGCAAGCAACCACGTGTGTCAACATGGCAAACGTGAAAAGAGAGCTTTCCAATCGGTGGGGCACACTATCTTGATATTCTTGCCTAAAAATCAGGACTGTTTCCCTCCACCAACGTCCAAAACAAAGGGACTACTCAAATAATTTTCTTCCAGCCATCCATTTATTTGGGAGACTGCCATCCATTTATCTGGTACATTATGGCCCACCTGAAGAATGAAACATCCCAGTTCTCAAGCTATAACATATAAACAGTGGCCCACCTGGTGAAAAGCTCAAATCTTCCACAAGCCTGCCATATTGGCACGTATTCTTGCCTGTAGGTGGGCTGGAACATCTTGATTGGACAATCTTATCCTTTCATCCATAGCCTCTATATGGATGGTTAAGATCATAAACTCAGCAGTGGCCCAAGATTGGTAGATAGGATCTTTGAATCTGGAAATTTTTCATAGGCACAGGTCCATCACAGGCTGCATCAGACCAACGATCTGGATGATGGAGAGATGGGCCGCACTTGTACAAACTTAAAACGTGTATATGCTGGGATGGGGGATCATATGTTTCCTTCCAAAACGATTATTGATACTCTGGCCGAGAATGACGCTTGATATGCAGGCACTCGACACGTGGCATACATTGACTCAAATTAAATAGACTAAATTGTGCAATGTCACTAAACCACACTTCCAAACCAGATTGGTTGAGGAGTCCTACCCTCTAGTTGGTGGACAGTTATTTGTCGAAATAGTACCATTTTATATTTTTCAATTTTAACCGTCCACTAAATGTCTATCAATCTGACAGGCAGGTTCTCAAATAAGTCTAACCCTTTTTTTTTCCATAGAACATCTAAACTAAGACCCATAATTTGGACGGTTTATGTTGAATTAATTATTTGCTAAGTATGTTATTTCTAAGGGCATGTGTATCTTCCATCACAATCTATTAGAGTATCAAAGTTTTTCTGGTAAAGGTTTTCTAAACTGCTACATGAATAATCAAATAAGGTATTCCTTACCCATTCCCATATAATACTCAATACATAAACGCATTACAATTTGAAAACATAGCATTTGGACAAACATTTGCATCCAAATTGCAATAATAAAAAAATCCCCATCTGAGTATCTCTACTTCTACGAAGTCAAAGTTCTTATTTTAGCAAATGTATATTACACATTGTTCTCTACTTTCTACAAAATGATCAATGTGGGCCAATTTTTCAATTGATCAAAAATACCCCTTTTGGTAGCCGACAAATGCCACCCTTTAGTAGGGGTAGCAATGGCCAGGCTGCTTTCGCCGCCTTGGCAGCCAAGCCTTTATGGGGCCAAGGCTTGGGACCTAAGCTTGGCCGGGTTAGCCCGAGCTAAATATGTAGGGTTAGTGTCTAAGCCAAGTTGAGCTAAAGAAAATTATTATTGTTTTATTTATTTATTATTATTATTTTTAATTAGTGTGTTAGTACACATACCCCACCATTAGCCACACCCAATTAGGGAATTGGTATAAGACCTTAGTCTCGAAACAAAGTTATCTTCACTCAGTCTACCACTCGAGCTATGGACCGGTGTGTATGACCGGTTTGGCTTTGGCTAACCGCATCACTGTTCACCTATGTATAAATAATTTCATTTGATATGTATCCAATGTTTAAAGTTACTTTTAAATTTGGAGTCATGTTTCTTTCTATGATCAAAATCATTTTATATAATGTGAGTCGTGTTGGTGATGAGGATATTATAATTTTTTTATATGTACTTAGGCTATTTTAAACCTTTGATTATATAGATCCTTTTCTCATATAGGCTACTATGCCTCCGCTGGGCTTTGCAAAGCTAGGGCTAGGGTTTAGGGTCCAGGGTATAGGGTCGGCCAACTTGGCCTAGCTATGCTTGACCAAGGATTTATTTTTGTTTAATTATGATTTAGGGTTTTTTTTTTTATTGAATGTTAATACAATTGCATGTTCTGACTACTAATTAAGAAAGAGTAAAACTAAAGATTCTCTGACATATTATAAAGGATGATACACAGACTTAGAAATTACTTAGATATTAGCATGCGTGGCATACAAGTAATGCAATTTAACTGGATCAATGTAGATGTACATGTGTACAAAATAAAACTATACTTATTTGATAATTTAACTATTGGATCAGTTGGCATTTATTGGACGGTTGAAAATGACAAATTCGATTTTTTTTAATTCTACAAGCAACTGTCATGAAACAGAAGATTGTTCAACCAACACGATTTTTGGTACTGTTACTTAGAGATTGTGGGTTCCACAGCTCTGATAGTTTAATTTGAGTTGACGCATGCCACGTGTATAATTTGATTAGTACATGCCCGTGTATAATTTGAGTTGACGCATGCCCGTGCATTAAAATGCACAATCGGTTGCATTAAATGCAAGAGTAACCTGTGGTGTGGTCCATCTGATCGTTGGATCTGCCTTATTTTTGTTTTAATGTCTTAAAATAATATGAGAAAAGGAATAGAAGGTTTGGATGTACCGATACGTCATGGTGGACCCACCCACAGAACTGCCCGTTCGGAGCTGGGGACGGGCCGGGGTAGTAACTAGTACGCAATCCGCGTGCAGTACATGCAGCAAGCGTCATACCTTACGAGAGTATCTATTAATTCCCCTTAAATAAATAGGCCTGCATGAAGGGTAGGCGATTCGCGCGTGTAGATTGAAAGAGTGTGGTGCAGTACGTGTGTAAATTTTACACGTGCGTTAGAGATCTGAACGTTAGTCAGTGACAAAAAATTAGGCTGATTCACTTATCAGATCGCCTAAACATATTCTAGAAAAAAAGAATGGTGGTAGAAAAGTGCCCAAATGTCTAAATGTTCATGAATGCGTGTTGTCCGCCTGCTCTGTGGGCCTTCTTGAAATTTATGACAACGTATCTACAAATCTATCTCTATCCTACGTCCGGCCTAGATCATTCACACGTGGCATGAGTGCCTCCAATAGAACCTTCAATACCTCCTCGCGCGAATCGCTTCGTTATTTCTAAATATTCCTTTGATGAATGGTTAGGACAGAGCCGATTACGTGCGACCCTTATGGCAGGGCCCACCTTAATGTATTTATTCTATATCCTAGCCGTGCATCTGGTTTTATAGATCATTTTATTGTATTATCCGAAAAATAAAATAGATCTGAAATTTAAGTGGACCATACCATAGAAAATAGTGGTGATTGACCATTAAAAACTTCCTGTAGGCCACGAAAGCTTTGGATCAATCTGATTTTTTCTTTTTCCCTTCATCAGTTTTTTCCGCATTATCGAAAGGTTGGATGTAACATAAGCATTACGGAAATATTATGGTGTACCATAGGAAGTTTTTAATGGTGGAGCATTCAATCACCTGATGTTTGGATCTGCTTCATTTTTGGGATCATCCAATAAAGTGATCTGAAAGACGGATGGACGGTGTAGATTTAGAATACATACATCAAGATGGGTCCCACGGCAAGGGCCTTACCGTCTTGGGTAATCCGCTCCCGGTTAGGACGGCCTTCCTTTGGCGCGAGGGTAAGCTGCTCGTCCCTACCTGGCTCACCACGTGGCGATCCAGACCGCTACATAGCTACCTAGCAAAGTCCATGGACGGTTGCGCTCAGCGGTCCAGAGAAACAGTTCGTAACGCATCTTTGCCGTGTGGACCATCGCGCATTATGCTGCTTCTAGTAGGTCCCACAAATGATACGCCCGTGGCACATCAACTCGATCATCTGGACCGTTTATCTGCTGAGAACTGGCCTAGTTGGGTTATATTTCGGAAACGATATGAATCTGACATTCCCAGCCATCTAATTGCAGGACACTTTACCATTGGACGGATGTGATTGCACGTATATTTGTGATTACAACTAGGCCGTACATGCGAGGCCCACTTGGGTATAAAATAGTACATCGGGACACTACGAACATCCTAGTACATCACAACCCTATGATCCCCACAGATCAGACGGTTGGATCTAATTCAAGCAAATTTTCATCAGCTAAATTTATTGGCTATGATCCAACACTGTAGGTCCACCAGATGAATGGTTGGGATCACCGTACCGATGCCCCTTAACGTCTGCAGTGCGTAGCGGATCATACACGTGCTCAAAATTTGTATACGTGGCATACGTGTGACTCAGATTAAACGTCCAAATTTAGGGAGTCATAGTAGATCGGTCATGACCCAACACCAGGTTGATTGGACGATCCTAGCCTCTGATTTATTAAATCGGACAATTGATTATTTTTCCTTTTAAGCCGTCTATTAGGTGTCTGCAAATCTGCAAGTTACGACACAATTTCAGTGTGAATTTTAAGTTACGTCCTATTTAAGATAGGACAGGATCTGGGCAGTTTAATTTAAGTGTTTGCATGTGTACAATTTCCAAGTGGAAGTGTATAAACCATCACACTCCGCCAGAGCATTAAAAAAATGTTTTCTTTTGGCGGAGCTCGCTGGCGCTATCCCAGTCTTGGAATAGAGCAATAACAGGATCCCGACGGACCATTTTTTTTTTTTTTTTGGGCGTGGGGACCATGATTCAATGATCCACACCGTTGATTTGAAGTATCCCATGATTAATGGGCGATGGCTAAAAATCTCTAACGATTCTAACCCTTGCACCGTTGCCTTGCAAATTAAGGTAAGCAACGTTTCGAAACAATGGTCATAGATTGGACGGGTAGAATCATCCAATCTAGAAATGTTTGTGGCAGAGTCAATCCATGCTCGGGTCTATCACATCAACGGTCACCGATCGTGCGCTCCTTCAGAATGGACGCCTTCACGCCGTGATGCATGAAGACGATATGTTCCTCGTCATAACATGGATTGACACTGTCCCGATGCACCCATTCCCTCCAAGCAGGACCCTTTTTTGGTGATCTAGACCGTTGATCGTGTGTTGACCACTTTGAATCGTCTGCCATTTAAATATTTTCCAGACTGAAACATCCTAGACATTCCATGTTTTTCCACTTTTCTGGAACGTAGCTATATTGATCTCTAATTATCAATTTCTAGGCTACTGATCAAAGCTTTACAGGATAGTTTATCTTCATTATTTTTTGGACCTATCACATGAACGATCTGGATTACGGGAACATGGGTCCCATTTTACATTTTGATGCATCAGGAGTTTAGAACACCATCTTCGTGACTATGCATCAGCACCCCACAGTTCTGTAGCAGCAGAAGGGTTTTTATTTGTAAAATGGCACCCGTTCTTTTGGGTAATTAGATAAAACCACCCAATTCAAAAAACTTTAGAAGACAACACCCAACTTATTGGGTTTCACTTTATTCTACCACCTCCTTTTGGTTTCACCTACATCACCAAATATTTTGAAAATAAGGAAACCATCCGTGACATGTCAAACAATGAAAATCACACCCCTCCTGTTGAGATGATAAAAATATCCTCTTAACATATTAGATATTTTAGTTGTATATGTGGAGTGCATTAGAGAATGTTGTACAATAATCTGGACAGTCTGACAGTGGTGAGAGGGAGATAGAGGATGCATCATGTGAAGGAAGGGAGACATGGACATGCTACATAGTCTACCAGTTTTAAGTAGTTACTTAAAACACTATGTTGTATGTGGGGCCTACCATGTTTTAGGTGTAGCTCACTCATTTCATAAGATGAGAACTATCATTTGAATAGTACATGTAAAAAATTAGCATAATAAAGCTTCTTATGGGGCCATGTTGGTCTGAACAATGTAAAGTTGCTCTTAAAATCTCTAAGATCATATAGTGTGGAGCATGTGATGTTTAGGTTAAGTTGATTTTATATTTTTTTCACATCATCCTACTGAAACACACCCGATGAATGGGTTGGATGAAAGATGCACACCATAATGGCTCATCACAGACTTAAGGTTGACATCCCATTCCCATCATTCCAAGTTGTGTATCTTGCTTGTTTTTTCTTTTTCTTTTTGGCCTAAGGCCTTGAAATCAACAATAAAACTTAATGGATGCAATGGATTTTATATATACAAGATGATGACCCATGATTGAAATCTATGGTTAGCATCTCATTGCTATTGTTCCCACCAAATTGTGGATCTCAATGAGCTTTTGCCTTAGGTCCTCGAAGTAAAGATGTAACTTGATGGATAGAGTGGATTTTACATTTACAATATGGTGGGGCCAACAAGTATGAGTGTTTCAGGCCATGCGTAAAATCAATCCTCTAGGAATTCTTAGGGAGGTGTAGGGTCTTAAAGACCTCGACTACGACTAGGAGCATTTAAGTTGCATCTAAGCCAAATTGACCGGTAAGGGCTTGTACTCTGTTTTATGTAGACACGCTATCCCTTCTAACTATAGCATGGGGAAAGGGAAGTGAGATCTACCGATTGATTTGATATTAGATAAGTGGGTATGACATGTACAATGCATGTGAAGTGAGGAGGTGATAGAAAAAATGGGAGAGAATTTTAAAGAAGAAAAATGATAAAAAGAGGATAAGAGATGTTGAAATGATGTTTTCAATCTATGTAAAATCATGGGACATCCATGGATCGAAACTCTCTAGATAATAATTTTAGACCTGCTTAATCGACAACAATATTAAAAATAATAATCATTATTTACTCTCTGGATAGTTTTGAATTAGTTCGATCGCTCGCTCAATCAATGTCGATTGATCAAGTGTGAGCTCTCTAAGTTTTTCTTGGGCATCTTCTGTATGCCATTTGGAAAAGGTACTATGCGCTCGAGCTTATGGGACCGTCCCATGAGGTCGAGCTGTGTGGGCCCCACTATGATGCGTTTCGAACATCTACCCCATTAGTCAGATGCACCATTCCATCGTGGGCCTAGGTCTCAAAAATCAAGTCAATCCGTGACTTGTGTGGGCCACACCATATACAAAAGTTGAGAGGGGCCGTGCACCATTAAAACATTTATAATAATTTTTTGGGCCCATTGAGATGTGGTTTGCAAATCCAGTCCATCCATTATGTGTGTCCCACTTGGATGAGGGTTCAAACCAGGTTTCAACAGCATTCAAAACTCAGGTGGGCCCCACCAAGTGCTTTTATATATTTTTGGCATGTCTTCACATGCTTTTAGATGGTATGACCCACCTGAGTTCCGTATACGGCGGATTTTTGGAATCCCATAATTTAAAGGGGACCCATCAAATGCACGGTGTTGATGGTCGACACGCATCACGGTGGGGCCCACACAACTCGACTTCACGGGAGCTTATCATGAGGTCGAGCGCATAATACCTTTTCCCTATATATATATATATATATATATATATATATATATTGGGTGTAATCGGGATTAAAATAATTCTAAGACATTCTTAAGGATTTTATAGAAGAAAAACTAGGGTTTTGAAAGATTCAAATGTGGTTCTTATTATTGTAAGTGCATCATTTATTGTAATATCATTTAATAGTGGATTACTTGTCGCTTTGTACTGCAGTTTTTTTCGCAAAAATTTTCCATGCAAAATTCATGTGTTCTCTGCGTGTTTTGTTTTTGATTTGCTTTATTTGATTAAATCAGATATACTTTTGCATGATTTCTGATAATAGAGATTAGAATCATTTATAACAACTATTTTATGCACAACCTAAATTTTGCTCAAATCATTAGATTTTATATTCATGTTAGGTCTTTAGGCACACACTGATCCATAGCTCAACAAAGTAAAGATAAACTCATTTCAACACCGAGGTCTTAGTATTGATACCCAAGTGGGGTGTGGCTAACAGTGGGGGGTGTGTACTAATGTGCTAATCAATAACAAAAAAAAAAAAAGTCTTTAGGTAAAGAAAAAAAACCAGCCACATACCTACATCTACAACTTAGATGGGCTACACAACATGGAACAATGGGAAAGGTATGGCGACCACATATTTATATGTTGCCCATGCATATCCTCCGCCAAACTGCTATTTTTGCAAAGCTCATTACAATGAAGAGACGAACAAAAATAAGCTTTGATAAAAAACTTTTGTGCCATGTGAATTAACTTAGTGGTCTTGGTAGCAATGGATTATTTTCAATGGGACAGCTTATGTGAGTTTTTAATTGGGCTCATCTTTTGCACTTGGAGTGAATTTTACATAGTAAAACCCACAAAACATTGCACTCTCTTTTTTCTTTCAGGTTATGCGCGAAGAAGATGAAAAACTCATATTAAAAGAAGGGGAAGGAAGTAGGTTAAATTCAAGCTGGTCTTTTGTGGAGTGATATCTCGACCATTCCTGGTGAATCAGCTACTACACTTCTACGATGGATTTTCATTTACCCTCGCTTTGACTAATGATAGGGTGTTGACTTCTGAGGTTTATTGAATTGGGTGGTTTTTCTAATTAGGCCAAAATACGGGTGTATTTTTAAAATTCCCGCAGCAAAGACAGAACAAAAAACAGCGAGCTTGCTTTTTTCTTTCGTTCTACCGTGGCTTTTGGTTGATTATATCAAAATCCAAATGGAACGGAGAAAATATAAGTTCGTGGGTCGTTTTCAAATGGTGGTTGGAATCTCAGGTCGAGAGATCAAAGCAGCCCAAAAAGTAAAAAAAAATATTTGGAGCTAGCAATTCTCAGTTTGGGTTTTTACTAGTTCTGAGATCTTGGGTTAGATATCTCATCTGATTCTCACCATAAAATTTCTCTCTCTGTCTCTCTCTCTGTCTCTCTCTCTCTCTCTCCCTCTCTACAACTGTAAATGCTGTTGGGTTTTCGCTGCGAGTTCCGGCAATGGCGAGACGTCATGGATGGCAGCTCCCTGCTCACACATTTCAGGTACATTTTCATTTTTATTTTTAATTTTAATTATTTTCTAGCTTTTTGTTATTTGTTTCAGGCGTTCTTATGGGTAATATTATTTTTTCAGACCATGTTTGGTTGTGGGTGGTATGAAATTCCATCTGGTTTCTTTCTTTTCTTTTTTATTGTCTGAGAAATGAGTTTTTTTTTTTTTCCTACTTTGTGGTTTTGGATTTCAAGTCGCCACTTCACTGTCTGTTTGATCATCTACTTAATTCGTGCACTGTGGTTTTTTTTTTTTTTTTTTTTTTTTAATGCTTTTTAGTCGTGGTGGAATATAATCCGTGCATCATGCACACTGATGTTCCAAGAGAATGTGGCATGTGGGATGATGTTAGATGATCTAGAGCGCTCGTTTGGTGGGCCCCACTTTGGATGCCGCAGGGTTTGAATACTCTCATTGATCTGGACCGCTCATATATTGGGCCCCACTTTGGATTAGACACTGTTCAGAAACTCCAGTGATTGGATGCTCTTGATTGCCAACTTTTGACTCCAGACGATAGATGGTAAAGAACGAAATTGGGAACATGGAATGGAAAACTGTGAATCAGATGGATAGGATTACTTGTGTTGTGTGGTCTTTGGAACCATCTAGACCGTAAGATCGTCATGCCATGTGTATTATTTTCGTGGGAGCACATGATAAGCAGCATTATGCACAGTTTGTTCTTTTTCTTATTAAATCTTCTAATTAGATTGTGCATTGTGGATTTTGTTATGGGCTTTTGGGTTGTGGACACAGCAATTTTGGTAGTTTTAGATCGTTATGCAAGTACGCACAAGTGCTTCCAATCCAGACGAATCTTGCATTTCTGGTTTTGTCATAGACCTTTCAATTTGATGGATATCACGCCTTTTTCTTTTTTCTTTTTTTCTTTTCCTTCTAATTTTAGGCCCTATTTGGTAGAAGCCTAAAAAATGAGTTCATCTCATTTGAATTAATAATAATTATGTATTAGAGATATTGATCTCTAATACATAATTACTGCTGACATGAACATGAACTTGTTATGCATTAGAGATCAATTTCTGTAATACATAATTTCTCTTAACTAAAATGTAAACTCATTTTTAGGCATCTACCAAACATGACCTGTCAACATGGTTTTCTAGTGATATAATTTAACTTATTCCAAGCAATGTTTTCACTTCTACTTTATTTATTTATTATTATTATTATTATTATTATTATTATTATTATTATTATTATTATTATTATTTTTATCAAGACTAGTGTAAAGTTGCTTGTATTTTACCATTAAAATTCTCATTGGATTTGATTAGGTTATAGCATTCCCTTGCCAAAATCATAGATGGGTGATCAAGGCTTTTGAAACATAATATGTTTGTTGGACTTTAACTCGTCTATCGTTTGGTTTAAAATCATTTTGGATAAACTTATCATCATCATCATCTAAGCCTCATCTCAACTACTTGGGGTCAACTGCATGAATTTTGTTCCAACATCCCCATGTCCCGAGCTAAACCATAAGTTATCAAATTTTTTTGTTACTACCTTCACCACGTCCTTTTGGGTCTTCTCCTTGCCCATTAAGAGCCTTCAACTTGGAACCAACTTACTACTCCTAACTGGTGTAGTTCTTCATCTCTGCTGACAAGGCCAAACCCTGTAAGTCTACTTTCCCTCGTCTTTTTACCTATCAGTCTACTCCTAAATTCCCTCGAATGCATTCATTTCTAATTCTATCCTTCTTCATCTTGCCACTCACCGATCTTAACTAATTCCTTGTTTCCACTCGTATTACTAGTTAAATTGCATTCTATGTACTGCACTTTAGTCCAACTAATATTACAACCTTTAGATTCTAGAGCATCTTCCATAGTTCTGGCTTTGTGTTTACCCCTTCCTGCTTCTCATTAATCAAAATCATGTCATCTGCAAAAAAATATATACCATGGGATCTCTTCTTGTAGATGCCTCGTTAGCTTGTCCATAAAGTAATGCTAAAAGGATACATACTCAATGCTAACCCCTATTGTAAGGCTACACTATTTGGAAACTCACGTCTCTGCACCGGTGGTCCTCATGTTTGTTACCACACCTTTGTACATATCCTTTTATTATTATTATTTTTTATTTTTTACACACACTTGCACCCACACACACCACAATGGGTACTCGAACCCATGATCTCTATGTTGAAACTCTTGTGAGTCTACCCTCGTACATATCCTTAATCAGCTCTACAAGTTGGAAAATTTTTAATGAAATGAAATAGAAAAAAAAAGAAATTTCACTAACTAGGGTTAGTCAGTCGGGAATTGCCTGAGTAGGCAGTGAGTCTTTTTGGCTGCATCGACTAATCTTATATGGATCATGAGCCAAGTCGGTGTTTCTTTTAGTTTATCGTTATCATGGCTCAATATCATCGTGAAGCTTCTTATCCTCATTTTCTCTTTTGTTGGTGGACAGGTTGTAGCTATAACGGTATTTTTCTTGCTAGTAGTTGCATTCTATGCCTTTTTTGCTCCATTTCTCGGAAAGAATTTATACGAATATGTGGCGATAGCTGTGTATACTCCTGCGGTTAGTACCCGTTTCTCGCAATATCATTTCTGGACATCTCTTTACTTGCTCCACGAATTTCTAATTATTCAATTCATATTTCAGGCACTTGCTGTGTTTTTTCTCTATGCCAGATGCACAGCTATCGATCCTGCTGATCCTGGAATATTAATTGATCATGTCTATAGATCACGCGACGCCGCTGATTTGCCTGGTGATCTGTTTTTAACAGCATTTATATAAAATTTGTTTTGATTTTTGATTATTTAGACATGTTGAAAAAAGGTTTTGTGTTGCGAAATTAGGGGATGCAGCTTCTCTTGGGGAACCAAGCAAGGTAGTGTTGAATGCAGTAGATGAATCCGCTGAGCATGGTTCATCTTTCTGTTCAAGTGTCGGGAGCTTCTTTTGTTGTTGTCTGGTTAGAGGTGATTGCTGTGGTGATGAAGATACTAGCCATCAACAAGGCAGTGATGGAGATGCTTTGTTCTGCACGTTGTGCAATGCAGAGGTGTAGCCTTCATCTTGGATACAATACACCTCTAAAGCCTTTTTCTTTCATTTTATTTCTATTACTTCTCTTGCTGATCTGAAATTCATTTTTAGGTTTGTTTGCGTCCCCCCCCCCCCCCCCAGGATAACTTCATGATCCAATTGAAGTTTATCCAGTTGAGGTTTGTGGGGGGAAAGGTGACCTCCTTAAATGCCTGCATATTTGGATCGACATCTGAATCACCATGGGTGCCTGATCCAATGGTGATTTGAAGTACATCTAAATGGCCTTTTAGCTATTCGAATCATGATTTTAAGACTCGGACGAGTCTAATGCGAATTGTCTGAGTCAACTTGGATTCGGAACTACCTGATCTGGTTCAATAATATGAGTTGTGCCCCAGACTCGGGCTAGTCGCGACTTGAGAGGACGAGTCGATCCGAGTCACTGAGTCTTGATGCAAATAGCAAACATATTAGCTGATGTTCTATCTTCTGTTCTCATCCTCACTCCCACTCTCACCAAATTAGCACAAAAATCATGTCTCTATCACCCCCACCTTTACTTGCACCTTTTAACTTCTAATCTCTTTGTAATTTACGTATGACTGAGGATCTAACTATTTGTGAACCAAACTGCCTTTATATATTGTTTGATATTTTTCTTTTTGTACGTGTGCTTCCTAGATGTTGTTGCTTTGTCAGTTCAAATGGTTTCCTTTCACCCTTCTTGTTTTTTACTTCGTTAACTAAGCCCTAAAATTATCCATTTACTTTGATGTTCCTTTTTATGTGTCAGTGACATTGTTTGGTTTCCCTTTTATTTGCAATTCAATTCTGTCTATATCAATCTATTTAAGATTTAAGTACCTGTGTTTACGAATTTTCTTTGAGAACTAATCACATACAGTCAATGTTACCACAACTTGCTGTACTGTACAATATTTCTGGCAAACATGCCACTTGTGTGGGACATCAGTACTGTGAAAGCTTTAGGACCCGCTATGAAGATCACCCTTCTCGAAGACCAGGATGATCCTCTCAATAGGTTGGCCTCACCTGTATGTTGAGCGAGACCGTCAGTTGTCCATTGATCGCAACTGTGGGGCCCACCTAATGAGTGGGATGACCTGATTTTTGTTTCACGTGGTCTTCATGGTAGGGCCTACTGTTTCCATGGCAACGATTTCCTACACAAGTGCCATGATAGTGGGAAGGATGGTATGGTACCACAAACTGTGGTACCTTGCCTTTATCCAGTCAGTTCTTATTTTCTTCACGAGATGATAAGTCTTGAATTTGATGCATCAGGACGTGGATATTGTCCTGATTCCCTGGGCTATACAGGCGGGCCCATCGTACAGTGAGCCGGACTTTTGATCTGATGGACCCCACTGTAGATGGGAACATACCCCCCAAAAAATCTTTCATTCTGAAGCTTAGATGAGTGGACTGTGAATAGATAGTTCAGAAAAAAAGAACGAAAATAAAAAAATAAAAAAATAAAGCAATGGTCCAGAAGGGGAGACCTAAGACTGGATGTCAGGATATCATAATCTGGGTGATTTTTCCAACATTCCCAGACTCATCAGATCAACCGTCTGGATCATTGAGACATGGGCTCCACTCGTTTTGACTGGTTCATTAGGACACTATTCAGATCCTGTTTCATAAGGACTTGATAATTCCTCTTTCTACATATGTTTTGTCAGTTGCGTGTATAAAACTAAGACCTGCGTTTTATCTAGTCTACCAAGACCCCCCCCCCCCCCCCCCCCCCCCAATGATATAAGAGTGATGTGGTTTTTTCTCTAGGTGCGTAAATTCAGCAAACATTGCAGAAGCTGTGACAAATGCGTCGACAGATTCGATCATCATTGTCGTGTAAGTGACTGTTGGAACTTGCTCATTGACTTGTTTCTCTGTATGTTTGACATTTCTTCAAGTGTTACAAGTTCTCTCTTTATGGTGCAGTGGTTGAATAATTGCGTGGGGAGGAAAAATTACATTACATTTCTTTTCCTTATGGCTGCAAGCCTTGTCTGGGTGAGTATAGAGAGTAAATACATCACGAGCGATTTTCCTTTGGAATGTTGTGATTAAGTATGCATATGTTTCTGTACTTTGCATCCATTTTGGTAATGAGCAATTATATGGTCCTCAAGGGCCCGTTTGGACACTTGCAAAAAAGGGGGGTTTCTGGAGAATGGGGTTTGAAGCCTGCCTTTTTGGCCAGCCCGATGAAAACCAATTGGATTGCTTTTTGTTGAGTTGGCATTTTAGCTCCTTTTTAATCGAGCAGGATGGTGAAATGCGGGTTTGCATGTGCACTCAAACACGCATAAAAAGTGCCGGTTTCACTCAAAAGGTGGCATATGTGTCAAATGCCCGTTTTGAGGGTGTGTCCAAATGGGTTCCAGGACTAGGATATGCAGTATATCCACCTTTATGTTTGCACACGCATGTCCCATAGCATGTTGAGGCAGGCTTGAATCTGATGGTCTCCACCATGGATGGGGGATCTACCAAAACCCCCTTGGTTGAATGATCTTAACCGCCTATTGGTGCTCTGTGAATGGATGATTGAAAATAGGGTAAGGCGACGGTCCACATTCAACAGAAAGAAAAAGAAAAAAAAGCCAACGGTTCGATGGATATGAGCTTCAATCCTTGGAGGTTTTGAGGACATGGTCAGATGGTCTCCGTCTATCCACATTGGAGTCCATCAGATGTACTGAGCTGTGGGGTTCATTGTCCCAACTCAGGCCTTGAGGATACTGCAGATATCCATTCCTGGACTTGGCGATCATATAATGTCTGTTTGGCAATAATTACTGATATTGAACAGCTATTTATTTATTTTTGCTTATGTTATTTATTTCTAATATTTTTATGTGTCAGCTTGTGATTGAATGTGGGGTCGGGATAGCAGTCTTTGTACGCTGCTTTGTTGATAAAAAGGGTACTGAAAATCAGATCAGTGATAAGCTTGGAGAAGGGTTCACCCGTGCTCCATTTGCTACTGTGGTGGTATGTACCAATAATTTTGATCCCTGCTTGTCTATTTGCAATTTCTCCAAAGTGTGCTTATATTTTCTTTTCCTGAAAAAAATTACTGAGCTTTGCTAAGCTCACATGCATGTGCAGTAGAGCTCAGGTACATGCCACAAATGTGCCAGCACGGCATGATAGGTGCCATATCCAATCCATCCATCGGAATGGAACTACTATATTGATGCTATAACCCAAGAATCAGGTTGATCCACTGGTCAGGTGTGCCACAGTTAGCAAAACGAATGTACGGCTCTGGAAAACCTTGCTGAAGTTTTCTAACCTATTCACCTGTTTCCAATATTGGGGCCTACGTGCTGAGGGGACCAGATTTGGTTTTGGGAAAACGTGTGGAATGCTGGACCAACCCGATGGATAGATCGGATTTTGCACCCATGTGCCATGCTGGCACGTGTGGCATGTATACGAACTTTATTGCATGCACGTCTGCGCTTAGCAAAGATCCAATTATAACTTCATTGTTCTGGTCATCCGGAAACTCCTGTTTGCACTCAAGAGTATATGTTTGGTTTCAAATGGAAACATCTTTTCTGTCTTTATAAAAGGAGCAAGCATAGTGACGTCTTAATGCAGGGGCATTTTCACACCGGGCTCGAGTGTGGTGGCCTGTGGGATGTAGGGGCACACTTGGGGTGGGCGGCCCGTGTGAAGTGGGTGGCTCGTGTGAGGCAGGCTCCACTCATGTGAGGTGGAACCTATGTGAAGTGGGGCCCACGAGGGGGGTTCGGCTGAGGTCCTAACCAGTGCGATGTAGGGCCTAAGCTATGAGAGAAAGGGATTGATTCGCCATGCTCTATCAGTTCGAGCTTTTAGAGCAAGTGGTTAGTTGTCCTGCATCCCGTCTTCTAGCATCTTGGGAACCCACTAGAATGGGACCCAAGTCTAGCCTCAATCTAGCTCACTAGCCAGCTGCACAGCTTGACAGTGTTAAGTTTGACCCAGCTAGCCTATTTGGAACTTCCAAATGCATTTTGGCACTAGCCGATCATGTTACAGGATCCTTCTAACTGGTTGCCGGTCTGCTACAAATAATGCTTCCAACTTGTGCTCCCTCTCCCACTTCCTAGCAGTTTATACTTGCTAACATTTTGATATAGATGCTTCCCTGCTCTCACATGTGAACTTGCTGCCGCTTCGCTTCACGCTTGTGCAACTATGTCAGACTTGGCATGTGGGACTTCCAAACATAGCTGAAAATAATTGGCATGTAGTGAATGTTCCTTTTACTTGGCTGGATGCATTTTACATGTTTTTTTTTTTTTAATATATAATTTTAATTTTAAATATTTTAAATTTGTTTTTAATTTTTTATTTTCAGGCCCTATGCACGGCCGTCTCTTTGTTGGCTTGTCTTCCTTTGGGAGAACTATTTTTCTTCCATATGATATTGATTAGAAAGGTGTGTTCCGTAAAAGTTTTGCTCCTCTATCTCTTCCATACCTTTCTAGCAATTCTTTTTGCAGCTATACATGAGATGAACACATTTTCATTGCTTTTTATTTTTATTTTTATTTGTAGGGGATTACGACATATGAGTATGTCGTTGCTATGAGAACACAAAGTGAGCCACCTGGGCCATCTGTTAATGAGGACCCACAAAGTCTGCCATCTTCACCAATCAGCTCAGTTGCCACTGGTATGAGTGGAGGAAGTTCCCTGGGGTTGCAGTATAAAGGTGCTTGGTGCACACCTCCAAGAATTTTTGTGGACCATCAGGTATACATCATATCATGCTCAACTTCAATGGCAAAGAGCCCACGAAAGTCTAAAGGTGCACATATCTCTCACTGTTTACAAATGGTTGGAAGGAATCTAGCAAGCATTTCAAAATGGCGGGATAAATACGTGCACTGACTCTTGCTGCACATTGTGCCCACACGATCTTTTCCCATATTATATACTTGATGTTTTATTTTTCTAAATTTCAATTGGGAGGCTTTTTTCTTCTCCCCATTTCATATCTTAGTGCTATGAATCTTCTAGTGAAGATGCAACTCCTCCAGATCTTGGTCTTGGTCTTGCTCTTGGTTTCTGATCTTTTATAGCTTTGACCACCAAATACCTTGCCATAATTCTTTGAAGGCTACCTTTAACACTATCAATTTTGTGCTTCTCTGCAACTTTACCATTCGTGAATTAGATATCTCAAGTTATATTGACACAACACTGAATAAAATGGTTTTGATATTATGTTAACTGTAAATGCATAGTCGAATGATTTTGTATTATTTTAAGCAGACATCCTGGGTTTTTTGGGTAGAGATTTGCTCAATATTTTAGGCAGTGTTCGAAATATCGGTATCCTGTTACATATCTCACCCTTGGGATATGGATACATATCGGTTTTCGCATGGGATATATATTGGTTGTATCGCATAATGTGTCGCTGTTGCTGGAAACATGGGGAAACATTGGGAAATTGGTTGACTTTTTCAGTGAAACTTCAGTGATTGTTAAAAAAGACATCAATACACACTTATAAATCAATACATTACAAAAAACAAGTGCACATAATAGGTTTTCTTTGTATGGGTTCTTAATCTATGCGTTGTCTAACTCAATTGACGTAAGTGTATTCAAAATCTATTCATATAATTTATAAATGTAAGACGACGTGTGGCAATACATTTAAAAGCAAAAGAGGAATCACTAGATTAGGTTACGTACATGTTTGGACACAATGATTGCAACTGATTTGTGAGAAATTGGAAAATTTTCTTTTTGTTTTTGTTTTTTTTTTTTTCAATTTTCCGCAACTTGGCCCATGTCTTCTATATTTCGAAAGTGAAGCTTCCAATCCATGATTTTTCATGCAAAATCATGAAAAATCATGAATTTGTAATAATTCGATACTAATTTAACATGATTTATAGAAAAAAAAGGATCAAAAATAAAAAAATGCTCACCGGATCGAACATGTGAGATATATCCCACTACTTGTGCGTTTTGTATTGCATAGGTGGGATACAAAATATATCATGGGATATATTGGCTAACATCATCAATATTTAAAACACTGATTTTAGGTATTGATATTGCACATGGTATCACACCTTTGAGAATGGGAAATATCGGGAAATATTGCAGTTATTGTGTAAAGTATCACTGTCCAAGGGAAACTTCAGGGAACTTGTGGAAATTTTCAGTGAAACTTTAGAAGACGTTAAAGACGCATGATGGTTCTCTTAGAACTCAAAAAAGAAAAAAGAATTTTTTTTTTATGCATAATAGTTTTCGATTGTTCAAGGGATGAAACTATGCACTGTTGAACAATCTCTTTTTATTGCAATTTCTCCACCAAATTTGTGTTTTGATGCGAAACAACTCAAGTGGAGTTGTTAAAAACTTAAAATACTAATACAGAGTTCCCAAAAATATTTGGGCAATTTTTATTTATTATTTATTATTTATTATTTATTTTAAATATTTTTTGCTGATTTATTATGCTAGTTTCTGTCGAAATTTTGCAAATATCATAAAATATCGATGATATATTGCCAAAATATCACAAATATTGCGATATAGTGGCCAACATCAAATGGCACTTTGGTTGTTACAATGCGAGGGTGTTGGCAACATGTATTATACCCCCATGATTGTGAGAAGCAATGAAGCCAAATGATCTCACTGGCAGTAGTAGGCAATTGCACATAGCTAGTGGTACTTAAGTCTCTGCAAACGATTGAAGCCCAACATCCTGCTTTTTGCTCTTTGAAGTAGAGGTGGCAATGGATTAAGTGTGGGTCAGGTTGGGGTCACCCAAGTTCAACTCGTTTACTTAATGGGCAAGCCGAGCACAATGTAACCCACTCAAGCCTGCCCACCTTGTCAAAACCCAACCTCAGGTTTTAGAAAGAAATATAGGGCTAATGGTATGCTTGGCCAGACTGAATTAGTGGATGCATATATACATACACACATCATATGTACATATCCATACTTATCTTCTATTATTTTTCTGGGTTTTTGGTTGGGTCTTCTGGCCCAGCCCATTGATTACTTATATAGGTGGGTCAGGTCGGGTAGGGTTCAACTTCAACCAGAGTCTGACCCATTTACTTAAATGGGCCACAGTTTCTATTCTGAAGCCGACCCACTACTATTTATTGGTTTATTATTTACTACCTTGCAACCTGCCTTGAAGTGGGTTAGACCAGTTGACCCACGGGCTGAATGAACCCACTGCCACTCTTACTTCTAAGAGATCAACAGGTAGTCAAGGAAGATGCAATAACCAATAGTCAATCAATGATCAGTGGGATCACCAGTCCAATGAGCATAACATAAGGACACAACTCAAGTGAGGATGGGGATGGAAGAAATAAGGACCAAGCTATGGTCCCTCAATAACTAAAAAATAATCCGGGTACCAAGAAGCTGGCGGTAGTTTGTGGGATCAGCTAATAGCTCCCCATTAGTAAGATGAAGCTTCAAATTAAGCTCCATTTATCTGGTGTCTGTCAAGCAGGTGCCGGCAATGATGTCATAGATATATTTTTGTTGGGAAAGTAGATATACACATGGAGAATAGGCTACGAATTCTTAAAGCAGTATCATAAGTGACCTGGATCCTTCATCTCAAAACAACATCGATACTGAGAAAAATGCAAAGTGAACAAACCCTCATCTGCAGTACCGTCTCACAAGCTACCACACTTCTCAATGAACTGTCCTCTTCTTGCCTGAACTTGCATAGTCATTTCGCCAGTTCAGTTCAAAGATTTTAAGGGTCTGATACCTAGTCCACCAATCTCCTTCATTGACAAACCTGCCCCCCATCAAGTAGGTGATTTTTGTGCTTGTAGTCAACCCCTCTTCAAAGAAACTCCGATAGATGCTTTCCTTTATGTAGATAATGTTAGTTGGCAATGGGACATTGACATGGAGTAGATTGGAATATTCGCCTAAGGCTACTTTTGATTAGAGTAATGTGATCTCTTGAAGATAAATAACGGTTCTTCCAATTTGATAGCTTTCACTCCATTCTTTCCACTGCCATGTTCTAAAGATGCTTGGCTAGTTTACCAATACAAAGAGGAAGACCGAAATATGTTGATGAGAGCTTACCTAGCTTGCACCCTAGAATCTGGGTGAAAATCTAATCTCTGCCTCACCTGGTCTTATACCCTACAATTCAATTCTTAGAATATTATTCTGACATCGAAGCGCCTCAAAACACCAAAGGACTTTGTGAAGCTTATCCATTTGAACTTGATTAGCTTCATAGAAAAGGATTGTATCATTGGCCGATTGGAGATGAATGACATGAAAATTAACATTTTCCACTGAAAAACCATTGATGAAGCCTTCTTCCCTCTCTTTATCCAACATCCTGCCAAGGGCCTCAGCCACCAGATGAATAAAAGGGGGTATAAAGGATCTCCTGCCAAACCCTTATTTCAATAATATACTAGTTATATATGCACGTATAGATATGGAGATTTTCTAATCCCATCATCTTACCTAAGGCAGTTCCTCTACATGCCTCCACATGTGCCATTGTGACAGAAACGTGTGGCTGCGAGATCCAAGTAATCTGTCAGGTGAATCCACCTTGCAGATGTCTTTGCCTAAAAATATCAGGATGGTCCACCAGTCAGGTGGGACACCGATTATGTAACAAATCTAAAAGAACTTGACCAATTTTTTTCTAAGCTGCCTATTTGCTTCTAACATTGTGGTCCACATGATGAGTGGGCCAGCCTGGTTTTTGGGCCAGGCATCCACAAGGTGGGTCACAAGTCACACAACTGGTAGATGACTTGGATCTCTCACACTTGTGACATGTTCGTGCTTGTGCATGTGGTGGCGTATAGATGCCCTGCCTTATACATGTGTGTGGGCTTAGCAAACGTCTTGAATGTAAGTTTATATTTTGAAAAGTCTCTTACCTTTTCTGCTTCATTACTGTTATTTAGACTTATCTATCGTAGGCATTTTGCAATTGATTCTTATTTTGTTTTCAAGAAATAACAAGAAACACCCTGTCGACCAAATGCTTACAGCACTTTCTCCTTGAAAAATGTGCTTCTACCATAAGATTCTTTCCTAGTAACTTTCAATACTATGATTTTTTTAAGTTGTGGGAATACTTCCAATTTCTTTTGGAGAATTGCTCAAATTTCTGGACTCTATTAAAGTAATGACAAACAGGCCCTGATTTTCCAATATGAAAGTGTATTTTCCTTTTAAGCTTTTGCTGGCGAAAATACTATGTTTTTGACACCGTTGTTGTCGAAAAGAAATTGCTAGATTGAACTTCGTATACTTCCGTGCTATAAATTGCATAGCAAGCCAACATTTTGCTTCCTTCCTTTTTTTTTTTTGACGCGGTCCTTGTTATCTAACAACAGGATGAAGTACTTTCACATTTGGGGCCCGGACATGTACCATCAACAGTTGATCCAGACACTGCCGAATCATTCGAAAGAGGGAAAAGATTACCAAAACGTCCAGTCAGAATCAGCGCCTGGAAGCTTGCAAAGTTGGATACGAATGAGGCAATGAGGGCGGCAGCTAAAGCTAGAGCATCATCGTCCGTGCTACGGCCCATCAATTCCCGTTATCAATATGATTCTGATCACGGCTCAAGCGGAAATATAAGCACCAGAAGCAGTGTTGTCAGTACAGAAGTCGCATTCAACAAAGACGCTAGATTGAAATCATCTCCCTTGAAGAGTTCTTACCCACCGAGTCGTGCAAGCAGGGATGATCTTGAAACGTGCAATCACAGCTTAAGTAGTTTCAGCAGTCCCCGTCACATAAACAATTCAGTTGGTGTCAGTCCATTGGAGCAGCTTCCTTCAAATATTGATAACTTCAACCCAATATATCAATCATCTGCTGATCAATCTCCATGGTCTGTAAAAACAAATGGTGTGAGCCAGAATGCTGTTGCCAGTAGTGTAGACCGTGCCCCAGTTGGAAGAAACAGCACTGTTATTTCAGAGAACCCGAGATCTTCAGTATTTTGGGATCAAGAAGCGGGCCGCTTTATGTCAATGTCTGCTCCAAGAAATAACAGTCACGGATTAGGAAACCGCATTGGGTTTTCTTCTCAAGTTGCTGGACCGGACCTTTTGTACATGGGCCAGTCAATATTCTTTGGTGGGCCTATTTTGAATGAAGGGTCAGCGAGGAGTTCAAGAAATGGTGGCCCATCAATGCCCACTTTGGATAGAGCATCTACTTCGAATGATCAGAGAGGTGAGACTGTGAGTGGAAGAGGATCAAATCAGCTTCCTGTGTTTGTTCCAAGGATAAACAAGTTCTCTAGATTGCCTTGAGCCTTTTCATTTGTTCCTAACATGGCTTCTTTCATGTGGAATCATCTGAACCATCCATCGTCATGGAGGAATGGCACAGAGAGAGGTATTGTTAGTTTCAGTCCAATATTTTTCTCTAGTCATTTTCTTTTTTCTTTCCTTGGGCATTTCATTTTTCTCCATCTGTAATCTTGAGATGCATCTTTAATGGAAGTGCACGTTCCTTGTTTACATGCGTAAGGCATCTCTAAAGTGTATCATCAGTTATCTCACATGCGATCAAGCATGCATTCTGATGGGGACATCACACGCACACACGCACGCGCGCTGCCCCCTACGCACGTACGTACGAAGGAGGGCCCCACCATCGATCTGGATCGATGATGACGTCCTGGGAGGGCCCCCTAACTAGAAGACGGAATTTTGGTTCCTTGGAGTGGGCCCGATAATCAAGTAGCCCATCATGGGATCTCATGATCGGGGCCCACTAGTCGGATTGATTTCATATTTTAGGTTTTGCTTATTGTTATTATTTAGAATATCATGAACGCTTTAGATTTCGTTGTTTGATTTTTATTTTAGTTTATTTCATCGTCAAGTAATAGGTTGTGCATATGGCGCGAGTTTTGGGGTATAGAGTTTTCTTATAAATAGGCACCCCTTGTAGTTCTTTTGATTCCATTGAAGATTAATAAAAATTTTGCGTTTTCCTACTATCTGAGTTGTGAAGCCTAATTGGGTGCGAAACCCTCCCTTCATCGAAGGGTTAACTACCGTGGTGCGAAACCGCATCTATCCCGATTCGCCCCCATCCATCGCCATCTCTACTACCCATCTTCTACCATCCCTTCTTCTCATCTCACCCCATCATCTATACTTTGAATCAATCATCTATTGCAGCAATTTTCCTCCCCACAACAGAATTTCAGAATCTGGCCCTATAGGAGGGCTGAAACTTCGGCGGAACACCACGCACAAACCGTTATCGGATCGACCTGAGATTTGGGGGTTTTGGAGTCCATCCCTGGCCGACCAGGGCCAAGGTGGCTTTTTTTCTGAATAGTGGGTCCGACACACGTGCGGCCGGGATCACACGCACGTGCGTCTGGGCCATTGTTGTTGTCCACGCGTGCGGTACTACTCTGGTTCGTCTCTCTCCTCTTTTTCACTTTGCTTTCACCCAAAATCCCTAAACCTAATCCTAAATTACTCAAATCTGCAATTTTATGCCCCTTTTCTTACCCTAGGGTTCCCCGAATTGGAATTTCTGAATCCCTTGGATTAGAGACTGATTACTATGCATGTGTGGATGATTATTTCTTATTTTTGAGTATCGTTTGGTTCATAATTTTTATTGATCCAACTCTATCATGTGTAGGCCCGGACCTGCATTGATTCCCCTTAAATGAATGTTTGGACTTTCATGTGGGATATGAAATTTGTGTAATTGTTTCTGAATTAACGTGATCTTAAGCCCGAAATCTCGCATATCATATTTAATTTTCATGTCCTGCATCACATTCATCCATGATTCCATGTACGTATATTTTTTTTTCCATTGCCCATCAGTGCGTGCCACTTCCCATACTTTCATTACAACTTCAAACACATGCATGTGCGAAGACATTGTAGGCATCTGTTTGTATATACGTTCACAACTATATACATGCATGCACAAATCTACATGTATGCATATACGCACATTCAAAACTCATGTATAGTGATAATTGCATCCGCATTCGTCCTATGTGCATAAGTTTTAACATGCATATTTATATCTACTCTCCATACATACACGTCACATATATGTAGGAATTGCACTCGTGTGCATGAATGCTTGTGTAGATTTGTAATCTTATACTGTGACATTGCTATGGCTACGATGATACATATAGATAGATTATCATACATATTGAGACATCTACTAAATCCGCAATGCATATTAAGGAGAACAAACGTAGTAAACAGATATTCAGTTAGGACAATGGATGAGTGAATGTGGGAAATATATATTTACGGACAAATGATGTGGAAAACAACACGTGAGAAATGTAAGGATCCTAGTAATTATGGTAAGCCCTTGTTTGGGCCTAGATGAGTACCCTCATCGATTGATCCTGTTATCATGGAATCATTAGAAAGGGTAAAAGGAAAACTCAAATCCTAGTCATTATCTAAGCTTGGAAGGTAATTAGAAGGCACAAGTTCCATTACTTTTCAAGATCAAGAAGCAGAGGATGTACTCGTCTCTTGCATTTTTTTTTTTTTTTTTTTTTTTTTTTTTGTCGTTTTTCTTTTTGAAAGGGCAATGAGAAATTTTATTGAAACTATGCCAAGATTGTGTAATAAGCTATAGGCTAAAAGGTAAATTACATTACATTCTTTTAAGGACTTTATACTAGAAGTCCATTCCAATACAAAATATTTATCCTTCAAAAGCACCTCCCTCTCCTTACTCAAAACATTGCAAAAACATCTACCATTTCTTTCTGCCTAAATAGTTCACCAGATGGCAAGCAAAGCCAGTCTTCAAAGGTCCGCCTTTTGCCTTTCAATCCCTCACCGTGCTAACTTGGGAGTAAATCCTTCACCAATTCTGGCATAGTCCAAGGCATGTCGTGTCATGCCTCGAAAATTGACACCCAAGTATGATGACTCCGATCGTAAGTTCCCGAGTGTGAACCTAACAAAAGTGCACGTGGGCAAGTTCCCACGTGCTCGCGCAGTCCGATTAACATTACCTCATGATCAATAATCATAGTAGCTTTAAATCAGTGATATCAAAAGTTAAGCAAAGATAAATAAACCCAGAAATATACAGCTAATATTCAAAATGCACAATTCCAAAATTGGTGTCTGCCCAAATGGGGGCTATACAAGTAACAATAAACATTTAACAATACCAAACCATGGAGTCCAAGCTGGGGACTCCAATATATATATGTCCAAAAAAAAAAAAAAGGTGTAAAGTATTCTGTTTTCGCCCAGCGCTCCAAAAACATTGATGATGAAACGAGCCGATCTATGCCTGCACATCTGAGACCTCGATGGTACTTGTATCAACAATATTGTCTGGTTCATGTTTTAAAATATTGTCCCAGGTGGGAGTGAGTAGCTAACTCAGTGGTACCATTTTTTAAGTTACACATGTTATCAACACAATCAAGCATAGGCAATGATAATACTACAAAACAAATAATTCTCAAGTTAATTATTTAAATGCATGGATAACATGATAATATGCGCAATAGTTGGCCCACAACACAACCTAACAATGCTTACCATGATGATATGCGCAATGATTGGTCCGCAACACAACCTAACAATGTTTGCCATTATGATATGCATGATTAGCTAAGTAATTATTATTCCTGGTTCAAACAACAGCTTGGCGAAGTTAGGATACCGCTGTTGTATTGCGGGTTTCTACCCGAATCACATGGCTCATCGCGGCACTAGGTGGCTCCTTACCAATGTCCCTTGATCCAAGTTTGGGTTCATCACCCTATAGTCCGTATAACTTTATCAGATTGATAGTAGGGCTCGTCGCCCAAGGGCATTCACAATTAGGGCGAATGTCGTCATCCAAGCCCCAAATGTGGAGAAGGCACGCCACCCAAACCATTAACAACACGGTAGGATTGCGACATTCATCGGTGCTTGGTGGTCACTATGGGGAGGCTTGTCACCAACGTTTTACCAACATGGCGGGCTTGTCACCTAATGTTTTGCCTATGTGGCAGCATGTCTCCCTAGTGTAGGTCTACTGCTCTGACATGGTGTCCCATACCACCATGCTCGACCCCCTAAGTCTTGTCGAATCGTAACACGTTAACGGTTATGAGTGAACCTCATTCATTGGTGACAAGGTGTCCCAGATTATTTAGTGTGTCATACAATCACCAAACATAAAGGCGATCAAGCTAGGTATTAGACTGATCTGACTGACCAATGGGAAACCCTAAACTAACCAGCATTGGGTGCAAAGCATCCATGTAGTTCTGACTACTTCTGATCACCCATGTTCCACCTAAGTCGATCACATAAGTCGGGAATGACCAACTACGACGGCCATCCCTTGCTTCTACGATTGACAAGGCTCGATACATTACAATAACAATATAGCTTACCATGTATGCAACAATGTTCACATCAATAGCATTTTATCACAACAAGGTATGTCAATTCGATACATATAGGAATCAACATAATCCAAAGTATATTGACGCAATCCCACAAATATCAACAATTTCAACTTATTACCCCACCAGGGTACAATATAACACAAGTAGCACCATCACAATCCAATGTATGTCAACGCGAACCAAATACGTATCAACAACTCAATTCGCATGACTTAACAAAGTTTTAACAATAGGAAACTGATATTGATCAAGCATTTCATCAAACAGGTTAACTACTAATGATAATATCATTAAGGTTAGCATTAATAAAGTAAATACGGCATGAATATTGCATAGACTCCTAAACTACAACAAAAATCATTGACTAATGCCCTCTAGGGTTTATAAATGAAAACTTAGGAAAATAGTTTGCACCTTAGAGGGTTTTGCGCGATCTAATTGTGCTTAGGGTTAGGGTTTTTGGAGGGAAAACACCAATTCCTAAACAAAGTCAAAGGAAATCTTATTAGGAATCAAGAAGCTAACATCAACTCGCTAAATCGAAAGGTTAGGTGCGATTCTTACCTCCAATCGCAAGCAGGAGTGGACCCGATGAAGGATGTGATAGCGATTAGGGTTTAATTGCAAGAACTTAACAAGAACCAACACCAAGATCCTCCCTCACTATCTCTCTCTTTCCTCTCTCTTCTCTCTCACCTAACCTAGGGCATGAAATTTGTATGGGGAGGGGGTGCCCAAATGAGGGCCTTATATAGTGCTTGAAGTGGTGCATTTGGCCCTAATGGCCTGTACTGTATTTGATATATCAACCCAATGGGAGGTTGTTTCTAACTATTGGGGCCCACTTGGAGGTGTACGGTCAATCTATGCCGTAGGATAGTTGTCCTAAGTGGTGATTTACGTAAAACTTTGATCGCTGTGCCATTCGGACATGACGATCAACGATTATGATCAAAAGTCAGTTTGACCGTCACCGATCATTGATCGGGGCTGCGGCTATGGGGATAGTTGTAGGGTATTAACTTAGGTTGGTGCCCTAAAATTGGTTGCGATCTAACGGTCCGAAAGCCACAACTTTAGCAAAGATCGGATGTGGACAATTAACTTAAGTTCCTGACATATTCTAAAGACATTTACACATCTCACCTTACGAGCCCAAGTTGAACAATTCGATGCGCTATCTCGGCTCGAAATCCCACGATGAACGTCAAGCTCGTCAAGGTGAATGTCTTTCTATAGTTTCGCGTCTAGCGGCCCACTAATGAGCGGTTTAGGGCTTGTTTGGTTAATCCGAGCATTTCTGGAATAAGATACTACGAGATTTCTTGTGCATGACAATTAGGGTTTAGATTAGTTAAGTTCATTGTATGACCTATTCGTAATTAATAAAAACGGTGATTTGGTACTAATTACCCTAAATCGTTGGTTCTTAGGCTAAGAGAATCATTAGGTCTATTTGGTTTGTTAATCAAAATTCGACCCATAGTCTTGGCTTTAGGTAGGTCTTCTTTAAGATACAATTATCTTGATTAGTTAGTGATAGGTCGGCTAGATTGGGGCCTTAGATGGTCTGTTTACAAGGCTAGACCCTAAGTTTAAGTGATCAGGCAGATTTAATAGCTCCTTGAGGGTATCTAATCAAATACGTACGGTTCGATTTATCTCTAAAAGCTTTGTTAGAGTTTTGTTGAGGTTTGATACTTAGAAATAGGTTTTCATGTGTAAGTTTATAGGAATTTCGAGTGTGGACATGCATATTCATCATATTTATTTAAAGTTTCAATTGTAACGCCTCATATTTTTACCATCTTATCATGCCTCGAAAATCGGCACCCGAG
The DNA here is from genome assembly GCA_021015155.1 of Magnolia officinalis. Lineage (NCBI taxonomy): Eukaryota > Viridiplantae > Streptophyta > Magnoliopsida > Magnoliales > Magnoliaceae > Magnolia > Magnolia officinalis. Next base: position 34,978,103 of record JAJHSJ010000004.1, on the reverse strand, counting down.
TACGAAGACTCCGATTTCGAGTTCCCAGGTGTGAACCTAGCAAAAATGCACACGGGCGAGTTCTCACATGCTTGCGCAGTCCGGTTAACATGATCAATAATCATAATACTTTTAAATCAGCGGCATCAAAAGTTAAGCAAAGATAACTAAACCTAGAAATATATGACTAATATTCAAAATGTACAATTCCAAAAGTGGTGTCCACCCAATGGGGGTGAAACAAGCCACAATAAACAAACATTTAACAATACCAAACCATGGAGTCCACCCAGCTGGGGACTCCAATATACAGATCCTCAAAATGTACAAATAGAAAGAAGTGAGTCGCTCCACCTAAGCCTGCCCATCCGACAACTGGAAGTACAAAGCGTTATAAACAAGGTCCATTAAGTCTCGTCTAATGTGTTAGTCTCGGTGGTACCTGCATCAATAATATTGTCCGGTTGGTGTTTTATGACACCGTCCCAGGTGGGAGTGAGTATCTAACTCAGTGATGCCATTTTCAAAGTTAAACATGTTATCAACACCATCAACATAGGCAATGATAGCATTGCAAAATAAACAATTCCTAAGTTAATTATTTAAATGCATAGATGACATGATAACATGTGTAATGGTTGACCCGCAACACGACCAAACAATGTTTACCAAAATGATCTCTCCACATAATAATGAGCAACTCCTGATGGGTTACGAATTGACCCATAGAAGGATCTGATAGGGAAGCAACTTGATCTATCACTTAGCCAAATCATTTTATCCTGCTCCTCTCGCCAGTAAATACAATTGAAGACGGTGAAGAAGCCTCACAAATTCCACCATTTCCTCATTTATCAATCTCTTCAACAAGGAGGGAACCAAACTACGTTTCCAATAAAAGAGAAGCATTTGGACACCAAAATGTTCTTCTATTAGGAGATGCAATTCTTGGGAAAACGACCTGAAGATGAGAGTTCCCAATCCACACATCCTCCCGAAAATGGATTCTCTCCCCATTCCCCAGAAAGAAGCCAACCCCAGCTCTGATTTCTTCATTTTGCGAAGAGATTCCCTTCTACGAACTAGAAGCCCTGCAAAGAGTGGAATCTTTAACCCGCCATCCCCCATCCTGGCATCCATATTTATACTTGTAATGAGCTCTCTCCACAACAAGTCTTCCTCCTCCCAATTCTTCCTCTCATCCCACCCCTACAAAAAAAAACTCTTCTTAGCTTTTCCAACCTAGCGAGAACTGACTTGGTCATATGAAGAAGAACACGAAGTACAAAAGGGAATTTGATAGAGCAGACTTTATGAGAGTTACCTGCTCGCCAAGAGATGAGTACCGGCATTGACATTTAGCTAACTTCCTTTTGAACCGCTCCACCACCTTGTCCCACAAGTGGTTTGCCGATTTCCCAATACAGAAAGGAAGCCCTAGATAAGTCAAGGGAAATGTCCTCTCTCCAGTATGGACAACCAAAAAACCCTTGCCAACCGAGCGACCTCCTCCCTAGACATGCGAACTTCCAAAATCTCGCTCTTGGTTACGTTCAAGTTGAGACCTATATAGCTTCAAAGTATAGGATGATCATTCTCAACTTTTCCACCGTAGCCTCCTCAACTTCACAAAAGAGAAGAGTGTCATCAATGAATTAGAGATTGGAGATTGGGGGATTCACCTTATCTATCCTAAACCTACGAAAGAGGCCAACCTCCTACCCTTTAGCTAACATCCTTCCCAAGGCCTTGACCACCACCACAAACAAATGGGGAGAGAGAGGATTGCCTTGCCTTATTCCCCTCGAAGGCTTAAAGTACCATTTGGGAGATCCATTTACGAAGTCGGAAAAGTGAGCTGAACTGATACACTCTCTAATCCACCACCTCCATCTCGGCCCACAACCCATTAGTCTTAGCATGCAATTGAAAAACTTCCGGTTGATGCGATTATGAGCTTTCTCCAAATTTAATTTACAAACTGTCTTTACCTCTGTCCTTGTATTAAGAGTTGACGCACTTGTGTGATATAAGAACACTATTAATGATCTCTCCACACAATAAAGGCACCCTGATTCTTAGATAAAATTCTCACCAAAACTGCTCGAAATCTTAAAGCCAACGCAAGGATCTTGTACAACTCTCCAATCAGGCTAATCAGGCTGAAATCTTTCAGGTGTTCCTCTCAGTGACCTTTGGGATCATGGCTATGAATGGCGCTCCTAACTCCATCGACAAACATCCCCCTTGTATAGAATTTTGACATGAAGCTCATGATATATTCCCCTTTAACCACCTCCCAGAATTCCTGATAGAAGGCTAATGGGAAACCATTACGACCCGGGCCCTTATCCTTTTCCAAAGATTCCGCAACAACCTTGACTTCCTCCTCCGAGAACGGCCTCTCAATAGATGCAGTTTCAACTTTGGAAAGACGACAAATCTTGAGCTCATCCATCAAGGGCTTGTATAATTTGACCACCGATATGCACACCCGATCTTTTTCCTTGATTCTTTTGCCATCCTCAACACCACCACCAATCTTACTGCATCTTGCATGCGCCGTGACGATACTATGAAATAATCTAGTATTTTTATCCCTCTCTAACCAAGTGGACCTCGACTGCTGCTTTCATTTGATCTTTTCCTCCTTAAGATGACTCTAATGTTCTTGAGATAGCCACGCCCTTTGGTTCATTTCTTCCTTTGATACCTCTCAAGTATTCCTCCTTTATATTGAGGGCATGAATTCCTTTCTGTAGATCATCCATCTCCCCCTAGTGCCTCCTCAAGAACTTCATCTTCCAAGAAATGATTTTCCCTTTAAGAAGCTTCAGCTTCTGACTTATCCAAAACTTGGCATAATCCTCAATGGTAAGGAAATCCATCATTCTTTAATGAGGTCATCAAACCTTTCCACCTTTAACCATGATAGCTCGAACTTTGGCCCCCAACTCTCCACCTCTACCTCTAGCAAAATGGGACGATGATTTGAGACAGGTTTTAGCAACCCTCTTGAAGAGGCCAATGGGAATTTCTCCACCCACTCTATTGACAACAAGAATTTATCTAACCTAGACATCACTGGCTTAACTTGCCCAGTCGACCAAGAATACTTTCCATCCGCCATCGAAAGGTCCACCCACCCCTGCCTGTCAACCCACGATGAGAACTCCTCCATACCGCGTGTAATCTTGCCCTTGTTGGACTTTTCAAAAGAAAATCTTGCCATGTTGAAGTCACCTCTTATATTCCAAGGGAAGACAAACCTCTCACGCATGAAATTGAGCTTCTCCCAGAAGTCGCACTTCCTCACAACTTGATTCGGCCCATACACTGCCATGAAGCATCACTGGAATCTAGACATAACATCCCCAAGAAACATCGACAACGAGGACCCTCCCCAATAAACCTCCTTGGCCTAGATATTAGAATCCTAAGCCACCAGAATCCCCCTCGAATGACCCAATAAACTTAGTAACCACCCACTCCTTTGAGGACACTTCCCATAGAGAATCCATGAGCTTTTTGTCGATGGCTTGCATCTTGGACTTCTGGAAAGAGTTCACCCCGTGGCTTCCACCTATGGTAGATATCTTTAATTTTTCTCCTCTTTTGCAGCAACCCAACCCCCTTACGTTCCAACATAAAATCTTCATTTGGGCACTAACTTCCCCTCCTTCCCTTCTTAGCTCAAGACTCATATTCCCTAGCTAAGAAATTGACATCTGAAATAAGACTTACTAGCTCTCTCTGGCCTCCAGGGATCGTTGGATCTTCCTTTGAGGTGGAGGTTAAGGCATTTGACTTACCTTCTCCTTCACGAAAAGGAATAATACATAATAATCTTCTACCTTGTCGCCAAAAGCAATGCCCACCATCCTACCCACTTGGTGCATCGCCACTTTAAGCCATCTTTTTCTGCTAGCTTTCACCATTTGGTCACCGAAACTGACTTCCTTAGCAATCTTGATGACGTGTGATCTAGACTAAATATGATGCAGAGAAATTATAAACGTATTAAAGAGCAATTCAAAGCATAAAATATACTTACCTACCACAAATCTAAGAAAATGAATAAACAATAAAATTCAGATACCAAGCTAAATCACAACACCATAATAAACTAAACTATGTAAAATGAATTTCAAAGGGTCAATGGAAGGTAGAACTTCCACTTTAGCATAGGCTTAGGTCTAATTCAAAGGGGCTGATTTGGTCTCTCTAGGGTTAAGGATTTAATAATCTAGGGTAAGGGTTTGAGAATGTAAAGTTAAGGATTTGAAAGGAATTAGGACTTTGGAAGGATTTGGGAATTTAGGATTTTATAGGAAATAGGGAATTATGATTTCTTAGGGAATTGGGGATTAGGGCTTAGGAAAATTAAGAAAACTAGGGTTTATAGGTGAATGGGAGCTAGGGTTTTAGGCTAGAGTTTAAGGGAAAGGAAGAAGAAATGAAGAAAGGGAAGAAAAACGGAGAGAAAGGGGCTGACCATACGGTTGTAAAGCCCTGTCTGTACAGATGTACGGACTGACTAGTATGGACATGTAGTGCGAACGTGTAGGGGCTGATGGTGATGGGTTGGGTTTGGTGGAGTGAGGAATAAGAAAAGATGGGTTTGGGGCAATGAGTTTAGGTTTAGAAGGAAAGAGTAAAGGGATTTAGGGTTTGGAGAAGAAAAGTAGAAGAAAAGAAGGATTTGAGAAGAAGATTAGAAAGATAAGTGAGATACATTTTCAAAGAGAAACAAAGATGATAGATTATGCCTCAAACCTTGGCATCCCGCCATCAAATCTCCATTCACAATAGATTTTCTATCTCAAAGCAAGAGAGGGTTTTTATTTTTATTTTTATTATTATTTAAATAATTCAAAACGTTCAATAATGGGCTAGGGTTGAATGTCCAATCTTTTTATAGTCTCAAGAGGGGCTTTTTACAAAAAGGCACTCAGATGAAAATCCTCACATAAGGACGCTCAATGAAATGACATTTGTTCTTAACCCACTAATCTTAACAAAGTATCAAAACAAATCCAACATGAATAATCAACCAAATAAAAGAAATAAATCTAAAACATCCTAAAGTCTATGATAAATGTGATCTAAGATCACAATGATCTAACCGTCCGATCAAAGCGTCCTGAAGATCCAACCGTCCGATCAAAGTGTCCTCAAGATTCAACCGTCCGATCGACATGTCTTCACAATTCAACAGCCCAAACTCCTCAATAAGCAACCCACGTGCATCTTCCTAGTGAACGGTCTTTGAAGATACTTGATTATGGGGTCTTCAATGTGGCCCACTTGGGCCCATGTAGTGGTCACCAAGCCAAAGTGAAATTGGAGTTGATCTCCTCATTTGGCATACCCTGTAAGGTGCTTGGATGTCCTCATAAAATATTTGGATACTAGAGAAACACGCATCCACAACCACCCTTCGCTGGTGCCTATGAGGAGACATCCCCATTGGTGCCACAGGTTGTCCTATGAGAGGGTCCATGACAGTTGCTTCATGGACTACGGTAGACGAGCGTCACACGTCCCTCATCTTGTTCGGTACTCTGCTGGAGCACAACGGTGTCCGCTATTGCCACGCCTGAGCTCCCCCTTGTCGGTGATCCAATGACCTCTACCCCCACTTCGACCTCCGTCTTCCTCCTAACAGCCCTTGGATCTTCCACCACTCGAATGGATGCTCTCTACCTTCATGATCAAAATCATCTTCGGAGCCACTATCAACTTCTTTCTTTTGACAGACATCCGAGCCACCCTTACCTCCAATCCTAACTCTGTTGTTGGATTGATCATTAGCATCTCGGCGATACAAGAACCGATCATCTTGAACGCACTGAAGAACCATAGCTCCAATGGTATCCCCCATAGCTAGTACCACTCTCTCACCCACCCAAACACTGATCTCTCTTCCCACCGATACAGCTGCTTGTATCGCTTCACAGGACCATCGTTGAAGAGAGCTCCGACAAGCATAACTCGGTCGATCTCCACTATTTATCTAAGGGATAACTAGAACTCCGACTATGATAGAGGCTTGAGAGAATAGTCTGCTTCCTCACTCCCCCACTATCAAACAACCACACCTTTACCTCCTTCAGGGTGGTTTCGGCCCTCGCCTCCACCACTACTCCATTTGAGACTCTCTTGAGCATTCTCTATCACCTTTGGATTCATGAACACCGTCAGCCCTGCCTTGGTCGACTCCCTCCATCGCCTCTGCTCCTTTGCATCTTACACTCCCTCACTAGGCATTTCTCTAGCTTCTAGGTCCCCTCTAGTAATCCCCTCAGACTACTACATCCTTGATAGATTTCCTTCTCGATGGAGCTCTTCCCTTGCTCTAGATGTGCTTTCCACCCTATCTTGCTCTTCCTTTGAATCCCTCCATAGCCATCACTCCTTCGAATCCTGCACTCCCCCACTAGGCGTTTTTCTGCCTTTCAAGTCCCCTTTGACAATCCCCTTGGACCATCACATCCTTAAGGGATTTCCCTGCCCTAGCTTCTTGACGGAGCTCTTTCCTTACGTTAGATGTGCTTTCCACCCCATCCTGCTCGCCCTTCCCTATTGCCTTCCCCACTCTCCTTTTTCTCCACCTTTGAAATATGGTGGTTTACTATCTCTAGACCGTACCTGGCCCTCTGCACTGACAACTGTTTGTCGTCGAAGCTCATCCAATGCAACACAACCACCGTAAAGTTGTCCTCCACCCTCTCAAACTGAACTAAGGCAAAACCCTGAAGTTTCCCTGACCCCCTCTCCCTGAGAATAACCACCTCCTTCACCTCTCAAACCTTTTTGGAAACCCTTATGAAGTTGAGTTACATCCACCCATTTGGGAATTTGTCGATGAAGAGGGTGGGGAACACAGGATACGACCAGGAGGATCCACCTCTCACTACCTTATGGGGTTTCTCCACCCGAACCCAATCCCCTTCTTAAAACACCCTCACCTCCTCTCTCACCCACCATCTTTGGAGGAGCCCCTCTCCCCTTGTACAATGTTCCATCCCTGACATCTCCTCCCCAATCTTCTCCTTCCCTTCACATCTCTAGCAACATGCTTAATGCAGGAGCATTTTCACACCGGGCTCGAGTGGGGCCGCTTGTGGGATGCAGGGGCACACTCGGGGTGGGTGCGGCCTACGGAGGAGGTATCGTGTTCGAGACTCCTCACCGGGGGTGATTAATGCGCATTTCACACCAGGCCCAAGTGGGGTAGCCCGTGAGATGCGGGGACACACTCGGGGTGGGCGGCCCATGTGATTTGGGGCCCACGAAGGGGGTTCAGCCGAGGTCCTAAAAACCCATGAGATGTGGGGCCTGGGCTATGAGATAAAGGGATTAATTCGCCATACTCTAACAGTTCGAGCTTTTAGAGCAAGTGGTTGATTGTCCTGCATCAAATTGGTATCAGAGCGGGAGGTCTCGTGTTCGAAACTCCTCACCGGGGGTGATTAATGTAGGGGCATTTTCACACTGGGCTTAAGTGGGGTCGCCTGTTGGATGCAGGGGCACACTCGGGGTGGGTGACCCATGCGATTTGGGGCCCACGGGGGATGTCTCGTGTTCGAGACTCCTTACCAGGGGTGAGTAATGCGCATTTCACACCGGGCTCGAGTGGGGTAGCCCGTGGGATGCGGGGACACACTCGGGGTGGGCGGCCCAAGTGATTTGGGGCCCACGAAGGGGGTTCGGCCGAGGTCCTAACTCATGAGATGTGGGGCCTGGGCTATGAAATAAAGGGATTAATTTGCCACTCTAATAGTTCGAGCTTTTAGAGCAAGTGGTTAATTGTCCTGCATCAAATTGGTATCAGAGCAGGAGGTCTCGTGTTCGAGACTCCTCACTGGGGGTGATTAATGCAGGAGCATTTTCACACCGGGCTCGAGTGGGGCCGCTTGTGGGATGCAGCGGCACACTCGGGGTGGGTGCGGCCTACGGAGGAGGTATCGTGTTCGAGACTCCTCACCGGGGGTGATTAATGCGCATTTCACACCAGGCCCAAGTGGGGTAGCCCGTGGGATGCGGGGACACACTCGGGGTGGGCGGCCCATGTGATTTGGGGCCCACGAAGGGGGTTCAGCCGAGGTCCTAAAAACCCATGAGATGTGGGGCTTGGGCTATGAGATAAAGGGATTAATTCGCCATACTCTAACAGTTCGAGCTTTTAGAGCAAGTGGTTGATTGTCCTGCATCAATGCTCTTTGATTCTACCCTCCCTGCTTCTCTTTGCAATACTCCTTGCTGAACCCCAACGATGATTCCCCAAACGACTACGCTTCCTCGGCCAACTTCGAATGTCTTGCTGTTTAATTTGCGCTTGAGCTGGTGCAATCACGCCTCTGTCATCGACGTTGAGGTAGATGCAAGGTATTCTGTAACGATAATGGTGGCAGTAACAACCACCATCGTTACCTTTTTTATACAAGATGTAATGATCGTTATGGCCCCCATAACAACCGTTACGGTGTCTTTTTTCTTTATTGAAGAAAAACCCAAAAGATCTGTATTGGCCCTGTAATGGACTGTTACGGGGCCATTACGGCCTTTGCGAGGGGCGTAACGGGCCATCACTGGAGTTCTAACAGTGGCTATGGGTCATTATTTATTTATTTATTATTATTTTTTTTCCATAATGGCCATTACGGCTGTTATGACCATGTAACATGTAACGGTTGCCACCGTTATCTTTACATAATGGCCTTTACAACCCTGTAATGGATGTTACGACACACCATGGGTAGATGGTCTCCCGCACATCCCGTTTCCAAGCCTGACCCTTGGCTTCCTTTGGTGACCAAGCTCTAGAGAGGGTTTTGTAACTCGACCTTGCAAAATCCCTACGAGATGATCTCCCTCTTGAAATCCGTCTCGAGAACCTTCGATATTGCTCCCTCGAAAGATCAATCGAGTGCTTCGAGCAATGTCTCATCTGCTCTCTAGGGCCATAATCGTTAAAGGATTAGAAAGTAGCAACGAGTCTCTTCTAACGTGTTTGAACAAAGCTTTTTGCATATATTTTGCAACCCGGGACTTTCCCGAGTCCCACCTAGCTAGCTTGTGGACTTGGTCATTGGGTCAGGAAAACCAGGTGAGTCCTATTTTTGTTTGTGACTCCGCCCTAGTATCTCGAGTCAACTCCAAACTTGGTTGACTTGGCCTGATTTCAACTAGTTAGCCGACTCAAGGATAGGGAAATTTGTTAATTTTAACAAGTCCAAAGTAATGACTCTCACCATGGATTTTGGAAACAATAATTGTGGCAAAAAATCTAGATCTGACCTGGGTTGGAGATGGTTTGGTGCAATAGATCATCATCATCCAAGCCTTAATCTCAACTAATTGGGGTCGACCACATGAATCCTTTCATGCCATTCCACTCTATAAAGTGCCATACTTCAGTTAGACCATAGGTCATCAAATCTTTTCTCAATACCTCCACCAATGTATTCAATAATGGTAACGTGGCCATAACAGCCACTGTCATACTGTTATGATATGGGCCGTAATGGGCGTTATGGCCATTAAAAAAAAAAAAAAAACTACAATGACCCCATAATTATGGCCCTGTAACGCATAATGGTAGACACCATTACTGTTACATTACAACCGTTATGTAACTGTTTTTGGATACCTTGACCTCCACCTACGTCCTTTTGGGCTTTCCCTTTGCCCTTTTGGATGCTTCAACTTGTACGCACTCACTCCTTCTAACTGGAGTAGTTCTTGGTCTCCGTTGCACATGACCAAAACATCCAAGTCCAGTTTCCCTCGTCTTGTTACCTGTTAGTGCTACTCCTAAATTCCCTTGAATGCATTCATATATAATTCTATCCTTGTCTTCTACTCATCCATCCCGACATCCAAGTTTTAGCTACACATCCTATGGATATGTTGTCCCTTAACTGCCCAGCATTCTGCCCCATAAAGCATGGCTGGTCTTATAGCCATCCTACAAAATTTCCCTTTTAGTTTGAGTGGTACACAATGATCATATAAAAAATTCCAGAGGCACATCTCCATTTCTTTTAACCAGCTTGAATTCTATGGGCAACATCCTTCTCAATCTCTCCACTCATGAATTACTGACCCAAGATATCAGAAGTGGTAATTTTGGGAAACTTCTTAGTCAGCAATCTTTACTAATTCCTCTCTCCCACTCCTATTGTCACTAAAATGGCACTGCACATACCCTGTTTTAGTCTGCCCATTTTAAATCCTTTAGATTCTAAAGCACCTCTCCATAAATCTAGCTGTTTTTACACCTTCCCTCATCTTGTCAATCAATACTATGTCATTTGCAAACAACATACACCGGGAGATCTCTTTAGTAACAATGGTTGGTGCAACAGTTGTGGTCGAAAATCCAGATCTCATGCCTGCTGGTGGTGATGATTTGATAGTGGCGGCGGCTCTGATTTCAGAAGAAGAACGGAAAGATCGCGGCAGCAGTGGCACACTGAAAAACATTTGTTTCTAATTTCTGAAGAGGAAGAAGGTGGCGGTGGTCGTGGGCGGTGGGAGGATGCCCAAAACCCTTCTAACTTGGGGAATCTAACCCATAAAACATAAGAAAAACCTATTTATTGTTGTTATTAACTTGCCTGGTCAACTCAGGACTCGTGGGTTGACTCAGTGAGGTGATTGCTAGAGTCCTGAGCCAAGTCATGGTCAGAAAACTATGGCTTTTTGTACAGTCCATTGCACATCCTTTGGTGTTCCCCTTGGAAGAGCTAGCGACTATTTCTAATTTTTCATGATTCTTTTTTAAAAAAAAAAAAAAAAAAAAAAACGATGATAAATTTATTAAAAAAGGCCACTGCCAAAAAGGAAAACAAAGCTAAGAAAAATTACAACTCAACCCAACTCTTGGGAAACTGCTCAACAAACTTAGATGCATACACCCACTCATTGACAAATGATTTTGCCTTCTGAAAGATTGATAGCACCATTCGTTGCTTATTTCTGAAACATCAATCGTTTCTTTCTAGCCATATACACCAAATACCCACTAGCATCGACATGTGCCATACATATATCCCAACCTTTCCTTTTCCTCTGCCGTGCCAAGCCTAAAAAAATGTATCGATTGAGCCTGGAATCACCCAATCTACACCAAACAACCTGAAAAACCCCTCCCACATCTTACCCGCATAGGAGCAATGAAGGTAAAAATGATCCACAAATTCCACATTTTGATAACACATCACACACACATTCGGGAGGACCATCTTTCTTTTTTGAAGATTATCCACTGTAAGAACCTTCTTGCAACCAACAAGCCATTCGAAAGCAGCCACCTTCGGAGGAGCGCCAGAATACCCGTATAAACGATGTGGGACAAATTTCTTCTGCTAGATTGCCACCATTCAAGACCTTATATAATGACTTGACCGAGAATCTTCCCGACTTGCCATGCAGCCATTTCAAAGAATCCTTTTCTGAAAGCACTGGGTGGACTTTTAAGAGCAAAACAAGCAAGTTGGAAAGCTCGACAACTTCTTCATCATACAAATACCTCTTACCCAATTTTCATGTTTGTTCCAAGAACTCTTGGACAGATCAGTTCTCTATATTTCCTTAATCCTTCCATTTAATTTCTTTTATCACTTCATTCATGTGGGCTGAGCGGACTGTCAACAAATGTGAGAGGCTACCCCCCAACGCACACACACACACACACGCACATGCACATAAAATGTGTAATGCTTGAATACGTATGCATGTGTAATTCACCTAGGCAATTCAGCAAAACCTATTTCATAAACAATGTTGCAAAACCTATTTTGTAAACATAAACATTATTCTGAAATATTTTCTTGGGATATATTTGGGAGTGAGGAGTCCTTAGGAAATTGATTTTTATTTTCCACGGATATGGTGTTTTTCGCTATTTGTATTGTAAAAAGTAGTGATGGAAATTGACTGTCTTGAGCACTTTTACTTTAAAAAGTAACTTAAAAAAAAAAAAAAAAAATTCATCTTAAAAAGTTAATCCATGGGCATTCCCACGATGACGAGACACCTCTTGCGGTGGATCATTGACCTTAGGGGCTGTCTGGATTAGTGGAAATAAAAAAGTAATTGAGGAAAGGAAATTGATTTCCTTGCATGTGACCGTTCCTCCTGTTTGCATTAGACATGAGTCTGAGGAAATTGATTTCAATTTCCTTTTCTTCAGATTTCCTCATTAAAAGGTCATTTTCTTTTTTAGTCTCAAACCTAAAGAAAATGTAACATTTTCCTTTTGCACAGTTTTCTTCAGATTTGATGTTTTCCTTTCCTCAGTTACTATTGAGTTCCACTAATTAGGTTCATTTGCATGGAAATCAAACTTGAGAAAGAAACGTACATTGACACGTTGCCCTTTTAAAATTTCCACTGTTTCTTCTTTGACTGACTTCCAGGAGGGTTTTCCATAGCTAAATTTAGATGTCACCCTACCCAAACAGCTCCCTTAGCACTCATCCTTCTTTGTTTTCAGATAAAATGGTTGGTACACCATTTTCTGATGTATAGTTGATCATTCACCATCATTTCGAAAAGGATCTTGAGATCATACCATGCCTAAGAGATGGCATTTCACTACCCAGAAATCCTTTCGAGAGTGGGCCATGTATGGTTGATTATGCACTGGATAATGGTGTATATTTTACTTTGCATTGGCTAATTTAGCACTAGAAGCATGATACAGATCTCATGTTGTGTTTTAACACCATGTCACTGTCTGCTATTTCTAAATGCCTACCATTGTTCAAACCATTATAGTAGCTTAAACCTCTACATTGGACATTGCTTAGAAAACCCCCACCATGTTACTGATATAAGGAAAAAAAATCCGACAATGATCCATCCATTCGTCCGACATCACGATCTTCTCTGTTCTATTGATCTGTATGTTATAGACATAGAACTTGAAGTGCACTCCCCAGTCCGACTTGGATGCGAATACAATCTGTTTACCATTGAAGAAGAGTGGGATGTTCCTTCTGTGATGTTTCATTCCTTCTATCTGAAATCTACGTCTCTTCTGCCATTTCACATTGTCATAGTCTTCCAGTACCCAAATCACCATTTTGCCTCGTGAAACTTGAAGCAGATTTATATAACTGTCTATTGATCCGAACCATACATTTGAGTATCCTCCGATTGGTAAAGCCTGTACTCCTTGCGGTAACTTGATTGTCTGAGCATGTTCTTTCTCTATGTGGAATGCGACGATGTCCCCCAACTCCCTTAGCCAATGTAGAGCCCCATTGAAGAAAATGGGTCCCACCATATTCAAGAACTGACTTGGTTCGCAAGACAATATCTCGTTTGACATTCTCCACTTGCGGGTCTCTGAAGATAATATCTTAAAACCGTAGACACTTGAATCCACTGTCTGCAATGTCAGATCGACGCAAACCACTCTATAGTAACTCATTGGGAAAAATACTAGGATCGGCAGCTAATCCGAACCGAGTATAGGAATTAGTGGGCCCAGAACTCCAAAGAACTCGTAGGGTCTCGGTCGTCAGATTATATACACAGTACTTGGGGCGATTATTGGAGCTGCTATGGCAGCACAGGAGAAGTCCATTACAAGAAGCGACTATTGAAGTTCGATTCCCGAGTCGACGGGTGTTGGGTGTGTCGATCACACCATTAATTTCTAGAGGTAGATATGTGACCTTTCCACCCATCAGATCTGAAGTGACGTGGAAGAGTCCTAGGACGTACCGAGTTGATGTACAAGCTTGCATTACAGTGAAATGAGGATTGGAGATCAAATGGTACCACCTTCTGTTGGTGCACCTGAGCTGTGCAAGAGTCTTTACGGGTAGGCGAGAGAGAATATCTGAAAGCAAGTAGTCATCGATGTAGTCCATGGCTTCCTGCCCTGGCCTGAGAGGTAACAACAGATATAGAGATTTTCAGTAAATGGAGTAGATAGGAAGCTGTATAGATGGATGGTGATGTTTTTTGTGGGAAAATTTTCACTTTTTGATCCAGACCATTCATCCAATGGTCCAAAATTGGCTTTGATCTGAAAATTGTAGGTGTGATATTGATGGTCTACCAAGCAAATCCCAGCCATCCTGTGGGTAGTCGGCAATGGCCAGTTAAAAATGGTCCACTCAGTTTTTTTTTTTTTCAAAGCTTTTCTACCTTTCACAAGTTGATGAAGAGAGGCATAGGAGAGACAAAAGAGAGGAAAAACAGCTGATTAGTATGTTGTTTAACAAACATAAACAACATACTTATCTTCTTAATAAGTAGAAACTAAGATAAGCTACTTGTGGCATAAGTAACTTATTTTAAGCAACTTACGATCCAAACGGCCATTTGTATACCACCAAATAAGTTACTTTTTCTACTTACAGCAGTAGATAAGTAACTTATTTCAGATAAGTAAGTTTGGTTTATGATTAGTTATAAGTAACTTTTTTACTTAAAAGTATTTAATCACTCCAGTTAATTTTTAAAAAAAGCTTTTCTACTTTTCATAAGTTGCTGAAGAGAGGCAAAAGGGAGGAGAAGCTGATAAGGATGTTGTTTACCAAACATACATATCTTCTTAACAAGTAGAAACTAAGATAAGCTACTTGTAGAATAAGTAACTTATCTTAAGCAACTTACAATCTAAACGCCCCCTAAGTTAGAAAACCATGTTAATAAAATTTTAAGTGAAACTTCAAGTGATGTTAAAAGACATTATACCCATAAAAATGTGTGTGTGCGTGCGTCCCTAAGTGTTAATAAAATTTTTAGTGAAACTTCAAGTGATGTTAAAAGACATTATACCCATATGAATCAAAAAATTAATAAAAATGGAAAATTAGGATTCACCAATTTTTTTTGTCACTTTTTACTTGAATGTTAATTCTTTTTTGCCACAAATTTACATTAATGCATAGGAATCGTGTGTGTGTGTGTGTGTGTGTGTGTGTGTGTGTGTGTGTGTGTTTTTCTATTGCAATTCATTTCATCACTTTTGAGTTTCGATTGGTCTTTTATTTCGGTCAAGATTTCGCTCCAAATTGAAACTTTTGATTCAATCAAGACCAAGAATTATCGAAGTCAACTAAGGAACAAAATTAGAAAAAAGGAAAAGAAAATGAAAAAGAAAGAACCATTCAAAAATAGATTTAAATTTTTTTTTTTTTCATCTATTTACAAATGTTTCCTTAATATTGGAGATATTATCAATGTTATCACCAAACTAAGTAACTTTTATAAGAGATTATTCTCAAAATATCCCGATACGATCGAACTGCTAGCAGTTTCTGTATCGTTGACTTGGTGATACTGACTATGCCTATAACATTGATAATATTATCGATAATGTTAATAATATCGTTGATAGTTGCAATATTAAAAGATTTTAAAAAATTAAGTCGAACATTGTGAATCTTTTGCCTTTGGGTGCAATTTTACATTGTTATCACATGTGAGTTTTTAATCGGGTTCATCTTCTACATGTATGGTCTAAATGATGGTTCTCACCCTATGGATGAAATGGACTGTATATAACAATATGAAGCTAACAAAGCTTGGGTGTTTTATGCCCAACGATTGAAGGCCTGCCTGCGGTATCAAAGGCCCACCAAAAGCAGCAAATGGCCCGGGAGAGCAGGTGCCTCAGAAATATTAATTATGGGGTTATTTGCATGTTAACCATACACTGGATCATTTACATGGTGAGCTACAATTATTAAGCAAGCCTGGGGGGAGAGCCTTACACAGGTGTGGGCCACACCTTTGGAATAAATGGACATTTGGATTAACATACAGGTGTGGCCTACCTAGTTACTGGATCAGCCTGTTTTGTATATGAGAGTAGAAGACTCCTGCCAACGCTACTTGGCCTATTTCTATGAGTTCGTTTGGATGCCGGTTAATGAGGTAAGCTGTAAATGATTTGTAGGGAAAATCATTATACTTTGCATTTGGGTGATTTTTTTTTTTTGTCCATCTTGGCCATTAATGAGGAAAAATCATTAATGAGGTAAGTTTTTTTGTCCATTGATGTAGAGCCGGTCACGGACAGTTTCATGGCCAAGATGTATATTGACAACATTTACTCTTTATCTCATCTATGGAAGAAAAGGTGGGATTTGATTTAAGGCTCTTCATTTAAAGGACTTGAAACAATTCACAGGGCTATCCAAACATAGAACAATCATTTACAACAAGCATCCAAACGACCCAAATGGGTATATTAGCTTTTTCAGACCTGATGAACGGCTCATGCATGTTGCCACGAGGGTAGGAAAAGGGCCGGACAAGTTCCTACAGTGAGAAACTAGGTGGGGCCCACTGTGATGTTTGTTAGAAATCCACTCCGTCCATCTGTTCTGTTCTCAAAACCAAGGCAGATCCAAAACTCTAAGTGGGCTGCACGACATGAAAAAGTGGGTAGGGAAATGCCTGCCATTGAAACCTCCCTAGGATCCACCTTGATGATTATATTCCATCCAAACCCTTCACAAGGTCATTCCTATTACATGAACCGAAAACACAAAATATAAGCATGATCAAAACTTTTGTGCCCTCACGAATGTTTCAACGGTGGACGTTTAATCGTCACTGTTTCCTATCGTTTGGTCCACTTGAGTTTTGGGTCTTCCTAACGTGAGCTAGCAAAAAGGATGGATGGGGTGGATTTCTCACAAACAATACGGTGGGCCCCACTTAGCTTATGACCGCAGGAGCTCTTTAAGGGGTATATATACCGGTCCTGTCTTCAAGTATACTCTTTCTGCAACTTAAAATGTATATATATTATCTCCATCATTTCATTATAGCATCCGAGCCATGCGGAATGAAAATTCAATAGAAATAATGCAGTGCTCCTACACTTGGACAGCCTAGTCGGATCATCTGGGCAATCCTTAGGCCCATCAAACGTTTCATCAGCAACCATCAAGAATCCCACCGATCAAAGCCATGCTAACCATCCCATCAATATAAACTATGAAAGAGATGGCCAAGATCATTTCAGCCATCTATTCGTTGGGGCCACTCATGAATATCTCAAGCTTAAAAAGTGAAGAAGAAGAAAACCACTTATATCATACAATCCTAACCATCCATCAATGATTTGAATGAAGAAAAGACTTTTTACCTATTGATTTTCCAAGCTTGGGATCCTCAGCTATCGCTTTCTTCAAAAAGCTGGGGTGTTGGGATGAAAGGTGTCGCATGGAATAGTTTGTATTTTTTCACGTCGGTGTACGAATTTCTACAGCGGCAAAAGATAATTTAAATTAATCAACCTTATCCACGGCTCGCCTGTGATGTTCGTCGCTTCTGCGGCGCCTCTGCCGCTTTACCTGGTGATCCGGACCGTTCATGTAGCAAGTGAAGATTTTAGTGATTAAAATTTTAACGTGGCCCAGTCATGTGGGCCATTCTACATGAACCATCCACATAGATGCTGTGATTTCTCTGTTTGGATATTGTGATTTATTAGCTTTGATGCATTCCACGTGCGGCGCACGTCCATCTTGCTTGAGTTTTTTCAAAAAAACCTTGCTTAAATAACTCACACGCGGCATTGAGGGATGATGGGAATTGTACTACAACGGCATGCCATTTGAGTTCTAGCTTCTAATGATCCAAACCGTTGATATTGTCTCTTAGGGGGCGTTTGGATCGTAAGTTACTTTAGATTAGCTAATTATGTTATAAGTAGCTTATCTTAGTTTCTACTTACTCGGCAGATGCGTAGCAAAAATATGTTTGGTTTACAATATCATAAGAAATTATCACTCGGGTATGTTTGGTCCCCCTCACATCCACCGTCCATCAGGTGAGGCCAACCTTTGCTGTGGACTGTTCATTGCCTGGGCCCTACCTTTGATGTGGGCTAACCTTTAATCTGCACGTTCATTATGTAGGGCCTACTATCAATGTTATTGTCCATAGTGTGGGCCTACCTTCAATATCAACCGCCCATCATGTAGATCCCACCTATGATGTGGGCTGTCCATCATGTGGGTTCCACCTCTGATGTGGGCCATCCATCATGCAGGGCTCGCCTTGAATATGACCACTCATCATTAGGGCCGACCTTTGATGTGAACTGTCCATCATGTGGGGCCTACTTTGATGTGGATAATCCACCATGTGGGGCCCACCATTATTAATTGCCCATCATGTGGAACCCACCTTTGATGTGGATTATCCATCATGTGGGCACCACATTCAATTCAGGTTGCCCATTGTGCCGGGCTTGCCTTGGATGTGGGCTATTCATCATTAGGGGCACCTTCGATGTGGACTATCCATCATGTGCTGCCTAGCTTCAATGTTCACTACCATCATGTGGAGCCCACCTTTAATGTGGACTGTCCATCGTGTAGGCCCCACCTTTGAAGTGAGTCATCCATCATACCAAGCTGCTTTAAAGGTGGGCTATCTATTATTATGAGCTGACCTTTGATGTGGACCATCCATTATGTGAGCCCACATTAATATGGGGTCATCCATCATGTGGGGCCTACTTTGATGTGGATTGCGTGTGAGCCCCACTTCGATGTGGACCATCCATGTAGTTCCTTTGATATCGACCTGGAGATAGCATCTTTTGATATGGACAGTGAAAGAGAAGTAGAAAAGTGATACGACTAAAAAGCTAAAGATAAAAAACTTACTGAGATATATAGCTTTGAGTACATAAGTTACTTTTACAATTATGCTTGCAAAACAAATTTAAATGAAGAAGTAAAAAAATAACTTATTTGGTAGTATCCAAACAAGCCCTTAGAATAGATGGCACATGCACCAAAAATCCCCATATGGAAAAACCACAAAACCTTTCAATAGTCAGCCAACAAAGAAATGGTTAAGGTTGTGTTTGGTTGCAACAAATATCATGAAATTTCAAACCAAATTAGAGCAATTAATCATAATGAAATATAGAGATGTTGCAACCAAACGCAACCTAAAAATGAAGGTAGAGCCATGGCTTCACCCAACCGAATGCATGTTACAATCTCTTGCACTGTATAACGCTTCATTTTACAAAAGGGCGTTTAGCCAAAATCAGGGCCAACCCATTCTTTTTAGTAGATGGACCTTCAGACCCATGCACTTTTAAGTCAGCGGGCTCGGGTTGGGTCTTTATGATTTTTTTATATATAATAGTTAGATCCAAGCCTTTCATTTCTTCAAAGGTCCGGAAAGTGAGGCCTAGGACGACTGTTGGGTGTAAAGTACGTGCCTGAACCTGATCTGTATCTGCCCAGGACTTGAAATTCTTATGGGCTGACCCAAACCGTTGTCAGCCCTTCAACCATGCACTCTTATATACGGAAACTTATCCAATCATCCACTTTGACGTTTAAAATCAGGGGTGATGGACGGGTTTGGTCAAGGTCAGGATAGGCCCGGGCCCAGCTTGACACTTAAGGTCCAATGCTCAAAGCCCAGCGTGAGCCTAGCACCTTTGCTCCAAGCTCAATCCCCCAAAAAGTTGAGTGAGCCCAAGCTGGACCTGGGTCCCAGTCTACGCCTGTCAATGGATCAGATTGACCTGACGATATGATCCGATCCGATCCATTTATAGTGGGTTTGGACCACTATACAGGTTTGACGGGATGAGTTTGGATCTTAAGATGCTGATATGTTTATAAACGGATCGGTTCTACATCCACCCTGATCCGATCCAACTAAGACTCAATCCAATTATTTCAATGAATGTTTCAATCTTAGCTATCCATTTAAAAGACCCAAAAGTAAAAATCTTAAGTTATTTCCTTGCCTCCCTTATTTTTTTCCCTCCGCAACTAGCAGACTACAAAAAAACAAAAAAAAACACTCTATTTAATGAATGTTCCAATCTCAATTGTCCGTCTAAAAAACCCAAAAGCAAAAAACCCTAAGTTATTTCCTTTCCTCTCTTGTTCCCCCCCCCCCCCCCCCCCCCCCCCCCCCCCCCCCCCCCCCCCCCAAAAAAAAAAAAAAAAACCCTATTTTGATTTTTTCGTTTCATGATTTTTTTTTTATAGAATGCTGTTTTTTGTGCCTGAAATTTCTATTGAAGTTTTTTTTTTTTTTTTCATATGTTGTGCTTAACCTGAAAAATATAATGCATATTATTTCTTTACTAGTTTTGTGTTATTTCATCGATGTTGTATTAGGACCACAAGTAATATATTGGATCATTATGTCCGAACCCAATCAACCTATTGATGAGAATATTGTTGAGGTGTCAAGCCAAATTAGTTCTCCTAAACGACGGAAATTGACATATAAAGTATAGAATGACTTTCATAAATATTGATCCCCAACTGATGAAGAAGTGGTTATTTGCAAGCATTGTAAGGGGAAGTTTGTGGGGGTAGTAATAGTGGAACTAACCATTTGAATAAGTACTTGACAATATGTCCGAGGAAAAAGCATATTAATATTTTTCAACAATTAATATTATTGAACAAAAATGTAGGCGAAAAAATATATTATTTGAAGAACTTTAAGTTTGATCAAGAACAAAGTCGTTTAGATCTTTGTCCAATGATAATGAAGCATGAATACTCATTTCATAGTTGAATATGAGTATTTTGAAATATTTGTGACCAATCTTGAACCCATGTTTAGATTGATTTCCCACAACACAGTTAGGGCCAATGTGATGCATGTTTACAAGCAAGAGAAAGAAAAACTCTATGAGTACTTTGATAAGTTCTCTTCTCGAATTGACCTTACCATTGACTTGTGAATATCACACCAACAAAATATTCGATATTGTTGTATAACTTTGCATTTCATTAATGACGCATGGGAATCATATAAGAGGATTCTTACTTTTACAATACTAAAAACTCATCACGATGCAGAGACTGATGTAGAGAGGGTCGCAGACAATTACATGGCCAAGATGGATCATAAAAGGCCCGATCGACAACAGAAGTGATCCGGACCGTCGGACCTTAAATCAGGCGTATCTTGCAATGTGGAATGAGTTATCGGACGTAAAATATATGATTTTGGGGTAGAACAAGCTACTTTAGCCACCCAACCCTGCTATGTTAGGTTGCCCAAGCCGGATTTGCGAAATACCACCAGATCGACGGTCGTTTCCCTATTTTAATTCCGTTTTTACTATAAATTGTAAGTTTTAGTTTGATTATAACTCTTCATCTGTTGGGCTTTAGGAGTTGCGCCCAACGCGAAAAGAGCTTAGAAAAATTAGAAGAACAACTTGGTGAATCCAAATAGGACACTTACTATTTTTGGCCGAAAATCTTGCGCACTATTAGATATCATGACCGTATATAAATAGTAAGTTTACTATTTATAGTAAGTCGCTAATTCTAGGAGTTTTAGTCATAGTTTGATTTTGATTTCTTTCCCATTGATTGGTATCCCTATTTAAAGGGTTGTGAACTCTTTTTTTTTTTTTTTTTTTTCATTCATTAATTAATTTCGAATTTATTAGAATTTATTTCTATTTTTTTGCTTTCTTTCCTCGTGGATTCGAGAAGTCTCTGTGAGGAGTCCAAAGAAGTTCCGTGGATTCGGAATAGTTATCCTCTTAAGGAAGACGGTGCTCGACCTCACGTCCTCCCCTACGTCAGAGACTCTATGTAGAATTGTCATGGGTAGTCCTGTAGTAAAATATTGATAAAAAATTATTCACCATCACTTTAGACTAGGGCTGTACATGAACCGGGCTAGCTCAATTAGCTTGCTCGACTCAGCTCGATTCGGAACTGAGTTCGGGTTGGGACGGGCCATTTTCTTCGGGCCGAGTTCGGATAGGTTCCAGTTCGACCTGACTCAGCCCGAAACCCTACTCGACTTGGCTTGACTCGGCCCGACTCGGCCTATATATATATATATATATATATTCCTAAATTCTTACCCAGTTACCCTAACCATTTACAACAATCCAGGCCGTCCAAATCGTGGGTCCCTTTGTAGATGGAGCAAAGTCCCAAAAATCTATGACAAAAGCCCTTCCCAAAAATCAAGTACGTTCAAGTTACCTGCCAAAGCCCTTCCCATGGAGTAGATGGAGAAGAGTAAAAAAATCAAGGCCGTCCAAATCGTGGGTCCGAAACTAGCCCGAACTCAGCCCGAACTTGCCCGATTGCTGATCGGGCTGGGTTCGGGCTGGATAAGTTGGCCTGGTGACCGGGCTGGTTTGGCTGGTGACCGGGTCGGGCTGGGTTGAGCCCGGTTCGACTCGGTTTGGTCCGATGTACACCCCTACTGTACAAGATGGCTTATGGGAGATAGCATGTATGCTCCAAAAATTACGAAAAAAGTGTGAAGTACATTAATTAATCACCATCAAGGAAGCAAAAGTTTCAATTTGTAGTAGCTCCAATAAAATTGAGGGAAAAAGAGTGTACCTATGGATGTTCTAATAAGGAGGAACTCCACATATCTCATGCTTGAGGCTGCTTTAGACTTTAGAAAAGCATTTTCTCGATTGGAGTAATGTGATTGTGACTTCAAGATAAATCCATCCAATGAATAATGGGAGATGGAAAAAGTTATTAGTAAGTACTTGAATGTTTTTTTTTTTTTTTTTTTTTAGTAAAGCCGCCAATAACTTTTCAGGTTCCAAATATCCAACTGCCAAAATGTACCTTCATGATATTTGTGAAATTTATCTTAAATTAGTTGAATGAAAGAAAAGTGATTGCAATTATGTTAACTCAATGGCAAATAGAATAAAATCAAAGTTTGATAAGTATTGACATAAATGCAGTTTGGTTTTGACAATGGCATTAGTTCTTGATCCTCGGTTGAAAATGGAGTTGGTGGAGTATTGTTACTTTCAAATCTATATATGCTGATAGTGTTCATTTCTATGTCAGCAAAATTCGACATGCAATGGTTGATCTTTTTTCTGCATATAAAGTTGTTGACTCGGATAAATCATTGATAGTTTTTTCAACCATTAGTGAAAGCAGTTGTAATAAATGTTTTTCATCGTCTAGTGGTATTTCTGATAATACTGAAAATATATAAATTTAGAGGATTTGATAAGTGATATTCTCATGCACGTCCCGATAGTCAAGCTTTCTTCTAAAAATCCGATCTAGATCAGTATTTGGAAGAGCTACCATTTCTCTGCAACCAAGAGTTTAATATATTAAGTTATCGGCGAATCAATAGTTCAAAGTTCTCAATACTTTCAAGAATGGTCTGTGATATTTTGATGATTCCAGCCTCGACTATTGCATCAGTGTCAACATTTAATAATGGCGGTATAGTGCTTGATAAGACTCGTAGTTGCTCACTTTCATCAAATGTTGTGGAGGCTTTAATATGTGAATAAGATTGGTTGCAACATCCTCAATAGAGTAAGTAGATTTTAAATTTATTTACTTTTAATTATTATTATTTTTTCATACAAAATTTTCTAATTATCAGTTTTATGTATATGTTAGGTGTTTCTTCTCTCACCATATGCACTAGTACAAGCACAAGTTAGAATTGTCATGGTTAGTCTCTTCAACTTGGTATAGAAAAATGTGTATAGTATTTTCTCATAATTGACATTGTTTTTTTTTTTTTTTTTTTTATTAGTTTCCTTTTAGACTATTAATTTGATTTGATGGAGTTGATATTTGATAGATTTTCTTGAAATTTGAGATTAGTCTTGAGCTCAGCATGAGCAGATGCCGATCTGTTAACAGGACTTGGATAGGTAGCTAGTAGATTCGACCTGTTGACAAATCCAACTGCGAGTCCGGATCCACTATAAAAGTCCAATGGGGTAGGTCTGGATTTTAAGATGTCAATCCATTTATAATCGGATTAGTTTTGAATCCTGAGTCAGCTCTGATCCATTGACAGGCCTAGGTCCCACCTAAAAATTGATAAAATTCCTATTTGTCACTTGAATGTTCCCAATATATCAATTGATCAAGTGGGTCACTCGTACACGAAGAAATAGACACCAAGGTGAATGAAATCCACGGCTTAATCAAAGATTAGAATGGCATATCTCACGACATAAGACCTACATATGAAGTAGACCTGAGCCCTAGCCTAGCTCGAAAAATGATCGGGCCATGTATGCCAGGCCCAAGACCAGCCCACGACCCAAGCTAATAGGTCCAAGAGCGTCCGGGCTCGTTGGTCCAGCCCATTACCATCCTTACTTAAAATCTGATGTTGATCTGAGCATCCAACGAGCCACACGTGTGCATAGAACGTGTATTTGTATAGGTGGACCTTCCACCAAAAAAATCCCTCTGATGGACGGTAAAGAAAGAAATAGAGAAACAGTAGACATTATATCCCTTATTTACAAGCAATCTTCCTTGAATATTTCCAAGGGTGAAAGTAGAAACAAGAATTTAGAAGCCATAAAATGGACGATCCAGATTGATTATAGTAGAAAAGATTCGATCATTTGTTTGGATTATCCATCATGCCGTGCCCTACCTCTCATTGTCGTTGATTCTCAAGAATCACTTGCAATAGATGTTTTTTCACCATCCGATCGTGGGGCCAGAGGAAGGACGATCTAGATTGGATACATGGATTCGAAATTAAAAAAAAAATGGACGGCTAGGATGAATCATGACAAAATAATTAGCGTCAATGACTTTTCAGGGGACGGCTGCTATGACGTGGCATGATCCGATTAACCCATTTCATTTGACCTACGCTCAACATAAAATTAACGGTTATGATGCAGCGAAAAGTGGGTGTGATCATGTGAATGCAAGTGGGGCCCACTGTCCTCGATTCGAAAAGACTACTGTTACGATACGTTGTTGGATCCATTAAAAAAAAAGCTACTCGAATTTTATGTTTTGCATGCATTGCTTCCAAAAAATTCCATCAGTTTGTGGGCCATGGAACGATTCAATTGATGCACGCACGTGCGATAGCCTACCATTCAATTTCACACGTGAAAGATACTTCTTGGATATTGCATTTATCTTCCACCATCCAGCACATGCAACGTACGTGAAAAGGATCACTGAAATGTGGGCCTATAAACGGGCCGATCGAGGCACCTTTTCTTTAGTGCTTTCTGCACACTCGTGCCTACTTGGCACATGTGTGATATCCGACATCCCGTTCATATGCACCACTCCATAGTTTGAAAACCCGAAAACTTAACTCAGCTTGAAGACTCGACCCTACTCGACTCCATATTTATTAATTTTAAATTTAAGAAATTTGGGATTAATTTGATAATTTAAGTAATAGAAAATACAAACACTGTCATCAAACCACTCAATCAGTGGTCGACCCAGTAGAGTTGACTGGGCCGAGTTTTGTGCCAGCATCGAGTCAGAACTAGGACCGAGTAGAGTCGACCTAGTAGTTGAGTTGACTCGATTACTCGTTCCTATTTAGCATTGATTGAGTCAGACCTAGGACCGAGTTTCCCAGCAACTCAGCTCAAAATCTGATGTAGAGCGGGTCACGGACACTTTCATGTCCAATATGTGGACTAGAGAAGGCTCGATCAGAGGCCGAAGTGGTTAGGACCGTCAGAACCCTAAAAAAGGCATATCCCACAAACAGAAATGAGTTATTTGACATACCATATATGATTTTAGGTAGGAGAAGCTAATTTAGCATCCCAGCCTGCTATGCCGGGTTGCCCACACCGAATTTGCGAGACTCGATACGATCGACAGTTGAAAATCCTTTTTAATTTCATTTTTACTTTTTATAATAAGTTTTGGTTCAATTATAACTCTTCGTCCTTTGAGTTTTAGGAGTTGTGCCTAACATGAAAAGGGATTAAAAAATTTAGGAGAATAACATGATTAGGCCAAATAGGACACTTACTATTTTTGGCCAAAAACTATGAAGTCTAGTAGAAATCCTGACCGTTTATAAATAGTAAGTATACTATTTATAATAAGTTACAAATATTAGAGAGTTTGGGTTGGAGTGTGATTCTGAAACTTCTTCCTAAATTTGGTATCACTATTTAAAAGGTTGTAAACTGTTTTTATCATCAATCAATCTATTTTCGAATTTATTAAAAATTATTATTTTTTTTTTTTTCTATTTTCCTCGTGGATTCGAGGAACATCTCTGGGGAGTCCAGAGAAGCTTTGTAGATTCGGAGTAATTATCCCTTTGAAGAAGATGTTGATCGACCTCATCATGTTCATCCCTGTGTTAAAATCTCTCCGAATCAAGTTGACTCAGCCAAGTTTTGTGTCGATCGAGCAAATTCTAGGACCATGCAACACACGTGGAAAACAAGTGGATATTTTAAAGAACTACATATAGTAGAACATTCAACATATATACAAGATTCAACTCGATCGAGCAAAAAGCTCCATCGGGTGAAGACGCTATCGATGCTATGTCAATTCAAGAATGAATGAAAAGTCCAGGTCTCGGATTAAACTGCCCTGGGTCTTCGAAGCTAAGCTTATTGATCTTTTCTCTCTAATTTTAATATTCCTTATAGCATAACCAGTTGAACATCTTTTCTCTTTAATTTAATATTTATTTATTATTTATCTTCTCTAAAAACTCGGGTCTCATTCATTTAATAACTTTGACTGTTTAAAAATCTTTTACTAATTCGATTTGAATCGGTACTTTAAATAGGATGAATCGGTACTTTAACCATTCGATTTGAGTTATATTCTATGACCCAAACACGTTTATATGACGAGCCTCACCAAAAAACTCTTGAGATTGAAATATCTCAATCTTTGATCATTCAAAGGGTAGGGAGAGTATCTCTGCTCAAAGATAAGAGAAATGATTGAAGGGTTAAAATATTCCTATCTAAAAGCTTCTATTTTTATTTTTTATTTTATCATCCCCCATTGAAGGTGAAGCCCATCCTATAAAAGGATTAGATCCTTGAAAGATGACCCCATATTCAAAAGATAAAATGCTAATGTATCATATAGCAATAGGTCAGGATGTAGCCGACCTCTTTAAACATTCATATGTTAGACAATAAACTAAGTTAATAGCTTGAGGCAGGTGCCAATGGTCTTAAATGAAAGGTTTTATAACAAGGTCGTGAGTCACAAGGTGCCCCTCATGTGAGCTGGTGGAACTTGTGTCACAGATCCCCTTGATAGAAAGCACACATGTTAGAGATATGAGCCATTCATTAGGTAAGGCACGTCCCGAACATGGCATGGACCAAAAATAATATTAGTAGAAAAATAGATAGTTGAAAAAAATAAAATAAAATGAAAATCTCCTACCTTTCAAAATCCACATAAGTGTGTGGATCACTTGATGAATGTACAATCCTAAATTTTGGTCTATATATAGTACCTTAGTGTGTTCTACCTTATGAATGGCTTGGATCATTGAAACATGCACCCTCCTGAATCCATAAACATGTGTGCCGCCACTTCACATGAGGAACCCTGATTGAATCAGGACCCTTGAATGTATGATGTTCCATATTAGAGATATAACGGGAGTATTTGTCATTTCAATCATAAACAGGGGGATTTAGGAGTGGTTGGTTTCAATTTCACGCCTTATTTCAAACCTAGCATAGATAATCTAATCATTTCGACCAATCGGTTGTTTCAGATCAGAATTTTCTTTCTTTACAAGTTTTAAAGATAACTAGACTAAGTAAATCATCTTTGTCGGATCAGAATTTTCTCCTTTTTGCCAATTTATAGATGATTAGACTAAGTAAATCGTCTTCATGTGACTAGTTCAAATTCCCAAATACATAAGTAGTCAATCTGAAGAAAGCTGGAAGGAATATTTCTACAGCTAAAATTATCAAGGAATCTCTTTCTAATAGTTGAAAATGGGAGTCACGAAATGTAAGGATTTTCTTTAGAATATTACATTGAAAAAATAGAAAGAAAAAAAAGATCTGAGTTGAAGTCATGGGCTCAATCATAGCCGAAAGTCTACAACAACGTTGACCCATTTGAATTGGCTAAGCCAATGGTTAGTGGTCTCACAGGCTTTCAAGTGTAAACATTAAATGGTTTTGGTAGACTCTTGGCGTGTTTAACGCCGAAATGGGCGAAAGCCAGTGGTACTGGTAACACCCTAACCTTATGATGGTACCGGGTAGATATGAGATCCATTGATGTGTTCATGGAATCCATTCCATCCATCATATGAGTCACCTCAGAAAGAACCCAAATACCAAAATTCAGCTCCATCTAAAACTTAGATGCATCACAATACATGGCTCATGTTGAGAGGGCACAACCACTATTAATTATCATGGGCCGACAATGCTGTTTACATGTAATCAAGGTCGTTTAAGCCCTTTATCCAGTCCAGATGAAGGGTTAGGCAAAAATTTAGGCCTTTTTGCGGACTGAAGTGACCCCTATGAAATTCAAGGGAGACGTAGTTATGGATCGGGTTGAATTTTGGGTCCTAGACTTTTAGGGTTTTTTGAGGTGACACATCATATAAATGGGTAGAATTGTGTGCATACATAACTTCAGGCCCACGACTTTGGTGCCACCATAAAGATAATACCGAGAGTAGGATGTATGATGGGTGATTAATGCATGAGTATTTTCACACCGGACCTAACCCATGGATGTGGGATTTTAAAGGGCATTTTCACACCTGACCTAACCCATGGATGTGGATTTTAGAGCAAGGAGCATTTTTATACTCGACCTAACCCCTGTCATCCATCGGGATATTTTGCTACTCCTAGATTCTAGATTCTGATACCATGTCAAATCACCACTTTCTCTAAAAGCTTAAGCTTTTTGAAGACGGCGTGTTAGTATTTATTGAGAGACTTTAACATCCCATGTATTTTCATATGTCAAACGCTACCAAATTATGACGTGAGGTACTTTGCAACCAATCCAACCCTTCATCAAGTGGACATGAGGCGTGCTGGCCATAAACAACTATTGAAGAAGGTGACCACACCATACTGTGCCTACACTAGATAATTCTCATATCTAGTCAGTCAAATCTGTCACTAAAATTTTCTAGGCCCCTTTGGATGCTTGTGGTTGGAATACATTGGAATCCAAGTTACCTAGATAGAATTGATGTGAATTGAAATCTCCAGTTATTTTTGAAAGCCTAGAATTGGATTGCATTAAGTAGAGCAGTTTTAATACCCCAAGTTAAAATATATGTGACATTTGATGTAATAATCGTAATTAGTCCATTAAAATATATACTTTGCAAAAAATAAGATATTTTGAGCCTCAAGTAAGCCATAAAAGTGGGACATTTCTGAAAATTAGACTATTTCTATCATTTGCATATGATTCTTAGCCTTTTTTGAGGATTTCAATTTATATAATTTTGATGTATTTCATTTCACATTAATTCTAATTACGAGCGCTTACCGTTAGCCAAATGATCCTTTTTGCCCATGTGCATTCATTTCATCGATTACAACCCTTTATCATCAGCCAAATGATGTTTGTTTGGTTTTTCAAAATGGATACTGATTACTTAATTACTACTATAATTATGAGGTAATGTCACTTACATTAAACTGCACTGATTGCATTCTACCATTATTTATTTTATACATGAATTTTGATAAAAATAATTTTGTTTTTTATATAAAAAAAGTAATGTTCACCATGTGTGGCCGAGTGTGATCATGCCTATTCTTGCCCATTGATTGGGCAGCTTCTATTTCTCTCTTAGTTTTATCTTTTCTTCTTTCCTAACGAGTGTGGGTGTTTTTTTTTTTTTTTTTTTTTTTAAATAAATTTAAATTTAAAATTTATAAATTATTATAATTATTTTTTTATTTTTAATTATTAGCTTGTTAGTACACAACACTGTCAGTATGCACTCCTATGTTAGCCACCCCCGTTAGGGATTCGATACCAAGACCTCAGTGTTGAAATGGGGTATCTTCACTCAGTGTACCGCTTGAGCCATGGATTAGTGTCTTGAGAGTGTGGGTGCTTGATTCCTGACCTATGGTACGGGGTTTTTTTAAATTTTCCGTTCTTTAATTATAATTTTGTTTTAGGGGTTCTGCTCTCCTTTTTTGTTGTATTTCTTTTGTACCTTGCCTTTGGTAATAATAAGAGAGAATCTTTTCTTGCTTTAAAAAGATATATATATATATATATATAGTGATTAGCATTTTTTAGTTACTTTGTTAGTTTATTTTACTTTTAATTTTATGATTTTTATTAAACAAATGCTCTAAAATAATAATGATAGCTCATTTACTTTTAATTGCATGAAAAATTAGAAAACCCAACAGGCTCGAAGAATACCTTGGATTAGAATTTGGTCACGGACACTATTTTTCAGCAACAATCAACTTCCTCTCTAAAGGCTTCGAACAATACGATGGATGGTGTGGATAAGACCCATACATCACGGTGGCCACTCAAAGCTCTTTCCCGTTTCCAACTAGAGGGAGGCAGGGGTAAGTTCTTGCAGTGCTCCGAGAGTATCATCATTTCTCAGCAACAGTCAATTTCCTCTCCAATGGCTTCAAATGGTAGGATGGACGGTGTGTATAAGACCCATACATCACGGTGGCTACTTAAAGCTCCTTCCCGTTCCCAATTGGAGACAGGCAGGGATAGGGTCTTGTAGAGCTCCGGGAGTATAATCATTTCTTACAGCGGTCAATTTCAATTTCCTCTCCAAAAGCCTCAAATGGTACAATGGATGGTGTGGATAAAACCTGTACATCACGGTGGGCACTCAAAACTCTTGCCCATTCGCAGCTACTTCAAATGGCACTATGGACGGTGTAGGTAAGACCCATACATGACGGTGGCCACTCAACGCTCCTGTCCGTTCCCAGCTGAAGACAGGTAGGGGTAGGTTCTTGCACTGCTCCCATATTATCATCATTTCTTAAGAAGGGTCAATATTCTCTCAGAATGTTTCAAATGGTACTATGTAAATTTGTGCCAGAGCCCGGATATCCCCTGTAGCTGTACAACAGTGCCACTCGTGAAGCGTTGAGCTTCCTTGAGTTGAGATGCATGAATGGTTCCGTAGTCTACATTTACACATCAGATTCATTTCATCGCCCTTTTCTCACGTGGTCACCCTGCCAACAAGGACGTCCGCCACACACCGACCCCAACTCTTTCACAACACCATTTATGTCATTGCTTTTATGATGACAAGAAATGTGTGGTGGTTACAAAGGGAATCTCTCATGACTTAATGCTGCATGACTTGACTCATGTACTTGCTCTCGACAGATGAGGCCAAAGGAGATTGCATAGAATAGGTGGGCATCCAGTCGAGTCTTACCGGGTTAGGTCCAACTCAACTCAATTTGGTTTTGCCAACTCTTTGTCTGAACTTGATCCGACTCGGGATCAAGTCCAGCAGGCCTGACTCGATCCGAACCGAATTTTGATCGGGCTGACCCGAATTGAGCCCGACTCGGTAAGAGAAACCGACTCGGTAAGAGAAACTGAGTCGGATCGAGTTGGGTATGATTCGGATTAGGCCACCAGCAAGGTTGAGCCAGGCAGTCCACCAGTGAGATCGAGCCAGGATGGGCCACTAGCGAGGTTGAGTCAGGGCAGGCCACCATGCCCTAAAACGATCTCTCCAAATGAATGGATAGTGTGGATACAACACAAACATCATAGTGGGCCCAAAGATTATGATGACGTCACTTGAGTAGCTAATTTGCGTCCGTTCACAGCCAGGGTGGGCCACGATCGAGGTCCCGATCTCGGTCGGACCACCAGCGGCTTGCACCTGAGCTCCCGAGCCAGGCCGAACCACCAACGGCTGCACTCGAGCTCCCGAGCCAGGGCGGGCCACCAACGACTTGCACCCGAGATCCTGAGCCCAAAACAACACAAAAAAACTTTAAAAATAAACATACCCGATGAATGGACGAGGATGACCGGTAAAGATCGGGTGCTGGGCTGCTGGCTGGCCTGGATTCCGATCGGGTTTGGTGCGGCGCAGGCGTGGGTAGGGTTAGGGTAGATGAAATGGTAAAGGTAAAAAAAAATAAAAAGTTTAATTTATACTACCCGATTTCGGTCCGAGTTGGGTTTCGGATCGGATCGGATCGGATCCGACCGGATTGGATTTCGGACTGGGTTACTACATAACCCGAACTCAACTCCGTCGGGATTCAGATTAGGGTGGGTCTACTCGATCCGAACCCAACCCTGGCATTCAGTTCGGGTTAAGTTGGACGAGTCGGATCCGCCGGATCGAGTCGGGTCCTGCCCTGCTCTAACCACACACCAACTATCTAGTTGGTGTATTGACATCAACAAGTTTTGTGGGTCCCATCATAAGGTATGTGTTATATATCCAAACTGTCCATTCATTTGGCAAGCTTGTCATAACGCTTGAGCTGAAAAATAATACAGATCTAAAGATAAAGTGGACCACACTGCAAAAAGCAGTGGAGGATTAAACGTCTACCATTGAAACCCTTTCGGGGGTCACAGAGGTTTTGGATCAAAATGATATTTGTTTTTCCTCTTCATCTAGGTCTTTTTGACATTATGAACAGATTGGATGGAAAATAAATGTTATGGTGGGCCCTACAAATGTTTTAACGGAGAAAATCATTATCCCTGCTGCTATTTTTGGTGTGGTCCATTCGAGATTTGGATATGATTCATGCTCTAAAATGATCTCTAAAAATGGATGAATAGTGTGGATGTAATAAATACATCATTTTGGGGCTATTTAACTTTGATATCCTTTGAACTATTCGGTACAACTCGGAGCTCGACTCTCATCTTTGCGCGACACGTACCTACACCAGCTATATCGATATCCTGCCTGTCTCTAGCCACGAACCGGCAGTTTTGTAAGTGGGCCACTTGTCGATTCCTTCTTTCATATCATTTTAAGATATGGTCATAAAAATAAGGTAGATCACATGCTAAGTGAACTACACCGAAGATGACCCTTGCATTAATGCCTTTAATGTTTTATGCATTTAATGCGATACAAGCTTATTAATTGGTGTGGTCCACTTGAGCATTGGATCTGCTTCATTTTTATGCATATATCTTTAAATGGGCTAAGAGAAGGGATGGACGGTGTGGATAAAATGATACATCACGGCGGGCCAACACATAGAACTGCCCATTCAGGGCTAGAGATAGGCGTGAGATGCAACTCGCGTCCAATTGAATTGCCTACTAGATAATACACTTTTATCATACTGAGTAAATTTGGTTGGGCCCACTATAAATGAATGTGGTTTATCCGTGCTGTTTATTTGTTTTTCCAACCTATTTTAAAAAATGAACCCAAAATTAAAGCATATCCAAAGCTCAAGTGAAATACACCACAGTGGAAATAATAATTTCCACCATTGAAACCTTCCTAAGGCCTATGGTGATGTTTATTTATCGTCATTCGGAAGATCATATAGACATGAATGAAGGGAAAACACAAATATTAGCTTGATCCTGAACTTTTGTGGCCCCATAAAAACTTTTCAACAATAAAAATTTAATCCACATGATTCCTGTGGTGTGGTCTACTTGAGCTTTGGATATACTTCATTTTTGGGATCTAGCTAAAAAATTATCTAATAAAATGAATGGACGGAGTGGATAAAATACATAAATAACAATGGACCTCAGAAGGTTTACTCAGTACGCAATCTGCTTCGGATGAGGTGACAAAAGCAAGAATGAAATTGCAGACATTAGGTTAACATGAATTTCGGCTTTATTTGAAAGTTGCTTGAATATTGAGTGGACTCGAATTAGATATTTAGCCACCAAAGTTGATATAAGTAGGAAGTGGTAGAATTTGACTAGATGGTGGTAGGTCATTGACGAAAATGCCCACAAAAAGTAGGTTTGAAAGTTGTCAGGTTCAAGGCCTATCAGTTCAATTAAATCCCGGTGTGGCTGCGCTGACTCCTATAAGGGACAATATTCAATCTGCAAGCTCATCATCTATCATCTCTGATAGCACACGGCCCAATCAAATCATGCCATGTCGGGTCACCATAGCCTATCCATATAACAGCCTGGATTATGGGGGTGAGATCTAAGCTGTCTATCAGGTTAGTTCCATCGCTGAGATGACTTGGCCATAAAAATTGGGCCACTCAACTCAATACATGGGTTACAGTTCAAAAAACAAATAGGTAGCGAAAAAACTCATCAGGTTTTTTGTATGCCCATGTAATGAATAGACCAGCCTTAGTTTTGTGTCCCACTTGTTGGATGACTTGGATCTTACATCCATATGCCACAGCTGAATACATGTGATGGTGTGTAGATGGTTTTCCTTATACACATACGTGTGGAGAAAGCGCAAGTCGAGTGGGAAGATTGGCTGAGGACCTGATTACAGCCCAGCAAGTGATCTGACAGATTGGGCTAGGGCTCAGGCTGGGCTGGACCCATCAGCATAACACTTAGGCCCACACACACACACACACACACACACACATATATATATATATATATATATATATATATATATATATATATAGAGAGAGAGAGAGAGAGAGAGAGAGAGAGAGAGAGAGAGAGAGAGAGAGAGAGAGAGACTCAACTAAAATGTACTTTAGTTGTTGACTAGTGTAGAATCACAATTGAATAGTCCTTAAGCTAATAACCTACATTTAGTAGTGTTAATTAATTCAATAATTAGAAAGCTTCAAACATCTCAATAAAATATCACCAAGACTCTCACAAATGCTCCATTATTGAATACTCCACCATGACTGAGTCGAGTCAGCTTCACTCGACAACACGCAACTTGACTCAGACTCACCAAGCTCGAAAATATTTAAATTGGGTTTAATTGCATCTATCTCCTTTCATTTATATGACAATTATACGTACCCTTCCATCAGTTTCATAGATTCATTGCAAATTCCCTAATGCAAGAAACCATTGTCTATTGGCCTAGTTATCCTTGAGCAAACGATTGTTTTGTTAGATAATGTGCCATCTAAAAAACTTGTTTGATACACATATTTTTATATTCATTAGATATTTTTAATGATTATATGATGTGGATCAATATTGTGGATGTGATTGTATCATGCATTTTATTATGGTAATGTAATACATATTTTTTCTTGGTTTGGTGATCAATACTATAACACTTCATTTAGCACTCTGGAATTGAATGGAATTGGATGTGATTGGTCAATACTAAACGAAGGAGTATGGGAATTGGTATACTTATGGGAGATATGAGAATTTCTTGTCTTAGGGCTTTCTTATAAATATGAGATTAGGTTACATATTAGTTACAACAAAAAACTATAATGCTAGCTCTTATTAAAGAGCTAGCATTGATATGGGTCTGGTCAATTGATATAAAAGTCCCAAAGCATTCTCTTTCTATTTTGTGATTGAGTTTTAGTGTTATTTGCTTTCCTTTGTCTTCTTTATGATTTAAGTGGCCAATATTAAGATTTGTGGTTAGGCATTTAAGATATGATTGATTCAAATTTACTTTCACATTTACGTCTATCTCATGGTCTGCTAGTTGTTAATGTGTGTGAGGCCCTAGTGGTGTGGTTGTGCATGTCATCCAACTCATTCAACTGAATGCCTCCACCATGAAAGCGACATGTCCCAAAAATCAAGCTACTCCAATCATTAGGTTGCTCACCAAGTGAATTTAGAGGTTTTCGAGTAGTTATTTACTATTTTTCTATGGTGTGGCTCACTTGATGATTGGATCAATAACTCTTTGGGCATGCAATTTTTGTAGTGGAACAACCATGCTGGATGGGTTAAATGCCATACATACACCACAGTGGGCACCATCCTATCTAATGAATTTGTATCCAATGAGAGTATTTTAGTCATTTGGCACATGTTCTTGCAATGCCTGTAGCCTCTAATAGCAAAATTCTAATTTAAACTCTATATTTTTCAAAGAAAAATAAAACTCAGTATAATTGATCATCAAACATTTAGGGCCTGTTTGGATACCACCAAATAAGTAACCTTTTCTATTTACAGCAGTAGATAAGTAACATATTTGAGATAAATAAGTTTGCTTATTATCAATTATAAGTAGATTTTTAAATTATTATTTGAAGTTACTTAACCACTTCAATTTAATAAGTAGAAATCAAGATAAGTTACTTAAGGCATAAGTAGCATATTTTAAGTAACTAACGATCCAAACGCCCCCTTAAAGTCCCATATATTTCAAAGGATAGATTAAAAAATCAATTTTCTTGGTTGGGCCAATCATATTAAATACATTCTTTTTTGAAAAACACATTTTGTTAAAAAAAGAAACCTCCTTTTGGAGGCAATCATTGATAAAATGGAATAAAAAGTGTAAATATTAAGTAAATTAATTTATTGAATGATTACTTGAAAAGGAAGAATTTAGAAGAGGTAAAGAACATCATATGACTATCTATATATTATCGATCATAAGCATAGATATTCTAATTATTTTAATTAAAATTTCAATTTTTATGTTATTTATATATAAAATATATACAAATAAAAAGCCATTCTTTTACTCCATTTTTTGAGTCCAAACTGTTTCAGCATGAACTTTTATCTTTCAAACTTTATTGACCTTATTTTTAACAAATCAGATTGAATTGAACACAAGCATGTGGGGTACCCTCTCTCTCTCTCTCTCTCTCTCTCTCTCTTTAGCTGGATGCTGTTTGGCTGACTATGCATGCATCCAATAAAGGATACAAGAAGGAAAGTATATGCAATAACTGAACCAGAAAAGGTAAGGTGAGTATAATTATCAAAATGGCATTTCTCCCCATTATAAAAATGATAGATGGCTGAGGGAAGGCAGCTGCAAGTAACCCCTTACCAACTTGTCGTATTTAAGACTAAAAAGTCTAGATAGAGTTAGCTCCTCAAGAGAGCTTTTAAATTGTAAAATCATGGTAGGTTGGAAGCTAATATACTATTGAGGTTCATGTGTTTCTAGCTCTACTGGTTGCACCACAGGTTATAGTCCACCCACTGGATAACTTCTAACCTATTAAGTGCATGTGAAATCTAACTCTTCCAATAGGTTGGGCCCTCCATCGAAAACAATATCTAGCCATTGATAAATAGTAAAATACTGAATGTGGTCCACTGGATGGATGGATATGGTTTAATTTTGCATAAAGTGATCCTCGTGATAGGGCCAACCTATTGGATGGATTGGATGTCACACACATACATAAAAGTTTGGGAATTATCCACAGGCAGAGGATCTAACTTATTGTCCTACTGATTGGACTTGAGACCACGTTTGTAATATATTTATAAAAATCATTTCACGAGTCTTTTCAGCGGTTGGCCCTTCATTGTCGAAAGCGCGTTGCGTCCGGCGGGGATCCACCGAGGTGTGTGTATCCCTGCCTGTGGAACCCTCCTTGATGTATATTCCTTACATCCACGCCGTCCATGCGTTTTGAAAACTCATTCTAGGTCAAGATATTAAAAATGAACTGATCCAGCTTTTAGATGGACCACGCCACATGAAACAGTGATAGTTGAGTACTCACCATTAAAAACTTATTGGGAGCCACTAGAATGTTTGTCTGCCATCAACCTGTTAATAAGGTCACAAAGACCTGGACTAAGGGACCGCTAAAATATCAGATTGATCCAAAACTTTCGTGGCCATAAAAAGATTTTAATGGCCAATCATCAGTATTTCCTGTGGTGTGGTTCATCTAAAATTTGAATCTGCTTCATTTATTATGAAGCCCTAAAATGAGCTATGGAGCTCCTGGACGGCCTGGATGTTAGAAAAATATATTAAAGTGAGCCCCATAGATCCACCCAAGCTGCACCTATTGCATCCCTCAGTAGGGACTCTGTGGGGCCCACCGTGATCTGTGGATTTTATCGACTGCGTCCATCCATTTTTCTAAATCATTTTAGGGTATAAGCCCAAAATTGAGGCTCAAGTGGATCACCATAGGGATTGAAGGCCCACCATTAAAAACTTCCTGCCAGCATTAGAAGTATTGGCCTAGATGATATTTGTGTTTTCACT
The DNA here is from genome assembly GCA_021015155.1 of Magnolia officinalis. NCBI lineage: Eukaryota > Viridiplantae > Streptophyta > Magnoliopsida > Magnoliales > Magnoliaceae > Magnolia > Magnolia officinalis. Next base: position 34,940,234 of record JAJHSJ010000004.1, on the reverse strand, counting down.
CAATCTGTTTTGTTGATCTCAACTGTTCATTATTGCGTGCTATTGATTTGGAGTTTTGGACAATCAGATCGTTGTAATTCTTGCAACATTCCCTTGCAAAAGAATGCTAGACTGAACGAACAGTTGAGATCTCCAATTAGACTGCCCTAGGCTTACAAACCACGTAGTTGTATCATAAGCCTCTAGTACAACTAGTTATATTAGATCCTTTCCCTCATTTTAATATTCATCTATTTTTCGTTTCTATAAGGTCAGGTCTCTTCATTCATTTAATAACTCGCGCCATTTAAACGCTTCATTGAGTGATACCATTATTCCTTAGACAATCAATTAAATTAATAAAATGAGGCGGATCCAATAGAAGAGGGTTTATTTATTTATTTATTATTATTTTAATTATGAATCTGGATCCTTGCTTGCCACAAATACATTTTCTCTATTTTCTTACATTTTCCATATTATCATTGGCGTTGTTAGCACTACTACATTAAATATAATATGTGATGATGTGGCTAAATCACATTTCTACAAACAGATTTTTCCTGTTTGGGGAAGCGAAAGATTGGGATTCTTTTATCATATGATGTTTCCGTTCCTTAAAACATCTGAAAGAGTAAATTTGTCATTTTGATTATCAACATGATTACTTGAGAAGGATATGAGGTGCAAATGATTTAGGTTGTACCAAGGGCTCATTTGACCTAACATGACAACTAGTGGGCCTGGGTCCAAAAGTTAGATCCAGGGAACTTGTCTACTTCCAAAGGTTCAACCCATATTATTAAATTGATTGGGTTTAATCAACCTACTTGACCTAAGCTTGGACTTTAGTTTTTAAATCGGTTCAATTTGAATAATACTAAAATTGACCTGATTCACACCTATACTCATACCCCACCTAGACCCAAGCAAAAGTGGTTATTTAGGAGTGAGCTTTTGGTTTTCTTTTGAGCTAGATTAAAACATACTTCACAACCTTCTTTAAAAACCTGATTACCATTTACAACTTGTGATAATTTGGACCATGCAAATCATAACCCCAATCTTCAATAGGGAATATGCCAAGAATCACACTAATTGGATTACTATAACCATATTTCATTTTACCTCTTGAATTTAAATTGCTAGCCATTTTATTTTTTATCATCTAATTAATAACCATTACTAATTGGATGTTATCGAGCATTATTTAGTGGGAAAATTCAATTGTAATTGCCATAACCAACTTAGACTTGACCCGAAAAGGACATAAAGCTGACCATTAAATTACTGAGATCATGATATATATATATATATATATATATATATATATATATATATATAGTCAAGCTGTGTGGGCCCCACTGTGATGCGTTTCGAACATCTACCCTATCAGTCAAATGCACCATTCCATCATGGGCTTAGGTCTCAAAAATCAAGTCAATCCGTGACTTGTGTGGGCCACACCACATACAGAAGTAGGGAGGGGCCGTGCACCATTAAAACATTCATAACCATTTTTGAGGGCCCAATGAGATGTGGTTTGCAAATCCAGCCAATCCATTATGTGTGTCCCACTTGAATGAGGGTTTAAACCAAGTTTCAGGCGCATGCAAAACTCAGGTGGGCCCCACCAAGTGCTTTTATATGTTTTAACGGTGTCTTCACATAATTTTAGATGGTATAGCCCACTTGCACTTGAGTTCCGTATACAGTTGATTTTTGGGATATCCCATAATTTAAAGGGTACCCATCAAATGCATGGTATTGATGGTCAAAACGCATCACGGTGGGGCCCACACAGCTCGACCTCACGGGAGCTTATCGCGAGGTTGAGCGCATAGTACCTTTTCCTATATATATATATATATATATATATATATATATATATATATATATATATATGGTGTGACCTGTTTTAAGTAAGATTTCATGAAGATGTGAACCTTGATGCATTGGATCGCAACTCCTTTATTCCTGGGATGCCACAACTCTCTATATTAATAAATAGCTCAGATCAATTGCACATTTAGATCAAAGCTCCTAAACTTAGATATGCTTCTGGTGATTTGACCACTAAGAAAGACGAGAAGAAAGGGAAAAGACAGTAGTGCAATTATGAACAAACCCAATAAGTAAAAATACCAAGAAGCCATCTTGCTAAGGAAGCTAGCTGGGACACATGGCACTCATTGGTTGGCCATTGGCGAGGTGCATCAGCAATCAATGAATAGTGGCTTATAACTATCTTCTACCAAGAAAATAATATTTTTACAAAAGGTCGACCTTATATGACAAATCACACTGGACCATGCCACAACTACAACTGCGGCTCAGCTCAGCATGCATCTATGTGAGATTGGCATAAATATTTTACTCCAGTTCACACTATAAACCCATAGTAAAAGATTTCAATGTAAAGACTTTCCAAACTCTCTCCCTATCCAATATGAAATAAAAATACATAATCTAAAAAAGGCAGAAAGATATAGGTCTTTTAAATCAACTAACTTAACAATCTCTAAAATTTAAAATATAAAAAAACAAAGAAAAAATAACTTAAAGATTTAAAGAAAGTAGGAAAATTAGCGAAATGAGATACATTAACAGAGGTATTTAGAGATTTAGACCTTGCCTAGTGTAAACATATTTAATTTGTCAGTCTTGAAAAGGTATTCCTGATGCATCACATACAAAACATTTCCAAGCAACTCTAAATCCTTATATAGCTAGAATGTTATGGCCATGTGATATATCTAAGTTTTATGAGCGCCCTAGAGAATGTCCCAAATCTAACGAGAAGCGACTCCACTTCCACACTTATATAGGTGAGCCGATCAAGAATATACCCGTAGTTATAATTCCACTGCATCACAACTATGGAGCTTATTAAGGACACAATCCAACCTCTCTTACTGTAAGTCACAACATGACTATACGATAGTGTAGATACCTCACCCTCGAGAAGCCAGATCGCCGGTTGTTTATCAACGGATGACCACCTGGCGCCATAAATCTTGCCTCAGGATTTCCTGGTAGATTTCTGACAGATCCTGCATGAAAGAATTTTGTCAAGTGTCCGTCGGTCACCCATCAGTTGACAGATTTCAAGCCTATATAAACAGGCATTCACCCTCTATTCAGGGAGAGATAGAAATGACAAAAGAAATATTATAACAAATTTCAGATTTTTTTTTTTTTTGGCCTCTCTTCCCTAACAACGATGATGTTCTGCCACCTAGGGTTTGCTTCATTAATCATACCTACACATAGGTTCTGCCTCAGCCAGCGAACCTTGTCACGTCAAGAGTAGAGTCAGGATTAGGGATGTCCGATGATCCCTTTTCTAATACAAGAAAAAGGTGTTTGACTTCCCTTTTCCCTTCTTACATCTCAATTAAGTTCAGAATGCGGTCCATTCCGCACATTTCATTACAAGCTAACCCTACTTCTTGTTCATCTTTTCTTTACTGCATTTACTTTCCATTGTTTTATTTTATTCTGTTCACCATCCCAAGGCCTCAACTATGTGAAGTAAGGCTAGGATCTTTTATTCTCCCTGCACATTTTAATTTATTATGTTCGCATGCCCATTGTCTTTCGACTTTGTGAAGCAAGGCTAGGATCTGTTTACTTCTTTTTGTCCGCTTGCCCGACCGTCTTGTAGGGTTATGTTAAGCTTGACTATATGACTAATATTTCTTACAGATATATGATTTTTCTGAAAACTGCGCGTCCCTTAAAGTAGAGATAACATGTGAGTGCGGGCGAGAGAAGGTGCCTAATCCCTTCTTCTCTCGTAACTGAGACCGTTACCTAGATCTCCAGAATCATAAGCCAATCACAAGATTCATTCAGTTCAAAGGATTTTTACAATTCTTCCGCCTTGCTAGGCGAGTTTATGGCCCCGTCAGAACGTAAACTATTACTTTTCCAAATCAGCTAGTGGTGACTCCAACCATTTTAAATGTATTATTCTAGCCATCTGGGAAAGGTATTGCATGGCCAAGGAAGCCAAGATGATCTAAACAAAACCTATACATAGGATCGTTAATGCCCCAAAAAGATCAACCGCACATAACAACGAAAGCACCATCTCGTGAAAGGCAATCTTCCACCGCGTCGCACATCCAGCACTACATGCACGCCCGTCGAGGGGAGGGCGTTCACAAAATGACAACTCCACTGGGGACTTGGTAGTGCATACCATTCTAAAGTCCGACTCGAAACAAGGAACATGCAATCTTCAGGGAAATCTCTAGGGAAATCATGATATCTTGAACACTAACATCCAGTGTATAATAGTCTAGCACTAATTGACTAACTTGTTAACAACCAGTGCATATTGGTCCTAATAACTAAACTAAAGTGCTAACCTTCCTGTCATATACTAGTCCAATTTCTTTTCTTCAAGCATCTGACATTCCAGTCCTGTACTGGTCCATTTACTTTTTTACAAGCATCTGGAATTTTAGTCTCATATTAGTCCATTTATTTTTCTGCAAGCATTCTGGATTCCAGTTTTGCACTGGTCCCTTTACTTTCTTGCGAACATTCTGTATTCTAGTTTCGTACTGGTCCATTTACCTTCCTGCAAGCATATTGCATTCTAGTCAATACTAGCCCTCCATCTTTTCTTAATTATATATTCCAGTGTGCATTGGTCCCCTTATTTGCTAACCCCTACATGCCACATATCATCTCTCTTCTTAGAAAAATAGGAGGCAAATAGAAAAACGGACAAAGGAAAATGTAAGATAATTAGTTATCATTGTGCCTAAAGGTAGTTTGCGGGTCCTCCGCCCCCTGAAGTCAACACCAACATACCCCAAAGGTAAGATAATCAATCCCATGGACGATGCTCTAGGGGAATTTACTTTTAACGACGTCAGCTTTCGAAGTAGCGCAACGAGAGAATCGGCAAGTCATGCAAGGGCTGTAGGTTGCCATCGATCGCATGACGGACCGCATGACAGAGGCCATAGGGCAACTCCGTGTTCATGGTGGTGATCTGCCACTAGCAGGTGCAGGAACTCGTAATCGCACTAATCGTACGATAGTGTCAGCGATGAACCAAAGAATCATTCTTGAGGAGGGAGGATCCAGAGATAAGGAGGTCAACGACATGATCCTCCAATATCCCAAATAAGGCGGTGATCGAGCAGATCGGGCAGATCGAGAGTTCAGGATGAAGGTCGATATTCCTAACTTCAATGACCAACTTCACATTAAAGATTTTCTCGATTAGCTTTTTGAAGTTGAGCGATTCTTCAACTATATGGAAATCCCTGAAGCGAAGAAGGTCAAACTTATGACATACAAGTTCAAGGGCGAAGCTTCAGCTTGGTGGACGCAACTACAACTCGAACAGACGAGACAAACAAAAGCACAATCTGCACATGGAAGCGGATGAAACAACTGCTACACGCGTAATTCCTCCCTAGCGACTACGATCAGGTACTATTCTAACAATACCAGAATTGTCGATAAGGTAGTCGGTCGGTGAAAGTTTAAGCAAAAGAATTCTACCGCTTGGTGGCGTGTAATGATTTGGTCGAGACTGAATCACAACAAATTGCCCTATTCAACAGTGGATTGTGTATGACAATCTAGGATCGGGTCCAGATGCAATCTGTCTGGACGATGAATGACGCAATCAAGTTGGCTACCCGAGTGGAAGCACAACTTGAACACCCCAACCCATGGACTTATTCTACTGCCAGGGTCACCGCGACAAGTCCATATCAGGGAGCTTTACAGCCCAAAGGGAAAGAACCTGTGGGATCACGCACTCAATCTCCTACACCCGCGAAACGAGATCAGGAAAGTGGGCGAGCTAGGCCTGTAAGACCCGTATCCTAGCCCGTACCGTTCCATAGGCTTCTGCGATCTTTCCGGTCAAATTTCGGCAACCTTCGACCTTAACCAGCGTTTGCGTGCAACCCTGATTCACACGCCATCAACCCGAGTCGACTCAACCTAAGACTAGTACCAATGCGACCGCGCCGTCGCCGCGGTTCCGATGCTGCGTCTCGCGCGCCGAGGCGATACCCAGACCAGGAGATGTTGGCCCGCGTTCAGTTCGAGGAAAACGCCGCGCGTTGCAAAACCCAAGAGAATCTCTACCGAATGTCACATCCATCAATCCCATCAAAGGTCAAGTACACATCACCTCACATGTCAAGTACAACCCCATCCCCAAGCAACCCCAAAGTCAACATCTCCCTTACACAAGTACACATCACTCACTCACACCCATCACACCCATCTCTCTCTCTCTCTCTCTTACCCCTCTCTCTCATCTCTTTCTCATTTTCAAACTTCACCTCCCCAAGCAACCCACGTCCATGACTCTCCATGGGAGGAGCATTGTGTGGCCCACTCTCTACCATCCAATCTAATCCTTCAAAGACGATCTCAACCGTTGAATCACACCCATTCGAGCCCTAGATTGCATTGGCGGATGAAGGACAAAGAGATCAAAGGTAGGTGCCTCTTTCTCCCTCTCTCTCTTCTTCCTTTATTTTGTGGCCCACTCAATGAGTGATGCGATTTCCAACCGTCCATCAAACGGACCCCATGGCCGTCCGAGCCATGTGGGCCCTACCTTCTTAGTGATGGGAAAACACAAATATCAAATTGATCTTAAATCAAGTGGGCCACGTCTGGGTGGGACCCACCTTGATGAAATGGTACACACAACCGTCCAGCGTCCAGTGACGCTGGACGTGTTTCCAGTGAAGTGTGAATTGACGTTGGGGTGTCCTAACAAGTTGAGCTTGGAGTGGGCCACTCTTATAGGCCCCACCTTTATGTATGTCATTAATCCAAGCCGTCCATCCTTTTCCTCAGATGATTTTAGGCGTTGAGATAAAAAAAATGAATCCAATCCGACTATTTGGCAGGCCATACCATAAGAAATAATATTTCCCACCATTAAAACCCATCTGATGATTCTACACACCGAAAGATGCCCAATATTAGGCTTGTTTTGGTCGGTTTTGAGCCATGAGAGGCGATGGCTGGATCAGATTCTTCGGATGTGGCCCCCACCTAGTAAAATCCATTGAAAAAAAAAAAAAAAAAGAACGTGAGGCAGCAGCACCTGCTGCTGCCGCTGACCTGAGACGCAGCAGCGTCTGCGTGGGCGCTGGGTGGGCAGAGACCCACGGCCCCATCTGTGGGCCCCACCGTGATGCATGTGAAGCATCCACACCGTGTATTTGATGGGTTCCCTTTAATCAGAGGGTCATCCCAAAAATCATCCATTCACGGCACTTAGGTGGCCCACACCATCGTAAATCATGTAAGGACATGTTTAACATATAAAAACCCTTGTTGTGAGGGCCACCGTGATGTTTGGGTCTTATCCACACCGTCCAGATGGCTGGACGGTGGGACCCACCGTTGATGTATTTATTTTATATTCATGCTGTCTATCAGGTGGGCCACTGCAGAAATCAGTAGAGGTTGGACGACCACCATTGAAACTTTTTTTTTTTTGGACCACAGAAGTTTTGGACCCATATGGAATTTGTTTTTCCTGTTAACTCAGGTATTTGTGACCTTGTGATCAGATTGGATGGAAGATAAACATTATGGTGGGCCCCACATGGGACCCACGTGTGAAAGGATTGGTTGGTGTACGTAAACACCAGCTAATATAGCTGCTGTATTGGTGATCAGAGGGTCTGATCGTGTTGTATTTAGGCCATTCTTGTGCGTCCACCTTGATCTTTATGGTCTATCTAGACCGTCCGTACATGGCCCCACTTGATGTACATGTTCTTCTAAGCCGTCGACGTGGGACCCACCTCTAAAGCACATGTAGATCAGCACCGTCTAGAGGGTCTAGGCGGTGCCATGGGACGCTGTCACACCACTCTCCCACCCATATACACAGTATATATGATATATCATTATATATATTATAGTATTTTATAAAAGATATTGGTGGGCCACTTCCACGTGGGATCCACCTAATCCATGTGAACTGCACGGTCCAGATAGGTCTGGACGGTGGTGTAATGTATTTTTACATAATATATACTATATTAATATTATACAATATATTATATTGTATTAAAAATAAATGTTGTGTGGGCCACTCCCGCGTGGGACCCACTTGTTTAGATGATGATGGGATGGTTTTCACCCACACCAGCTGGCCCTGTATTGACGTTGGTAAGGTCCCTACGACCCAGCTGCTGTAAAGGTCCTATCCACGCCGTCCGTTCACCATCTGGACGGGTGGAGCCCACCATGATATCTGTTTGTATCCATGCCGTCCATTATCATCTGGACGGGTGAAGTCCACCATACGCGATGTATATTTGTGTCCCACGCCGTCCGTCCATCTGGCCGGCTCATCTTTGGCTAAAGACAAAAAAAAAATGAAGCAGATTCAATCCTCTGGTGGGCCACATACATGGAACCCACCTCTGATGTTTATATTACATCCATACCGTCCATCTAGTTGGGCCACCTCACCTCACGGCTTGAGACTAAAAATAAGATAGATCTAGTATCAAGTAGACCACACTGACAAAACAACGGAATTGGATGTCTACCATTGAAACCCTTTTGGGTTATAGAAGTTTCGAACCAATATGATATTTGTTTTTCTTCACTGTTCAGGTCTTTGTGACCTTATGAACCGTATGGATGGGAAATAAATGCAACGGTGGGCCCTCTAAATTTTAACATGGGAATTATTATCACCACGGTTAAGTGCGGTATGGTCCAAATGATCCTTTGGATATGATTTATTTTTCTCTAAAATGGTCTCTAACTATGGACGAACGGTGCAATTGATCCAGCTCAACTGATTTGGCCCATTAGTGCGGCCCATTGGTACAGCCTACTTGTTATATATTAGACTCATTAGTGCAGCCCATTGGTGCGCCCCAATGATGCGACCCACTGAGATGTGTATGTTATCCAGGCCGTTCTTTGGCTGGACCGCTGGTAGGCCCAGTTGTGATGAGAAGGCCCACTTGCTGCATGTGCAAGGCCCACCTGTGATTATATTTGAGGCCCACCTACTGTGTATTTCCGACCCATTTGGTTGAGGCCCAACGAGATGTATTTATGGCCCGTTACATTGTGTATGAATCCTTTGTATGAGCCACTCCTTGGGAGCAATGTTGGTTGAATGTCCACATTGATGGGCAAAGATGGTTGGACGTCCACATTGTGACTTTCCCTTAGGCCTTGTTCGGTCGATTCCGATTATTGTGACTGATTACCGATCGTGGCCGATTGTCGATTTATGAGGCCGATTGCCAATTCTGCTTGTCGTGACCGATTTACCGATTTTGACTATCGATCGGTGCGATTGCCGTGATCGATTTGCTGATTCTGATTACCTTGACCGATTGCCGATTTCGATTGACGCGACCGATTTACCGATTTCCGACTATCGATCGGTGCGATTGTCGTGACCCATTTGCTGATTCTGATTATCTTGACTGATTGCCGATTCCGATTGACGTGACCGAGTTACCGATTCCGACTATCGATCGGTGCGATTGTCGTGACCGATTGTCGATTCTGATTGACGTGATCGATTTGCCGATTCCGATTATCGATCGATTTCGTGTATCGAGGCCAATTCTGATCTGTCAAAAACCGAGTATCAAGGTTGATTCCGATTGCCGAGGCCGATTATCGATGTCGATGTCGATCGTCGATTCTGATTCCGATTGTCGAGGCCGCGTATCGAGGCCGATTCCGAGTGTCAATTCGATTGTTGAGGCCGAGGCCGATTGTCGAGACCTATATGATGTATATGCGACTCATAGTTGGGCCATTGTGATGTATTCGTGGCCTGTGGGCAAGGCCCATTGTGATATGCATTAGACCCATGATGCATGGCCCATTTGACGTATTTGAGACCCATGAGTAGGGCCCACATGTCAGGTATTTAAGGCCCATGAGCAGGGCCCACCTATTGTGTATATGTGACCCTCGGGTAAGGCCCACTATATTGTATATTAGGCCTTTGTGTGAAGCCGTGGGCCCACTATATGTTTGACTCTATGTAGGTCATTCCTTGGGGCAATGTTGGTTAGATGTCCACATTGTCGAGGCCGATTGCTGATGCAGGTTATTGATACTGATTAGGAGTATGTGATAGCATAGCATCATGATACATGCCCATACGCATCATCTGCATGTTTATTATGAGATGTGGTTGATCATTGCATATATTATTGAGTGTGTTGTTATGAGACTCCCTGATAGGCGGAGGTTATCTCACATGAGCGCACGGTATGCGCAGGATTGATGCATGACTGGATTGTATGACTCATGCATCTTGCATTGTGTGCTGTGATTACTATACGCCCTAGCATCATCAGGGTCGTAGCCTCCACAGGTAGTTCGTGGATGGCCAGATGGGACACCGAAAATCTGTTCTACATGGGGTGCTATAGATATCCCTGGGTGAAAGTCCCTAAACCCTCTTGGTTCCAGAGGTTGCTCCAACGTCTAGACCGAGTGGATGCATGAGCGCATGAGGGCCATATACCGTTAGGCCGCGTCTCCTACTGTGTCGTGGTCGGTTGGAAGGGGGTACGGCCTTACCTGCCCGAGAGGAGGGGGCAATGCTAGGCTGAGTCTGACCAGCTCGAGGAATGGGTCCGCTATCGACGAGCCGGGCCCGATATTGACAGGCGGATAGTGAGGTCTCTTCCACTCACCTTGTTGCGCGCGATGGGGCGGCAATCTGGTTTGGAGTGTAATAGACCCCGGTGATTTCCCAGAGAGGAACCGTACTGATATGTGGACTTATTGAGTAGGAGTTGCATGCTCATTCATCCATTCATTCACTATCCACTCGGGCTGGTGGTGCGCAACTAATTGTTGTGTACCTTCGTTATGGCAAGGATTTCGGTTGGGCGCGCGACTAACCTGAGATCAGGAGTTTACCACGTTGAGTCTGACTATCCAAATTCAGGTATGAGACTAGTTTGGATAGAAGTCCCTTGTGGCGGACCCCGTAGCCTGCGATACTATGTACTATCATCCCGACTTCACACTCCAGCATGGTCATTTCATTCGCATCGCATATTGCATTACATCCGCAGGCATATGACATTTTGGGTTGTTATGTTTCTGTACTTATATAGCTTAGACGAACTTAGCATGATTTGCATATTGCCTTGCATCCTCAACATATAGTAGTTGACTTACTGTCTTTGCATTGCATAACTGATCTATCTTGCTCCCTCAGTATATTGGTTATTATATTTTTGCATCGCATAGCCTTGGTACGGCTGATAGCATTCATGGACTTATAGATTGCTAGTATTTCCGCTTACTCTGATATCGTATGATTCATGATCTTACCTGTATTACTAATGTTATATGATTTATGGTATTGTATTGCATTCTTGGCACTTACCTTGTGCACACACTTTCACCACCCACTAAGCTTTCTATAAGCTTATGCACGATAGATGCGTGCAGGTGATGTTAGGTTGCAGCAGTGTCGAGCTTGGAGCATGCAGCGGTCTTCTGGAGCTTGATTTTCGATTTATGTATTTCTCTTTCAGCATTGTACTCAAATGATTATATTAGTGGATATATGATGATGATGTTGCCTTTGTGAATTGGGTAATCTTGTGGTTATGCTCATTTTGAATTAAATGTACATTGGAAAAAAAAAATAAAAAATCCCCCTTGTAGGATCCCAGGATCGGAATCTGACGTATGGACGCTAGGAGCCGAGAATGGGGTACTACGGAGGCTGTCGGCACCAGATTCGGCGATCGGGATTCCTGTGAATCCGATTTCCGGGTTTGGGGCGTGACAAGGCCCCAAAGGGGTGTAACAACTGCTGCTGGTCCAAGAAGGATCCCGAACCCCTATGGTTGGCCAAGGCATGACCATTGTTATCGTTGTGGCCAACCGGATCACCTATCAAATACTTGTCCCCAATAACAAGTGGCAAACCTCGCCATCAATGATGGTAGTGCTGAGAACGCCGATGATGACCTAAATGTTGAGGAAATGAAGGACGCTATAGAGGACGAGGAAGATGAGATAGGTTGGGTTCAGCAGGATTATGCTGAGTCGCTCGTTGTAAGGCAACTATTGTATGCGCCAGGGAAAGAGGTACACCCACAACGACTAACATCTTCCGAACTAGGTGTACGGTGAATCAAAAAGTCTTTGATTTGATCATCGACAGTGGGAGAAGCAAGAACATCATCTCCAGGGTAATGGTGAAAAAATTATAATTAAAAACAGAGCATCATCCCTCCCCATATATGATCGGTTGGATTAAGAAAGTCAGCGAGACAAAGGTAACTGAACAATGCACCATATCCTTTTTAATTAACAAATATCATAAAGATGAAGTAGTATGCGATATAGTTGACATGGAAGCATGTCACACACTACTCAGTCAACTATGACAATCTGACCATGACACCACTCATAAAGGGCAAGATAATGTGTATATTTTCGTTAAGCATGACCGAAAAACCATATTGGCCCTTATGGCTTCAGAGAAGTCACCTGAAATTTCTAAAGTGGAGGGCATTTTCTCTTAACCATATGGGACTTCGTGTAGGAATTCAAAGAAACAGGACAGACCTATGCATTAATTGTAAAGGGGAAAGAACTCGATCCCGCTATGATCCCTAAGAAACTAAAACCCTTGCTGCAAGAATTCAAAGAAATTTGGCTCGATGACCTTCTTGATGGGTTACTTCCCATGCGCAATATTCAGTATCATACTTGTCCCTGGGTCTAGCTTACTCAATCGTCCTCACTATCGGATGAGTCCAAAAGAGCACGATATTTTACAAGGGCAAGTGGATGAACTGATCCGTAAGAGTCTTATCCGAGAAAGCATGAGCTCATGCGCCATACTGGCTCTATTAACTCCTAAGAAAGATGAAAATTGGAGCATGTATATCGATAGCCGAGACTCAACAAAATCACCATAAAATACAGGTTTCCCATTCCACGACTGGACTATATGTTAGACATGCTTGAAGGCACGAAATTATTTTCTAAATTAGATTTAAGGAGCAGTTACCATCAGATTCGGATATGGCCAGGTGATGAGTGGAAGACGGCCTTCAAGACCAAGGAAGGGTTATATGAATGGATGGTCATGCCCTTCGGTCTTTCGAATGCATTTAGTACATTCATGAGGTTGATAAACCAAGTTCTGAAGCTATTTATTGCGTGGTTCGTTGTGGACTACTTCGTTGACATCTTAATATACAGTCAGGACGAAGTAAACCATATGGAACACCTCAGACATGTCCTTCAAGTGCTTACTGAAAGCAAGTTGTATCTTAATTAAAAAAAGTGTAGCTTCCTGACCGATAGCCTATTGTTTTTGGGCTTTGTTGTGACATTTATGGGCATTCGAGTGGATGAGGAAAAGGTGAAAACCATCAGGGAACGGCCGGTCCTAACAAACATCCATGAGGTACGAAGTTTTCATGGATTGGCGACATTCAATTGTCGGTTCGTGAAGAATTTTAGCTTCGTTGTATCTCCAATTATAGACTACTTGAAGAAGGGACAATTTTAGTGGACCGACGAAGCCGACATGAGGTTTGTTGAAATTAAACACAGATTGTCCACAACCCCGATTATTGTACTTCTCAACTTCGACAAACTATTTAAAGTTGAATGTGATTCTTCATATGTCGGGATGGGGGAGTCTTATCTCAAGAAGGTCATCTAGTAGCCTTTTATAGTAAAAAGCTTAGCGATGCATGCAAAAAGTGGTCGACATATGAGCTCGAATTATATGCAGTGGTTCAGGTACTGTGACATTAATGACATTACTTGATTCAAAGGGAGGTCATTCTTTACATGGACCATAAAACTCTCAAATTTATTAATAGCCAAGCTAACGTAAATCATGTGCATGCTAGGTGGGTTTCGTTTTTGCAAGAATTTACGTTTGTGCTGAAACATAAGTCTGGGCAGTAGAATAAAGTGGCTGATGCACTAAGTCGCCATGTAACTTTGCTAGTCACTATGAGCAGTGAGGTTGTCAGGTTTGAGCGTCTCAAGCACATATATGCCGACGATGACGACTTCAAGGACGCATAATTTAGATGCCAAGAAGGTCACCTAAGTGATCTGTATAAGCAAGACGGGTTCCTTTTCAAAGAGAATCGATTGTGCATCCCTAAAAACTCATTGAGAGAGAAGATCATCCAAGAGCTACATGGAGGTGGCCTTAGTGGACACCTTGGATGAGACAAGACGCTAGCTTTTGTTGAAAAGTGGTACTACTGGCCACAGTTAGTACGTGATGTGGGTAGAGCGATGCGATGATGTCATGTTTGCCAGGTAGCCAAGTGACATTCTTAGAATACAGGCCTCTACACACTATTACTTGTATCTGACGACTCTTGGGAGGACCTATTGATGGACTTCGTGTTGGGTCTCCCATGAAACACAGCGTGGCATGAAATCCGTGTTTATGGTGGTAGATCGTTTCTCAAAGATGACACGCTTCATCCCATGCAAGAAGACCTCGACGCGATGCACGTGATAAATTTATTCTTTAGAGAAGTCGTGGGGGTACACAGGATCTCCAAGACTATCACTTCTGATCACGATACAAAGTTCATTAGCCACTTCTAACGGACTTTGTGGAACCGGTTTGGTACACGACTTCAGTTTAGCAGTGCCTACCACCTACATATCGATGGGCAAATTGAAGTTATGAATCGCACGTTAGGGAACCTCCTTTGATGTATTTCGGGAGAAAAGATGAAGCAATGAGATTTAGACTTGTGTTGAGGGTCAAATATTGCATATTAGACCCCAATTATCACATGATTTTACATACATGCCTATTTTAATTGTGTTTTTGTTGTAAGGTGAATTTAGAAGCTTAGATTGAAAAAGGGTGTTAAAGGCATGAATTTAATGCTCAAGGATCACCAAGGCAAGAGACGAACTCTAGGGGACCAAGATCGATAAATTTACATGCTAGAGATCTGGGAAAACCAAGCCATTAACGTGAAAGAGGCCTGAAAGTCGTCCAAAATGCAAGATCACATGGTTCCCACCATCCGTTTGGCTCGAAACTTTATATCTAGCCTGAGGACAATAAATTAACCGTACACGTCGAATTTCAGTCCTTGGATCCTTATGGAAGTATCCCAATGGATAGATCAGCCCATGAAATATTGATTTGGGGCCCACCTGATATCTGGATATTCTTCAAAACTGATCTCGACAGCTTAAATGAGATGAGAAAAGGGATGGACGGATCAGATCTCTCACAAGCATCACAGTGGACCCCACCTTGTGTGGTACATGCATAGTGCACATATGCACTAGCCGTGCACTATACATTCAGTGTCGGTCAAAACACCTTTGACTGACAGAATCCGAAAAAAGTAGGAATTTCCTATTTCTCTCTTTCACCAGCGTCCGCATCAAAAAAATTCTCCGGCCCACCAGCGTTGATCATGAGGTCCATTCGGACCGTCCATTCATTCCAGGAGGCCAAACCGACTATACACATGGAGGATTTCCAGACCCATGCACGTGTACACATGGAAATAGCGTCCACTATGTCTAACAGATGACAAAAACAAAACTTCATGGCTACACCGTATCTGCTCCAAAAATCATCCATCTCCGACCGGTTTTTCGAGGAGAGTGCAATGGACGGTGTAGATTTCTCAACAGACACTGATCATGGGCCCCACCAATGTCATAGCGTAAGATGTTTACGCAGGCCCTGTTTCAGCGTCCGGAAGCCGATCGATTTTGGGGTTATTGTACGCCCATGGTGATGATCGGACGACCGATCTGGACCGTCCATCGTGTAGGCCTGCCCAAAACGTCCCAAGGGATGTTGTCCTTTTGGAAAGAAAGCACGGAAAGCGGAGTTGGGATGCTCCTATTTTGGTTGCGTAAGGGTTATACACGCCACCGACTTTCCAGTTTCGCATATTTCTGTGCGTAAAGACGTCGGTTCTCCAAATTGACCTCTCCACCGCCCCTAACAGGTTATAAAGAGAGAAGAGAGAAGAGAGGAGTGGGCTATCCTGGGACGTTTGAAAAGAGCAAGAGATTAGAAGTGTTTTCTTTTTAGTCTTTGTTTTCTTTTATGTTTTTGTTTAAGAGAATTAGCCCAATCATGGTTGGCTAAACCTCTTAGCTAGGGCTAAGAGGTGAAGCTTGTGGCATGATGGGAATGATTCTACGGCTCTAATTCATGTTATGAACCGATTTTGATTCTAGTTTGATTATAAGGAATGCCTTTAGTTTTTAATGGTTTGTTGTGACTTAAATTACAATAGATCTGCGATGACTTTGAGTATTTTCTTTTCATGATTATGATTATGAAGTTAGGAAGCCCTGTTGTTCACCATCGCCCCTTGGACATGGTTGGATGATGGAATCCTTCCTAACATTCATACATCTCTCGGATTGGTTGTGGATTGGTTTAATTCTATTGTTTACTTTGTCTCATGGGCATGGTTTGGTGATGGAATCCATTCTAATTTACATCTGTCTTATCTCTTGAAGACTAGATCAGAAGAAGTTTAGATTTGATTTTCATGGTATATCTCCCAACTGGATGAAGATGGGACTCGAAGTCCAGTTGACTTCATGAATCAAGCGTAGATCTCCCTGATCTCTACAAGTGGATCCTTGGCACCCTAGTTTCCTACCTTTGATTTATATAAAATTTAGATCAATATTTCACCATTATTCCCTCATATTCACTTGGTTTAGATTTCATCTCATTCTAGTTCTAGTTCTAGTTATTTTCAGATTACGTACAAGGTTCGGTCCCTATGGATTTGACCTCGGTCTTACCGAGATTATTACTACATCACAACCCTATACTTGGGGTGTGAACAAGTTTTTGGCACCGTTGCCGGGGATTGACGGTTACGTTTTGCTGAAATTAACTAGTTTTAGGATTAGTTGAAGATTAGAATTTTTCTAATTTTAAGTTGGAATTTTTTCTATTTAATTTATAGAAACTAACCTGTTTTCCTGCTTTGTAAGACCCTGACATAAACTTCTAATTTGGTAATCCCTTTCTAATTTTTCTATTTTTTTTTTAGAATTAGGGTTTTAGTTTTAGAAAATTTCTAATTCTAGGCTTTTTTTTTTTAATAGAAATTTTCTATTTTCTAATTTTAGATTTAGATTCTGCCTTTAAGTAAAAATTTCTCATTTTTTAGAAACTAACATTACTTTCTAATTTTAGGTTTAGGTTTTCTATTTTAGAAACTTTCTAATTCTAGGTTCAGAACTTTCCTAATTTATTTTTAGAAACTTCAGAACTTTCCTAATTTATTTTTAGAAACTAATCTCTTTTGTTTTCTTTTGCAGGATCTTAAAATAGAAACTTCTAATTTGGTAACTTTTTTCTAACTTCTCCTCTACCTACTTCCCATATTGCAGTAGGATCTTTTCTTTTCTTTTTCTTAGGATTAGATTCAGAGTTAGGATTTCACTATGTATATGTACGAGTGGGAATGTCAATATGCTGAGATAGCTTTTGAGAATGCGAAAAAGTGTGAAGGGGTGTATGATGATTATGATAGAAATCAACCTATGTCTCAAAATTTTTCTGAAACAATTATCGAGAACTGACTAGAGTATAACACTCCATCGGTTAAGAAATCTTTACGCGATCATATAAGGGAGAACAATTACACCCTACGGACAGTATGTGAGTGTTGGGGTTATCATAACTATGAGAGTGAGAATTATTATCACCTATCCGATAAAAAGAAAACAATGCGTGATTATATTATGAGTGATAATATGTATTACCAACAATCAGATTCTCCCACCTATGATCCGTATGACTATAATCAGTGGAAACATCAATGTTGGGAAGATGAACCAGCAATATATCATAGTGATAATTCTCTTGGGTCCTCTACCTTTGAAACACAAGGAGAGATTTTTGACCAGGACGTATAACAAATTAAAGAACAAGAAGATTGGGCCAGTACTGATCTTCCGAAAGATCAATGACAACGCATACGTTGTTGATCTTCCGGATGACATGGAGATCTCGCGTACTTACAACGTCGCGGACCTGACCGAGTATCATGAACTGAAGCAGGACGAGTTCTTTTGAAGTTGAGGGGACTGATGTAAAGTGGGTCGCGGATAATTTCATGGCCAAGATGGACCAGAAAAGGCCCAATCGGAGACGGAGGTGATCTGGACCGTCAGAACTTAAAACGGACGTATCTTGCAAACCGGAATGAGTTATCGGACGTACCATCTATGATTTTGGGGTAGGACGGGCTACTTTAGCCACCCAACCCACTATGCCTGGTTTCCCACGCCGAATTTGCGATATTCCATCAGATCGATGGTCGAAGTCCCTGTTTATTTTCATTTTTACTATTTTTAGTAAGTTTTAGTTTGATTGTAACTCTTCATACGTTGAGCTTTAGGAGTTGTGTTCAACACAAAAAGTGCTTAGAAAAATTAGGGGAACATCATGATTCGGCCAAAAAGGACACTTACTATTTTTGGCCGAAAACCATGTGCTCTGGTAAAAATCACGATTGTCTATAAATAGTAAGTTTACTATTAATAGTAACTTTACTATTTATAGTAAGTTGCAATTTTAAGGAGTTTTAGTTGTAGTTGAATTCCGAAACTTCTCCCTAAGGTTTGCAGCTTTATTTAAAGAGTTGTAAACTCATTTTTCATTATCAATAAAATTATTTTAAATTTTCTAAAATTAATTTCTATTTTTCTTCGTGGATTTGAGGCATCTCTGCGAGGAGTCCATATAAGCTCGGAGTAGTTATCCTCGAAGAAGACAGAACTCGACCACTACACGTCCCTAATTTAGCTAAGTAGTGACCTAACGTAGGCGTGCGACTCACAAAAATATCCTACTCGAGCTTGGACTACAATTTTATAGTGAAAAAGTGCAGTATAAAAACTTTTCAGGTTTTCTCCTTATCCAATGTAGAAGAAGAACACGTAAACTAAAAAGACACGAAAACCACCCCAACACTATATTCCCAGATTTTGACTCTCCCTCCCGTAAGGAGCCCCTCACAGAATCATGATCCCACCAATAATTCAAGTCTCCATGTATAAATCAATCATCAACATTATCATCATTTGAATATTTCTTTTTCTTTGTGAATTTTGACAATTGTCATTGGATTAGTTAGAGCTCTTACTTAGTTCAAAATCCTAGAGTCGTATCCACTCAATCTACCGAAAATAAAATGTGTTATGGATCATGAGGTGATGTCACAAAACTACTAAAAATTCTTTTTACACTGGTAGAATTTCCTTTATAGCACAACATAAAAAGATCGGTGGACTTGAGGTCATGAACTCAATCATAGTCGAAAGTCTATATAAACCTATCAGAAATGGATCCAAAAGCCCATGCGACTAAAAGCTGTCGGGTCCATCATGATATGTGTGTGACATCTACTCAGTCCATCATTCATGCTAGCTGGCGTTAGGAATGTCAGGAGGAGAAGTAGGGAAAGGGACATCTACCCCTGGAATCTTCTTTGGTCACACTAAAGTTTTGAATTAGACTGATATTTGATTTTTCCCTTCATGGTTGGACTTACCTTATAAACAGGTTGGATGGTATACAAACATCACAGTAGCACCTTGGACTGTTCCCCGTCTCAAATTTTCCTTGTGGTGTGGCCCACTTGATTTTTGGATCAGCATCATTTGGACTGGTATCCTAACATGAGCCCACACAATCTATAGATGGAATGGATGTGTCACACATCACATTGATATTTTGATATTTTATTTTTATATTGGCTTCCTACATTGGATTATGGAATGAAATATTTTCCAACCATTTGATTATTAATCACGTGGATGCTGGATGCGATGACCTGGTATGATGAAAGAAGCGAGTAGTGCCCACACCGGATAAATCTCATAATTAATGTAGTCTTGTTTTAGCACGACCTGGTCTTAGGTTAGAGAGTCTTGTCTACGACTTTTGTGTGTTGTTTTGGTCTCACATCTCTAAGAAAATGAAGGCTGAGCTCACACGCATCTCGATAAGTGTCACAATATTCTAACGCCTTGTGGGGTCCACCTTAGATGAGTAATTGTAACAAAATTGGATTTGTTGAACAATCAGAGTCTTCGATTCATGGAGACTTGAACCGTTGGCTGCTTTTCATCTCAACTATCCAAGAAAAGTTCACTCATGTAATAGTGAAGTGATCAAAATTAACTTTCGGTTTCTGACCATCTAACGTGGCGCTTCCTATTTGGAGCCGTGTAAAATTTCTTAGTAACTGCGTATCAACCATCACACTAGCCAGAGTACCAAAGTTTCTCCCATGATCAAAATCCTTACACTAGAGGCTTGAAACTATCGCATGCATGACCAGATACAGGTCTTAATTTCTCCATATTTAAGATTTTTACAAGTCATCCGTTCCAAATTCAAACAGCGGGGCCTGTAATAAAGATTAATTGGAACAAAAGTCAAGTCAATCCAACCATCAGGTGATCAGCCACCCCTTTGAAATCAACGGTTGGCAGATCGTCTTACTCAACTTACAGCTCTGGCCCAGCTAAAGATTGGATCGGTCTGACTTTCGGGAGAGGTGTGGGCTCCACTATCTTTGTGGCTCAAAAGTCCTGTACAAGTAACACGTTGGCGGGAAATATGAGGTTGTATGCTACTTGTAAAACACCCAAGCTACGTGGGGTCCACCATGTTGTATATTTAAATCCAACCTGTCCATCAAGTGAGAACGCTTATTTGAACCGTGCATACAAAACATAAGCCTGATAAAACACAAGCCACACCATCTTCAACTATGTAAAATTGCCCCTGAAACTCTTTAGTTTATATGGTGTGGCCCGTTTAAGTCGTGGATCAGGTCTATTTTTTGTATCTTTACTTCGTCTGATTAGTTACACCTGATTAAGGGGTTTGATGAAAGAAATACACCATTTTAGCCCCACACACTAACCAATGGTTGGTATTCCATCGCCATTGTTATTGTCCTGTGGTCCACCTGAGTTGTAAATCTGACTGATTTTTACTTCCACGTCCTAGAATAGCGGATAGAACCTGATGGACGGAGTAGATATTATATATACAAATGATGGGCCCTACAGAGCTGGGGTGTTTTGCTGCTTAAAATTGGTGTTGTAAGGATTCAATTTGTTTTTTATTTATTTTAATTACCATAGATTATGCAAATTATGGAATGGAGAGTTGATGGTTATGATTGTTGAAAGGCGTGGTCTGGTAGCCTTAAGAGGTTTGTGGGCCCATTTGATCTGGTCCCACGCTTCAGAGTAAGGGGCGGTAGGAGGCGGTTTGGCTAGCAACCCCAACACCAGCCAGCTAGCTGGTGTCAAAGTTACGTGGCCCCATCACGACTTATGTGTTTTATCCATGCTGTCCAACCATTTTTTCATCTTATTTTAGAGCATAATGCAAAAAATGCGGTAGATCCAAATCAAAGGTGGACCACACAACAGGAACCGGGTTTTGATTGAACGTCGGCCATTAAAAACATCCAAAGGCCCACAGGAATGTTTATTTGACATCCAACCTGTTGATAAGGTAACTCAGACCTGGATGAAGGGAAAACACAAATATCAGCTTGATCCGAAACTTCTGTGGCCTCAAAAAGTTTTCAACGGTAAACATTCAATCTCCACTGTTCCTGTGGTGTAGTGTGGTCCACCTGAGAATTGGACCTGCCTCATTTTTGGTATATGCCCTAAAATGAGGTGGAAAAATGTATGGATAGTGAGAATAAAACACGTACATCATTGTGGGGCCTACAGAGCTTTGACACCAGCTAGCTGTCTGGTGTTGGGTCACTATACCCAAACGACTTCCGGGGTAATATGGAATTGGCACTCTGACAGGTCAACTATATATTGTAATACTCATGTGAGGAGTAAGACGAAAAAAATAATAATTTATATTACAACATTACTATGATCTATGCTGGGGCACACGGCATCTGTACAAGCGATACAATTTTAATTACATCAATCCCAACCGTTCAAATGGAGGGTTTCACCCCTACCATAAGATTGAAAAGATTTTTATTTATTTATTATTTTAATTTTAATTAAGAAGACTTTTAGTTTTTGTTTTAGTTTTAAAGAAAATAAAAGTTTGGAGAGCATCTGACCGAATTACGAGCAAATATATCCAAGTGTATTAACTAAAAACATCCATAAAATGAATGCAATACTGAAAACCATCCTGTAAAGTAACCGGTGTAGGTCCCTAAATATCAGAAACAAATAATTCAAGAGGTGAACTGTAGATAGTAGAACCATAACAAAATGGCAACTTGTGACTTTTTCCTAATTGACAAGAACCACGAAAATCAATAGTTTGATTATTAATAGGAGGAGATTAATATGTAACAATATTTTTTTACAGTTCGAAACATGGGATGACCCAGTTTCTAATGACAGGTGGTCATAGAGGTTCTTTCACCAATGAAAGCAGATGGAGAAGAAATTTTATTAGAGGCCATCACGATCGAGGCAGTAAAATTCCCTTTTTATACGGTCCGCGAAGCACCACTCTCCCCATGCGCTGATCTTTAACAAGAAAAAAAAGTAGGATGGAACACAAAAAACACAACAATATTGTCATATGTAAATTTAGAAACATATAAAAGATTGGTAGATATTTGAGGAACATGAAAAATATCTTTGAAAATAAAGGTATCACGGATGGTGGAGAGAGTGGTCATACCAATGTTGAAATGGGAAGTCCATTACCATTACAAATTCAAAGTTGCTCAGGACTGTTCACAACCCCGAGTGTAGGGTCGCGATGTAGTAATAATCTCGGTGAGACTGATGTCGAATCCACATGGACTAATCTCGTGAGTATTCTGAAAGCAACTAGGAGAAGAACTAGAAAAAGATGAAAACCTAAATCTGGAAGTATAGAGAGTAATTGTGAGAGATTTAATGAAAAACTTAAGAAATTCAAAGGTGGGAAACTAGGGTCTCCAAGGATCCACTTGTAGATATCAGGGAGATCTATGCTTGATTCACGAAAACAACTGGAATCAGAGTCCCATCTTATCCAATTGGAAGATATCTGAGTAAAACCAAATCTGAACTTCCTTTGACCTAATTCTCAATGGATGAGAGGTGTGAGTACTGAAAGTCATTCCATCACAAAACCATGCCCAGAAGACAAGACAAACAATTGGATTTACCAATTCCACAACTAATCATAAGAGAATCATGAAGATTAGAAGGATTCCATCACCCAACCATGCTCATGGGACGATGGTGAACAATGGAATTTCCTAATTTCACAATCTAAATACATGGAAAGAACATACTCAAAGCTATCGCAGATCTATTGTAATTTAAGTCACAACAAACCATTAAAAATTGAAAGTATTTCCTATAATCAAACTAGAATCAAAGATAGTTCAACTTAAACATGAATCAAAGCAATAGAAAACATCCCATCATGCTACAAGCTTCACCTCTTAGCCCTAACTAAGAGGTTTAGCTAACCATAGACATGATTGAACTAGAATCTCTTAAGAAAAATATAAAAACAACTAAGGAAAGGAAAGAAAAACTCTTAGCGACGGCTTCTCCACGCTTTTGCTCCACTCCACAAACCCTAGAAGATACCTAAGAACATCCTAGGGAGTCCTATTTATAGTTGTGGAACTCCAACTTTCGCACCTAGTTGGAAAACTCTAAAAATCGCCTCAAATTTACGTAGTTTTCCAAAATAGTCTTCACTCTGCACAATTTCATAGAATGCCCCAGCGTTTCAGAATATGCTTCTTCAGGACACTTTCAAGATTGCTTTTCTTCACTTCAAGTATTCAATGCTCTTCATTCCTCAGTTTTCTTGGATCTTTGGCAAGTGAATTCTTCATTCTTGGTCTCGAAAGATCTATCCTTGGCTTTGGTGATTCTTGAGCGTTAAATTCATGCTTTTAGCATCCTTTTCAATCCAAGTTCTTAAATTCACCTTGTAACACAAACATGATTAAAATAGAACATTAAGCATCATCATGTTCATAAAATCAAGTAATAAATGGGGGATGATATGTAATATTTGACCCTTAACACAATCCCCAACCAGCATTTTGCTAGTCCCGAGCTAAGTATGTGAAAAATATTTCGAGAATCATAAGACAATTTTTATAAGCTCAAGTAGCTTTAAAACAATCAAAATAATAGAGTTTCAAAACACATCAATGTTGAGCATTATTTTCTCCTAAACTGTAACACTTGGTAAAATTCATAGTCAAGTTCAAAGTATTAATCCAGAAATTAGAACAATTCTAAACATTGAGTTCCACGGGTGCATAGTGAAATCTAGACTTTTCACAATCAAATGTTCAATTCTTAATTTTCATGATAACATTGATAATCAGAAGATCATTCAGGACAACTAAAACCTAAACCAAAACTTGCCTTACAGTTTATCTTTTCATTCTTCCAGCTTTTGATTTTTCCATTGATGATTTCACGCTATGTCAATCTTTTTAAAGATCTTTAATAGGTAGCCGTTTTCGACGATAACCATTTTTTTAAAGCTGGGTATTTATTTATTTATTATTATTTTTTTCAATTCTTCTCATTGAACATGATGGACAAATTCCTCAGGTTGGTTCCTTCCATGCTTAATAATTACCAAGATAATAATTCAATATCAAACTGACACCTTAATGTGTAAGCTAGATGTAACATGTGAAATCATGACTCAATCAATGTTTAAAACTTCTAATCATGATTAATAATTCGAACTTAACTGTGAAATCTAACAAGTAGCTGAACCTAAGAGTCATAAATCGCCAACATTAAGTATCTTATACTTCTAAATTATGGATGAACTTCAAAATCGCTCGAATTTATAAAATTTTCAGAAAAATTTTCACAATTTTTGCTTAAAGACTAAGAAAACACTGATTAGCTTGCCTAATCCACACCCCCAACCTAAAATCTACATTGTTCTCAATGTAAAAGATATAAACATGCAATGCACATGAGACAACAAAAGTAAAGGAGAAGTGATGGAAAGGTAGTACCTGAAGAAGGAATCTAGAGGCTTTTCCAATTGTCTTAGTGTGAAGATGGGTTAACACAAGAGTTAAACCAACAAAAAATAAACTATTTTAAAACAAATGGAAAGAAAAGTATCCTAAACAGCATAAAACTGACTATCCTAGACATAACATGAAAGCAATAAACTAATCCTAAACTAGGAAAGCAAGGGAAAAGTTACTTAGTCATGCCGCAAGGTTCCTCCTCCGGCCAATATCTTTATAAATTTCTCAGTAGGTTTCTCAACAAGATAATCCAAAAGCCATTTTTTGCAATAAGCTTGGATGCCCTGGAGCATGAATTTTCAGAAAAATTTATGGATGCTTGAGATGTCCAAAGTATATATGATTCACCGGTGACCGAAAAAGTTTCAATGTTAGTACTCCATGGTGAATCAGAGACTACAGGTAGATAAAATTCAGAAAAATTCTCAGCAGATGATGAAGTCTCAACACATTTTGAAGTTTCAAACTTCAGTTCAATTGTTAACTCTTCTTCTTGTGATAGTAAACATTCAGGATCTGTGGAGGGAAATATTTCAGAATAAGGGTTCTCTTGGACAGTACTAACTACCGAGGTGTTGTCATGCAAGACATTCACTATATCTTTTTTCATGGAATCATTTGAATCTACAAAGTGTGCTAAGTAATCGTCCGAAGAGTTGGAAAATTCAGATGAGAGTGACTCATTTCCTCATTGAAATTTGTGATAATCTGCCCAATGATTCCATCGTCTCTGGAAGTAGATGGAAGCATGATCTCTTGCTCTTCATCACGGTGAGAATAAATCGTCACCAGATGTATCTTGTCTTACCTTTCATAGGTGTATCGAGAATCAACAGGCGAAGAATTGATGTGAAGACTTTGTTCATCGGTACTACTCAGTAAAGGCATTGTATTGTTAAAAATGTACAACTGATTAGATGGTGGCCTCAACTGGGTGGTTTCAACTTCCAGAGTCATATCGAGCAACTCGTCCATCTCCCGAATCATATCATCATTCAATTTAGGAGAGTGGTCTAAATATGTCTTACAAGAGTTAGAAGGGTCGGTTGAAAAGGGCTCATCCTCTACATATAAATCAGCCATGTCAGAGTGGAGTAGCTCATTATGACCTATCACTTCGCGTACTTCTTGATCATTGACCTGGACCAAACTTGAGATTGATTCCAGGCCTAGGGAATTTGGGCTGCACATTCATGATCTTATCCCAATACTCATCATTTTCCAATTCAGTGCAATACACTCTTAGGTTGGGATCGCTTTCCTCACATTCTATTCCTAAATTGGGTAGAGGTTCGAATAAACTAACCTCTCCCTCATCATTGAAACCAAGTGTGTCATGTGAGTGAAGTGTGTCATTATCATTATATTTGAAAGACACCCATGTCTCTTTGATCATTCCTTTGGACCGTCATCAAGATCGACTCTTCAAGAAATTGAACCATATGCTCATTATTACAATCCAACTCTTCATTCTCAAATTTCGTATTCTCCATAATCGCATCACATAAACCCCATTGTTGTATATCTTTTATAAGTTCTTGAAATATCTATAGTGTGTTTTGCTGACTGAGCTCTGGAGTTTGTATGGAATTCTGAAGTGAATTCTCTTGGATCATTTCTTGTTGGATCGTAGAGGTATAGGACCCAAGAGAATTGTCACTATATTTCATTGTTGATTCAGCTTTCCAATCTTGATGTTTCCACTGATCATAAGTAGGGAGTTAGGAATGAAGAATTGAATTGAGTTGAGGCTGGGGTGAACTAGCCTCTATTAGCTTATCGAGGCGCAATTCAAGCGCTTCTATCGTTGTTCTAATGCCAGTAAAATTGTCTGTGTAACCCTGAAGTGATTCCTCTTGGATCATTTCTGATTGGGTTTCAAAGGTAGAGGACCCAAGAGAGTGTTCACTATGATGTCTTGCTGGTTCATCTTCCCAACATTGATGTTTCCACTGATTATAGTCATATGGATCATAGGTGGGAGAATCTGATGGTTGTTGATACATATTATCACCCATAATATAATCTCTCATTGTTTTCTTCTTGTCTGATGGGTGATAATAATTCTTGCTCCCATAGTTATGATAATCCCAACACTTATGTATTGTTTTCTTAATCCGTGGGGTGTAATTGTTCTCCCGCATATGATCACGTTAGGATTTCTTTACTGGCGGAGCATTGTATTTCGTTCGGTTCTCGATGATGGTTTCAGAAAAATTTTGAGACATGGGTTGTTTCCTCATATAATCATCTAACAGCCCTTCACAATTTCTCGCATTATCTAAAACTAGCTCAGCATATTGACGTTCCCACTCTTGCATATACATGGTGAAACCCTAATCCTGAATTTAATCCTAAAAGAAAATAAAAGAAAAATCCTACACCAATATGGAAAGTAAGTAGAAGAGAAGTTAGAAGGAAGTTACCAGATTGGAGGAGATCTATGTTAGGATCTTGTAAAAGAAAAAGGAAAGTGAATTAATTTGTAAAAAAGAAATAAGAAAGTTTCTAAAAATAAAAATAGAAAGATGAGTTAGTGTCTAAAACTAAAAAGGAAAGTTTCTAAAAAAGCAACCTAGTTTCTAAAAACAAATTAGGAAAGTTTCTATATATATAAAAAAGCTTAGTTTCTAAAAATGAAAAAAAAAGTTTCTAAAAACGGAAAACGAAAGTTTCTAAACCTAGAAAACAAAGTTAGTTTCTAAAAAGAAATTAGAAATAACCCTTATCTTATCTTACCTTATCTTATCTAATCTTATCTTATCTAATCTAATCTTATCTTATCTTATCCTATCCTATCATATCTTATCTTATCTTATCTTATCCTATCCTATCCTATCCTATCATATCCTATCCTATCCTATCCTATCTTATCTATCTTATCTTATCTTATCTTATCCTATCCTATCTTATCTTATCTTATCTTATCTTATCTTAGAATTAGAAAATAAATTTGTTTATAAAAACAGAAAAGGAAAGTTTCTAAATAAAAAAAAACTAATTAAGAAAGTTCTAAACCTAGAATTAGAAAGTAAGTTTTTTAAAAAAAATAAAAAAAAATCCTAGAATTAGAAAGTTTTTAAAAATGAAAAACAAACCCTAAAAATAGAAAATAGAAAAACCATAGTCTTAACATAATTCTAAAATTAGTTAATCTCAGAAAAACGCAACCGTTAATCCCAGGCAACGACGCCAAAAACTTATTCATAACCCCAAGTGTAGGGTCACGACGTAGTAATAATCTCGGTGAGACCGAAGTCGAATCCACAAGAACTAATCTCGTGAGTATTCTGAAAGCAATTAGAAGAAGAACTAGAAAAAGATGAAAACCTAAATCTATAAGTATAGAGAGTAATTGTGAGAGATTTAATGAAAAACTTAAGAAATTCAAAGGTGGGAAACTAGGGTTTCTAATGATCCACTTGTAGAGATTTGGGAGATCTATGCTTGATTCACGAACACAACTAGAATCAGAGTCTCATCTTATTTAATTGGAAGATATCTCAGTAAAATCAAATCTGAACTTCCTTTGACCTAATTCTCAATGGATGAGAGGAGTGAGAACTGGAAGTGATTTCATCACAAAACCATGCCCAGGAGACAAGGCAAACAACAGGATTTACCAATGCCACAACCAATCATAAGAGAATCATGAAGATTAGAAGGATTCCATCACCCGACCATGCTCATGGGATGATGGTGAACAACGGAATTTCCGAATTTCACAATCTCAATACATGAAAAGAACATACTCAAAGCTATCGCAGATCTATTGTAATTTAAGTCACAACAAACCATTAAAAACTGAAAATATTTCCTATAATCAAACTAGAATCAAAGATAGTTCCACTTAAACATGAATCAAAGCAATAGAAAACATCCCATCATGCTACAAGCTTCACCTCTTAGCCCTAGCTAAGAGGTTTAGCCAACCATAAACATAATTGAACTAGAATCTCTTAAGAAAAACATAAAAATAACTAAGGAAAGGGAAGAAAAACTTTTGACGACGGCTTCTCCACTCTTTTGCTTTACTCCACAAACCCTAGAAGATGCCTAGGAATATCCTAGGGAGTCCTATTTATAGTTGTGGAATTCCAACTTTCGCACCTAGTTGGAAAACTCTAAAAATCGCCTCAAATTTACGTAGTTTTCCAAGATAGGCTTTATTTTGCACAATTTCACAGAATGCCCTAGCGTTTCAGAATATGCTTCTTCAGGACACTTTCATGATTCCTTTTCTTCACTTCAAGTATTCAATGCTCTTCATTCCTCACTTGATTTTCTTAAATCTTTGGCATGCGAATTCTTCATTCTTGGTCTCACAAGGTCCATCCTTGGCTTTGGTGATTCTTGAGCGTTAAATTCATGCTTTTAACATCCTTTTCAACCAAGTTCTTAAATTCACTTTGTAACCCAAACATGACTAAAATAGAACATTAAGCATTATCATGTTCATAAAACCAAGTACTAAATGGGGGATAATATGCAATATTTGACCCTCAACAACGACCAATATATTTATATTGTAAGTTAAGATTGCAGAGGTCTGCTATCAAATGATTGGTGGTGCCACTGTCAGGATACCGGTACAGATCATTTGTTGGAGATGAGGCAGTCACATATGCGGTGGAATTGGGAGCAGGGGATGGATCTTGTTGGAATTGGTGATCAAAACGACACCAACAAGTGTTGGAGGTATAGTTCTCATAGCCACAAATTTGACACAGACCTATCACATTATTTGAGGTTGGTCGTGGTCCAAATCAACCATGTCCCCGACCACGGTTGGATCTTCCATGTGAGGATGGTCGAGTTGTAAGTACGAGTGGCAACATTAGTCGTAGGTGTGATAGTATCAATGACTGTGTTTTGATCGTCAAAGCACATTTCAAATGCTCGTAGATGAGACTGAAAATCATCCATGGAGATATCTTCTAATCTTGTCGTCAGGGTGGTAACAATGGTATCATAGGTTGTATCAATGCCATTAAGAATAGTTTACTGCAAATCAAATTCATGCATTGGATGGCCTGAGGCAGTAAGAGAGTCGACGAGTTGCTTTGTTTGTTGAAGATAATCAGTCACGGACAAGTTTCCTTTTTCGAATTGTTTGCAACTCATGTCTGACATGCATGATTCGTGTGCGAGAGAGAGAGAGAGATGCATATTTCTTCTCAAACGCAAGCCAGACGGAGCGTGAGGAATTGAGGCCAATGGCATGGGCCAATGTCGTTTTAGAAAGGGAAGAAATAAGCCAAGGAACACTTGATATTATTTATGCCAAGCAAGATAGTCCGGGTTAAGAGTGCTTGATCTTTCATCGTCTTTTTCATTATAGGGGATGTGAGGGGGACAAGAGAGTGACCCATCAACGTATCCTTCAAGATCATACCCTTTAAGTAAATGGACAAACTAGGTGTGCCATAAGAGATAGTTATAGAGTTCAAGTTTAACGGGAATTAGATGATGAATATGAGTAGTTTGAAGGGTTGGAGGTGAAACATTTGATGAAGAAGTTGCTATTGTGATATGCGTGTAAGAGAGGATGATTACTTCGACGTGAGTCTCTTTCAAGAGGGTCTGATACCATAAGAATGCTAATAGAAAAGCTTGAGATTGAGAAAAACTCACCCTTGCTTTAGGTGATGAGTTTCATATATATTTATATTGTTTGAATTAGTTAATGTACAAAGAATCAATACATAAATTATGAAGATGATTGAGGAATTGTTATAGAGATGATTGAGGAAATGTTACAAATTTTGGATGAAGTGGTTTCCATAGTGAAAAACTACAATGGTGTGAGTACATGTGTAAAAAATAAAATAAAAAATCTTATGTATAATGATGGCCCAACAACATGCCCTAGACTAAAATATAATATTGGATCAACCACACCACATCACATTATTGTCATCATTTAAGCCTTATTCCAATTAATAATTTGCCTTTCACTCAGTTAAGGGTTAGACGTTCTCTTAAACTATATCTAGATACTTGTTTTTTCTTACTACCTATATCTACATGTTTTTTTCTTACTACCTATATCTACATCCTTTTTTTAAATTCCATACTTTTTTAGAGCTTTCAACTTAAACTAGCTCATTCCTAACTAGTGTAGTTCTTGGCCTATGTTATATATAATCAAAACATTAAAGTCTACTTCTCCTTATTTTTATTATCTATTCATATTACTCATATGTCTGTTTGAATGCAATCATTTTTAATTCTATCATTCCTCGTCTTGCCAATCATTCTTCTCAATTTTCTTATTTTTGCTACACATCATATAAACAAGTTGTTCTTTAACTACTTAACATTTTATCGAATTAAGTGTAAATTTTTCTTTTAATTTGAGTAATATATAACAATTACATAAAGTTCTAGAGGCACATCTCCATTTTTTCCACTATGCTTGAATTTAGTAACATCCTTTTCAATCTCTCCATTGTCATGAATTCTAGGCCCATGCTATCAATAGTCATTTTGGAAAACTCCTAATTAACAATTTTAACTAATTCCTTGTTTTCATGCCTATTTTTAAAATTGTACTCCATATACTCTATTTTAAGATGAATAATTTTATATCATTTAGATTCTAAAGCATCCCTCCATAAATGTATCTTTTTGTGTACGCACTTATTCTTCTTGTCAACCAAAACCGTGTCATCTACAACATACACCATAGGATATATTTCTATAAATGCCTTGTTAACTCATCCATAACAAATGCGAAAAGTATGGGCTCAATGTTGACCTGGTGTAAGCCTACATTAATTAGGAACTCACTTGTCTCTCTACTAATGGTTTTCACATTTGTTACAACTCCATATATATCCTTAACAATGTCAATATATCATTTTAAGGCTCATTTCTTTTCCAACGCTAAATAGATTTACTCTCTAAAGATCCATTGTATGCTTTCTCTAAGTCAATAAAAACTGTGGAGATCATTCCTCCTCTCCATATATTTCTCAATTAATTGTATAAGTAGAAAAATAGCTTCAGTGGTAAACCTCACAACATGAAACTAAATTGATTTTCGAATACATTCATCTCATGCCTTAGTCTTTACTTTTTTTTTTTTTTTTGCCTTAGTCTTTACTTGACGACTCTATCCTAAAGTATCATAGTATAGCTCCTAAGTTTAATCTCACAAGAGTTAGTGCAATTCTGTATATTTTCTTTGTTCTTATAAATAGGTACCACAATACTTTTTCTCAATTTGTCTAATATTTTCTTCAAATTTATAGTTTTGTTAAACAATTTTATCAACAAAAAAAAACCTAATATCTCGCATACACTTCTAAACTGCTATTGGTATATTATCTAGTCCAAAGGCTTTCCATGTTTTCTTATTTTTCAAAACTTTTTTCACTTCAAATATCATAATCCTAAGAAAGTATCTATGGTGTATGACATTATTTGAGTTTATAGTTCCTTCTATCTTTATTCTTTTAGAGCAATTGTCATTTAAGAAATTCTGAAAATAGCTTCCCTATCTTTCATTGATCTCATTGTCTTTTATATTGTCCTTTGGTTGTGAAATAATCTAGATTCCTACCTTCTCTTATATTTGAAATTTTGTAGACATATTTCTCACTCTTATCCCCAATCTATTGTAAATATTATCATAAGTCTTACGTTTAGCCTCACTTACTATTTTTTTTAGCAATATTTTGACAATTTGATATTCTTTAAAAATTTCATCATTTCCAATTCTTTGTCAGATTTGAAACATGTACCTTTCTCGTTAATAGCTTTTTGTATATCATTACTTTACCACCAAGTTTTTTATAGGATTGACTTTTCTATTTAAATATTCCTAAAACATCTTTTGCCACTTTTATAATATACTCAACTATTTCATTCCACATAACATTTAGTTATTTAATGACATTTCACTTTCTTTCTTCTATTAATTTATTTTTTCAAATAAAATTATTCTCTGCTTTTAAATTTTGGCACTTAGTTTTTCAACACCTATTGTTGTCACATTCTTTCCTTCATATCTTAATGTAAATGTTTATAACCATACTACACAAATAAGACTCTTGCCTAGTATAACCTTGCAATTCTTGCATATTGATTGTTCTATTTTCTTAAGTAGAAAAAATATATTTTTCTTGTATATAATCCACTTGTGCAAGTTTTTTTTTTTTTTTTTTTTTTTTTTTGTAATGTGCATACACACCTATACACGCTACAATGCGTGACCTCAATGTTGAAACACTTGTACCACTGAACCATGAGTACGGTCCCATCCACTTTTGCAAGTTATTAAATGTTTCTCTCTCTTTTTAAAGTATGTGTTTTCTAGAACTAGATTATATGTCATAGTAAAATCAAGGATGAAATCTCCCATATTCTCTTTCCACTTAGAATTCTTTGCATTAGTCACTCTATAGACTCTTAGAATTGCCTTTTGAGTCTTTCTTCTAATCTTATCTGTGTCACATATGGATCAATAATATTGGTTATCTCCCGTCCTAACATAAATTTTATTAATAAAATCCTATCATTTACTTTTTTAACATATAATATTTTATCCTTCAAATCTCATTCTATAACTATCCTTACCCCATTTTTTATTGTCTTTTCCTATATATATCAAAATAAATATTTACCTGTTTCTCAATTTTGGTCCCTTTTCACTTGGTCTCCTGAATGCGAGTAATGGTAGCTCTCATTCATTTCATCATATCTACTAACTATATACTCTTACCTGCCAATGTTGTTTACTTTCAGAATGATATTTGCATTATTTTGATTGAATGGGAATGATACAGTTTATAGGATACAAACCTATACTAAAATAGGAAACTAAATATACAAGGAAATCTGGGAACTAATTACAGGAAACAACTATCCTAATTTAAGGAACAAATATAGAATCTTACACCTATACAATCCCTGATTAGATGAGATAAAATCTCAACACTTCCCCTCAAGTTGGTGCATAGATATTACACATGCCCAACTTGTCTAAAAGCTTTGAGAACATTCGATTTGAGACTGCTTTGGTGAGAATGTCAGCCAATTGGTCATTAGATTGAATCTTAGGCAACTCTACAATTTTTCCATCAAATTTCTCCTTAATGAAGAATTTGTCTACCTCGACATGCTTTGTACGAACATGTTGAACTGGGTTATGGGAAATATCACATGTTGCTTTATTACCACAGTATAATTGAATTGGTTGCCTAGATTGGTAACCTAAATCCTGTAAGATAAGTCTTAGCTAGCCACAATGCTTCACAAAGTCCAAGGGCCATACCTCTGAATTCAGCTTCTGCGCTTGAGCGAGCAATAACATTCTGTTTCTTGCTTCTTCATGTAACGAGATTACCACCTACAAAGGTAAAGTAACCAGAAGTAGATCGCCTATCATCTACAGCTCCAGCCCAGTCAGCATCAGTATATGTATCTATGCTTTGGTAATCTGCATTCTTAGTGAATAAAATCCCCTTTCCTGGAGCAGCCTTCAGATACCTCAAAATTCGCATAACTGCTTTCATATGTTGTTCTCCAGGATTATGCATAAACTGGCTGACAATACTTAATGCGTATGCCAAATCCGGTCGTGTGTGTGTTAAGTACATCAATCTGCCTACAAGTCTTTGATATCTTCCCTTATCAGTAGGTACCTGGTTGGACTCAACACATAACTTCAGACCTTCTTCCACTGGTGTTTCAGCAGGTTGACATGCTAACATACCAGTCTCTTGTAATAGATCTAAGGCATATTTTCTTTGAGACAGAAAGATCCCTTTATTAGATCGAGACACTTCTATCCCAAGAAAATATTTCAAATCACCTAGATCTTTCATTTCAAATTCTTTGGACAAGTAATTTTGTAGAGCCTTCCTTTCTTCAGGATCATTTCCTGTAACCACCATGTCATCCGCATATACAATGAGTGCAGTGATCTTACCCTGTTGTTTCTTCAAGAATAAAGTGCGATTTGAATTGCTCTGATGATAGCCAAAGGCTATCATAGACTTTGTGAACCTTCCAAACCATGCTCTCGGAGATTGTTTCAACCCATACAAAGATTTCTTTAATCTGCACACCTTCTGACTCTGCCTTGTTGGTATCATGCATCCTGGTGGGAGATCCATGTAAACTTCTTCGGACAATTCTCCATGTAGAAAGGCATTCTTTACGTCAAATTGTTGTAATAGCCAATCTAAGTTGGCAGCTAAAGATAACAAGACTCGAACTATGTTGATTTTGGCTACAGGTGCAAATGTCTCTGTGTAATTGATCCCATAGGTTTGGGTGTAACCTTTTGCCACCAATCTTGCTTTGAAGCGTTCAATTGTGCCATCAGCTTTGTACTTCACAGTGTAAATCCATCGAAATCCAACTGGTTTCTTTCCTGGTGGAGGATCAATGAGTTCCCAGGTTTCATTTTTCTATAAGGATTTCATCTCCTCGTTCATAGCTGCTTTCCACCTGGGATCAACTAAGGCTTCCTGCACACTGTTAGGAATAAATACAGTAGATAATTGATTTACAAATGACATATTTGATTCTGACAACCGATGGTTAGACAGATAATGACTCATGGGATATTTAAATTTACTAGAAAGTTCAGGTTCATATGTGGGTTTAGGAATACCTCTGGTGTGACGCTGTGGTAACTGTTTTCGAGATAGTTCCGAAACTACA
Source organism: Magnolia officinalis (assembly GCA_021015155.1). NCBI lineage: Eukaryota > Viridiplantae > Streptophyta > Magnoliopsida > Magnoliales > Magnoliaceae > Magnolia > Magnolia officinalis. Next base: position 34,904,499 of record JAJHSJ010000004.1, on the reverse strand, counting down.
TCAGGAACATCTACAGCAGGAGATTGGTTTGGTATTATGCAAGGGTTCGACTCGGACAGAGGAGCAACGTCTTCAACTTCTAGGCTTTCATCACCACTTGGATCTAAAGACATACCACTTAAATCCAATTCACCCATTTCATGATTGATTGGTCCAGCTTGTGAGTCGTCACCACTGGAATCTAAGGTTATACCACTTCGATCCAAGTTGCCCACATGCTGGTTACCAAATTCAGGGGATTCGATTTCCTCAGAATTGTGATAATTATAGTTTAGAACATCATAATCTAGAGTCTGAATTTCCTTCTGGTACTCCCCTTGAAGTTCAAGCTCGGAGGAAAAATACATTGAGTCCTCATGGAAAACAACATCCATTGTGATAAACATTCATCGAGTTGGAGGATAATAACATCTGTATCCCTTTTGATGAGTAGCATATCCAAGAAAAACACATCGTAATGCTCGAGGAGTCAACTTGTTGCACTGATGTTTATGAAGGTGCACAAATTCTACACACCCAAAGATATGAGGAGGCAAATTTGGGACTGTTGGGGCTACAACTGCATCACTAAGAGCTTGGAATGGTGTTCGAAAGTTAATAGGGCTAGAGGGCACCCGATTGATTAAATATGCTACAGAGTTAAGTGCTTCTCCCCAATAGGATAAAGGCATATGAGCTTCTATTAGTGAAGCATGAATAACCTCCAACAAGTGTCGATTTTTTCACTTTGCAACCCCGTTCTACTGGGGTGTATTGGAACAAGTAGTTTGATTAATAATTCCGTGTGTTTCCAAATACTGCTGAAGTTTAGAACTCTGATATTCTCCTCCATTGTCACTGCGAAGAACCTGAATCTGTGCATTGTATTGAGTTTCAACCATTTTATGAAACTTCTGAAATAACAAATTCACTTCACCTTTGGATGTCATCAAGTACAACATTCTGGTACAGTCATCAATAAAAGTAACAAACCAACGTGATCCACTCAAAGTAGTAACTTTGGATGGACCCCAGACATCAGAATGTATAACCATAAAAGGGAGTGGACTTTTATTCAAACATAGTTGAAAGGAAGCATGATGACTCTTTGCCAGTTCACAAACCTCACAATGGAAGAGCTAGAAATATCAAATTTTACAAATAAATTAGGAAATAGTTTCTTCAGATAACCAAAGGAAGCATGCCCTAGACGCCGATGCCATAGCCAGATTTCGTATTTCTTTTTTTTTTTTCCTTTCAGAGCCATCCACTATCAAGGCTTGTCGCAACTCGCTTGAACTCGTTGGCACCAGGTCCAAGTAATACAGCTTCCCCTGCCTAATACCATACCCAATCGTCTGCTTTGTTTGAATGTCCTTAAACACACAAAATTCAGGCCAAAAAATTACAACACAAGATAAAGTTGTGGTTATTTGAGAAATTGACAACAGGTTGTAATCTAATGATGGAACAACTAAAACAGAGTCTAAATTCAAAGTACTAGTGAGAGTCACAGATCCTTCCCCAATAATTGGGGTCGAAGCACCATTGGCAGTAGAAACAAATTTTTGTGAGGATGAATTTAGAGTTGAGACCTGTCTAGAATCAAATGTCATATGATCTGTAGCGCTAGAATCAATTATCCATGCACTATTGGAAACAGGTGTAGAAATATTTAAAACCTTACCACCATTATTTGCAGTTATGACCAGTGCAGAGGCTTTTTCAGCAACATCATCCTCTGTTTTTGTTTCTACAATTGCTGCCGTGGAGGGCTTCTTAGAATTCTTCTTCCGTGTATCATGACTATGATCCCACCATTCCGGATATCCCACAAGTTCGAAACAACGACTTTTGGTATGACCAGTCTGATTGCATTGGGTGCATTTGTAGGTAGACTTGTCGGTGCCATTGTTGGTCTTAGGATGGTTCTGCCAGTTTTGATTAGACCGGTTTCTAGCCACCATGGCGGAAGCTTCTGAATTTCCAGATTCTCCTTTCAAAGTTGCATGACGAACCGCCTCTCGTCGAACCAAAAAATAACATCCTTCTAAGTCTAGAACTGGCTCCTTGCGTAGTATTTCTCCACGAACTTGTTCGAAATCACCATCCAATCCAGTAAGAAAGATGTGTACCCTAAGTCGCTCAATGGATTTTCAGTATGTGGCAATGTCTTCAGCATCTGTCATGACTACTTTATCACGATGGTCTAATTCTTAGAAAACCTCGGTTAGTTCTCCATAATATTCAGATAGAGATTTGCCACTTTGTTTGGCGGTGAAGGCCTTTTGGTTTAAGGCAAAAACTTGCAACTCATCACTTCCATCATAGAAGGCCTTTGATAGAGCACTCCAGATTTCGTGGGCAGTAGGTAAGCGTAGGTAACGCTTCATAATTTCTGGAGTCATGGACATCAACAACCACCTCTTCACTTTTTGATTTTCAACATACCACTTTTCATATCCATCTTCTGTCTCTGCAGGTGGCTTCGTCTTGCCACGAATATAGGAGAGTTTCTCCCTTTCAGCAATATCCATCTCCATCAGCTGGGACCAAACGTCATAATTTGATTCAGTGAGAATGATTCCTGCATTAAAAACACCCTCAGATTGAACAATAATAGGAACTGATTTCGTCCCAGACGATTCAATATTTTTTTTCACTCATCTTTATTCACTGGAAAGGAGATAAAAAAAATAATGGCAGAGGTTTATAAGAAAATGGCAGAGGCAGAGGTTTTCAAACCACGCTCTGATACCATGTTTACTTTCAGAATGATATTTGCATTATTTTGATTGAATGGGAATGATACAGTATATAGGATACAAACCTATACTAAAATAGGAAACTAAATATACAAGGAAATCTGGGAATTAATTACAGGAAACAATTATCCTAATTCAAGGAACAAATATAGAATCTTACACCTATACAATCCCTGATTAGACGAGATAAAATCTCAACAAATGTTTCTATATTCCATATGTCAAGATGAATCTTATTCTCCTAAACTATCTTATTTACCTGTGCGCATCCATAATGATGTGGGAACCCTTGTCTACTTCTCACGACAACTAAGCATTGTATGGCGTGTCACTTTTGGGAGACACCCTAGCTAACCTTGCTCATGTTTCGCTACAATTGGATTCCGATTCAGCACGTTGTTTACAGAGAATGTCCTCGTATGAGTTTGGAATGTCATATTGTTTAGATTCATGATAAAAGTTATGACATAAGTTTGACATCGGTTGCCAATATGATGTAACCCTCCTCTTTTATCTGGCTTAGGACCATCAATGACAACACAAAACTCTCACGGGCATAATGCAATAGACTATTACATAGGTTGATTGCAATCAAATGCTCACTTTTTAATAATCTAGTACATAGGTTGATTACAATCATCAAGTTAACCACAACACACTTTCAAGATAAAAATGTGCATTTGGGACATGGTTTTATTCAATGTGTGGATCACTTGTTGAATTTGCTATGATGATTATGGTTCATGGCCTTGGATGGATAGTACGCGTGCTATCTAGTAGTGGAAATAAAGCACCGCATAGTAGCTGTGATGGAGCCCCACATTCTATCAAAACCCCTTTACGAATTAATTGGTGAACATGCTCACCAATTTAGATTGGCCCACCTTTTTTTGTCGCATCTTGGATGTTTCATTGCTAAAAATTATCCATTAAATGCTTCTAGTCATCAAATCAACAATCTATTCTTGAATAATCAACAATAGTCATTAGATGCGATATATGAAAATGTCAATGATCATATGATTAGGGCTGATCAGTTTATTCTATAATTACGCTGCAATCCATCCAAAAGGTTGATATCATTCGATTAGGTGGTCAATGTCGATGGTCAAGGTCACAAATTCATATGGTAGAGATGATTTATTCCTGAGTATCCAATATAATATTTTTTTCCCGATTTATCAATTTCATACGTATGTGAGAATTGTATACATCCATAGGCAGCACATGTATGCATAATTTGAGTTGTTCAACACTGTTTAGATATTCTTGCTTAAAAACTAGGCCATTTCATAGCTCAGGTGGGTCATAGCGTATCAAAACGAATGAATGGCAAGAAAAAAATTATAACCGTCGAATTACATCATACACTAGCTCACCTGAAGAGTGAAATTATTTAATTTTTTAGGTAGAATAACTTAAAGCATTATTTCCAACCTATGACAAACTCAGATTTCAAACTCATTTGCTAATTTTTACATGTCCTTGCAAGTGGAAATGTATGGCTTAAAAGCGTGTGGAATTAACAAACCTACCCTATTCTATACTATTATTATGATGTGTGCCTTAACCAGATGTGTAAGGCAGAATAATTAAGTAAGGAAGAATATGAGAATTGAGAGATATAAGAGAGAAGATAAGGAGGAGGCATTAGAAAAGATGAGGAAGAGATGATAATTGAGAGAGACGTGAGAGAAGATAAGAAGAAAAGAATTTTGTTATTTATCTGTCCATAGGAATTACATTACATTATCTTATATAAGCAACACAATAAAATTATAAATAACCTATTATTGAATAATAATAATAATAATAATAATATTGGGGGACAACAGAAGCAAACCCTAAATTCAAATCAAACAAGCAAAAGATAAATGCAAAAAAGCATGCAAAGGAACACTCGAATTTTACTTGAAAAACCCTCGTCGAAAAACTATTTTAAAAAAAACCACGGCACGAAGCAATAATAAAATTCACTATGAAACGATATTACAAGAGATAGATCTACTTACATATGCGAAACCCATCAGAAAAACTCTAACCTCCCTTCAAAGCGCTCTTAGAACATTTAAGCTCTCCTAATCGTTCCCTAATCCCACATTAAACCTGTAGTGTTATACCTGGGATAGGAAATAATCTGTGCCATCACTTAAAATTGTGCGCGCTGTCAATTAAAACATTGATCGAGCAACCCTCAATTGATCGAAAGCCACATGTTCTATCGTTCGAACATGCTCAAAAGGGTCCAGAGAGTTTACAAGTATTTTTTGATTTTTCTTAATCAATCGACCTAACTTGTCGATCGATTGATTATATCCAAAACTATCCAGAGACCAATTTGTATAATCTGGGGCTCACTCGATCGATTGATCAGTCTTGTCAATCACTTGAGACTCATGTTTTATGTACAGATTGAAGACATCCAAACAACAATCTCCATCATGGCTTCAATCATCATAAATCACAGCTCCACGCTTCATCTCTAATCGTCTTCATCATACCTTCACCATCATTGTCTCTTCTTGTGCACACTCCATCTTCATCATACCTTTGTCAGATCTAAAAAAGTCAAACATAATCAAAACTTCACTACGTGAGCCACCTTAGTATGTATGTATGTTGGATTCACGCTCGTATGGATTTTCTTGAGAGTAACATGTTGAGACTCAGATATTGCATATTTATCCTTTTTTTTCCCCCTTTTGTTAGCTTGTTAGTACACCCCATTGTCAGTTGACACTTCACTGTTAGCCACCCCCACTAGGGATCGATACCAAGACCTCAGTGTTGAAACGAGGTATCTTTCACTCAGTCTACCAGCATATTTATCCTCTCAATTACATTATCTTTCCTTGTAATTAAGTGTTAATTCGATATAACTATATATGTTTTCTATATGCAAGAAGATTTTGGACTGAAAAATGAATATGTGCTTAAAATAAAGGATTTACAGCTCAAAAGAAGATAATGAAGAATTGGAGAATTTGAAAGTCATTAATGAAGATTTCATGTGCCAAAGATCCAAGAAAACTAAGGATAAAAGATGAAGAAAAGATCGAAAAAAATCACAAGTTCATTAACAAAAATAACAGACTGTTGGTTCGGTCTGATCGAATGTGTATAGAACAATTTAGCAAGAAATAGTGATTTTTAGAGATAATTTGGCTCGACATTAGGTCTGATCAAAGCCATGCTTGGTACCATCGAAGTAGAGTTTGGTGCGACCTAATAGAGATAGTGACTTTAGATGAATATTGGAGAAATTTGGCTACAACCAAGAGACTAATTCGATGCAATCAAAGTGATGTTCAGTGCGACCGAAACATATAATTGGTGCGACCGAAGAATAATAAAGTGCGTAACTTTGAAGTCAGTTTCAAGTTCGTGCAGATTTTTTCTATTTAAATGAGTGTTTTAAGCTTTCTTAGTTACGTATTAGGGCTTGAGAGAAAGAACCAGGGGTGGCGGAGCTTCCATGGAGCCGTCCTTCTTCTTCTTTCCATCAGATCTAATTTGTTTTTCTATTTTTTCTTTTAAGATGTTAGCCATCTTAGGTTAATCTCTTATCTAAGGCTAAGGAATGAAGTTTTTAATTCAATTTTAGTATTTACTTTATTTGATTCAATAACAATGGTTTGAATAGTAGATTGAAATATATTTGGAGTTTATTTTAAAGCTTTTGTTTTGTTTCATCTTTAATCCATTGTCGACTCCGGGCATATTGGATGCTTGGAAGTGCAATTACAAAGCTTATTTAGATAATGAATTAATCTGTAAAATTTCTTGATCTATTGTAGACTCCAGGCACAATAGATACTCTGAATTCCATGCGATTAATGTCTAAGTGTTTCATGAGAGAATTATTTAATTGAAATCATATCTTATTGGTGTTAATGGATGATTTAACAGAATTATCTTCCGAATAGATAGGATAGAACTTCGATTTCACTTGAGTTATACATTGAATTAGTAAATTGAATATTGTGATTTCTATGAGTGAATTCCTGGATTCTTAGTCTTTTATTTATTTATTTTAAAACCCTTTCCTTAACCGCTGGATTAAAAACTTAGACAAACCATTAGACTTACATTAGTTTTAAGCCATGTTCCTCGGTCCCTGAGGACTCGACCTCGGACTCACCAAGTTATTACTACATCACAGCCTGCAGTTGGGGTTTGCATCAAACGAGTTTTTGGCGCCGTTGCCAGGGTGTGGCGTGAACACGATTATGTTTATGTTTTCTAGGTTTGATTTTTCTATTGTTTTTTGAATTTTTCTAAACTAGGGTTTTTAGGATTTTTCTAATTTCAGATTTATTTATTTATTTTATTTTTTAAGATCTTCTAATATTACTAACATTTTAAACTTATTTTAGTTTCGTAGGATTTTTAATTCTACTTCCTCTCTTCTGGTAACATTACTAACACCCCCTTAACTTGATGGATCCAGCTTCACTCTAGTATATTAATAAGTCTGTTAGCTTTGGCGGTTTGTTTTCCAATAGCTCGATACCTCCATACCATATCTTATCTTATTCTAATTAGATTTCTAAAGTTAAGGAATAATTAAACAAAGGTTATTCATTAAGTCCTAGTTGTCTACTGATTCAATATGGTTATTTTAAGCCATGATTGTAATAGTTAATACAGCTCGTGTGTGTGTGTGTGTGTGTGTATATATATATATATATATATATATATATATATATATATATATATATAATATATATATATAATTATATATATATATAATATATATATGGGAAAAGGTACAATGAGCTCGAGCTGACGATAAGCTCCCATGAGGTCGAGCTGTGTGGGCCCCACCGTTGATGTTTGTCAAACATCTAACCCATCAGTCAGATGCACCATTCCATGGTGGGCCACAGGCTTAAAAATCAAGTCAATCAATGACTTGGGTGGGACACACTAGATACAACAGTAACGTGCGGTCCCCCTCCCATTAAAACATTCATAATCATTTATTAGGCCCACCAAGATGTGGTTCACAAATCCAGCCTACCCATTATGTGTGTCCCACTTGGCTGAGGGTTCAGACCAAGTTTCAGCCGCATCCAAATATTAGGTGAGCCCCACCAAGTTATTTTATATGTTTTAGGCATGTCTTCACATGATTTTAGATGGTATGGCCCACTTGAGTTCCGTATATGGCTGATTTTTGGGATATCCCATAATTTAAAGGGGATGCATCAAATGTACAGTGTTGATGTTCGAAACGCATCACGGTGGGGCCCACACAGTTCGACCTCATGGGACGACGTTAAAATCAGCTCGAGCGCATTATACGTTAAAATCAGCTCGACCTCATGGGACGTTAAAATCAGCCCACACAGCTCGACCACATATCTTGTTTGACTGCGATTGACAAACAAGGTACATGAATCAGGGTACTAGCATCACGCCTCCCAAATGGAGTAACCAATGTACGAATCAAGCACGTGCTACAAACGGAAGCGTGTCGATGGGATATGATTTTGCCAAATTTCAGCCAAACATATTGAGCCCACAATGTGGGCCCCATCGTGGATGGATCGTACCAGACAAAAAAGGCCCAACCAATCAGATGAGAGTAACCATATGGATTTGTCCATTGAATCTGATCAGCAGAGCATTTTCCTTTTAACCATCCATTGTACAATCATATGACCACCCAACCGTAATGTTTATCCATCCATTGTACAATCATATGACCACCCAACCGTGCAGTCACGTGTGCAAATATGAAACACTTGTATGAGATCTGACCAGGTATGCTGTTCAGATCTTTCAACCTAAAAATCTGGCTATTTCACAGCTCAAGTGGGCCACTGAATATCAAGACAAATGAATGGCTAGAAAAATATATTAACGGTGAGTTTACTTCTCACATTGTTGCCCACACACGAAGAGAAATGATCTGATTTTTTAAGTCAGAAAATAAGAGCATTATTTCCAACCTTAGGAAAAGCTTAGATATCACACACGTGTTTCATATTTGCACGTGTTCATGCGTGTCGATGTATCCGGCTTCACACGCGTGGAATTTGAAAATCCATTTGGTGAACGTGGCAAAAACAGGCTGTAATTTTGTCCACATGTGTGACAGTAGTACGAATGGTCCTGCTCACGTTAGATTTCCCATTCTCTAGCACCATTTAATTTATTCGGTGTCATCCGAACGCATGTTCAGATAAAGCGCATGAATTCAACGTGCAACAAAGCACGGATATTTCGATGCAATTGCGACATTGTTCAAATTTGTGGTGCCACACTTTTCGTGGGTCAAAATTAAAAGCTACCCAAATCCGAAGTGGATTGCCTACTAAGTTAGCGGGGAGATTCGAATACAAGACTTTCCACTTTGATACCATGTCAAGCAATCAATTACTTTAAATGGAATCATATCATAATTGGATGTAATACTCCTGCAAAGGTGAGGGATGATAGACGGCCGGCAATTTAAAATTACTTAATTGTATATGTAGGTAATTCTGCGGAGGTGAAGGATGATACACAGGCACTTCGAAATTACTTAGTTGTATGTAGGTAATTCAAACTAAAATAAGGGTTGTTTCTTATGTGCATTCTACGAGAGGTTTTTTTTTTCACATACATTTACACCCACATTTAATATGGGTAATTGAACTCATGATCTTGGCATTGAAACTAACAAAGTTTACCATTGAGTTATAAATAGGGCCGCGATGTCTAAGTTATTTTTAAAAATAAGTATGTTCTGAAAGTTATAAAGACTAAGAAGTATGTAAGCATCAATTTCTTTCACCATGTGATGATGGATGATAAACATGTCACTAGCTAAATTCATAATTATTAAAATTAAAAAATATTTATAAATAAATGTAGCGTTTTAGAAAAATACTTGCATTATGTTCTACCTATCATGTGTGCATGAGCCCAGCATAAGAGTCAGGTTGATAGGGAAATTCATTAACCAAGTGTGTGTGCAGAATGCTCAATAGGGATGGTCTAGTAAAATTAAGCAGGTCTTTTTCTTGGTTTAAGAAAGGATTGATTTAATTAATATCAAATAATAATTATTTACCTTGCTTTCACCTATTATATGTGACTACCTATTCAATCATATAAGAATACATGCTTATACAAGACCTCTTGGCGTTGAATCTTTTACACATAAAAGCAATATGTTGGGTGACTGAATCATGGGAACGGCGCACAAGAAGCATTATGCACATGTGAGTTGTTGGGATTTTGTACTGCGGAATCACACAGATCTAGATCTAGGATAGCAATCCAATGACACCAAGCACACACAAGAGAACACAGATTTAACGTGGAAAACCCTTGCAGGAAAAAAAACACAGCACAAAGCAACAAATTTTCACTATGAAAATAGAAATTACAAAGAGAGGACTTACCCAATTCGAACAACCTCGAATCTCACCCTTGCTACATCCTTTAGAAACCCTAAAATCCTTTTAGGAACCCTTATAACTTCTTTAGAAAGCCTTAGAATTACCTTTCAATCCCGCATACACCCCTTTATATAAGTTTAGAAAAAGTAGAATTGGAATATGAAACAAAAATCGCAAAATCTGCGTTTCTGCAGAAAATCTGCGTAAAATCTTCGATGTCATCGAAAATAGACCAAAACTGTCCAGCGACCAAGGGTGAAAATTTTCATGAATTATCGATGGCATTGAGCAACCTTTGATGTCATCGAAACCCTGTCGATGTCATCGACAGACCAACAGATAGATTTAAGACATCTGTCCATAACAATCTCCACCATGTCTACAATCTTCATCCGTGTAGCTTCTTGACCTCTTCTCTTATCTCTGCATCACATCATAGCTTATCGTGCACACTCCGTCTTTCTTTTACGCAATTACCAAGCCCGGAGAAGTTGCACAGAACTTGAACTTCTTTGTAGGAACGATGTAGGTAAGCATGTCTGCCTGATCAAAATCCACGTGCTCAACCACCTTTGCTCCTGTCTTCTTAAAAGAAAAAACTTAGGGCCTGTTTGTTAACTCTTAAAATTAACACTTAACATGGAATTGAGAAAATGCCTCGTGTTAAGAGTTGTTTGTTAACACTGAAATAGGAAAGTGCTAAGTGATTTTCCACGATATTTCGCTGAATTCTTTCGGCGATGGGAGTCTAGCTTAACGGTGAACACTGAATGCGCACCGTGGAATTTTTTATTAAAAGAAATTTTTGATTCCAAAATTGCCCTTACTACTGTGGATATGTTTTTTTTTTTTTTCCTCTTAGAAAACTATCTTTTAACATGTGAAATTTATTTATGCCCTACCATAATTTATGTGTTTGATCCACACCGTCCATCAACTTTTTCAGATTATTCTTGAGCATGTGCCCAAAAATAAGGTACTTGTAAAACTCAAGTGGGCCACACCACATGAAAACAATAGCGATTGGATATCCACCATTAAAATCCTTCTAAGGCCTACTGTGCTATTTATTTGACATCCAAACTGTTGATTAGGTCATATACGCCCAGATGAAGGGAAAAAACAAAAATCAGCTTGATCTAAAACTTTTATGCCCCTAAAATGTTTTTAATGGTTGACACTCGTTCAACACTGTTTCCTGTCATATGGTCCAATTGAGATTGGGATATACCTTATTTTTGGTCTCATATGGTAAAATGACATTTAAAAATAAATTGACGGAATGGATGAAATACATACATTATGGTGGCCCACAGAGCATCGAGCACAAGCCATTGGCAGGTGTCAGTGTCAGGGGAGTAGCCAATCCGTTTCCCAGATTTCCGGCGAAGGACGCGGATTAGCTACTGACATGTTGATTAGTCAGAATGGCTACTGAAGTGATGTCACCAAGTTATGTTATGTGGGACCAACATGATGTATGTGTTGTATCCACACCGTCCATCCATTTGGTGATATAAATATAGGTTATGAGCCAAATAACGAGTTAGATCCAAAGCTCGAGTGGACCCCACAACAGAAAATAGTGGAGAGGTGCCGTCTACCCTTAAAAATTTCTAACGGCCATAAAAGTTTTAGATCAAACTGAAATTTATTTTTTACCTTCTTTCATGTCTGTCTTAACTTATGAACATGTTGGATCTCAGATAAACATCATAGTAGACCTTAGGAAGGTTTCAACGGTGGGCGTCACTCTTTCCATTGTTTTATGTGGTGGGGTCCACTCCAGATTTGAATCTGACTCGTTCTTTGTCTCATGCCTTAAAATGATATCTACAAATGAATGGATGGTGTGGATACAACACATATATCATGGTGGTCCCACAAAACTTGGTGATGTCACTTTAGTAGCCAATCTCCTACTCAACCTGTCAGTATCTAATCCGCCTCCCCCTGTTAAAGACTCCCGTAGGAACTTCCTGCGAAAGATTCTATGTGGGGCCTACTGCGATGTTTGTGAGAAAATCAGTCCATCCATCCATTTTTGGAGCTTATTTTAGGGCATGCAACAAAAAATAAGATGTGTCCAAAATTTAAATGGGCCACACAATAAGAAATAATGGAGATTTTGTGACCACCGTTGAAACATTTATATGGCCACAAAAGTTTTGAATCTGTTTAAGTTCATGATGTTTTCACTTCATCTCGTCTGGGAAGGTTCTAACGGTAGGCATTCCTTTCTCATCGTTTCATCTTGTATGGCTTGCTTGAATTTTGGATACTCCTCATTCTGGTCGAATGTCTTAAAATAAGTTTTGGATACTCCTCATAAGGAGTTTATCTGTTTTATTTTTTAAATGAACAATTATATTTCAATTTCCTCTTAATTACTATAGTTTATTTGAATTAAATAGAATATTTTTATTTTTATTTAATAAAAAATATTTTTTTTATAACGTAAAACATTTCCAAACAGGAGATAGGGGCAAATGCGTCAAATTAACGTATTTCAGACATTTCATATGTTTGTTAACAAATATATTATCTCAAATTCGGTACTTAATTTTCAGACTTCCGCCATAATTACTAAACAAGTTTTTTGACTTCAGATTTTAGATTCAGGCTTCAGATTTCATATTCAGGCTTCAGATTTAACAAACGGGGCCTTAGTCTTCTTACCATCTCACCACTACCCAAAATTTCTTGCCGGGGTATTTGCTCACAACACTGATAGCCTGTGACATTATCGGTCTAATTTAGACCATGACATATATTGCCAACCGCATTCGAATAAGGCTTATGAGATATCCTGCTTTTCCTCATATGTTTTGGGACATGTCCCGAGGAAAACTTGAGGAGAGACGCGTAGGGAACGCTCTCTGGTTTTACATGGTCTATCATCTCCTTGATCAATACCTACCCAAGGTATCTTGCCTGAGATAACCAAAGCCTACTCCTCTTTCAGTCTCAACGCCGAGAACCATCTTTGCAGCCTCCTGATCCTTCATCCTGAATGTCCCACTTAACTGAGTCTTCAGTACATTGATTTCAGACATGTCATAATTGGCGATCTACATGTCATCAATTCCTGACTCACCATGAAGGAATCAAATCACTGCCTAGGCAATAGGTCGAACCACAACCTCCTGCAAAGTCTTTTCTCAGCCCCTTTAACTTCGAACCGCTCGGGTTGCTTCATGTAGATCTGCTCTTCACTTTTCCTTGCAAAAGTGCAGACTCCACATCCATCCTTCTAGCTCAAGATCACATTGGCCAATCAACGCCAATCACGGATCTAATAGACACCTTCTATACCGTCGGCGCGAATATCTCTAAGAAGCTGATCCCTTCTCTCTGAGCATAACCCTTCGCTACCAATCTCGCCCTGTATCTATGTTGTATCCTCCTGAAGATCCACCTACATCCAACCGCTCTCTGACCTACTGGAAGCTCCACCAACTCCCATATGTCAGTCTGGTACAACGAATCCATCATATTGCTCATAATCACCTTACACTTCTCAGCACTAGGCTTATTTAGAGCCATCTGAATAGAAGATGAATCCCCTATGATATTGGAGTAGTCCATATACCTCGCCGATATCCTGCGATCATGCCGTGCGATTCTTCTCACAGGTGGCTACTCCACCTGCTTTGTATCCCTGTTCGCACGGCCTTCCTGCCATGCCCGCTCATGTGGCCATGCCCAACATGCCACACACATGTAGAGGCGAAATCCCCTACATCCATTGCAGCTCCACCTTTTGAAGTGTTCCCTATCAACCTGTATGTTACCGAGTCGTTGCACTTTCATGATTACCCGTGCCCCCTTAGATACCTTAAGAGCACCATCAATACCTGTGTACCTGCATCCTTTTGCTTCAAGTACACCAAGAGAAATTAAATTCTACTTCAAATCAGGAACATGCCTGACATCAGTCAAGGTACGCTCCACCCCATCAAACATCTTGATGCGCACTGAACCAACAGCCACAATGTTACAGGCAATGTTATTGCATATAAATACTATCCAAGATCGCACTCCCTGTAGCTGGTGAACCAACTCCGATGAGGAGTCATGTGAAAAGATGCTCTTGTGTCTAGCATCCACTCATCCTTACAATCATCGTATGGTGGCCTGATAGAAGACACAGACAAAACATTACCATCACATCCACTCGATTCATCAAACGTGGCAGCATTAGCCTCCCTGTATGAAGCCTTAGAATCTTCTCTCTTCGATTTAGGATTTTCACAATCCTTCTTCACATGTCCTTCATTCCTACAATTCCAACACTTTACCTTTCCTTTGCCCTTGCTCTTGGATTTGGATCTAGAACCTGAAGAACCCGTACCTTGTTCAGAATTCCTACCCCTTGTAAACAGTGCATCAGAAGATGTCCCCATGTCGCCGTTTAGCCTTCTCATAGCCTTCCCTTAAAGGGCCGAGATAACGGTGTCGACACTCAAGGTTTTATTCGTGCTGCGCATAGTGTCCTTGAATGACTCATATGACGCTGGAAGAGAATGCAACAACATACATGCTTATTCTTCATCTTTCATCACTTTCTCCATATCCAGTAATTTGCAAACTAATTTATTAAAGTTGCTGATGTGAGCATCCAGATCTCCACCCTCTGCCATCTTGAAGTTATACCACTACCGCTTCAAGTGTAGGTGATTTTTTGAGAATTTATTTTCGCATAGACATCCCCTAACTTCGCCCATAACTTAGCCGTAGTTTTTTCCCTCATGACGTTGTAAAGAACCTCATCCGTGTCGTATTTTGTATGCTGTCTCTAATTTTATATGATGATGTTATGTTTTTTCTTCCTCATGAGTTATGTCTAGTTGCGATGATTTTATAAATTACGTGGATGAAATTTTTTTATTTAGAGGGGGAGAGCTGTAAGACCCGTATCTTAGTCCATACCATTTCGAAGATTCCTGTGATCCTCCTTATCGGATTCCGGCCACCCGCATCCTGTAATTGGCGTTTGCGCGCGACCCTGAGTCGTACCCTGTCAACCTGAGTCGACTCAACTTGAGAATTGTACCTTGGCGACTGCGTCGTCGCCGCGGTTCCAACGCCGCGTCTCATACGCTAAGGCGATACCCAGGCTAGGAGCTGTGTGCTCGCACATATCTCGAGGAAATGCCGCACATTTGCGAAGTTCAAGAGAGGAATCTCTACGAATTATCCCATCAATCCCATCAAGGGTCAAGTATAAATCAAGTACACACATCACTCAACACATCACTCACCCCATCACAACCCATACCTCTCTTACATAACAACTTCAAAAGTCAACATTTCCATCCCATCTCCTCTCTCTCTCTCTCTCCCATCCATCACTCCATCCCATCTTCTCTCTCTCTCTCTCTCTCTCTCTCTTATTTCTCCCTTCTTTTCCAAGCAACCTAAGGAGAACCCAACGTCCAAGCTTCCCAAGCTTTCCATGGAGAAGCTATAGTGTGGCCTACTTCTTACCTCTCTCATCTCCCATCTCAACCCTCAATACTTCATCATCTTCCATTAAGATCAAAGTCAAGGAGTTCGACATTCCATCGGACCAAGAAGATCAATGGTGGGTGATCTTGTATCTACATTTTTTGTCATTTTTTTTTTGTGATTTAAGGGCCCACATATGGTGGCACCCACCTTAATGTATGCTTTGTATCAATGACGGGCCCATAGTGGCGGGGCCCCTCCATCACCGCCGATCTCTCTCTTTCTCTCTTTCCCTCTCTCTCTCTCTCTCTCTCTCTCTCTCTCTCTCTCCCCCTCCCTATGAATGATGGCCCACCTCGATGGGTGTATCATCCACACCATCCGTCCATTTGGATAGGACCCACCTGATGCGTGGATGGGATCCATCACCGTCCATTGATGTGGACCCCACCGTTTACATGTTTTGCATGTGCACCATCTAGCAGCAGTCGTTGCTGGACATATGTAAAAACACAAACATTAGCTTCTTCCAAAGCTTGTGGGTCCACACATGTGGACCCACCTCAGATGTATGTGTTCGATACACATGGGACCTACCTTACATCCTAACCGTCCATCCGTTTGAGAACGGTGGACCGCACCATGATATATATGTTTAATTAAAGCCGTCTAGATGGTGGGACCCATCTGCTGACTGACGTCAACAAGTTCTTTGTGTCCCACGTGATGTATATGTTATACCCAAGCCATCCAGATGGTGGAACCCATCTGCTGACTAACATCAGCAAGTTCCATGGGTCCCACGTGATGTATATGTTATATCCAAGCCGTCCATATGGTGGGACCCACCGCTGGACTAACGTCGGCAAGTTCTGTGGCTTCCACATGTGGTATGTGTTGGATCCAAACCGTCTATCCACCGTAGGGCCCACGTGATGTATTTGTTTCTTCCACACCGTCCAGACAGTGCTGGACGGCGCTGGACAATGTTTGGATGGTGCTTATTTACATAGACAATGTTTGGATGGTGCTGATTTACATAGACAATGTTTGGATGGTGCTGATTTACATGGGAAATGTTTGGATGGTGCTGATTTACCTGGACAATGTTTGGACAGTGCTGATCATCATTAGTGGGCCATGTGCCCCATGGAATGATAGTGTACAGTGATATACATGTTACACCTACAACTATTAAAATGATTTTTGGTGTGGTCCAAGCCCACTTGAGGCCCATTGGTGCGGCTCATCCATGAGGCCCATCCATGATATATATTTAAGGCCCATGTGATAGGGCCCACCTGCCTTGTATTTGAGGCCCATGTGATAGGGCCCACCTGCCTTGTATTTGAGGCCCATATGATGGGGCCCACTTGCTTGAATCTGAGGCCCATGGGCAAGGCCCATTGTGATGTATTCGAGGCCTATGTGTAAGGCCCGTTGTGATGTATTCGTGGCTTATAGGAAAGGCCCATTGTAATGTATTCGTGGCCCATGGGACTAGGCCCATTGTGATACACTTGAGGCTCTTGTATGAGGCCTAATACGATGTATGTGAGGCCCGTTATGTTGTGTATGAATCCCTTGCATGAGGCTATGGGCCCACTATATGTCAGGCTCTATGTGGGTCACTCCTTGGGAGCAGTGTTGGTTAAATGACCACATTGACGGGCAATGATGGTTAAATGACCTTGTTGCGACCTTCCCTTTGGCCTTGTTAGACCCATTCGCATCATTCTCTAAGTGGGTTGACCCTACTCATTAGGCTCCATTTGCATGATCCATCTATTCTGATTGGGTTATCCCAAGATGTTGGGCCCCCATTGGTTGTTAGTAGGATTACTTCTTTTATTTTAGAGTCCATTTAGGACTCATTTGGGCCCTTTAGGTCATCTAGCAGGCCATGCAATAGTATGGTGAAGGAACCCTTTCCGGATCCCTAGGATTGTCGGTAGGCCGCTTAGGTCCAACCTTGCTATAAGGGGGAATACATGATCATTATGTAATATGCTTAGTATAGCTCAACGATACATGCCCATACGCATCATATGTATGCTTGATATGAGGAGTGATTGATCATAGTACATGTCATTGGGCAGATTATTATGGTACTCCCTGATAGGGGGAGTTGCCCATATGAGCGTGTGATATACAAAGGATTGTTGCATGACTGGATAGTGTGATTCATGCATTTCGCATTGTGTGACCTGATTATTGTACGCCCTAGCGTCATCAGGGTTGTAGCCTCCACAGGCATATCGTGGTTGGCAGGATTGGACACCGAAAATCTTATTCTACATGGGGTGCTATAGATGTTCCTGGGTGAAATTTCCTAAACCCTTATAGTACCAGGAGATTGCTCCAACGTCTACACCGAGTGGATGCATGAGCGCCGAGTGCCGAATACCAGAAGGCCGCGCTTTCCACTGTGTCATGGCCAGTTGGAAGGGGGTGCGGCTTTACCCGCCTGAGAGGAGGAGACAAATCTAGGCTGAGTTTGACCAGCTTGAGGAATGGGTCTGCTATCGATGAGCCGAGCCCGATATTGGCAGGCAGATAGTGAGGTCTCTTCTACTCACCTTGTTGCGTGCAATGTGGCAGCAATCTGGTTTGGAGTGTACTACACCACGGTGATATTCTAAAGTTGAGTTGTATTAATGTGGACTTAGATAAGGATTGGTATGCTTGAGTTGTATCTTACATCGCATGGCCTTGGTATGGCCGACATCATTCATGTCTTGCATCGCATAGCCTTGGTACGACCAATAGTATTCATGGATTCATTAGCATATTCGCATTACTTTGATATTGCATAATTGTATTATTACATTGTGCACACACTTTCACCACCCTCTAAGCTTTTTGTAAGCTTATGTACAACCGTTGTGTGCAGGTGAAGTTGGATCGCTGCAACGCTGAGGCAGGAGCGCATAGCAGATAATCTTGGAGCTTTTGTCTATCATTATTGTATTTCCCTTTATGCGCTTTGTACTTATAAGTTTTTTATCATAATGAAAATGTGATGGAGTTTTCGGTTGTTGTTTGTGGGTTATGCTTATTACAAATCAAATTCATGTTGAAAATCCTCCTCGTATGATCCCAGGATCGGAATCTAGTGTATGGGCGCTGGGAGTCGAAAGCGGGGTATTATGGAGGCTATCGACGCCGGATTCAGCGATTGAGAATTTTGTGAGCCTGGTTTCCGAGTTTGGGGCATGACATTAGACTAGTCGAATCAAGGCTTAGACTCGTCAAACTAAAGCCTAACCAAAATATAAAAAGCCATATAAGTTTATCATTTGAAAGCACCTAAATCTAAGGTCTTTCTAGGGTCAATTATACCTGATAAAATTAGATATTGAAGTGTAAAGCCTGAATCTTCTTCTTAAATCTTTAATAGTCCACAATTGATCTTCTACTTGAAGTGTAGTCGAAAGTGGAGCTTGATCTTCTACTAGAAGTGCAGTAGAACTTGAATTCATTTTAGCTTGAACTATACATCTTCATGACTTATGCTTATGCTTGCACTTTCCAACTTCATGGCTAGTACTTGAAGGTGATTTTTCCATCTTGATTCACTTGAAGGTGATTTTTCCATAAGTTGTTTTGTCCCATCGAAGTTTGACAAACAAGAGTGCTTTATACTTTATAGCACTTACACTTTACATGCTTAGAAGTGGTCATTTGTTGTAGTCTCACCCTCGTGCTAAAAGACTCTGAGGCAAAAGAATCGAGAGAATGGATGACTTGGCAGTTATTGTCGGATCCAATCAGGCTACAGGACGTTACGTGTAAGGAAGTAGGAGTATGACTGCATCCACCTCTCAGATTCAATAAGATCTTAATGAGGGCTTGGACCGATCTCGAAGATGATGTTGACGATACTATTGACCTCTCGGAAGATAATTTAGTGGACTCGACAGGGAACAATCAATTATCATCGGACACTCCTTTGATGTCAAATCGAATGTTCCGCGATACTCCAAATCGTACATCGGATACTAATAGTAACCGTGTTGGGAGTGCATCAAAGAAACGTATGCGACCTCCTTGTCCCAGTGATGTACTCAACACCTCTCTTAACGGTGTTGCAGAGGCAATGCGAAGTTTTGACCTAGGCAAAGAGGTAAGTCGTACTAGCAAAGTACTTGATGTCCTCGAAGAGGTGCAAGGGTTGACCAACTCAGAGTTTATCGAAGTTGGTCAGCTGCTGAATAGGGACAAGAAGTTGGCATCATTCTTTGTCAGTCTTCGACCTGAGCGTCGCGTCGAGTGGTTGAAGCAAACACTCCGCGATAAGTTTGGGGATGTAGGTGTTAGGTCCGTTTGACAGGCATTGTTCCTTGTTTATTTTGATCTATTTCTTTGTGGACATGTAATAACTTTTTTACACTAATATTGGTTTTTTTTTTTGGATTGGTATATTTGGTATATAGTGTATACCAAAGTGAAAGATGTGGCAATGATGACTTTTGGTTATGTAATATCTTAAATAGATGTAATCAAATGCTTTCTGTATGCACATTATGACAGATAGGACCACACACTCTGATTGAAGAAAGGGTACGTACTCACAACTTTTTCAATACATTTGATCACAGACACTACCTTTTTTTTTTCGATTGGATATGCCTCATAATTTTTAAACGTGTTTCTATTCAAATACATTAGTATACATTCCGATAATGGACATGTCAATGTAGATGGCTAAAGAAAAGTACTACGTTGTACTGGTGGAGCGTCGGCCGGGCATATATCTGTCATGAGATGATGCTAGATTGGAGGTCGAGAGATACAACGAAAGCAGACATCGAGCTTTCAAGAATTGGAAGGAAGTTGCTTTATGTAAGGACTGTCACTTCGGTATTACCAGTGCACTGTCACGACTTGGATGAGGATCTCATGCGGGATATGTTGCCACATATTCTGACGAGGTTGACATCCATCATTCATCAACTTTGTCTATCCAACAGACGACTCGGGCCATGGTTTTTAAGGCCACGTCGACTGATGATTCCGCCCGGTCTTTTAGAGAGAGATTCTGTGCACTTCTGATTGCTATCTTGGTTCTTTTCTTTGCGTTGTTTATTATTTTTAAATTCTAGGTATTAATGGTTGTGTACCTAATTGAAGAATACTTATTTTGAATTGTTTCTTTATGGTGGTTGATTTGATCACATGAGTATAATTTGGTGTGAGGGTGCTACATAGCTAGGCCTGCTTCACCTTGACTGTGAATTTATCACCAAGCACTGTCATTTGGTGTGGTCCACTAGATATGTGAACCTGCTACACGGTCTAGTTATTTTATTGCACCCGAATAATTTGTTATGGTCCATTGGATATCTGGACCACACTTGTCATTAGGATAACGTCATTTACACCGCCAATCAATTATATTGGACGGTATGGATACCTGTAGTCGAATTTGGTGGGCCACTAGAATTCCGGACCTCCTACATGTGCATGACCCTTTTAATGCCCCATAATGACAATGGTGTGGTCCACTGAATATCTGGACCACTCACCTTTTTTCGTAAGACGCCAAGTCCTTAATCCATCAATTCTAATGGATGGCTTAGATACCGCAGTCTGCGATTGGTGCGGTCCATTGGAGACCCTTTTTATATGAAAGTACTATGTCCAGCGTATCACAGGCAAGATGGATTTTGATTTGGAAACAATCCAGAGATTTTGATCCAAGTATCCAAACTGGCAGAGATGTTTTCCCCCCAATGGATTATTTCAATCCCATGCCACATCCAAACACCTTCGTAATCTTGGGATTTTCCAACCTGCAAAAACAGCCCATCACAGCTTGTCTGGGATATAGCAATATCATGGAACATTAACCCATCTACTGACATAATCATAATTACCTTAAAAACGATCCCATCCCTCCTAATCCCGTTCAATTCGGCCTGCCAAACACGCCCTTAATGGTTGAGCTCAAAATCGAAGCATAGATCAAGTAGACCATGCAACGAGAAATAGTGGGATTCCACCGTTGAAACCTTCTTAGGCCCTACTGTAATGTTTATTTGAAACCTTCCTGAGATAAAACAAAACATGGATGAAGGGAAAATACAAATATAAGATTGATCCAAGACTTCGGTCGCCCTCAAGAAATTTTCAACCATAGACATTCAATTCACACTATTTCCCATGGTGTGGTATATTTAAGCTTTGGAAATGCTTCATTTTTGGGATCAAGCCCTAAAATTATGTCTTAAAATGGATGGAAGGAGTGGATAAAATATATAAATTAAAGTGGACCCCAGAGAGTTTACTCAATGTACTTGCGGTGGTGAGTTACTCAGTACGCAATCCGCTTCTCCGTTGGTTGGGAAAATTTCAAAAAACATAACAATGAGACCCACCCGAGCTACCAACCGCTTCGCTGGGATGGTGACAGATGGTAGCAAGAATATAATGCTATCGACTGATGATATAGCTTTTTGAAAAGGTTACTGCAACGTAAATTTCTTATTCATCAGGTAGTCTGTTGTAAAATTACCATTGGGTTTATTTTTTTTCCCAAAAAATAGCTTTGAACCGTCGATTCGTTGGTACTCACCATGGATGGCATATTCACAAAAAATCCCCCGGATTCGAAAATTCCTAAGCATTCAATAAGATACAAAATTCACCACCAGTTCACTCTAAATCAAGAAAGACAGCATTCCGTAACTAAGATCTTCCTCGATGGGCCATCCATGGAAAACAAACGTCATACCAACGGCTTGGATTGCTAAACCATCGTCCCACTTGTACTAGCTGAAATCCCGAGCGCACCGTAATCTGACCGTATACGTACATTTACAAGAGAAAGTTACACTGAGAAGGTAATATTAACCATCCGATTTTTCTCTTTGAATTTAGACCATTCAATATTTTACTTTTAACCATCAATTTGATAGCCTTTAATTGAATGGTTAGGATTATTTTATCAACCTGATTTTACCTATGCATATCATTCAAATAGTGGGGCCCACTATTCGAATGGTATGCGTATGTTCATCAACGTAACCATGAGTCACCACCATTTCAGAAATGGTACTGCTGAACTAACATTGACTTGATCCGTTATTATTATTATTTTTTATATTATAATGGTCAAAAAGACAAAAAGCCTGAAATCCAGTGCAACTCAGTTGCATCACACTACGATGCAAGCTCTACCCTACACTAACACGTGGACAATTTGATTATCAATCTTGACCATTCACCTGCCAGGCCCTTCTTTGGTTTTATCCTAACCAGTGTAGATATTACTTTTTTTACCGTTGAAAATATACAATTTTCTATTCTTCATCATCTATTTGAGGTTCTAGATATGACGGCTAGGATTTCATGATCAAAGCAACTTGTTCGAGCCTTAGCAATTCAGTAAGACTTTTGAATTGTGGCCCATTCACAACGGGACCCACTGATTAATGCTTCCAACACCCAATCAACGTAGGTGCGCCCATGTAGATGAACTTTTTCTGGGAAAGGTAGGACGGATGGTGATTGTGATCGTGGTGGGCCACACCAACCTAACTATCATTTTATACTACCCCCTTAGATTCCCCTTTCTAAACCACCATTGAGTTTACGTAGGTGTCCTGCATGTGCATCTTTGAAGATACAGCGCATGAATTCAACGTGCGACAAAAGCTTGAATAATTATATATGTGATGGTTCATGCACACCCACTAGGCAGTTATATATTTTACGTACGATGCAACTCAAATTAAACCGTTGAAATTGTAGGGCCATACTTTTTGAACCGTTGATCTAATTAACTGACAGATCGGCAGACATTAATGGATGGACCAGATAAGATATAGCCAATGGTATGAATTCAACAAGCAAATGAATTGTCCAATTAATCTAAGTTTATCATCACAATCCATTTTTCAAGACTACATATGCAATGTATACAACTACGAGTGTTTGCCTATGAAACATCGCACCCTCTGATTGCGTGAAACTGGCTACAAGTGGGCCACCTCGCCATCAGCTAATTGGCCACTTCTGGTAAAAGGGAAAAGCTGTATTAATAAGAAAAAACAAAAGCTATGACACGCTGGCAGTCTTATCTAAAATATTAGATTATTGGACTATTAGATTAGTGGACGTCTATTAAAAATAACAATATCCAACGCATTATTTGAACCATTCCATTTTAGGATTAATTAACCAATCTGATTATGGGTCTGTGACTTTCTGACAGTGGGTGCGTAATTTTAGCTGGTTTAATTTGAGTTAGTGTCTGCCACGTGTATAAATTTTTTAAGGACCTTCGTATCATGCGCTGCCCACTGCCCAAGTATAAAATAACTCCTGTTAGATGAACTAAGCAGGTCAGACCGTCAGAGAAAGACAAGCAGACACAAATCTAAAATAAATAAAAACAAAAACGCTATCAAGTGATAAATCGGAGCTTCGTGAAGCCGTTCCTGATAAATAAATACTTTGATGCTCTGGAAGTGTGTGATGGATAATACGCAGGCAGTTAAAAAATTTATGGAGAAATTGCATGATTGCCACACAAGTAATTCAAACTAAACCATCTAATTTATGGGTCCTTACTCTTGCTCCGGTGGTAGAGGAGTTTAACCACTTGGTCAAGGGTTCGAGTACCCATAGGCGGTGAAATCCCACCAAGGCGTGAGTGTGGGCGTGTGTGTGCGTGTGTATATATATATATATATATATAAAACCGGCTACAATCTAGATGCATCATGAACCAAAGTTTTCTCTTGTTTTGTTATCTAACTATTAGAGTGCTTGGCCTTTATTGGACGGTTACAAATGAAATCCATCCAATGGTCTTATTTCAAGAAACAAGTGTCCACGAATGGAGAACGATTATGTGAGACCGTGTCCTCACCCAAGACAGTGGGTTAGCGTGGGGCTCACCTTGATGTATGTATTATGTATCCACGATGTTCATCCATTTCTCCTGATCATTTTAGAGCATTATACCAAAAATGAAGCGGATCCAATTATCATGTGGACCATACCATAAAAAACAGTGGTGATTGACCATCCTACCATTAAAAACTTCTTATGGTGCAGTGTTTATTTACCATCCAATCTGGTGATAAAGTCAAATAAGCCTGGATGAAGAGAAAAAACAAATATCAGCTTAATCCAAAACTTTTGTGGCCCATTAATTGTCAATCACTATTGTTTCTGATGGTATATTCCACTTGAATGTTGGATTTGCTTCATTTTTGAAATAATGCCCTAAAATGATCTGAAAAATGGATGGTTGGCGTGGATACATAATGTATACATCAAGGTGGGCCCCACGGTAACCCCGTGGTAAGGGCCACACCATTGGTCTAAG
Source organism: Magnolia officinalis (assembly GCA_021015155.1). Classification (NCBI taxonomy): domain Eukaryota; kingdom Viridiplantae; phylum Streptophyta; class Magnoliopsida; order Magnoliales; family Magnoliaceae; genus Magnolia; species Magnolia officinalis. Next base: position 34,879,570 of record JAJHSJ010000004.1, on the reverse strand, counting down.
GTAAGGCCGGGGTCTCACCTAATCTGCTCTCCCATGAACTAAAGGTTATGATTGTTTATTTGCCTCAAAGTGTAGAGGTTCATAAGTAGTATCCTGTGAATACATGGTTGATCCCACAGAAAGATAGTTTAGGAGAATGAAAAAATCAAATGCAAAACTAAGTAATAGAAACTAAACAAATGTAATGATTTTGAAAGTTTTGAAGGTATGACTTTTAAATGGAATTCAATTAAATTAAAAACAACACCCAAGCTTCAAAGTTCCACACATAGGTTAATAATCCATAAATCATGATGACTTTGATAACACAATTATGATCCGAGCACTATGGTCGGCTTAATCGAAAAATAAAATAGTTTAAATATTTTTAGTAAATGATATAAGAGATTAGAAAATCATGGATTTGCACCATTAACATATATTCTCAAGCGCCAGTGATTTTAAGCATTTAATATCCATGAGATAATGAATCAGATAATGTAGCAGGTCGAGAATATCTTTTATCTAAGAAATCTAATTGATTCAGGTTAAGCCTAAGCATCCACCATATGGATCTCACATGATGGATCAAAAACCTAAACCTAGATAATTGATAACATGTATACACCATTCATCTCATCATAAAATAAATAAATAAATCATCATAACTTAAAGAATCATTAAATCCAGGTGCTTCCCTTCTACCTTGGGCTAGAGGGAACTAGAAAAACATAACTAAATTGTAAATAAAAAGCAACAAGAAAGCAATAAAAGAAATTAATAAAGATCTAAAAACTTGTAAAGAAAAATAACTTCTAAAACTATGAAACTTGAGAGCTTTCTAAAAACCCTAGATATATCTCTAAAAACCCTAGATATCCCCAAAAGTCTCAGGAAACCCATATTTCTAGGCTAATTTCCGCAAAATCGCAAAACCGCCTCAAATATATGCAGTTCGCGTAGAATTTGCGTAACATTAAGCTAGCCTAAGTGGAGTTTCGGCTAGCCGACCGACACTCAGGATAGCCGAACCGACACTTGGGTTAGCCGAACTCCCGCAAATTCCATGAGGGGGTGTTTGGAGCATGAGATTAAATGAGTTTAAGTGGGATGGAATTACCAAAATGTAATGATTACATTGTGTCAGGGATTGCTGTCTAATCCCATGGCTTGGAGGCCATCCCACTTCCTGTTTGGGAAACGGATTGGCTACTCATCTTGCCACTACTGGTCAGTGCTCTGTGGGCCCCGCCATGATGTATGTGTTTCATCCATGCCGTCCACCTATTCTTCCATGTCATTTTATGGTATGAGCCCAAAAATGAGTTTGATCCAAATCTCAAGTGGACCACACGGTTGGCCATATGAGGTTTTTAATGGTGTAATTCAATCACTACTGTTTTCCCATGGTATGGTCCACCTAAGATTTATATCTACCTCATTTTTGGGATCAAGCCCTAAAATTATATTTCAAAATGGATGGACGACATGGATAAAACACATACATCATGGTGGGGTCCACATAGCACCGACCACTAGCCACACGAAACTCAAAGTAGGATTACAGAAACCCTTGCCCCAACGTTGATTCCAAGAAGGGGCTTCACAACCATACCTTATGTGAGTCCCAAATAGGACATTGCAACGATCCATGGGATCTTAAAACCCACTTCCACCTAATCTCATTTAAATCCATGTGCCAAATGTCCCCTAAGAACATGTTGCTGGATTTTCAACCGAACTTTTTCGAGCTGGCTGAATTCTTGGGCTAGCCGAACCAACACTCGGGCTAGCCGACCAACACTTTAAATCTTGGATTCTCTTCATTCCTCACTTGGTTTCCTTGGATCTTTGGCATATGACTTCTTCAATCTTGGTCTCCAAATGTCTATTCTTTGTCTTGGTGATTCTTGAGCACTAAATTTATGCTTTTAACATTCTTTTCAATCTAAGCTCTTAAACTCACCTTGTAACACAAACATGTATAAAATATACTATTAAACATTATAATATTCATAAAACCAAGATATAAATGGGAAAAAATATGTAATATTTGAGTCTCAACACACCCCTCAACCAGCATTTTGCTAGTCCCGAGCAAAATAAGCGCAGAAAAATTTCAAATAAAAATAAGAAAAACTAATTCTAAAAACAAAATAAAAATAAAAATAAAAATTCTAATTACACTTTCGCAGGTAATTTCGATTGCATTTAGCATATGCAACAAGCCTTTAAACCCCTAGGTTTCCTGTCACGCCCCGAACCCGGAGATCGGGCTCACAAAATTCCCGATTGCCGAATTCGGTGCCGACAGCCTCCGTAGTACCCCATTCTTGGCTCCCAGCGCCCATACTCTAGATTCTGATCCTGAGATCCTACAAGGAGGATTTTCCAACGTACATTTGTCTTGTAAAAAGCATAACCACAAGTATACCGAAATCACAAAGGCAACATCATCATCACATATCCACTAATATAAATATTTAAATACAATGCTGAAAGGGAAATACATATGTCAAAATCAAAGCTCCAGAAGACTGCTGCACGCTCCATGCTCAACGTTACTGCAACCTAACGCCACCTGCACGCATCTATCATGCATAAGCTTATAAAAAGCTTAGAGGGTGGTGTAGGTGTGTGCACAAGATAAGTGTCAAGTACTCAATACAATGCCATAATCATACAATGTCGGAAATAAACAGAAATACTGATAAGATCATAAATCATACGATATCAGATTAAGCGGAAATATACTGATAAGTCCATGAGTCATACAATATCAGAGTATGCAATACAGATCAGCTATGCAAATGAGGAGTCATAAAGAACCAAATATCAGATGCCGAGGACGTAATACAATATGCGGTGCGAATGGAATGACCATGCTGGAGTGTGAAGTCGGGATGTTAGTACGTAGTATCGTAGGCTACGGGGTCTACCACAAAGGACTTCTATCCAAACTAGTCTCACACCTAAATTTAGATAGTCAGACTCAATGTGGTAAACTTTTAATCTCAGGTTAGTCGTGCGCCCCAACCGAAATCCTGACCATTGTGAAGGTACACGTAACAAATAGTTGTGCACCACCAGCTCGAGTGGATAGTGAATGAATGAATGAATGAGTATGCAACTCTTGTTCAATAAGTCCACATATCAGTATAGTTCCTCTTCGAGAAAATCATCGGGTCTAGTACACTTTACGCCAGCCTGCCACCCCTATCTGAGCGTACAACTGGGTAAGTGGAAGAGACCTCACTATTCGCCTACCAATATCGGGCCCGACTCATCGATAGCGGATCCATTCCTCCAGGTGGTCAAACTCAAGCTAGATAATACCCCCTCACTCAGGCGGATAAGGTCACACCCCCTCCCAACCGACCACGATACAGTGAGAGACGCGTCCTACTGGTATACGACCCTCATGCTCTCATATATATTGTAACAGCCCGAATTTTTCCCAACCTGGAATTAGACGTCCTTAGGCGATGGGACAATCCTAACTCCTGTTTAACTTCACAAACACTCAACTCAAGGGTCTTAAGTCTCTTTTCAAACCATTTTCTTCACAAATCTCACCTTTCATTACCTCGTTCCTTAAATCCTTCTAAGTACTTTCACATTAGACACTACCTTAAAGTTTAGGTGATGAAGAACAATACTTAAACTAAACATTGCAACAAAGGTCTAAGTACCACCTCAGACCGATATCACTCAGGACTAAATCCTTAAGAAATTAGGCGAGATTTAACTAGTGTTAAACTAGAGTGCCTGTGAAATTAGCACTAATCACTTTAAATACGATCTGCAAGACCCAAAACTTGTAGAATCATTGACACTAGGTTACCCTAAAATCTAGGATCAATCTCATTACCCGGCTGCTCTCGGGAGCATCTCGAAACTCCGTATCGGATCTGGACCGCACGTCGGAAGTCTGATTAACATGAAGTTAAGGAATTAGGACCGCTTTGTTGGGCTTGACAACCATCTCAGAAATCAAATCCAGATAGTCTCCCAGCGCTATTCGCTTGAGCTCGGAGTGAAGAGTGTGAGAAATGTGAAATTAATTCAAAATAAAATATCTTGAATAGTAATCTGGCACGTGTTGCTTGCGGATCAGTTTTAAGCAACCAGACCGTCAGAATCAGACCAAATTACACCCTCGATCGGATTAGGAGAAATTTCATACACATTTACATGTACTCGGAATCTCCGATCGAGATCCGCTGACCATTGAACTGAAACTGGTCCGCCACGCGTGATCTGGAAATCTCACTGAAACGAAAACTTAATAGAACGTAGATCCGGTGTTGGTGAGCTTAAGTCCGACCTTTGGCTCAAGGAGGCCCGCCAGAAGTCCTCTGTTGAGCTGGAAAAGTCCTGCTTTGGTTATAACCTAAGTATACTTTGACCTGGAGTCTATTTCGGTTAGTTTTTAGGCTATATAAGGACCTTAAACCCTCTCTCATGGCAGCCATACGAATTTGAGAGAAACCCTAGAGAGAGAAGAGAGAAAAGAGAGAGAAAGTGTGGGAGCAGTGGGAGAATCTCCCTGCCACTCTTTCCTGCCGCTATACGAGTTCCACCGCTCCGTTCTCATCGCTTTCTCGGCAATTCCGGCTCCGTTTCTAGGTAAGAAACCCTAACCCTAAATGGATTTAGGGTTTTGATTGTTGTAGGTTATGAAATACCTAACCTATTTCATTCTATAGTTGCTAAACTGCCGAATACGGAAGCTTAGCAATTTTATCAACTCCGTTTCGATTCTACGATAAAAAGTGCGGACTTTAGGTGTATAGGTTATGGTTTTCAACGCTTTCAATGTCAGATAATGATAGATTCATGATCTGCATGCAATTGCACATGTACAAAGTGCTTTCTGTTTTCTGTTTCGATTAAAGATGTAGATTATGGAATTTTACATATTCTAAGTATTCGTAGAAAATACCGTATACGCATAAATTTTGAAAATATGTTTGACATGATTATTTGTTGTATGAATATATTATACATGGAAAAAATACTTGTTTGGCCAAAGGACTCACCCTAATACATGTTTTGCTAATATACACTGTGTATGTAGAAATAGTGTATTCTAGAAAATACCGTATACATATACATTTTGGAGATGTGTTTGCCATGATTATTTGCTGTATGAATATGTTATATATGGATAAAATACTTGTTTGGCGAAAGGATTCACTTCAAACCCTTTCTGACAAACATAGCATTAATACATGATTTGCTAATATACACTATGTACGTTGTAATAGTGTATTCTAAGTGTTTGTGAAAATGGCTGAATGAGTATAGAATTCTCATTCGTGCTCGCTATGACTAATTGTCATGGATATATGGTTGTTGTATTGGCGATACCCCTTTGACGAAAGGATTTGCCCTAAATCACGCCACGGCCAAAATACGCTATATATGTTGAAATGTGTAGCCCAAGTGTTTGCGAAAATGTTCAAATGAATATGGAACTTGGATTCCTACTTTCCATGACTATTCGTCGTGGGTGTATGCGTGTTACGATTGGGGCAACTCCCTAGTGAAAGGATTTGGCCAAATGCCTATGTATGATCAACATATGTCGTGTATGTTGATGTATGTCTTTTAAAGTGTTTGTTGAAATGTCTGAATGAGTAGTAGTTAGAAAATTGTAATGTATATGGGAGTTGAGATATGATTCTCAACTTCTTTTAACTATGTGTATGTTTTCCTTGGATAGTTGTGTGATTAGGAATTGAATATGTACAAACTCATGCTTATGTTGTGCTTCATAACATGCTCAACTGCTTTTATGATTTTATCTATGTAATGCATATGTTTAAATTCATGTTTACGTTGTATGATCCGTCATGGGTGATGGGGGAGTGGTGTAACGATTCCGTGCAACAGCCCTGACAGCCCTAAACGGATAATACCAGACCTTGATTGTATGAGTTGAATCTTGATCCACTACTGCTTTATCTATCTGTAATTGATTGTGTTTGGGGCTATGATCATAGTCTAGACAATCGGTACCAGAATTGAATTCGTTGCTGTGATTCATTTGCCACGTGAGATGTGTTCGACGAACTCGAGTCGTACTTCGGTTGGCGATAGTGATTGGCCACGCGAAGTGCTTATGCACTTCATGTCATTAAACTTGTTGTGCGCTCGAGCTAGCCGAGCTCGTCAAGTAACCCGATCTGTCTAATGTATGTTCACCATGTTTGGTCACCACTGCTTGAACCTAGGGTACCAAACTTACCAGTGAAATCTTTTTAACCATGGTACCTCGATCCGCTAAGACTCATGAGCCGGGCATGGTGGTATGGGACACCGTGGTCGAGCTGTCGGCCTACGCTGGGGCCACGTGCCTCCCCGTAGTGACCAGTGAGCAACTAGACTCGTGAGCCGATTATGGTGGTATGGGACACTATATTCGTGCTGTCGGCCTACATTGATAAGGTGATGGGGGAGTGGTGCAACGATTCCGTGTAACAGCCCTGGCAGCCCTTTGTAGTGACCTCGATCATACTCTGAATTGCGGTGAGACGACGAGTTTTGCAGCAGTGTATAGAGTATGAACTAGGCCTGTATCTGTATAGTGAAGAACCGTTAAAAGGGTGATGGGGGGAGTGGTGTAACGATTCCATGTAACAGCCCTGGCAGCCCTTGCAGCAACCTAGAAAACACACCATCGTCTGAGATTAATTAGGACTGACGACCCTAGAATGGATCATGTTTGATAATGATACAAGGGAGGTACCTTAGTTTCCCAATACTGCTGTTTGAAATGGACTAATAATAACTCGGTAATCACGCTCATCATGCATTGCTGTGCCTGGAAGATGTGGAGCACTGAGGGATGAAAGCATGCCGCGAACGAAGAGGGTGTCGCATGAGAGAGTATGTCAGTGAGGGCATACATCATGTCATTCATACTTGCATTAATAAGAGTAGTTAGAATTGTTTGATTTTACTGCTTTATCATTACTGCTTGACTGAATTGATAACATGTTAACCTATGCTTTATTGTTCCACTGAGTTGATCACTCACTCCCACGTTACGGGATGGTGTTTTTAAACACCAACCAGCCCCTGTTGTAGCTGCAGGTGTTGGCGATGCTTGTGAGGCGGAGCCAGACCTCTGCGACGATGAGGACACTTTCTTGCATGTGTTAGTTTCTGGCGGCTTCATGTGAGTCGTGCCTTGATCGACGGGGTTACAGAGATGTTGACTAGATGACACTACACCTTTGGTATATTTTGAAATTATACTTGTAATTCTTTAACCTGGTAACATTATCACACTCTGGAGACTCACCATAGTTTATATATGTTATCTATCTATCACAGTCTTCCGCTTGCAATTTAACTGTCTCTGGAGTATGATATTCTGTTTTGGCTTAATCTCGCTCATGTTCAATGCACTAATACAGACAACATTCAATCATCATTATTTATGTTGCATAAGTGATGTTCTGGAAACTCGAGAGTTGAGTTATGCTCGACCCTCGGTTTTTCGGGATGTTACATATATCCACTTGGTTTGGACGTTGGGGAGTCCTCTGGTACCAAGAGGGTTTAGGGATTTTCACCAAGGGCCATCTATGACGGCCTGATGCTGGTAACAGATTTTCGGTGTCCCATCTGGCCATCCACGATATGCCTGTGAAGGCTACGACCCTGATGTCATTAGGGCATACGGTAATCATAATCACACAATGCTAGATGCATCAGTCACACAGTCCAATCATGCATCAATCCTGCACATACCGTGCACCAATCTCCGCCTATCAGGGAGTCTCATAACAACATGCCCAATGACATATGCAATGGTCAACCACATCTCATAATAAACATACAGATGATGCGTATGGGCATGTATTATGATGCTATGCTGTCACATACTCATAATCGGCATCGATAATCGGCCTCGACAATTGGAATCGGCATCGGCAATAGGAATCGACCTCGACAATCAGCTCAATAATCAGAATCGGTAATCGGCCTCGACAATCGGAATCAGCCTCGACAATCGACCTCAATAATCGGAATCGGTAATTAGCCCCGACAATCGGAATTAGCCTTAATAATCAAAATCGGTAATCGGCCTCGACAATCAAAATTGGCCTCGATAATCGTCCTTAATAATCGAAATCAGTAATCGGCCTCGACAATCGAATCGACCTCGATAATTGGCCTCGACAATCAGAATCTGCCTCGACAATTGGAATTGGCCTCAGCAATCGGCCTTAATAATCGAAATCGGTGATCTGCCTCGACAATCGGAATTGGTAATTGACCTCAACAATTGGAATTGACCTCGACAATCGGCCTTAATAATCGAAATCGGTAATCGACCTCGCCAATCGGCCTCAATAATCGAAATCGGTAATCGGCCTCGACAATCAGAATCGGCCTCAATAATCGGAATTGGTAATCGGCCTCGACAATCGGAATCGGCCTCGGCAATCGACCTAAGGGAAGGTCACAATGTGGACATTTAACCATCATTGCCCATCAATGGGGACATTTAACCAACATTGCTCCCAAGGAGTGGCCCACATAGAGCTAAACATATAGTGGGCTCATGGCCTCACACAAGGGTCTCATACATCAAGTGGGCCTTATCACTTGGGCCTAATACACATCGCTATAGGCCGCATCACATGGGCTAGAAATGCATCTCAATGGGCCACATCATATGTGTCATATCACATTACATCAGGCCTTGCACATGGGCCTTGAATACATCACAATGGGCCACAACCCATGTGCTTCAAATACACAATAGGTGGGCCCTACACATGGGCCTAATATACATCACAGGTGGGCCTTGCACCTGGGCCTCATACACATTAAGTGGGTTGCATCAATGGACCGCACTAATGGGCCTCATACACATCAAGTGGACTGCATCAACGGGCCGCACTAATGGGCCTCATACACATTAAGTGGGTTACATCAATGGGCCGCACTAATGGGGCTTATACACATCAAGTGGGCTGCATCAATGGGCCGCACTAATGGGCCTCCTAAATGGGCTACAAATATATTAAGGTGGGCCTCACAGATGGGCCACAAGTATATCAAAGTGGGCAGCATCACATGGGCCACAAAATACATCAAAGTGGGCTTGGCGAATGGGCCATAAAAATACATCAAGGTGGGCCTCACAAATGGGAGCTTGGATTACATCTAAAATCATTTAAATAGTTGCAGGTGCAACATGTGTATCACTGTACACTATCAGTCCATGGGGCACATGGCCCACTAATGATGATCAATGCGGTCCAAACATTGCCCAGGTAAATCGGAACCATCCAAACATTTTCCATGTAAATCAGTACCACTCAAACATTGTCCAGCACTGTCTGGACGACGTGGAGGGAGCAAATACATCACGCGGGCCATTATGGTGGATGTGGGACCCACAGAACTTGCTGACGTCAGTGGGGCAGATGGGTCCCACCATCAGAACAGATGGGCGTCAGGATGAAACACACGCCATGGGGGGGGGGGGGGGTGCTGTGCATGGCACCGTCCAGATGGACGGTGCAGATGAAACACATGTGTCCTGGTGAGGTCCACGCGGTGTAGCCCACCAGAGATCTAAATCTGCCTCGGTTTTAGGTGAGGTGGGTCCCACCATCCCAGGTAGTGGACGGTGTGGACGAAGGCATACATCATGGTGGGTCCCACGTGGGGCCCACATAATATAATATAATATTATATATTTATATTATATTATTATTATTTTTTAAAACAAATCACACCAGCGTACAGATAGATGGACAACTGGATAAAATACATACATTGGTGTGGCTCACGCAATGTGGTGACGTGATACAACAGCTGTACACATACACCAACCAACCCGGTTCAAGCAGGTGGGTCCCACGTGGGGCCCACCATAAATATTATATATATACACATCAGGGTATGCCCCACCCAGACCGTCCAGATGGACGGATGGGGTGAAAGACCTCCACCAGGTGGGCTTCACTGTCAGAATGGATGAACGGTTGGGACGAAACACCAGCACCAGGTGGGTCCACATGTGTGGACCCACAAGCTTTGGAGAAAGCTGATATTTGCATTTCTCTTCATCCAGCAAGGTGGGTACCACCGTCCAGTACATCTGGACGGTGCGGATTAGATACATAAATCAAGGTGAGTTCCACGGCTGGACGGGTGGATCAAAACATACATCATGGTGTGGCCTTAGCATCACCGTCTAAACTGTCCATCACCGTCCAAACTGTCTGGACGGTGCGGATCTAGTGGGCCACACCCATCACAAGAGAGAGAGAGAGAGAGAGAGAGAGAGAGAGAGAGAGAGAGAGAGAGAGAGAGAGAGAGAGATCGGTGAGAAGGGAAGGGACCCCTCCAATATGGGCCCTCCCTATACATTATATACATCATGATGGGTCCCACAACAACTGGTCCCTAAAAAAAGTGAAATTCAACGGTTGGTCACCCACCTTTCTTGCTTCTTCTTGGATCAATAGCAAGCTAAGCTCCTCGGCTACCACTTTGATGGAGGATGATGGTGATTGGACGGTGGAGATGAGAGATAGGGAGGTGGGCCACACACAAAGCTCTCTCTCATGGAAGCTCTTGCTTGGACGGTTGCTTGGGAGAATGAATGGAGAAGAGAGAGAGAGAGAGAGAGAGAGAGAGAGAGAGAGAGAGAGAGAGAGAGAGAGAGAGAGAGAGAGAGAGAGAGAGAGAGAGAGAGAGAGAGAGAGTTGTATGAGATGGGTGAGAAAGGTTGTATGAGATGGGTGAAGGATGGGTGAAAGGTGAAGTGTACTTGACATGTAAGGGATGGGTTACTTTGACTTTCGAGTTGCGTTGGTAAGGGAGTGATGAGATATGTACTTGACCTTTGATGTGTACTTAATTGATGTGATTGATTGATTGATTTGAAAGGTTGTCTTGGTTTTGTAAATGCGCAGCGTTTTCCTCGAACTGAACGCGGGCCCACATTTCCTGGCCTGGGTATCGCCTCAGCGTGCGAGACGAGGCGTCGGAACTGCGGCAACAGCGCAGTCGTAAGGGTACAAGTCTTGGTTCGAGCAGACTCTGATATATGGGACACGACTTAATATCGCGCGCAACTACAATCTACGCGTCGCGGGTTGCCGGAATTCGATAGGGAGGACCGCGGAAGACTACGGAATGGTACGGGCTAGGATACAGGTCTTACAGCTCTTCCCTCCTAATAAAAATTTCGTCCTCAAAATGTTAATCACAATATAACCAATACAGAGCTCACTAAGGGAGGGAAATTCTATCAGAGCACTCCATACCAACATAATCAAACACCTAAGGGATGAGGATAACGCCCACGAATCTCAGCTTCTTGCTCTCAAGATGCCTCATGAGCACTAAGATAATCCCACTGAACCTCGGATCCTGGATCAGAAATGATCGAAATTGAAAAACTATGCAGCCTCACAATCTCAATGGTAGGGAGCTATATCAGAAAATCTCTAAGTTATTCAAACTCGGGGATCTAATCATTCTAAGTTCTCAACAATCATAGAGTGCAGGGTAGCTATCAGCAGATGTGTGATGTTATCTTCAGGTATTCCTAAGTTATGCTCTGATACCAACTTCTGTCACGCCCCAAACCCGGATATTGTGCTCATAAAATTCCCGATTGCCGAATTCGGTGCCGATAGCCTCCGTAGTACCCCATTCTTGGCTCCTAGCACCCATACGGTAGATTCCAATCCTGGGATCCTACAGGGAGGATTTTACAACGTACATTTGTCTCATGAAAAGCATAACCACAAGTATACCCAAATCACAAAGGCAACATCATCATCACATATCCACTAATATAAACATTTGAATACAATGCTGAAAGGGAAATACATATGTCAACATCATAGCTCCAGAAGACCGCTGCACGCTCTATGCTTAACGCTTCTGCAACCTAACGCCACCTACAAGCATCTATCGTGTATAAGCTTATAGAAAGCTTAGAGGGTGGTGTAGGTGTGTGCACAAGATAAGTGTCAAGTACTCAATACAATGTCATAATCATACAATGTCGAAAATAAGCAGAAATACTGACAAGATCATGAATCATACGATATCCGAGTAAGCAAAAATATACCGGTAAGTCCATGAGTCATACAATATCAGAGTGCACAATACAGATCAGCTATGCAAATGAGGAGTCATAAAGAGCCAAATATCAGATGCCGATGATGTAATGTAATATGCGGTGTGAATGAAATGACCATGCTAGAGTGTGAAGTCGGGATGATAGTACGTAGTATCGTAGGCTACAGGGTCCACCACAAAGGACTTCTATCCAATTCAGTCTCATACCAAAATTTGGATAGTCAGACTCAATATGGTAAACTCCTGATCTCAGGTTAGTTGGGCGCCCCAACCGAAATCCTGGCCATTGCGAAGGTACACATAACAAATAGTTACGCGCCACTAGCCTGAGTAGATAGTGAATGAATGAATGAATGAGTATGCAACTTCTGCTCAATAAGTTCACATATCAGTACAGTTCCTCTTTGGGGAAATCACCGGGTCTAGTATACTCTACGCCAGCTTGCCGCCCCTATCTGACACAACTGGGTAAGTGGAAGAGACCTCACTATCCGCCTAACAATATCGGGCCCAGCTCATCGATAGCGGACCCATTCTTCAAGCTGGTCAAACTCAAGCTAGATAATGCCCCCTCACTCAGGCGGGTAAGGTCACACCCCCTCCCAACCGACCACGACATAGTGGGATTCGCGTCCTACTGGTATACGACCCTCATACACTCATATATATCCATTTGGTATCGACGTTGGGGTGTCCTCTGGTACCAAAATGGTTTAGGGATTTTCACCATGGGCCATCTATGGCGGCCCGATGCTAGTAACAGATTTTGGGTGTCCCATCTAGTCATCCACGATATGTCTGTGGAGGCTACGACCCTGATATCGCTAGGGCATATGGTAATCATAATCACACAATGCGAGATGCATGAGTCACACAGTCCAATCATGCATCAATCCTACGCATACCGTGCGCTCATGTGAGACAATCTCCGCCTATCAGGGAGTCTCATAACAACATGCCCAATGACATATGCAATGGTCAACCACGTCACATAACAAATATGCAGATGATGCGTATGGGCATGTATCATGATGTTATGTTGTCACATACTCATAATCGGCATCGATAATAGGCATCGACAATCGGAATTGGCCTCAACGATCGGAATCGGCCTCGGCAATCGGCCTTAATAATTGGAATCGGTAATCGGCCTCGACAATCGGAATCGACCTTAATAATCGAAATCAGTAATCAGGCTCGACAATCGGAATCGACCTTGATAATTGGCCTCGACAATCAAAATCGACCTCAATAATCGAAATTAGTAATCAGCCTCGACAATTGGAATTGGGATCGGCAATCGGCCTAAATAATCGAAATCGGTAATCGGCCTCAACAATCGGCCTCAATAATCGAAATCGGTAATCGGCCTCGACAATCAGAATTGACCTCGATAATCAACCTCGACAATCAGAATCATCCTTGGCAATCAGCCTTAATAATCGAAATCGGTAATTGGCCTCGACAATCAGAATCGGCCTTGACAATCAGCCTCAATAATCGGAATCGATAATTGTCCTCGACAATCAGAATCGGCCTTCGCAATCGGCCTAAGGGAAGGTCACAATGTGGACATTTAACCATCATTGCCTATCAATGTGGACATTTAACCAACATTGTTCCCAAGGAGTGGCCCATGTAGAGTCAAACATATAGTGGGCCCATGGCCTCACACAAGGGTCTCATACATCAAGTGGGCCGCATCACTTGGGCCTAATACACATAGCTATGGGCCGCATCACATGGGCCATAAATACATCTCAATGGGCCTCATCATATGTAACGCCCCGGTTTTTAAAACCCGAGTATATGACTCAGATCTCAAAGACCCAGGAGTTAACTATTAATAATGTTGATTTACCATAGATCAAAGTGCGATATAGCGGAAAATAAGCGTGGCATATACATATATATGATATCAAAACGGGAACAATATTTAGGCCCACTCAGCTGGGGGCCCCTTACAAAACCTTGTGTCTTCTCAAATTCCGAATGTACCAAAATAGAGGGAGGAAATAAAACTAATCTACTGATTCAACCCGTAGTAGGCAGCCGCCTCTTGCTGCGATTCTTCATCATAAAATTCTTCCTCTGTCGCCACCGCCTCTGGGTCTATAGCATACTCGACATCCCCTGTACCTGTGTTCTCTGTACGGTTGAACATTGATGAGTGAGTGGCCAGCTCAGTGTGATCTCCCCTCGAGATTACACACCGCCGCCCTAAACCAGGAATAATATGAAAACATTGCAATAATCCAAAACAGAGTAAATGCAGTCTTATTATATGCATGAATGCATGAATGCATCGGCCCGGGAAAAACATCCAGACAGCCAGTGGGTCGTCACCCATGGAATCGACCCAGGTAAAACATCCAGACGGTCTTATGCCCCGGGAAAGACATCCAGACAGGCGGTGAGACTGGTCATCAGCGCAACACGCGGCGTAATCGTATGGGCATGAGTGATCCAAGTCATCATCATAAGCGAATGACTGGTCATCAGCGCAACACGCAGCGTAATCATATGGGCATGAGTGATCCAAGACATCGAAATATGCCATGTATGCATGGTTAGCCAAGTCTTTATTAGTCCATTTGCAACCAACCAATTTAAATACGCTCAAAGGTCACTACGGGGAGCACATGGTCCAGCGTAGGCCGACAACTCGGGCATAGTGTCCCATACCACCATCCCCGGCCCATGAGGCTACCGTCTTAGGATGCGTGTAGCACCCTCTAACATGTGGTCAATCATTTTAATTATAAAAGGGCTACCACCTATGCCGACTTCGGGAAGAAACATTGAAATTTTAAAAAAAAATGACGATTAAAGCATGTCGGCATGAATGATCCAAAAACGAGTAACACGATCTTTGAAATGGTTATGAAGTTCATCCCGAATTAGTTAGGTGGTATCACACATGGGTGGTAAACCCCTTGGTCAAAACATCACAATCCAAAACCTCCATGTCAGGGGTCTACGTATGTCGCGACCAGTCTAGTTACACCCCAAGCACGGACTCTCCTTCACTAGGATCTTTTCATGGAGAGGTTTCAACTATATGTGTGTCTTAGCAATACAGAGCAAGATATAAGAGAGAACAAAGAGTAGTACAGATATTGAACTCACATGGATATCCAGATCATTCACATGGATTACTCACACCAATATCCTAATATAAGTGAGAAATCAAGAGTTTAAACGACATTAAAATCAAGCAAGAGCAGATGTACTTCTCATAGAATTTCCATTTCACTTAGCAAATCATGTATACTAATAAAATTACTATTTCTAATTTAGTTAGGGATGGAAAGCTTAAGGGGAAGAAAATCATCACCAGACAAGTTGTAGGTTGTTTCCTGCTGTGAGTAGCGAATCTACACTGTATAAGTGATTCCCTGTGAGGATTTATTTATATTAGATCATGAGGATAGGTGAAGAGTTGGGAGGTCCAAAACGGGGCTTGTTTGGGTTGTTGCCAAAGGCGATTTATCCTGCCAAATCCGTGGCACCGTGGGTTGAATATATTGCGCTCACTGGATAAATGCTACATGCCACATGCAACAAGGCCCATACATATTTACTGTACACAGACATATTATACCATGTATATATATATATGTATATCCAAGTCCCAAGGCACACATATATGCTGCACATACAGAGTACCTCAGTACTTGAGGAATACTTCGTGTGAGCATGATTTATATGCTGTATATACTCGGTGCATGACGCACATAGCAATTCCTCCACAAGGCAGGGGTGTACATCTTGTTTAGATATCTTATCTATGTAGGTATACGTTAAGCATATCCATGGCTGGGGTCTAATTCATTAGTGGACACCACATACGGCCCACCATGCATTCCTGCACATCTCAGCTATGTATACATGCATACCATCCACATAATATGCATGTCAGTGTACTTGCATATGTGAAGAAATGTGCACTAGTATACATACAGGGGCATGCATCTTTGTGCACTTGTATGAGTGTAGAAGCATACACCGTTGTATACATATTTCACATATACGCTGCACTCACGCACACATGTATGTCTATATATATCACATTTATATGGTTCACAGTCCCTACATCCCATGTGTAATATCTGGGTCACAGGGTGCACATGCATACTTTATGTTCATCATACATAGGTATCACAGTACCTATGTATATACCATATATATTTTACATTTGTGTCGCATGGTATATATGCCTACACCATATACATAGTGTATATGTGCCCCGTAATACATGTGCATATGTTACTTACGTCAGATATATGTATCACAGCTCACACGTGGATACCACATATGCACGTATGCATGCATCATGTGCTTAGTATACCTGCCATACCCAGTCTTTGGACGGCCCAGATCCAACACCCTTGCTAGGTGGGAAATGCAGTAAACCATCTATCATTGCGCCCCTTGATGGATAGGTTGGATGCTATGCTCGCAACTAGGTGTGGCCCACCTGGTTGTTTGATGGTGTGGTCCACTAGGGTGGTACGTTGAACACATGCACACTATATAAACATCCATATTTAACGGTATTATGGTGTTATGTCTCAGCCACCACTAGCTGCCAACATACAGGCGCTGACGGCCTGGATGCATGCCACGCTGCTGGGGTGCGGCCCATATGGCTGCAATGTTTGGGCCGTGCGCGGATGGAGGGTACAGATGTAACCCGTCAAGGTGGGGGGGGGGGGGGGGGGTCCAACGCTGCCCAGCCCGCCCGCATATTGGTGAGGTCCACTTGCGTTTTGTGCAGGCCCAACACTGGTGCAGCCCACCTGCATTTGGTGAGGCCCGACAGAAGTGCAGTGCAATGCCATCATCTGTATCCTCTTAGCGGTAGCTGAGAGGGAGCTGTCTTCGGCCCACCCAGCCATCCGAAACAAAACAGCTTTTGTTTGGTTTGCCTTCTGCACAAGGCCGAGCTCCACACTACACAATTTAGGCCCGCCATACGGTCAGTATTTAGGTCCGAAAGCTGATCGTCGAGTGGTCGGTTTCAGTCCCAGAACAAGGCTGTTTCGTGACCTGTTTGTGACATGTGTTCCCAGCTCTAAACAGAGCTTGGTCTGGCTTTGATTTAGCCATTGATAGATCCCAAGAAACTAAAGGCAACTGACGTAAATGAATGGAAAATTACTGCTGCAAGGGAAGAAAATAACTAAAAGATGAACTCACCAGGGTGGGTTCCTTAGTTCCCACAGTCTCTCACGGCCATTCTTCTTCCCCTTTCTATAATCTCTCTTCTTTCCTCTTCTCTCTCTCTCTCTCTTGGCATTGATCTCGAGGCTACAGCGTCCGTCTTATAGCCGAGGGAGAGAGAATTCGGATGGTGGAGATTTGCCCAGCCATTGGGCGGCTGCGATTTCACCAGACCCTGCCCTTCCCATGGAGGAAGGTCTTATCTTCCCTTTCCTTCTACAGGCCACGCTTGGCTATTTTTTGGCAATGGGAGAAGCATGCTTTCCACAGAGTGACGAATGGATGGCATCACGCAATCAGGCCGATCGTGATTCGCTCAGCCCCAACCCGAAGTGGCTCCCCACTCAGTCACCACCATGTGCAGCCATATGGACGGTGGTGTTCAATCTCCAACCTCCGTTTACAGACAGTGAAACGGCCATGGGGTCTTCTTAATTTGGGTCCCACAAGGATTTTGAACGGATCAGATGGGGTTGAATATGGTCGTGGTGGACCAACCAGGGACTCAAAGTTAGATCATTTCGTCCCCTGTTTGGCGGGAGAAAGAATTTTCAAATGAAACTCGGTCAAAAACTCATTTGACCGAGCAATTATTCCCGGTGCACATCGCACACCATTAAAATTTGTGTACGTGCGCCTTGTGTAGGGTCCATCATGGTGGCTGCGGTAAATCTCCTCCGTTCATCTTTCACGAAGCCTTATTCCAGGGATGCAAGCCCACTTTGAAGTGGATGTGATTACTGGGTGGGCCGCTTCACCCTTTTTAATGGCCATTATTTGCCCGTATTAACATGACCCGCTGATCTAGTGAGTCTGATACTCATTTTCGACGGTTAATTTAGGGTACTTGTTATGATGGAGGCTTTGTTTGTCATCAGGTCATTTCAAGAATTGGAGACCTGTGGGTGGCATTAGCATGTGTTGACGTTTAATGGTTTAAAATCAGGCATTCGGATTACCTCACCTTTCTAGGTCTTGGAGGGGCGCGTCCCGGCTTCTGGAGACCCTGATAGACGGTCTTGATTTTGTCCGGGACCTCCATCCTGAGGTGAGTCAAACTTGAGTTAGAGGACCTGCCCAACTTGGTTTAAGCTAATGTAGGTTTAAGGGACGGTAACACCCGGGTACCTAAGGTACGGGGTGTTACATCATATGTGTCATAATCACATTACATCAGGCCTTGCACATGGGCCTCGAATACATCACAATGGGCCACAACCCATGGGCTTCAAATACACAATAGGTGGGCCCTACACATGGGCCTAATATACATCACAGGTGGGCTCTGCACATGGGCCTCATACACATCAAGTGGGCTGCATCAATGGACCGCACTAATGGGTCTCATATACATCAAGTGGGCTGCATCAATGGGTCGCACTAATGGGCCTCATACAATCAAGTGGGCTGCATCAATGGGCCACACTAATGGGCCTCATACACATTAAGTGGGTTGCATCAATGGGCCGCACTAATGGGCCTCATAGATGGTCTACAAATATATCAAGGTGGGCCTCACAGATGGGCCACAAGTATATCAAAGTGGGCAGCATCACATGGGCCACAAAATACATCAAAGTGGGCCTGATGAATGGGCCATAAAAATACATCAAGGTGGGCCTTTCAAATCCGAGCTTGGATTACATCTAAAATCATTTCAATAGTTGCAGGTGCAACATGTGTATCACTGTACACTATCAGTCCATGGGGCACATGGCTCACTAATGAGGACGCGGTCCATGGGGCACATGGCTCACTAATGATGATCACCATGTGCAGATGAAACACATGGATCCTGGTGAGGTCCACACAGTGTGGCCCACCAGAGAATTAAATCTGCCTCAGTTTTAGGTGAGGTGTGTCCCACCGTCCCAGGTAGTGGATGGTGTGGACGAAGGCATACAACATGGTGGGTCTCACGTGGGGCGTACATAATATAATATAATATTATATTATATATTATATTATTATTATTTTTTAAAAACAAATCCCACCAGCGTCCAGATAGATGGACCACTGGATAAAATACATACATTGGTGTGGCTCACGCAATGTGGTGACATGATAAAGCAGCTACACAGCTATTATACACATACACCAGCCAACCAAGTTCAAGCAGGTGGGTCCCACGTGGGGCCCACCATAAATATAATATTATATATATAAATATATACATCAGGGTACGCCCCACCCAGACCGTCCAGATGGACGACTGGGGTGAAAGACCTCCACCAGGTGGGCTTCACCGTCAGAATGGATGGACGGTTGGGATGAAAGACCAGTACCAGGTGGGTCCACACGTGTGGACCCACAAGCTTTGGAGAAAGCTGATATTTGCATTTCTCTTCATCCAGCAAGGTGTGTAACACCGTCCAGTACATTTGGACGGTGCAAATTAAATACATATATCAAAGTGGGTATCACGGCTGGACGGGTGGATTAAAACATGCATCATGGTGTGGCCTTCACAGAACTGTCTAAACTGTCCAGTGCCGTCCAAACTGTCTAGACGGTGTGGATCTAGTGGGCCACACCCATCACAAGAGAGAGGGAGAAAGAGATAGAGAGAGAGAGAGATCAGTGAGAAGGGGAGTGACCCCGCCACTATGGGCCCTCCCTATACAATGTATACATCATGATGGGTCCCATAACAAGTGGTCCGTAAAAAAAATAAAATCCAACGGTCGATCACCCACCTTTCTTGCTTCTTCTTAGATCAATGGCAAGCTAAGCTCGTCTGCTACCACTTTGATGGAGGATGATGGTGATTGGACGGTGGAGATGGGAGATAGGGAGGTGGTCCACACACAAAGCTCTCTCTCATGAAAGCTCTTGCTTAGACGGTTGCTTAGGATAATGGATAGAGAAGAGAGAGAGAGAGAGAGAGAGAGAGAGAGAGAGAGAGAGAGAGAGAGAGAGAGGTTGTAAGAGATGGGTGTGATGGGTGAAGGATGGGTGAAAGGTGATGTGTACTTGACACGTAAGGGATGAGTTGCTTTGATTTTGGGGTTGCTTTGGTAAGGGAGTGATGGGATATGTACTTGACCTTTGATGTGTACTTGATTGATTTGATTGATTGATTGATTTGAAAGGTTGTCTTGGTTTTACAAATGCGTGGCGTTTTTCTCGAACTGAACACTGGCCCACATCTCCTGGCCCAGGTATCGCCTCAGCGTGTGAGACGTGGCGACAGCGCGGTCGCAAGAGTACAAGTCTCGGGTTGAGCAGACTCTGAAATACAGGACAGGACTTAGGATCGCCCGCAGTTACTATCTACATGTCGCGGGTCGTCGGAATTCGATCGGGGGGACCCCGGAAGCCTACGGAACTGTACGGGCTAGGATACGGTCTTACATTTCCCCTAGTGGATGAGTTATAATCTCGTGAGGGTTTTCAGAAATGTTACCCACAAACATCAAAAATGTGGAAAATAGTTCAAAACTCAAAATTTATACAATTATGCCTCCATTCATCATATGAATTCTGAAACAAAGCAACACTTGTCCTAAGTCCGAAGTTAGTTAGAATCTTAATTTCCTAATCCATTACATCCTTGAGTTCAGAGACCTAATCAAAATTTAAAATAGTTATGATTCAATATACTTAGGTGCTCGGTGACACTAGTCTAACTTTGAGAAATATGCATGTTCCCTATCCTAACTCCTTTCAATCATCCCAATAATATGAAATCTCTAGTTATCTCATTTCCTTCATGCCATTTCTTCTTTTATTATCATATCCTCATTATTATAGACTACCCTTATATGAAGATTCCCACCGGGTTTGCTTCATAACCTAAGGTATTATAATTGTAATGGTAATAGTATTGGATACTTAGGTATCCTTACTCCGGATTACTGACATGATTGTTATGATCAGTACATTCATGCTCTATAATAAAAAAAAATTCATTATTTTTTTTCAATATTCTCTATTTTAAGCATATGTCAATGGTACTAGTTCGTTCAACCGTGTTTGAATCAAAATTTGTTATTCTACTTTACATATCATATTCATTTAGTTAACTATGGTGTATTGTGAATTCAGTACATCAAATTACAACTCGCTCTAAACTAGTGATTAGATAATTGAACTCAAGTCTATAATTTTTAGTTATCAGAATTCTGACTACTATCCACCTAGACTAATTATTAACTTTGCCTTTGGAATTCGCATAATATCATGTTCACGTTCTTGTAAAAAAAAAAATTTATTTTGAAAAATTTGAAAAACTTTTCCATAAACCAATTTTTTTTCTTTAAAAGTAGACTCTACTATTCCTAAAATATAAACTCACATGGATGACTATCCACAACCCCCAACCTAAAATCTACATTATCCCCAATGTAATGATACATGTAATGCAGAAAATATGAGAATAATAAAAATAAAAGAAAGGATGGATAGTACCTGCCATGAAGAACTCACCTGCAAGGTGACACTAAAAAAATGAATATTATACAAATTCTAGACAAATGCTCCGTTAGACTAGGAGCATCAATTCGAATATTCTGGCTCATGAAGAGGGACGAACTCCTCTCCCAAATGAAAGTTTTCCATATAAGGCTTCAATCTTTGATCATTAACCTTGTGCACATTTGCCATTACGTGGATTCTCAATTTCAACAACCCCATTAGTATATACATTTTTTCACAATGAAGGGACCTATCCATCTTGATCTTAACTTTCCCGAAAAGAACTGGAGACGTGAATTGTACAATAAAACCTTTTGCTGAGGTTCAAAATTCTTCCTCAGGATGTTTTATTCATGGAAAGCTTTGGTCCTCTTTTTGTTGATTTTAGAGTTTTCATAAGAGTCTCTCCTCAGCTCCTTTAATTTCATTTGTCTACTTGCTTGGTCCATGTCAAAGTTTAACTTCTTTATTGTCCAGTATACTCTATGTTCCAATTCCACTGGCAAGTGACAAGCCTTCCCATACACCAATCTGTATGGGGACATTCCAATCGGGGTCTTATAAGCAGTCCTATAAGCCCATAAAGCGTCGGATAGTCTGAGGGACCAATCCTTCCTATCTGGCCTTATAGTTTTCTCCAAAATGTGTTTGATTTCCCTACTAGAAATCTTAGCTTGCCCACTCGTTTGTGGGTTGTATGGGGTGCTCACTTTATGCTTGATATCAAATTTATTCATCAAAGCCTCAAATGTCCTATTACAAAAGTGAGACTCGCCAGAACTAATGATGGCCTCTGGAATTTCAAATCTAGAAAAAATATTTTCCTTAAGGAATCGTATGACCACTTTTTTTTTTGTCATTGGTCCTACTTGGAACTGCCTCAATCCACTTGGAAACATATTCCACACCAACCAATATATAAAGAAATCCAAAAGAAGATGAAAATGTGCCCATAAAATTTTTGCAGTGGTTTTCTTAACAGAAAAATGGTCACCACATACTTCCATGTGGCAAAAGGAAATAACACTCTGAACTTCATTCTCTGGGACACAACTTTTAAAAATTTGATCAGTCCCATATTTATATAAATATGGGTCATCCCAGAAAAAGTTCCAAACCTCGGTTTTAAAACGCTTTCTATCTTTTGACTTCTAATGATATGACATTTCTCCCGTCACAAGATAGTTCACTATATCCGCATACTAAGGCAATTTGGAGATCCTAAATAATTGTTCATCGGGAAAAGTGTCCTGGATATGCATCTCCTCAGTGGAATCATCTAACACCAATCTGGAAAGGTCATCGGCCACTACGTTCTATACTCTTTCTTATCTTTTATCTCTAAATCAAATTCCTGGAGTAGGAGGATCCATCTGAAAAGTCTTGGCTTTGCATCCTTCTTAGATAGCAAATATTTTAAAGCCGAGTGGTCCATGAAAATGACCACTTTGGATCCCATCAAGTAGGACCTAAACTTATCCAAAGCAAAAAACTACTGCAAGTAACTCCTTTTCAGTTATTGAGTAGTTCACTTGGGCCGAGTTTAGAGTTTTACTCGCATAGTGTAACGCCCTGAGTTTTCGAAACCAAGTATATGACTTGTTCCCCAAAAACCCGAGTGTTAACCTTTAAAGATAGTCAAATCCAGGTATATTTTTATTCTTTTCTTTTTGTTTCAGAGTTAGCAGTTTAGCGAAAGATGGACAAATCAAACATAAAAGAACATTTGCATTACATTCAGAATATGCTAGCGGCTGCCCATAATGACTTATACAAACCAATGTTTTTATATTAACAAATATAAGAATTTTATAATTCACACATGGGAGATAATAAAATGCATATAAACTTGTGCCGCAAGATCACGCAGCTTCTCTTAGCAGATACAGCCATGCATCCCTGATAATTGTACCCTGCTCTTTATCAATCTAGACATGAATATCTCATAAGTCACCTGTATTACCTATACAGTTATATATTTGATGAATGAGTGACTAACTCAGTGTGAATTCTCTTCAAGATTACACACCGCCGCCTTAGCTAAGCATAGTTAAAAATAATAAGGCAATCAAAACAATACATGATACAGTCTTTTTTAAATGAATGGATGCGTGAATGCACATCGACCTAGGGATGCTCATCCATTCGGACTTGGGCTCGTCACCCGTGCATAAGACTGGTTACCAGCGTAACATATCTCGTAAAACATAGTGACCAAGTCATCGTACGTATCTCATACATAGGTCGATAGTCGATGGTCTGGGAACTAGCGAAATGATACCCCCCTAAACCTAGGGGTACATGCTACAACATCTAGAATTAGCCACCCGTCATCGCCAATATGCTATGAATGCATAATTAGCCAAACCATTATTATTCTAATTACAACTATCCAATTTAAGTAAACTTAAAGGTCACTACGGGGGGCTCGTCACCCAGCGTAGGCTAATAGCTCGAGCATAGTATCCCGTGACCACCATCTCTAGCTCATGGGGCTTTCCCATCTTCGGATGTTTAATGGATGCCCATCGACCAGTGACCAATTAAATTCGATAAGTAGGGATTACTATCGCATGGTATAGGCCATCGAAGCCATGTCGGGCAAACCTCAAAACATGGGACATATGTCAAATCATAGCGGCAAAAGGGTACATGGAACATCAAATCAAAACGGCAAAAAGGATCAAGCAAGGCTAAATCAGAGCGATTAAAAGAGATTATTTCTAAGCCACTCAAGTTGTATGCCCTATGGATGGTAAATCCCACATTAATGTTCCATGTCTCATATAACCCCTGAATCGAGGGCCCATTTCTTACCACAATCCATCTTGTTACATCCTTAGTATGGGTTCACGTACACAAGAGGGAGTTGTCCACTAGTAAGTCTAGTGAATAGGGATTCATAAGTGACTCACAACAATTCATGCGAAAGCATATAGTTATAGCATGACAGACATATGTTAAGCATAATAAGCACAATAGGTCATGATGTGAACCATCGATTAAAATGAGAGTTATCATGTAACTATCGCATACAATCATGGTTCACAACTATCAACTACAAATCAGATGATCATGTCTTAAGAGTTCATAACTAATGTAGGAGGTCGCATGCTATGAGATAATAGTTGTGATTCTAATAAAGACTAATACTTGAACTAATTTAGAAGTAGAAAGCTTAAGGGGAAAAGTCATCACCTTATGTTTTGAATCACCTACCAGCATTGCTAAGGAATGCGTGTTACCTTAGAATCAAATCCTACCAAAAATTAATTGTAAAGTTATATGGTTATATTTGAGCTTTACACACTACTTATGGTCAAGGTCTTAACCTAGGGTTTGAATTACCTAGGTTTTAGGGTCTTATCTTAAAGTTTAATTCGATGCTTAGATTCTAGGATTCGAATCCTAAATTATTATTATTATTATTATTATTATTATTATTATTATTATTATTATTGTACAATGGATCAAATAATATTCATAATAGGAGTATTAATCCATCAATATTAATAATGATGATTCACAAGTTGATATTTAAATATACCAACAATATCTAATGTTTTTATAATGACTAATAATCTATTAAATAATAGAGGTAATAGAAATAGAATATTTACTAACAATAATATGATGATGACTAACAATAATATTCACGTTATCAATAATTATACTAAACCCATAATGAAAGTGATAATAATAATAACTATCAATACTAAATCTATTCATGATAGTACTTAAGGATAGTAAATAAAATATAAATGTCTAATAATCATAGTTTTATTTATAATGTCTAATACTAGCATAATTAACTTGGTAATGGCTAATCACATTTTATAAGTGTAATAATTGTAGTACCACCAATGATGATAATAAATAGACAATTTGTTTTGGGAGAGAAAACTAACTCACCTTAGTCAACTCGATATTGAGTTGGGCTTCTAAGCCCGATTCGTCTCCAACAGCCCCACGTGGCCACCACTCCTCTTGTGCTCCATCTTCTTTCTTTTCTTTCTTAGACCTATCCAGCAAATTTGCTAACTGAGCAAGGTCCCAAAATGGTTAGGGATTCAGGTCAACCCTCGACTCAGTGAGTTGACTCGGTTTTGGACCGAGTCAACTTAACAACCTAACCTACTACTTGTTTTCTTCTTCATCTTCTCCTTCACTGCTCTATTTCTCCCTAGATAGACCAGCGAAAGAATCCAGATCTGCATTTTAATACACACGACCCATCGAGTTGACTCAGCCCTAAGTCAACTCTACCTATGGCTCTCTCTCTCTCTCTCTCATTTTTCATAGCTTCTTTTTCTTCTCCTATCTTCTTTCATTCCCTTTTCTTTCTTCTCCTCTCACTGCTGGGAAACTCCAACAAGGAGACTGGCCAGACCACACTCGAGACCACCTGACTCGGTTGGGTTGACTCGAGGTACAAGCAACAGTCCCCCCATGACTCTAAACCGGGTCAGCAACTCGGTGGGCTGAACAGTGACATGGTGCAGTTGCACCTCCCCAACTCTCTGTCTCTTTCACTCAAAACCATACACTAGCAAGTTGCTGGACTAACCCAGACCCCTCTAGACTCGAACAGGTCTAACTTGAACCCAACGAGCCGAGTTTACCCGACTTGGTAGCAACTGAACCTGACTCGAACTTTCCTTCTGTCCATTTCCTTCTCTTCTTTTCATTCTTTCTCCCTTCCTTTCCTTTCTCTGCTCCTCCTTATCACAACCAGACGTGCCTGACTCAAACCTCAGCGAGTCGCCTGATGCAGTGGTGCGGCTCAGCTAGCAACTTGAACCGACACTCTCTCTCTCCCTCTCTCTTTTTTCCTCTCCCATTTCTCTTCCTTCGATATGCATGGGGTGCTACTGAGATGGCCCACCTCACGAGCGAAGCAGATCCAAAGCTCGTGGTCACCACCCCTTGTGAATGGTAGTTTTCTGACGAGGAAGAAGACGCGTCTTTCATGGAAGATCACAAATGGAGGGGCATCCTTAAGATCTGATTCTTGTGGATGTTTAGGTTTGGTCGTGGGGAGCTCCTGGAATGGAGGGATCGAAGCTTGGAGGGGTTTTGACTGGTGGTTTCAAGCGAATAGGAAGACGGTCGAGACTTCTCGAGCAGCGGCAAGAAATGGGATGGAATCCCATTGTTGCTTGATCATCTCTCCTTTATGGCTTACCCTAGCTCATCCAGACCGTTGGGATCTTCTTTCTATGCATCATTTGGTTTCATTACTTAAGATTAAGATTGCCCAACATAAAAGTGGGGTCACTCCATGTGATCATCTAATTTTAAATTCTCGACATCCTGCTAATGCCCTTAATTCAACGGTTGGATCGCTTGATCTAAGAATGGAGGTTACTTTCGCCGATCTTATGGTCATAAGGTTTGTCTAGATGAAGATCCATGGTTGAATTGGTGGTCCGATGGTTTGATTGTGATGACTAAGTGTCGGATCTTTAAGTTGGACATTGTGGATCCAACGAATGGTGGATCTGTTGATCTAAGGCCTACGATTGACATCATATGGCTTAATCTTTCTAATAAAGTAGGGTTAGATTTCCGTCGTCATTTGAATCCTAGCAACACATTGGGTTCCTAAAGATCCATGTCACTTTTGGGATGAGATGATTGTTCGTTCTTGAGAATCAACAGTCAGATGACTCGATATATGAGTGAAGATTGTACTAGATGGTCCAAATGAATAGATTGAGGACCACCGGATGATGATGTGTAAGGTGAGTCATGCATGATCCCACGTGCGTGTAATTAATTTAGATCTTCAAGGTAACGCCTGAGTACTGAAAAATACGGGGTGTTACATATAGTGAATAACGTAGGGCCGTTTATCTTTCCTTTGGCTCAAAACAGCCCCTATGGCATAATCACTTGCATCGCACATTAGTTCAATAGGAAGTGTCCAATCTAGTGGACGCATGATAGGTGCGGTAGTAAGGGATGATTTAATTTTATTAAAGGCACTTGCACACTCATCTGTCCACTTAAATGGGACATCCTTTTGAAGAAGATTAGTCAAGGGTCTAGTAATGGCACTAAAGTCCTTGATGAATCTTCTATAAAAACTTGCATGCCTTATAAGTGATCGAACATCTCTAACAGTTCAGGGAATAAGTAGATTAGCAATAATGTTTAGTTTTGAGCGATCTACCTCGATTCCATTTTTGGAGATAAAATTGCCCAAAACAATCCCTTTTGAACCATGAAATGACACTTCTCCCAATTTAAGACAAGGTGCTTCTCTTCACACCTAGATAAGATAAGAGATAAATTGTTAGGGCATTTCTCAAAACTACTCCCAATTACAGAGAAGTCATTAATGAAAACCTCAAGAAAATTTCTAACCGTATTTGAAAAAATACTTAACATACACTGTTGGAAAGTTGCTGGGGCGTTGCATAATCCAAATGACATCCGTTTAAAAGTAAACGTGTCAAATGGACAAGTGAACGTGGTTTTCTCTTGGTCTTCCAGTGCTATCTCTATTTGGTTATATCTGGAATATCCATCAAGGTAGTTATAAAATGAGTGACCTGTTACCCCTCTAAAACTTGATCAATGAATGACAGAGGGAAATGGTCCTTCTTTGTGACCGTATTCAATTTTTTATAGTCAATGCAAACACGCCAACCTATGGTGACACGTGTTGGTTTGAGTTCATTATTAGAATTTTGCACGGTAGTTATTTTAGATTTCTTTGGAACTACTTAGGTTGGACTCACCTAAACACTATCGGATATTGGGTAGATGATTCTCACATCCAACAATTTGATCACCTCATTTTTTACAACTTCCATCATGTTTGTATTGAGATGCCTTTGAGGTTGTCTAATTGGTTTGGCGTCCTCATCGAGGTGGATCCGATGGGTGCATATGAAAGGGCTTATACCCTTAATGTCAAAAATGGTTCAGCCCAAGGATCCTTTGTGGTCCCTTAAAACATTTAACAATTTAATCTCTTGATCCTTGTCTTAAAATGATGAGATTACCACAGGACAAGTTTCATTTTCACCCAAGTAGACATACTTAAGCTCATTTGGTAGTGGTTTTAGATCAAGCTTTGGATCATTGGTTGGTGATGGAAGAGGTTGTAAGTCCTCGATAGACAGGATTTGAGTGCGCGGTCTCCATCGGTATATACCAATATCCTAGGTGGTAGTGCTCTCATTATCATCACAAATTTCAGCAAGCACTTTTTCTAAATCAGAATTTTTCAAGTCCCCAAAGACTTTAATCAATTCCTTAGATAGGCTAGGTTCTAATTCTTGTTCCTATATCACACAGTCCATAAAATTCAACTCATGGATCTCATTATTGTCAATGGGCTGGTTACATAGATTGAAAATAATAAGCTCTAAGGTCATGTTACCAAAAGATAACTTCATCATTCCATTCCTACAATTGATAATTGCATTTGAAGTTGCTAGGAATGGGTAGCCTAAAATAATGGGATCTTGAGCGCTAGCATTGACACATGGTTTAATGTCTAGTATAATAAAATCCATGGGGAAGTAGAATTTCTCTACCCTTCCTGATTGTTTATAGGGCTCACTGAGATATGGTTCAGATATCCAGCCATCCGTTGTGTGACCCGCTTGGGTGAGGGGACACCAAATTGTAGGCCATCCCAAAACTCAGGTGGGTGATTCAGATATCCTGATTGTTTATAGGACACTTTATCTTTCTTTCTTTCTTTCTTTCCTTTTTTTTTTTTGTATGCATCCTATTTCATCAGCGATGAAAGGGGTTAAATTTGTTTGCAGCTCATCTAACCTTTGTTTGATTTATCAGATGACCCCAAAGGAGGCGTCTTGGATGATTTCTCATAAATTTCATGGCGAGGGTCCAGGAAAAATGAAGCCAGAAAAGCATATGAAACAATATCATGAAGAGTTGAAGTTGAAGCAGATGAAGGCTTCTGACACACCATCACAATCAATGGAGAGAATGCGGGAAGCACAGGCTCGGCTAAAAACTCCTTGTCTCATTCTCAGTGGACATGTTAAACCAAGGTACATTTTATCTGTTATACTTTGTCAGTGCCTTTTTTTTCCCCTCCTAGGTCTATCTCTGAATTTTGGGTGATGATAGTAAGGAAAACATTTTATAGAAAAAAAGGAAGAAGAAAAACTAAACGAAGGCATGTTTCTAATACAAAGTGGAATTCTCCTACACCTTCAGTAAGCTCCATTTTCTTCCTTTTTATTGAACAACAATGACTTACTGAACAAAGAGACAAAGAATAAGAAAGTAGTACAATGCACATAAGAAGATTCAAAATACGGGTACCTAAAATCTAGACTTTGCTCCCAAATGTCCTTCAAGTTCTTTTTTTATTGCAACAGGAAAGTGATTTTAAACACAACCCAAGCTGACACTTCCCTTAGATTCTTTGGAATTATAACCTAAACCTAAACCTAAACCTTAACCTTAACCTAAACCTAAACCTAAACCTTAACCTTAACCTTAACCTAAACCTATACTTATAAATCCTAATTTATTTGATAAAAGTTCATTTGCAGTTAAGTTATTTTCTTAATAAGTTTATTGCCTTAATATATTATTTACGAAATTGCAGGATCAATTTGAATTGGATTTGAGTGTTCCCCACATTTCCTTTGTTGTCGATGACATGATCAAGGAGTGGTTCAAGGAGTATCGCTCCTTGTTACACAAGCAGTACAAGCAGTGCATGAGCAATGAGGAGGGCGCACCGCCGCACGTGACCCGTGATGACTGGCAGATACTCTGCGATAGATTTTCGTCTGATTCTTTTCAGGTAATATTTACATATTTACGATATCTTAAGGTAACAATTAAATTCGCAATTAATAACAATGTATTATGAATAATGTGTTCAGAAGAGGAACAAAATAAATTCTAACAACAGGGGAAAGTTAGCAGTGAACCACGTAGCTGGTTCAAAGTCATTTGTACAAATTCGTCACGACATGATAAGAAATTACTGGTAATTATTAAGTTGATATATTCTTTCAATGCATTTTATATTAACTCTATTGTCCTTTCGATCGTGCAGCGAGATTCCGTCACTAGCCAGGAGCTCGGACCAATAGACCTCTACAAAGGGACTCACTGTCGGCAGGCGACGCGATCTTGGGTACATCCTAGTGCCGGCGAGATTTGGGTAAAAATCCTTACGTTGTAAAATCTAATTGCATTAAATTATAATAATGTCATTTTTTAGAGAAAATTTATATGTTTTCATTACAGGCGGCGATTGACACCCTACGCAGTCAGCCTACTCTCGATGGTAATCAGTGGAGTGAGCCAGAGATCCTGAGTGAGGTGCTTGGCACCCGTTCTGGATATGTGCATGGGCTTAGCCATGGTGCCAAGCTCATGGCACCCGCTAGAGCTGCCTCCACCCGATCCATCGTCGTTGGCGAGAGTGCCACCCGCCAAGCTGATATCGCAGAGAGAGAAGTTCAGCAGCTACAGGTCATCGTCAATGACATCGGAGAGCAGCCAGAGAGGAAGAGTGAGCAGCTGGAGAGGCAGATGGAGGAGTAGCAGAGGAGGATGGAGGAGCTGACGAGGCAGAGGGAGGAGCAGGAGAGGAGGAGGATGGAGGAGCAGGCGAGGCAGAGGGAGGAGCAGGCGAGGCTGAGGGAGGAGCTGACGAGGCAGAGGGAGGAACAGGAGGATGAGGATAGAGGAGCATGCGATGCTGAGGGAGGAGCAGGAGAGGAGGATGGAGGAGATGCGGGTGGAGCATGAGTGACGGATAGCGGATATGTTTTCGACTCTCGCCTCACGCTTACCCGTTGATGCCCTACAACCTCCGCCTCCATCTTTGTGATTTTTTGTATTTTATTTATGATGTTAAACTTATATGTATTTATGCATGATGTAGTTTATGTTTGGATGGATTTATTTATGTACTTTGGAGTTAAATGGATGTGAATGTGAATATGATGAAATATATTACATAACAGGTGTATATCAGGAAATATAATGTAACAGGTGTATATCAAGATTTTTGTGGGAAAAAAAAAACTTTCGTAAGTAAAAGTCTCATCTAAGTTTTTACCTACGAAAATTTTTGTAGTTAAAATTCCGATCCATGTTTTTACCTACGAAAATATTCGTAGCTAAAAGTTTTGTAACTATTTTTACCTACGATATTATTCGTAGTTAAATGTTTTTGTAAATATTTTAACTACAAAATTATTCGCAGGAAAATGTTT
This sequence comes from Magnolia officinalis, assembly GCA_021015155.1. Lineage (NCBI taxonomy): Eukaryota > Viridiplantae > Streptophyta > Magnoliopsida > Magnoliales > Magnoliaceae > Magnolia > Magnolia officinalis. Next base: position 34,847,585 of record JAJHSJ010000004.1, on the reverse strand, counting down.
GGTAAATATTTTTACGTACGAAAATATGCGTAGGTAAAAGAATTTTTAGCTACAAAATTGGTGGTAGGTAAAAGTTTTCTAAGTATTTTTACCTACGAAAATATTTGTGGGTAAAAGTCTTGTAAATAACTTTTAGCTACGAAATTATTGGTAGGTAAAAAGTGTTTTTAATATTTTTAGTTACGAAAATATTCGTAGGTAAAAAGTCTTGTAAATATTTTTAGCTACGAAATTGTTGGTAGGTAAAAAGTGTTTTAAATATTTTTAGCTACAAAATTGTCGGTAGGTAAAAAGTCATGTAAATATTTTTAGCTAAGAAATTGTTGGTAGGTAAAACGTGTTTTAAATATTTTTAGCTACGAAAATATTTGTAGGTAAAAAGTCTTGTAAATATTTTTAGCTACGAAATTGTTGGTAGGTAAAAAGTCTTATAAATATTTTTAACAACGAAATTATTGGTAGGTAAGAAGTCTTGTAAATCATTTTACCTACAAAAGTATTCATAGGTAAAAAGTTTTGTCAATATTTTTACCAACGAAAATTAGCATTGGTAAAATGTTTTGCCTACGAAAAATTTCGTCGGCGAAAGTCTTACCTTTGCCAACGAATTTTTTTTTTTTTCGTGGGTAAAAGTTTTTCCCATCGGACTTTTAGCGAGGAATTTGCCAACGAAAATTTTCGCGGGTAAAACGTTTTGCCTACGAAAATAAGACTTTTGCCTACGAAAATTTTCATTGGTAAAAGTGGCTTTTCTTGTAGTGCTTAATGGAGCGGTCAGCCAGTTGGAGTGTAATTGTGGTTGGTTTAAGCTCGCCTAACCCCATTTGTTGGTAAACCAAATAAGGTACTAAGTTGACACTTACACCCAAATCTAATAAAGCATACTCAATTTGGAAATTCTCAATAATACAAGGAATAATGGAACTTCCCGAGTCTTTGTATTTGGGTACGGCCCTTTTCTTAATGATAGCACTCACTTTCTTAGTGAGGAAGGCCTTCTTGTGCACATTTAATTTCCTCTTCACTGTGCACATGTCCTTGAGATATTTAACATATGATGGAATTTGTCTAATGACATCAAGCAGAAGAATCTTGACAGTAACCTTTTGGAGTACATCCAACACATCTTGATATTTATATGGACAGTCGGATTCCGAAGTCTAGATGGGAACGAAATTGGAGGCTCATGTGACTTAGTCACTTTATCCTTTTGTTGTTGCGGCTCTTGAACCATAGCCGGTTCATCATTCTCTTAAGACGATGGCTCATCCTCTGGTATTTTTGCCGGTTGTATTATCTTGTTATCGACCTCTTTTCCACTTCTTAAGGTAATGATGGCTTAGCTTGTTTATGATGTAGCTCACTTGGATTTGCGTCTCCAATAAAATGTGTATTTCTAGGGTTTGACACAAGTCGAGAAGGAAGTGTGCCTTTTTCCCTAGCATTTAGTTGAGTCTCAATCCTAGCCACGACCGTCTTTAATTCCTGATTTGATTAGATTAGAGACTGATTCATTCGAGCTTGAGAGTTCATGAATGCGATAAATGCATCCTCCACAGATGATTGCTTTGGTAGAGGCACATATGGTGCATTGTTAGGTGCCCAATAGAAATTATTTTGTGGAGGCCCTTGAGGTGCATTGGGTGCATTAATTTGTTGATCACTCCTCCAACTAAGATTAGGATGGTTAAGCTAATTTGGATTGTATGTGTTTCCCATTAGTTGCACAAATGGCCTTTGGTAGTTATTTATAGCATTTGCTTGCCCATGCTCATGCATGATATCTTGTACAACTGGGATTGTTGGATAATCCTTTGTGTCATGGTCGGCACCACCACAAATGCTACAAAAATTACCTAAGGAGGTTGTTTTCTTTAATCACATCAACCTTACTAATTTCCAAGGCTTCGACCTTTCTAGCCAATGCAACGAATTTTGCATTAAGGTCGTCTTCCTCTCTTAGGACGTACATCTCCACTTTTTTTTTCTAGGAATGGGTCTAGTTTGGTCCGGTTTAGCAAAGACATCCCATGTCTGAGTATTCTCTGCTAACACGTCTAGAAAATCCCAAGCCTCATTATGATCTTTGTCAAGAAAGGTTCCACCACACATCATCTCTATGAAGTGACAGGTATCCATGGTGAGCCCCTTTCAGAATGCATCAATCAAGTGCCATGGTTCATAACCATGATGTGGGCAAGTGAGTAGAAGGTCTTTGAAGCGCTCCCAAGCTTGGAAAAATAGTTCATTCCCTTTTAGGATAACAATATGATTTCCTATTTTAGTGCATTTGTTTTGTGCTCGGAAAAGAATTTTTTCAAAAACTCTCTACTTAAGGCTTGCTATGTAGTGATGGTATGAGGTCTTAAAGAGTTGAGCCATGCTTTGGCACGATCCTTTAGAGAAAATGAGAATAACCTAAGTTTGATTGCATCCATATTGCCATTGTTTACTTGTAATGTTACAATCACTTCCTCAAAGTCCTTGAGGTGCAAGTAGGGGCTTTCAGAATCCAAGCCATGAAATTTAGGAATCAATTGAATCACACCTGGTTTAAAATCAATGTTCCCTATGTGAGCAGGGAACACAATGTAAGATGGTAAAATTGATCTCTCAGGGTGTAGATGTTCACGTAAAGTCCGTGGTTAGTTTAACACATTCCTATGAACTTTATTCTCATCTCATCCTTAAGAGGAAGATTGGTTGATTTTCTCTGTTTTGGATTATAGTTGGATCTGACATATTTGGATTTGCATTATCAACTGGGTCTGCCATGGAATCCAAGTGGTGTTGACTATTTTCCTAAATGAATGATCAAGGCCTGGGACTAGTCCACCTTTGGAGGAGAGTTGATTGTTTTAATCCCTACTCCAACGGGACATAAGCCATCCACACCACACAACAAAAACCACAACTTCAAATTGCAAGTATGATACTTAGAGTGAAAACAAAAACTTTTCAACAATCCAAGCGGCAGAGCCGACCAATGAAGGTTCAAACCAAAAAGCAAATAATAATAATAATAATAATAATAAAACTAATGCAGAAATTAAACTATGCTAATCTGAAAAATAGATTCAGCAGATGATCTTGGTAATCAAGAAGCAACTGTAGGACAACCATAACACTTGGGTAATAAAATCCCAAGCAGGAGCAACATTATGTCACAGTTAGTGCTTAAAAGGCTCAACTGAATTTATTTTCGAAGTAAAGCAAATATTCTATAAAGAAATTAGAAAAAAATTTTTTACAGAAATTTTGGAGGTTTTAGAAAAGAACTTACCTTAGCTATCTTGCACAGATCCAATCTTCCTTCGTCTCCCCAGCAACGACGCCCAAAAACTTGTTTGTTTGCCTCAAAGTGCAGAGGTTCATAAGTAGTATCTTGTGAATACAGGGTTGATCCTACAGGTATCCTTACTCTTGCTTGGGTGGTAGACTCTCAGGAGTTTCAACACCTGGTCATGGGTTCGAGTACCCATAGGTGGTGAAATTCCACTAGCGTGAGTGTTGTGGGGTGTGGGTGCGTGTGTAAATAATATTAAGAAAAAAAGGTCGATCCTAGAGAGAGATGGTTTAAGGGAATAAAAAAATCAAATACAAAACTAACTAAGTAATGGAAACTAAACAGATGTAATGATTTTGAAAGTTTTGAAGGTATGACTTTTAAATGGAATTCAATTAAATTAAAAACGACACCCAAGCTTTAAAGTTCCACACATAGGTTAATAATCCATAAATCATGATGACTTTGATAACACAATTAGGATCGGAGTACTATGGTCGGCATAATTGGAAAATAAAACAATTCAAATATTTTTAGTAAATGATATAAGAGATTAGAGAATCATGGATTAACACCATTAACATATATTCTCAAGCACCAGTGATTTTAAGCATTCAATATCCATGAGATAATAAATCAAATAATGTAGCAGGTTGACAATATCTCTCATCTAAGAAATCTAATTGATCTAGGTTAAGCCTAAGCATCTACCATATGGATCTCATATGATGGATCAAAAACCTAAACCTAGATAATTGATAACATGCGTACACCATTCATCTCATCATTAAAAAAATAAATTTCAATCATCATAACTTAAAGAATCATTAAACCCAGGTGCTTCCCTTCTAACTTAGGCTAGAGGAAACTAGAAAAACATAACTAAATTGCAAATAGAAAGCAACAAGAAAGCAAAAAAAGAAATTAATAAAGATCTAAAAACTTGTAAAGAAAAATAATTTCTAAAACTATGAAACTTGAGAGCTCTCTAAAAACCTTAGATATCCCCGAAAGTCTTAGAAAACTCATATTTATAGGCTAGTTTCTACAAAATCGAAAAACCGCCTCAAATTTACGCAGTTCGCGTAGAATTTACGTAACCTTAGGCCATCCTAAGAATAGCTTCGGCTAGCCGACCGGCACTCGAGCTAGCCAAACTGACACTCGGGTTACCCGAACTCCCGCAAATTTCAGAAGAACATGTTACTGGATTTTTAGCCGAACTTTTTCGGGCTGGCCGAACCAACACTTCAAATCTTGGATTCTCTTCATTCCTCACTTGGTTTTCTCGGATCTTTGGCATGTGACTTCTTTAATCTTGGTCTCCAAAGGTCCATTCTTTGCCTTGGTGATTCTTGAGCACTAAATCCATGCTTTTAACATTCTTTTCAATTTAAGCTCTTAAACTCACCTTACAACACAAACACATATAAAATATATCATTAAGAATTATCATATTCATAAAATCAAGATATAAATGGGGAAAAATATGCAATATTTGAGTATCAACATTGTTCAACCAATCTGATTTTTAGAATGTTACTAGGTGATAGTGGGTGCCACAGTGTAGTCAATATAATTTTAGTTAATATATGCTAGTTTAATTTTTAAGTGCCCTCATTTCAAGTGTCATTCACAGCCAGAACTTAAAAATTAATATAATAAATAAATAAATAAACTATTGCTAGTAAGGTTTAGCTGCTAATTTAGACAAAGTGCGCATAACCACAGTTTCTGACACCTTCAAAATTAACTCTTGACTACTCAAGAAATGCCAAATTTGCCTTGACGTCAACTAATACAAAGAAACTCTTATTCCAATGACTTGAGATCAGCTAGAGAATTTTATTCCACCATTCCACTCTATATATAACAACCATGTAGCATGTCACTTACCAGGAATGTCCTAGCATGAGTTTTAAATGTAAATAAAACCTTAAGTTAGCTCAGTTGCCAAATGGGATGGGTCAAGATCAATGAGTTCAAAGCTCAGCCTAAATCATTGGAGGCCAGACCCATTTGCAAACATGGGAATAGACCATTTTAGCTCTTACTATTATAGCGGTTGAGCGTCCTATTTGCTCCAAACAGGAAACTTTCATGTTCAAAACTTAGTTAATAGATGTAGGGTCCATGGTTGGTCCATCCAAGCCATTGGTCTGATAGCCCTCATCATGGATGGACCATTCTTAGGATATCCTCTCAATCAATCAACTCTAACCTTTTGGCATGCAAATACATGGCTAACAGAAACTCATAAATAAACAACTTTCAATGGAGTAGAGACCAAAGATCCAATGGCTAGAATACTACAATTTGGGAGATTTAAGAAAGGTCCATCAATGATAGGGGCTGTCGAATCAATGGTCTAGATAGATTAACCATCGCCCCATATATGCCAATTCCTAACTGAGAATTCGACCTTGAAAATTAGAGTCAAACTGTAACGACTTGATTTTCGTGACCTACTTGAGACCTTGACTAAAACAAATTAATATTTGATTTTTTGTTATCAATAAAAACCAAGTACTAAGTAAAAATACTATTGATGGAAGGATTGGTTAGCAGATTGATTCCCTACACTATAGGAATTATATTTTTGCCAAAATCCACCAAAACTTTAGTGGAATCTCCTAGAATCAGGGCTCCCATTCTATTTAAAGGGAAGATTTGCGAAAGGAGAGCCTCCACCAGGTAAGATTTCACCTTCTTATTCTTATTTTCCTATAAATTTCTATCTAAAAATCTTATGTCTAACCAATAAACGTTGTGTCTTAACACTACATCCATCATTTTAATCTATAAAAGAGATTTTAAATAAGGAAAATGATTTTTGCGTTATTTCGGCATATTAAGAAGATCGACATTGAGAAAATTAGCAGTGTAAGTCTAGGAGATTTGAACCTAAGGATTCTAAAACCATACCATGTTGGGACCTCGAATTCTAGAGTGATCCGACTAAGGAATTCCCACAATGATCTATGAAATTGTATAATGTATAAGAGCTTTTTCGAAAACAGATTTCAACTATCATTTATAAATGTCAGGTATTCGGATCTGAGCGATCCTTTGGTTTTTTCAAATTCGATTATGAGAAAAATCATTGGATTGGTTAAACCCAATTCTGTAATCAATGGAATTCATCAAAACTAAGGAAGAAGAAGAAAAACCTTAAAACCGGACCTATCCAACTTTGGTCGATCGATCGAAGTCAATGTTCGATCAATCGAGGGAAGTCATTTTTTGTCTAGCAACCAAATTTTAAAATTCAATTTGTTTCGACTAATTGAATCAAAGGTTCAATCGATCGAGGGTATCCTTGAGCGATCTCGATTGATCGAACTTATTCGATTAAGGACAACCAGATTAGTCCAACGAGCAAATTGATTTAATTCGACAATACTCGATCAATCGGCAAGCAAGGTTCGATCGATCAAATGTGGCCAAAACTATCTAGAGACTTAGAAAGTTAATTCTGAATTATATCAATTTATGGTCGATCGATTGAGGGTTCTCGAGTAAGCTCGATCGATAGTCCATGTTGCTTTCCAAATTTCAAGTTTAGAATTTATGTTGGGTCATCTTGCTTGGATCAAAGGTGGACTCCATTTGTTAGAATGTTATGATTGAATTTGAGTATGCTAAACCATTTTAATAACGATTGACGTATAATTTTATAAAGCTTTAGATTGATTGAAGGATTCGACCTTACCTCGAATAGGTGAGTGAATCCCAACGTGTCTTATACATGTACAGTTAAGATAGATGATGTGGATGTTATATTTGATATGACTGTGATGATTGCTATAATTGCTATAAATGATATGATATCGTATTGATGTGTTATCATGCTAAGTCAATTCTTGAGATGTGATTTCCAACTGAATATGTGAACATGTATGTTATTACAAACATAAATTTATTATTTCCTCTCATATCTGGAGATGTATATGTGACTATATATGTCAATGCATAGACACGGAGCATGTATCATATGCATCCATAGTGCTCCTGCACTAGTTCCTAAAGGCCCACTCTAAATGACTGCATGCACGCCTTGTGCCTTGGGTTCCTGGGAGATTTCCCTGGATGGTTGTGTCTAGTAGATTCGTTGCTAGAAGCTATGTAAGTAGAAGCCTACTCATGGAGTAGATGAATGTATAACCCATACCTACGTAGGTGGATATCTATAAGGTACAAGTTATTCATGCCTACTTATGGGTTGACAGATATCCAACTTAAGCAAGTGGACGATCATCCCACTTGACATGTATATCATGACATTTCTTCATTCATGATCATATCACATACCCTTTTGCTTGTTCTATCTTATATTATGTTACGTATGAACCATGTTGGATTCACTCACTAGCTTGGCTAGCTAACGTTGTGTATTAAATAATTGTATAAAGATAGATGATGCAGGACGACTTAATCAGGTGCCAAAACATGATGCTGGGTTGATGGATGAAACTCATGACCAATGGTCATACTTGGTGGAAGACAAGCTCGTTACATTAGACGGCTAAAGGGATTTTTTATATTTAATTTAGAAAGTTTAGTTTTCATTCATGTTAAGTGTTTGATTTGAATTATGTTTATAGTTATAACATTGTTAGGTGATGATTTATTATTTTAGTTGAATAAAGTTCTAGATGGATGGACTTAGATTGTTTTTGGGAATTTATCTTATGAATGTGAATGTTTTAAATGGAATATTATTAGATGAAGTCGAACGGTTATGTGTGTGAATGTTGTTGTAATGAAAATCTAGAATACATATAATTCCGCCTCCAAATAATTGTATGATAGATGAATTTATGTAAATTTAGTATACAAGTCATGACCTGTAACTCGAGTATGAGGATGCACTCTGTATCCGAAGCACGGGGCGTGACAAAAACACCTATAATGATAGTTATTCATCCATTAATGGTCTAATTACAATTATATTTGTAATGCCCCGAATTTCAAGGTTCGAGCACGTACTCAATCCCTGATATTTCGGGTGTCAGTTATGCTTTGCGGAAGCGTAATTTTTTGACATGTTTACCATAATATCCTAGCTATCGTAGAACTAAGATAAACAGTGTAACATACTCAACAATAAACGCATCTAAAGCAAGTAAATCGACTAAAACATAAAGTGTGCATCTATCTAGAGTACAGGTCCATAGTTGGGGCCCAATGTACAGTTCTAAAAAGTAAATAAAAACATGTCAAAGTGTCATCTGCTCAATGTCGAGCATCTGCCACAATCCCGTCGAGCTGCTCACCAGCTACATTGGTTCGTCCGACAACTGGAAGTATAAGAACTCCTCTTGATCCATATATGCATCATCCAACACGTCAGCCTTGGTGATATCTGCATTTAAAGCATCGTCTAGTTAGTGTCTTAAAACACCGTCCTAGAGTAGGAGTGAGTAATCAAATCAGTGGTTTCATTAGTTTTAAGTTACACATATTATCAACTCTATCAGTGAAGGTAATGATAAAGCATATAAACACTCACTTCCTAAATACTCTTGTTAAATGCACGAAAGGAGTTATGATATAATGCATACTCTTACAATCTAACACTCCCTCACAAGCGACTTCAATATCTATTTTGAAAATGTCAAAACTCTCTCATCACGCGACTACAACGCTAAATCACCACAACCTAAGCTAATGCAATGAAGTGGATATGTATATTTAGCCAAGTACTTATTAAGTCTTATTTGTCCAGCATATTGGGGAAGCTAGAGCACTTCCATTTTTATCATTAGTCTCAATCGAATCACTAGGCTCGGAACGGCCGTAGCAGCTCATTGCTTGTGTCCCTTGATCCATTTGGGTTCGTCACTCTCAATCTAAGACATACGATAGGTAAGTTGCTAATAGCATTTCTCAACAATCACTATGGTGAGCCGATCATGGTGGTATAGGACATAGTGTTCGTGTTGTAGGCCTAGGGTGACTAGCCATCCCATAGTGATCCATTTCTCAACTATCTAGTGGGTAGGACGGATGCTGATTGTGATCGTGGTGGGCCACACCAACCTAACAATCATTTTATACTACCCCCTTAGATTCCCCTTTCTAAACTACCATTGAGTTTACGTAGGTGTCCTGCATGTGCATCTTTGAAGATACAGCGAATGAATTCAACGTGCGACAAAAGCTTGAATAATTATATATGTGATGGTTCATGCACACCCACTAGATAGTTATATATTTTACGTACGATGCAACTCAAATTAAACCGTTGAAATTGTAGGGCCACACTTTTTGAACCGTTGATCTATTTAACTGACAGATCGGCAGACATTAATGGATGGACCAGATAAGATATAGCCAATGGTATGAATTCAACAAGCAAATGAATCGTCCAATCAATCTAAGTTTATCATCACAATCCATTTTTCAAGATTACATATGCCATGTATACAACTACGAGTGTATGCCTATGAAACATCGCATCCTCTGATTGCGTGAAACTGGCTACAAGTGGGCCACCTCGCCATCAGCTAATTGGCCACTTCTGGTAAAAGGGAAAAGCTGTATTAATAAGATACGCTGGCAGTCTTATCTAAAATATTAGATTATTGTTCTATTAGATTAGTGGACGTCTATTAAAAATAACAATATCCAACGGCATTATTCGAACCATTCCATTTTAGGATTAATTAACCAATCTGATTATGGGTCGTCTGTGACTTTCTGACAGTGGGGTGCGTAATTTTAGCTGGTTTAATTTGTGTTAGTGTCTGCCAGGTGTATAAATTTTTTAAGGACCTGCGTATCAAGCGCTGTCCAAGTATAAAATAACTCCTGTTAGATGAACTAAGCAGGTCAGACCGTCAGAGAAAGACAAGCAGACACAAATCTAAAAGAAATAAAAACAAAAACGCTATCAACTGATAAATCAGAGCTTCATGAAGCCGTTCCTGATAAAGAAATACTTTGATGCTCTGGAAGAGTGTGATGGATAATACGCAGGAAGTTAAAAAATTATGAAAAAATTGCATGATTGCCACACAAGTAATTCAAACTAAACCATCTAATTTATGGGCCACAATCTAGATGCATCATGAACCAAAGTTTTCTCTTGTTTGGCTATCTAACTTAATAAGAGTGATTGGCCTTTATTGGACGGTTAAAAATGAAAACAATCCAACGGTCTTATTTCAATAAAGAAGTGTCCACGAATCGAGAGCGGATTAGGTGAGACCCGGGCCTCGCCCAAGACCCAGGCTTCGCTCATTTTGATGTATGTATTATGTATCCATGACATCCATCCGTTTTCCGTATCATTTTTTGTTACATTTTAGGGCATTATACCAAAAATGAAGCAGATCCAATTATCATGAAACAGTGGTGATTGACCGTCCTACCATTAAAAACTTCTTATAGGGCACCACTTAATGTTTTCATAGTGTTAATTTACCATCCAATATGTTGATAAGGTCAAATAAGCCTGGATGAAGAGAAAAATAAATAAATATCCGCTTGATCCATAACTTTTGTGGCCCATTAATGGTCAATCACCAATGTTTGTTATGGTATGGTCTACTTGATAATTGGATCTGCTTCATTTTTTAAATAATGCTCTAAAATCATCTGAAAAAAAATGAATAGTTGGTGTGGATATATAATGTATACATCAAGGTGAGCCCTACGGTGACCCCACGGTAAGGGTTGCACCGTCATGGGTAAGGCCAGCGTCTCACCAAATCTTCTCTCCCATGAATCAGAGGTCATGATGGTTCAACCAATCTAATTTTTAGAATGTTACCCAGTGATAGTAGGTCCCACAGTGCAGTCAATATAATTTTAGTTAATATATGCTATTTGAATTTTTAGTGCCAGCATGTCAAGTATCATTTGCAGCCAGAATTTTTTTTTTTTTTTTAAATAATAATAATAATAATAATAATAATAATAATCTGATAAGGATTAGCTGCTAATTTAGACCAAATGCAGATAACCAAGAGTTCTAACACATTCAAATTTAACTGTTGACTACTCAAGAAATGCCAAATTTACCTTCACATGTATCAACTAATACAAAGAAACTTTTATCATCATCTTAGGCTTTATCCCAATGGCTTTGGGCTTTATACCAATGACTTGGGATCATCTAGAGAATTTTTGTTCTACCATTCCACTCTATCTATAACCACCATGTAGCATGTTGTTGAGGTGTGGAGCCACACCAAGGTGCTGCTCGACCGGTCGAGCAGCCCACTTGACCGGTCGAGTGGTCCACTCGACCAGTCGAGAGTTTGCTCGACTCAAAGTCCAGCGAACAAAATTGATTTTTGGTCCGTAGTGCTCGACCAGTCGAGGCCCATGCTCGACCGGTCGAGTGGCCCGCTCGACCGGTCGAAGACCTCTCTCGACTAGTCGAGGTTATGTAGATTTATGCGCGGATTTGATGCAGACTGTGTAAATTTGAGGTGGTTTCGCAAGAGTATGGAAGGGAAGTTGCCTAAACTATAAATAGGGGTCCTAGGATTATTTTAGGGGATGGAAAAAGTATTCTAAGATGGGTGCAAAGAGTTTTTTCTATACATTCAAGGGCAAAAGGTTAGTATATTGCTTGTAATCTCGTTTTCTTCATAGTGGAAGTTTTTGTTTTTTACCCTTGTTGGGGTTTTTTCTATGTATATTCTTTCTTGTGGTTTGTTGGAATGCTTTGATTCTATTTCTAGATTATATTTCTTCTTGTTTATCGTTTGTGGGTGAGACCAGAGATTGGATTTCGGTTCACTAGCATTGTTGGCATGCCACGCAACAACTGGTATCAAAGCTATTGGTTTAGTTCAAGTGGGAGCGATGACGAAAGAAGGGAAGACTAGAATTGAGAAGTTTGATGGTTCAAACTTTGCCTTCTGGAAGATGTAGATGAAGGATTATCTGTATCAGAAGAACCTCGATATTCATCTAGAAGGAAAAGAGAATAAACCAGAGAAGATGACAGATGATGAATGGTTTTTATTGGATCAGAAGGCTTTAGGAACGATCCGATTATCTTCGTCTAAGAGCGTCACCTTCAATATATCCAAGATGAAAACCACAAAAGAATTAATGCAAGCCCTAGCTACGATGTTTGAGAAACCCTTAGCGTCCAACAAGGTTCATCTTATGAAACGGTTATTCAACATGAAGATGTCAGATGATGGGAGAGTGGATGAACATCTAAACGATTTCAATACAGTCACGAGCCAGTTGGAATCCGTTGGCATTATTTTTGAGGACGAGGTCAGGGCGTTATTGATCTTGTCCAGTTTGCCAGACAGTTGGGATGTTTTGGTGATTGTCGTGAGCAATTCTTCAGGGTCAACAAAACTGAAATTCGATGATGTAGCCGGTCCAATTCGCAATAAAGAATCTAGAAGAAAGACATCGGGAGTTTCAGGGGATTCAAAGAATGTTCTAAACGTTGAAGGAAGAGGAATATCGCTAAACAAAGGAGGCAATAAACACGGACGTTCTAAGTCGAGAAAGAAGTCAAAGGGACCAAAAGACAAAGACGGGTGTTGGCATTTTGGGAAGAAGGGGTACATGAAACGTGATTGCAGGACGCTTAAGAAACAAGAAGGAAGCTCTCAAGGTGGGAATGATTCAGTGAATCTATCTGAGGAGAGTGACACAGAGGCGTTGATCTTGTCTCTTGATGCGAGGAATGAGTCTTGGGTCATAGATTCGAGTGCTTCGTTTCATGCCACTTCATGTAAGGAGGTTCTGCGTGATTATATGTAAGGTGACTTCGGGAGAGTATACCTGGGTAATGATGAGTCGTGTAGTATTGTTGAAAAGGAGATGTTCATATAAGTCAGAAAGACGGAACGGTTCCAAAACTGAAGGATATTAGATATGTACCGAGTTTGAAACGGACTTTGATCTCAGTGGGGCAGTTGGACAATACCGGATATGTGACGACATTCACTAGTGATTCATGGAAGATCATTAAAGGTGCCTTGGTGATATCTCGAGGCAAGAAGGAATGTACTTTGTACGTGACTTCAGGATTGTATAGTTCACTCATAGTCGCATCAACTGGAGTAAATGGGCAGTTATGGCATTAAAGGGTGGGACATATGAGTGAAAATGGATGAAAGTGTTATTGTCAAAAGGGAAGCTACCAGGACTAAAGTTTATTGACTTGGAATTCTGCGAGGACTACGTGTATGGCAAGCAGAAGAGGGTAAGTTTCAAGAAAACAGAATGCGCTCAAAAGACGCATCTGTTAGAGCTTGTACACACTGATGTGTGAGGACCGGTACAAGTATCATCTCTTGGTGGCTCACATTATTTTGTTTATTTTATTGATGATGCTAGTAGAAAACTGTGGGTCTATTTCTTAAAGCATAAATCTGATGTATTTGATGTATTTAAGAAGTGGAAAGTAATGGTAAAAAATAAGACAGGTAAAACAGTAAAATGTCTAAGATCAGATAATGGGGGAGAGTTCTATGATAAGAGGTTTAAGGATGTCACGCCCCAGACTTGGTAACCGGACTCACGAGGAACCGATGGCCGGTTCTGGCCGCAATAGCCTCTGTAGTACCCCATTCTCGTCTCCTAAGGTAGGTTCCAATCCTGGGATCCTATAAGAAGGATTTTCATAACAGTATAATCATTTTCAACATGAGCATACCCAAGATCACAACAAGTATATCTGAGAATAACAAGGCACACATCACAAAATCAACTAAGAATTTGAACTTTTACAAGTTTTCATAAGGTCCAAAAGGACATACATAAGATAATAGAAAAGAGAGAAAAGTCAGCAACACTGGAGTCCTCAAGCTCAACTCTACTCCAAGCTCTGCCGCTACGACACCCACTTAGGATCACTTGCACGCATCAATCGTGCATAAGCTTATAGAAACTTAGGTAGTGGTGAAAGTGTGTGACAATGGTGCACAGGAGAATAGTAGGTACAGGAAGGAAAAACATGCTCAATGACAATATCACTAGCCTTTCCAAGGCTTATCATGAATACGATGCAATGAGTACTGGGTGTCATACCAAGGTGATGCATGAAGAGGCTTATTATACAGCCGATGCGAATGTGATGCTAAGTAATGCCAGTGCTCATATTCAATCCACGTATCAAGTACATTTCCAATCATAAGGAAATCACCGAGGTCTAGTACACTGCAGAATGACTACCGCTCTACAGACCCGCACAATCAAATGAGCGTAGGAGACCTCACTACCCACCTGTGGACAACCAATCACCAGCAAGGCCTGATGGTAGGGGACCCATTCACGAGCTGGTCAGACTTAGCCTAGTTATTGCCCTCTTTCCCTCTGACAGGTAAGGCCACACCCCAATCCAACCGACTACACGACAGTGGGAGTCGCGGCCTAAAGGTGTAAGGCCCTCATGCGCTCATATTTCCACCCGGTCACGGTACTGGAGCAGATCCTTGGTACCATGGAAGTTTTGGAAATTTCACCCATGGGCATCCTATGCACCCAGTATGCTCAAGTATCATTTTCGGTGTCCACACATACGGCCATTCATGAATATCCCAGTGGAGGCAAGGCCCTGATAAAGCAATGGCAGTATCATCATGAAATGCGATGTCAATGCATGTGTCACACATACAGATCATACACCAGCTTCAGGCATGTGCACAAGGGGAGAAACTCTATCTCTCTGTGACCACCACACAATGCAATCAATACACACAGATGATACATATGGGTCACAATGATATAAGTGCGCTACCTGTAGAATATACATTCCTCCTTCCTAAGGAGGGACATGGTCTAGATACATAGACAGGTACTCTAAGGAGAAGTGAAGTCCTCTAGTGGGGGCCCAATACTTTGGGGTGACCCATAAGCTAAGAGAGTTGTAAAGTCCTCTAGTGCTCCACGAATGTGACCTCTGGTCGGTACTCCTGAAGTGACTCATCAGTTCACTGAGCTTCGATCACCCTAGCCACCAAAGAGGGTTGAATCGACAAGCTCGAAAGTTGAACGATGGAAAACTGCAGACCGAACTCAAAGTCAAACTCTGAAACATCCTCAAGCATCTGCCACTCACGCACCATCATTTGAGCCACCAGGCCTCATGGCTGACGACTGAGTGCGTCCGCAACCACGTTTGCCTTACCCGGGTGGTACTGAAGGTCGAAATCATAGTCTTTCAACAGCTTCATCCATCGCCTCTGACGCAAGTTCAACTCGGACTGCAAAAATAAATATTTCAAGCTCTAATGATCCGAGAAGAGCTCGAATCTGACCCCATATAGATAATGCCTCCACACCTTTAGTGCGAAGACAACCGCTGCAAGCTCCAAATCGTGAGTGGGGTAGTTCATCTCATGGACCTAGAGCTGGCTCGATGCATACGCCACTGGCTTCTCATGCTGCATCAGGACAGCACCCAAGCCAATTCTAGAGGCATCGATGAAAACAACAAAACCCTCACTCCCATCAGGAAGAGTGAGAACAGGAACGGACGTGAGGCGATCTGTAACACCCTGTTCTTTCCAGTACTCGAGTGTTACCATTTAATTTAATTTAATATAAATAAAATAATAATAATAATAATACAGCCTAAATATATATACTGTGAAACACTATTTATATATTTGATAAATATTTAAAATTTTCATATTAAAATGATATGTGACCATAATCCATACTATGTATACACTTATAACATCATTAATATAAATTACAAACTATAGAATTTATAATACACAAAAATAAAATGTACTAGAAAAATTCATAGCGGATAACACATTTCAAGCAATTTGACACCTTGTATAAAATTTAAACATGACACACGTATCCCCATACAAATAATACGCAAATAATAGATACTAATCTTCGCTTACTTACATTCACGCATATAAACGATCTGTGAGGATATAAATCAAATATGACAAATTATATAAATGATAATAGTAATAATAGTGAGAACAGTAATAATAATAATAGTAATAAGAATGATAATAATAATGATGTTAATAATAAATAATAATATTAAAGGTGGTGTAGCATGATATTTAGAGTTATAAGAACGTAGCAGGTCATATATCAGTAACCCGACCATTGATTTCTAGCCAAAATGGTCCCTCGGACCTTTCCAACCATTGACGTTAAATTTCAGGGTGATCTAACCGTCGGGTCGATGTAATCAACACCAAAGAACATTAGGACCTTACTATGGCCCACCTAAGCCTTGGATCTGCCTAGTTCTTGTTTAGATGCCTTGATAGGGACCCCTAAAATCGAACAGACGGTGTGGATTTCATCAAATCCCCTTGTGGGCCCCATACTAGCAGTGTACGTGCACCAAAGTGCAGTGCACCTGAAGTGCGCCGGGCACCCCAGACGGGTCAGACTACACTGACCCGTGTTTCACCGAAAATGGGAGAGTTTTCTCTCTCACCCTTTGTTTTACCACTGACGGACGAGTGTCCGTTTGGGACGCCCGTGGCCCACCACCAGCAATCCTTTAGTTGATCCAAACTGTCCATCGTGTCCAGGGTTTGGGTCCCACCAAAACCCATCTCGTATCACACGTTGAAAGGCACCCACGTGCGCACAACACTTGCCGCAAACAGACCTACAAACACACAGTTTCCGGAAATGGAAACTGTCTTCCCACGCCAGCTCAGCGATCCGTGTAAGCCTCCTTTTCTTGCATCTCCACCGTTCAAACCGGAGCGATCTGGACCGTCCTTAGCTAGGTTTCTATTCATAAGAGAAGGAGAGAGAGAAATTAGCCGTTTGCTTCCTTGCTCGAACCCACCGACCCAACCTCCCCAAAACTTCGATGAAACTCAACAGCAAGCTCTCTAGGGACCTCGCGGAATGTCTGCTCGAGTCGGATTTGAAAGAGGTGTGGTGTTGGCGAGGACGCCATTGATGGCAGCGTCTTCTCCCTCGCCGTTTTGTTGCACCAGCGAGACTCAGCTCAACCGAGTTGGAGGCAGGCCCAAGCGTCCATTGCTGGATGTTCTCTACTGGAAGGGAAAAGAAGGAGGAAAAGCAAGAAAATGAAAGAAAGGAGAAAGAAGAAGATGGAATGGTGCGTTGCTGCACCACACCATGACAACCCGATCCGCTGCGCAGCCAAGCCTAAACCGAACGTCAATTACTGGGCGTTTCAACAAGAAGTAGAAGAAGAGAGGATCAGGGAGAAAAGAGAAAGAGAGATTGAAAACAGAAGGAGAATAGAGAAGAGAGAAAGAAGCAGTGACGAGAGAGAATAGAGAGGGGAGGTGTGACCGTGCTGCTGTACCAAGCTGGGCCTGATGGCCGATGAATCTGGACCGAGTTGGGTGCAGTCTGGTTGAGTCTAGACATTGTCTGGTCCAGCAGACTTGTTGGACAAATCTAATGAAGGAAGAAAGAAAGAAAAGAGAGAATGCCGGTGGTGTGGCTGCACTCTGCGACAACTGCTCAAACCGAACCGAGTCGGGCTGCTGTCCGGCATGAGTTTGGTCCGAGTCCATACTCAGTTGAGTGCGGGCCTAGGTGTTGTCCAGCAGGGAGAAGAGAAAGGGAGAAGGAAATAAAAGAGAGAAGGAAAAGAGGGAAGAAAGTCGGGCGGTTTCATCCTCTGAGTCAACTCGACTCGCTGTCAAGTCTGTCCCAACTCAGGATGAGTCGGCGTCCCTTGCTGGACTTCCCGCAGAAGGATGAAGGAGAAAGGATGGAGAAAAGGGGAAAAAGAAAGAGAGAGGAAAAGAAAGAGAGAAGAAGAGGCGTTGCTAGTTGTATTGAACTGAGTCAACTCGACTCGAACTGAGTCAACCTGGGTGAGCCACATTCCCCCTTCATATAAAGATTATTTTAATTATAAATATCATTACAATCATCATTAGATTTGTTAATACTAAACATGATTAATCATTAATAAACTACATATACTAATGTTAGTTACAATGGTTAAATTTAAGTGCTTCATTTGTCACTCCTAAACATTGTTATGATAGTTATGAATCATGAATAGCCATCACCACACCCTCTATGTTAATATTAGAAACTACTATTAAATGATATTAGTATGGCACCCATCACTTGAAATATATTACCATTAATAATAGATTTTAATATTTACTACCATTTCCATCATTATTAGGATTGCTAAATATTAGGATGCATGACCATTAGTAAATCATCTATTCTAATGAAGGTTATTACATATAAGAAATTAAAATGATATCATATTATTCTTATCATAAATAATATATCGTAATATTAATTGTCATCATAATGATTATTAACTAATATTTATAATACTAATGTTAGTAAATATTTTATAATTATTAAATCAGCATTCTCAAGCTATTATACATCAACTACAATTCAAACCTTGGAGTTAAGACTACAACTAAGCTCTAGGATAAAATCCTAATTCTACATTAAAAACCCTAAGATAGATAACTTAAACCCTAGGCCATGATCTTAAACCTAGGTAGTACATTGAACTTGGACCTAATTGTACAAGTTCATGATTTGTGGTAAGATACAATTCTAAGGGCGCAAGCACTTAGCGACACTAGAAGGCGATTTAAGGTGATGATTCTTCCCCTTGAGCTTTCCATCTTCTCATTAGCTTAAGTTATAGTTTTTTTTTTTTTAAAAAAAATTATAATTGATATCTCTTTCTTGTAATCACATGTGGTAGTTGGTGGAAATTGAATTGCTATATTGCCTACTTAATGTTCATCTGTATATTTGTTCATGCTTGTGTATTGCTTATGGACTTTAAACTGATACATTAATGGGAAACCCCCACCTATAAATGTACACCCATACTTGGGATGTAACCCGACTGGTTGTGATTAAAATGGACCTTCGACTTAGTGGTTATTGAGTGGTGGTCTAAATGGATCATTGATGTGGGCCTACCATCCAAGGTTGCTGTGTCCAATGTTTTCAAGGATGGTCTTTTATCGCATGGTTTTGATGCTCGCCCTATGAGGCCTATTTTGATAATTGCCCTATGCGACTTATTTTGATATCGCCCTACGTGGTTTTATTTGATATTTTTCCTATGTGAATTCGATATTTTACACCGTGCAGCCATGTGATGGTAAGCCCTATATATTGTAATATGATTGGCTACTAGTCGATGGGGTACCATTAAACATCCTAAGGTGGTAGTCTCATGAGCCGGGGATTGTGGGAATGGGACACTATGCCTGAGCTGTCGGCCTACGTTGGGCTCTGAGCTCTCCGTAGTGACCATTGAGCTTATTAAACTGGCTGGTTGTGATTGGAATAATAACGGTTTGGCTAATTATGTATCCATACCATATTAACGATGACGGGTGGATAATTCTGGATGTTGTAGCACGTGCCCTAAGGACCACTGGGGTATCGTTTCGCTAGCTCCCAGACCACCGACTATCGATTGTTCTGACTGGATGATTTTCCCAGGTTCGATGATTGTATGGGTGACGGCCCACTGTCTGCACGGATGAGCATCCTCGGGGCGATGATTGTATTCACGCATCAATGCATCTAATAAGACTTCATTTACTCTGTTTTGGTTGTCTGGATGTTTTATACTATTTCTTACCTAATGCGGTGGTGTGTAATCTTGAGGAAAATTCACACTGAATTGGCCACTCATCCATCGAATATACAACTGTACAGGTAGTACGGGTGCCTTTAGTGATATGCATGTTCAGACTTGATGAGGAGCAGGGTACGATCGCCAGGGATGCATGGCTGTACTTGCATGGAGGAGTTGCGTGATCTTGCGGCTTATATTTATATGCTTTCTTCTATTCTTCATGTATTAAATTTTTATAAATCTTGTACTTGCTAAAGTCAGAGACATTGGTTTGTATAAGTCATTATGGGCAGCTTCTTATATATTTGAATGATAATAAAATTTTCCTTTATGCTTACTTGTCCACACTACGCTCATTTGATTACTCTGATAAAAGAAAAATATTATATCTGACCATCCTTTAAGGTTAACACTCGGGTTTTTGGGACACGGGTCATATACTCGGGTCCTGAAAAGTCGGGGCATTACACGATCCTTCAACTCCGTAAATGCCTCCTCACAGGCGTCACTCCAGATGAAATCAACGTCCTTCCTCGACAACCGGGTCAGCGGTACTGCAATACGCAAGAAACCCTCGATAAACCAATGACAATACCCCGCTAGACTAAGGAAACTACAGATCTCCAACGCGTTCGTGGGCTGGCCCCACTTACGCACTGCATTAACTTTCGAGGGGTCCACAGCGACACTCTCCCTCGTTATCACCGAAGAACTTCACCTCCTCCTGCCAAAACTCGTACTTCTCCAGCTTCGCATATAGCTGGTGGGCACGGAGGGTCTCCAGCACAATCTGCAAGTGCTCAACATGGTCCTCCCGGGACCTTGAGTACACAAGAATATCATCAATGAATAGCATCACGAACTGTCGATCCCACCAGATGAGAGGGGGATGCACAACACATATTACAAGTGAGCCATGTTGCTGGAATACAGGCCCAACAACAGACCAAGGTAGGGGCGTCCCATGGTGGGTAGTCCTACGGGCCTGGGTATTTGGCCCAAAACTGACCAAAATTTGTAGGCCGTACCATGGTCAATACAAGGGCCTGATGGCCCTAAAAAAATTTGCAGGATGGTCCTTCCATAGGTGGGCCACACCTCCAAAAAATTTCACAATTTTTAAATGGTCAGAAGTATTTTAATTAATTTAAATAAAACAAACTGTCCAGAAAATCTAGTTAATCTGGACATCCCAACGTGGTGTGTCAGTCTAGCCCTTGCCACGGTTTGTATACGGGTCCGTTGACCCTAAAATTTGGTAGGCGGGTCCTACCAAGGGTGGACCATCTCCCTGTAAAGTTTCATAATTTTTGGATACTCAGAAGTATTTTAATTAATTTAAAGAAAACAGACTATCCAGAAAATCTGTTTAGTGCAGATTTTTTATAGGCCCTGATCTGAGCTTCCAATGGGGTGGATTAAAGGCCTCTAAAATTTGGGAAAAAATAGTTTTTATATCCCCTCATATATGTACTACAATGTGGGGTCCACGGATGTGGCCCGCCAGTGGAAAAATTATTTTATATTTACAGAATTCCACACTAATATATTGTTGGAACAGTGCCGAAATTACAGACTAACCGCCTCACTTGGGCCACACCTTTGGGACCTCAATCAGGGTCAGATGGGGCTAAAATTTGGTATGATCATAGGTGAGAAATGCAGCTACAAGAATTACATATTAATTAGTATCAATCTTCCCACCAAATAACCAAAAATTAGGCCCCAAGGTAGCCCAAAAATCTGTCCAGACAGTTTCTGGACAGCAACAATAGCTTGGAATAAAATAATTTTAAACAGTAATTAATATGCGATTTAATTCCAGAAAATTAGGGGATGGACCACATTACTGGGCCCCACAATTATCTAGACTATCCCACCATCCAAAATACCTTTGCATGTGCCTCAATTAGTTAAATTTTGGGGCCACATGTCATAGGGTGGAGTGCCATGGGCGTCCTCCCCTTTTTGGGTGGCTAGATTTTTGTTGGCCCACAAGGTGAGCTACACACCATGATTAGGAAATGAAAACAAAGAAAAGGAGAGAAAGGATGGCAATTCGGCCGTAGGGAAAGGGCTCCGCCACATTGAACCCTCCCAAGAATAATCCAACTGCACATCATACATTGATATACATTTACAATATAAATCTCACACATGTATGCGTAAAGATTAAAATGGATGGTGGGGATACTATTCCCACCATGATCCTAAGGTCTAGATGACCTCATCATGCAAAGAAATCAAAGGATCCACCATGATGGGGTCCATAGAGGAAAGTCTCATGCATGGGATATGCATGCATAAGGTGTGTCATTTGCCACACCTATGGGGACGTGTGGGATCTTCACCATTGATTGGTGGGTCCTACACTCCCATCATGAAGAAAATAAGGGATCTATAAAGAAATCAGATTACACCATGAAGAAACACCCACCTCTTGGATCTCCAAGCTTTTACCACCACTAAGAACCTCAAGCTCTAAGGGTTATGATTTTATGGTCAAGATGGAGTTATGATGGTGAGATGGAGTGGAAATGGGGAAGAAAATGGGCTGAAAAAGAGGGAGAAGGGGCTGGATGTTTTTGCTAGGAGGAGAAAGAGAAGAGAGTAGAGAGAAATGAGAGGGAGAGGAGAGAAATTGCTAGAAAAGAGAGAGAGAGAGAGAGAGAGAGAGAGAGAGAGAGAGAGAGAGAGAGAGAGAGAGAGAGAGAGAGAGAGAGAGAGAGTCATCATGAGTTCTCTCTCCTAGGATAGGCAAATCCATCATAATGCTAGGGTGATATAAACAATGCTCATAAACTCATAGGCTTGGAGTAGGGTGGGTAGTGTGTGGGTAGTGGGTGGTGTAGAAGATGGGGTTTAGGTAGTGTGTGTGTGTGGTGTGTGTTGGAACTTTGGCAAAAAGGGAGTGGGGCCACATGCAATACTCCCAAGTGGGCCACATGATCATGATCAAGGGCTAGAAATGAGATGCACGCAACTTATGATCTATACATTCGATTGACGCACAAGACGTGGCATCGGAATCGCAACGACGAAGCGGATAAGATGGCACAGGTTTCGGCTCGATTCGAGTAGGGTCTACATGACCGTACTTAAGGATGACGGCAAAAATTATCCGAGGGTCGCGGGTCGCCGGGATTCGACCGGTAGGTCCGCGGGACCAAGACGAATGAAATGCATACTTACACACACACATGCACACACATGAACTCGGGTCGGGTCTTACAACCCTCCCCACCAACAAAGAAATTTTGTCCTCGAAATTGACCAATCCAGCACAAATGAAAGGCAAAACACCACCATCATATAGCAATAATAAAAGAGAAGGCAATACAAATAATCATATATCAATCAATCATCAAACAAATGGGGATAACGCTCCCTAATCTCGGCCTCGCGTTCCCAAGACGCCTCGACCTCCGAATGATGACCTCATTGCACCTTCACTAAGGGAATGACCTTGGTCCTGAGGACTTGCTCGTTCCGATCAAGAATATGAATCGACTGTTCAATATAGGAAGCATCCTCACAGACCTCGAGTGGTTGCCAATCAATCACAGGAATAGTGTCTGACCCACATTTCCGCAACATAGAAACATGGAATACGTCGTTGGTCGCGGATAACTTAGGAGGTAAGGCAAGCCTATAGGCTACAGGGCCCAAGCGCTCGGTAATCTCAAAAGGTCCAATAAACTCGGGGCGAGCTTGCCCTTCACACCAAAGCGAACCACGTCTTTCATAGGCAAGACCTTGAGATATACCATGTCTCCGACTGCGAACTCGAGGGGTCGATGCCGACGATCAACAAAAGTCTTCTACTGGCTCTGAACTGTGCGCATCCTCTGCCCAATAACATCAATAGCCTATGATGTCTGCAGCACAAGCTCGGGACCTAAGAGACGACGCTCTCCAACATCGGTCCAACAACTAGGAGATCTGCACAGTCTACCATAAAGTGTCTCATAAGGAGCCATGCCGATCGTCGCCTAATAGTTGTTGTTGTATGCGAACTCGGCGAGGAGCAAATGCTCATCCCAACTACCTGCAAAGTCGATCACACAAGCTCTGAGCATATCCTTAAGGATCTGGTTGACCTTTTCAGTCTGCCCATCCGTCTACGGATGATAAGCGGTGCTGAGACGCAAAGTGACCCCCAACGCATGGAACTCCTCCAAAACTGAGACGTAAATCTGGAGTCTCGGTTTAAAATGATCGAAACTGGGATGTCGTGCAGTCTCACTATCTCCTCAATGAACACCTTTGCAAGCTGGTCCATAGACCAGGAAGCACGCATCAGAATGAAATGAGCCGACTTCGTCAGACGATCAACGATAACCCAGATAATATTGTGACCGCGCTAAGTCCTTGGCAAACCTGCGATAAAGTCCATCGATACGTGCTCCCACTTCTACTCTAAAACGCTCAACGGCTGTAAGGGACCAGGGGGTCTCTGGTGATCGGCCTTGACACGCTGGCATGTGTCACACTCGGCCACAAAACTAGCAATCTGACACTTCATGCCCTGCCAGAAGTACTGCCTTATCATATCACGATACATCTTCGTAGAGCTCGGGTGAATAGTAAGTTTTGATCAATGTGCCTCGGTGTAGACACTGAAAAATCGGCGTCCACGTTGTTCACGTTGTTGCTATAAAATGTTGGTGTTATGGTAATGCTGGGGGTGATTAAGCTGACTTATGATTGTTGGAGTCACCACTAGCCGAATGATCTCAGAATCCCGCGGTCGGGTAGAACCACGGAATACGTAAGGTTGGAGAAATCTGAAGATTCTCCGACCTTAGATTGACTCCTAGTCTACGATCCGGGATTCCGGGTAAGGGACCTCGGTTACAAAGAGGGAAGGTGTTAGGCACCCTCTCTGCCCGTACAAGTGTACGGTCTCGACTTAGTGTGGTAAAATAATCTCAAAGGATGATGATGATGCTACGGTCATGATGGGACTAGTCACACGTGGATTTCTGATGTAGCGAGATCCGAGATTTCGGCAGGCTACAGAGCATACGTCCGACAATGTGTCTAGAGGGCAGATGTGATGATGCTTATGCAAAGAGATAAGAAAAGTAGACTAGATTACTAGGAATTTCTGATGTGACAGGATCCGATGTATGGCAAGTCACAGAGCATACGTCCACTAGAGATCTAGAGAAGCAAAGGGGTTGAGAAGAGAGTAGATGTCATGATGAATGCTTGTAGGGTGATGGATCTTTGGCTTGATTCTTGAGTAGGCTAAGATGTTGATTGAACCATGATCATTCTAGGCTAGGCTCAGGGGGTTTGGAAGGTTGGGGTAAGGCTGGGAGATGGTTGGAAAATTTGGGAGCCTGAAGACTTGGGAGCTCCTTCCCTTCACTCTCCTCCTCACTCTCTCTCTCTCTCTTCCTCTCTTTTCCTCTCACTCTTTCTCTCTCACTCTCTCCCCCTCTTGGTGGCTCTCATCCATATGTGTGAAAATGAAAGGGGAGAGGGCTATTTATAGCCCTTTCCAATGGTTGTTTGGTAAATAGAGGGTAAGAGGAGGGCAAATGTTGATGTGGCATATGGTGATTGGTGGAGAGGAGAGAGGTGCCACATGACATACTCCCATTGGCTAAAGGGGCTGGTAAAACGGTAAATAGTGGAGATGGGAGGGGTAAATTCCAGGAAGAGTTGACTTTGGATGCTGGGACAGCTGTCCCTGCTCCGGCCGCACGCGGCGGAATTCCGATTACAGCCGGCGGTAATCCGACAACCGCCGGCGGTAGTCCGACTACCGCCCGGACTTGGTTGGGTCCGGAACTCGTGTGACTGGCTCCGTGCGCATTTTCTAGGAGGAAGAGGTAATTTGACTACCGCCGGCGGTAATCCGATTACCACCTCGGTACGGTTTTCCTTGAAATTCATCTGGTGAGTCCTTTTTTGGGTCCTTAAAGTGAAACAAAGTTCCTTTTGGATATTTAGCCCAAAATGGCTTGAAGTCGGCTCGATTGTTACGCGAAAATTATTCGAGAAATAGGTCGATTTTGGACATGGTCTGGATTGAATGATGATTCATGATAGCTCAGGTTAGGATTAGGGATATGATCATGGTTCTCGGATTGTCTTAACAAAATCAAGATATTAGCCTGGGTGGGGTGTCTACAGATGCCCCTCTTTGACCGAGGTTGCGAGCAACCGAAGGTCAAATCAAGTGGACACCCCACCCTTCTGGTCAGAATGAAGGGTAGCGATTTGAATCTATTGTTTACCTTTGTATCATTGTCAGTCGACTATTTGGAAAAAGATGACTTGCACATATCACGAGGGTTGAGGAAAACGTTGTGATTGCCTCCTGCGCATTCGTCGCGGCTTTACGGATCACCAATCACAACCCTTTCACATCGGATTGTTTACAGCATTGGAGGGTAAGTCTGAAAAGTAAGCGCCTCTGCGCATTTGTCGCGGCTTTACGAGGATTCCCGTACTGTTAGGTCTGTTGTTCATTTGCTATGTAATCACCCCAAGAGTGCTCGTTCCATTTGATCGTCAAAGTGGTTAGCTGCCCTGCGCGTTGGTGCGGCCTTACGGGGAACTCACTACGCCGACTTGGACTCGATCAAATTTTGCGAACATTCCGGACTAGGTATGTGCAGGTAATCTGTTTGCCATGTAATCTGCTGAGTCTGACACTTTGGTTACAATGGATCGTCTTCACTTCGAGTTTGATTATTCTTTCCAGAGATAGATCCACTCATCTTACTAGCATCTGTACGACTGCCCAGTTATAGAGATCTGGCCAATCGTACATATATCATGTACGGACTCGATCGTCTTTCAGGGAAACCGGAAGAGATCGAGTCTTATTTAACTATTTGCACTGTCCGCAACTGGAGAATATAGAAGATTCCTCAGTGTACTGCGCGTCGCGTGCGTTTTTAAAAACTATCCTCTTTGGAGCTAGGCTCCTTGAGGGTTTTATTTAAAGCTATTTTTTTGATTTTTTGGAAAATATCCGTTCGATCTCGCGGGTGGGCATCGTCATTCGGTTTTTATTTTTGCAAGTTAAGTAAACAGTCGCGTTGCCTCCACTAATGAGTTGGCGGGGCTAACGGTCTTTATTTGAAAAAAGTCAGATGGCCTCCACTAATAAATCAATGGGGCTAATGATTTTTATTTGCAAAAAAAGTCAGATGGCCTCCACTAATAAATTAATGGGGCTCTTTTTTTTTTAACAATTTTGAAACTTTTTGAAAGATCTGTCTGACCTCACGGATGGTCGAGATCGTCCGTTTTTATTACAGCAAAGCCAAGTGGCCTCCACTAATAAAATTAATGAGGCTAAATTTTTTTTTTTTTATTTTTGTTTTTTTTTTTTTTTTTGTTTTCGTAGGGAAAGTCAGATGGTTTCCACTAATAAAATTAATAGGGCTAATGATTTTTTGATTTTTTGGTGAAAAGGTGACGCGCTTATGGCGCTGGACTCCCCGGGGATGTTTTTTGGAAAACTTCTTTTCTTTTTTTTTTCTTTTTTTTTTTTCTTTTTTTTTTTTGAAAAATTTTGAAAACTATCCTTTTTGGAGCTAGACTCCTTGGGGATTTTATTTGAAAAAATTTTCGAAGTTTTTTTTTTGAAATGGGCCTGGACTTTTTTAAATGGGCCTGGACTTTTGAAATGGGCTTGGACTTTTGAAATGGGCTTGGGATGGACTTGAGCCTTGAGATTGGCTTTATGACATGGGCTTGGAAGTGAGCCTGGGCCTCGGAATGGGCTTGGGCTTTGAGATGGGCTCTTTGAAGGGGGCCTTGGAAATGGGTCTTTTGGAAATGGGCCTTGGAAGATGGGCCTCGGCGTGAGAATGGGCTTGGGCCTTGAGATGGTTTTTTTGAAGTGGGCCTGGGAAATGGGTCTTTTGGAAATGGGCCTTGGAAGATGGGCCCGGGCTGTTGCCTTTTTGGACCATCTTTTGATCCTTTATGCGATCCCATTCTGGTATACAGAGGTACGCTCTGTAGTCCCAGCCTTCTGAAGTGGGCCCTGTCCAAATTTTGCCTGAAAGTGGGCCCGGGCGGTAGTCGGATTACCGCCGGCGGTATTCGGACTACCGCCCGTTGACATTTGCCCGTTCTGCTCCTTCTGTCAGGTGCTGCAGTGATTCAGTGATGACAATTCTGAAACGGTACTCCCTGTACCGCTAGCGGTAATCCGATTACCGCCTCCGTTCATTTTTTTCTTCCAGCAAGCCTTCTTCTTCTCTGTTCATTCCTTCCTGCCTCTTTCTGCTCATTCCTTTTGTTTAGGCCGTCCGATCTTTCTCCTTTGTCCCCTTCTCTTTTGTCCTTTCTTCCTCTCTTGTTCCTTTCTCTTTTTTGGATTCATCATGGCCAATCATGATGATGGGTTAGGTAGGTTTATTGATGGTGAAAAGGTGGGTGGCTCCATAAATGACAAAGAGTTTATGGATGGATTGATGGGGGTAGATGGAAAGGTGATGGGCCCTCTTAAAGAAGTGAATGCCATTTATGGCTTGGATCCTTTTCCCACCGATGGACTGATAGGGTTGAATGGTTTTGATGGGCCGTCAGGATTCGCAGATGTCGCGATGATGAGGATGGATGGTTTAGAGGGTGGGGATGGCTCGATGATGGTGGCCGACGGAAGGATGGCGATGGATGGTGTGGATGGTTTGATTGATGGAGGGATGGCTACGGATGATGTGGATGCTTTGATTGATGAAAGGATGGTTATGGGTGGTGTAGATGGCTTGATTGATGGAGGGATGGCTATGGATGGTGTGGATGCTTTGATTGATGGAAGGATGGTTATGGGTGGTTTGATTGATGAAGGGATGGTTATGGATGCTTTGATTAATGAAGGGATGGTTATGGATGCTTTGATTGATGAAGGGATGGTTATGGATGCTTTGATTGATGAAGGGATGGTGTGGATGGTTTGGATCGTACTTGGATGGGTGGCGGGCCTCCTCTTGGCGCTTTAGATGGCTTGGATCTGGTAGACGATGGACTTCCAATGGACGGCCTGGGAGTACTTGAGTCCCATAGCGACAGTGCACCAACGATGGGTTGCAGAGCAGTCGTTGTATCATCAGGTCCCAGGCTGGCATTTAGCGGATGAGGCCGCTGAACAGGATATGGTGGGTGACACTGCTTCATATTCCTCCTGTGTTGTTGATTCATTTGAGGCCTTTGAGGAGCAGCTTTTCATCGATCCTTCCTTCTTACTGGCAACGCATGGCCACCTGATCAGTGAGATTGCTGCGCTTCGCCACTTGTGTGAGGACATGGCCCATCGGCTAGCCGTGGGACGACGGTATAATGAGAGCACGCTTGCGGCACATCGTCTGGATAGGGATGAGATCTTCTACCTGCGCATGGAGATAGAGAGGCTTAGGGAGAGCTTGTGGGTATATGAGAGGTAGGAGCTTACCTGTAATCTCTGCTGTTGATTGATTGCTTATTTTGTATGCATAGAGAATTTTCGTTTCTGAAATATAAAAAAGGAAAACAATGTACTTTGCAAAATGGTTTTTTTTTTTAAAAAATGAAATGTTTTGTTTATGCCATGTTCGCTCACGTTTGGATTTGTACTTTGGATTTATAGGGATCAGAATCTTGGGCTCAGCCCACGTTGTGTACAGTATTCTAGACTGTGTTCCTTGGGGTCTTGATTCCCTGAGACGGTGTCCGGGATTGCTTCCCCTGGATTTGAGCAGCATCTGATAGAGCACTGATCTGAAGTTGATTTTTTTTGTATCTTGTCGTGACGTTTGCTGCCTCGGCTTCTTCTGTTCCTGCACTTTTATTTTAGTTTTTTTTTTTGTCATTTTTACCCGTAGCGCCCTTTCAGGTTTTCACTACGTCCGGCTTTTCCCGTCATTTTTGCCCGTAGTGTCCTCTCGGATTTTCACTACGTCCCGGGTTTTTGATCTTGCCTGCCCCTTGGCAGCTTGTGCTATTTTTACCCTTGGCGCCCTTTCAGGTTTTCACCAAGTCCGCTACATGCCTGCTGTTTTTACTCGAGCCTCCTTTTCAGGTTTTCAACTCGCCCCCTTTTGCTTAGGCATGCCTTTATTCCTTTTTTTTTTTTTTTGGAGTGCTAGGAGTGTCGGGAGAACTTCCTTTATAGCCGGCCAATTGGCTATCCGCTGCCTTGTTTTTAATCACAATCGTAAGCTGCTTGAAATTATTTGGGGATAGATTACTAGGGATGTGGAATGGGTTCTTTTATTTTCTTTGTGGGTCTTCTTTTTGTCTTTTCCTCTTTTTTCTTTTTTTTTGTTTTTGTTTTCTTTCTTTTTCTTTTTTTTTTCTTTCTCTTTTTTTTGGGGTATGATGGGTGTTTCTGGAAAGGGTAATTGATGGATATATACAATTTTTGGTAAGGAGGTGAGAAATGCAGCCTTTCGATTGTAATCATTGACAAGGTTAGGTAAGGTTACCCGTGATAGATTTTCACGTTGTCGGCGTTGATGGGCTCGGGAAGATCCTCGCCTTTCAGATTGGTGAGCCGAAGAGCACCTCCTGGGAGTATTTCTCGAATGATCAGTGGTCCGTCCCACAATGGTTTGAGTTTTCCTCTGGGATCTGGCAAATGTGGCGGCAGGATATGTTTCATGACCATGTCACCGACTTTGAAACTTCTCTTTCAGACTCTCTTGTTGTAAGCTCGAGCGATCCTTCTTTGATAGCATTGGGAGTGGCTTAGCGCTCGCATGCGCTTTTCATCTGCCAGATGCAGTTGATCGTACCTTGCTTGTTGCCACTCGCCTTCCTCGACTTCACTTTCCAGCAATATCCGCAGTGAGGGGATTTCGATTTTGACTGGTAGTACTGCTTCCATTCCGTAAACGAGCTCATATGGAGTTGCGCCTGTAGCAGATCGTACAGACGTGCGATAAGCCCAGAGTGCATAAGGAAGCATTTCTGACCAGTCACGATATGTCTTCACCATCTTTTCGAGTATGCGGATGATAGTCTTATTTGCGGCTTCCACCCCACCATTCATCTGAGGGCGGTAGGGGCTCGATCGATGGCGTTGAACTTTAAACTTGTCGAGGAAATCGTTCATCCTTTTGTTGACGAACGGAGTTCCATTGTCAGTGATAATGGCGTGAGGGACCCCATATCGGCTGATGATGTTATTCTTTATGAATCTGACCACATGAGATGCTGCGACGGTGGTATAGGATGCTGCTTCTATCCACTTAGTGAAGTAGTCTACTGCCACCAGGATGTATTCATGCCCATTGGAAGCTTTAGGGTTGATCTTGCCTATGATGTCAAGTCCCCATACAGAGAAGGGCCATGGTGCTGTCAAGTTGTAGAGTTCGGAGGCAGGTGCATGGATCTGGTTCGCGTGCTCCTGACACTTGAAGCATCTCCTGACGTGCTTGCAGCAATCTGTCTCTATTGTAAGCCAGTAATAGCCGAGTCGTAAGATCTTCTTTGCCATCATGTGTCCATTCATATGCGGGCCGCAGAGTCCTTCGTGGATTTCTGACATGATCTGAGCTGCCTCTTTCTCATCCACACAGCGGAGAAGGACTTGGTTGAAGGATTGCTTGTAGAGGATACCCCCAATGATCACGAACTGAGCTGCTAGTCTTTGTATAGTGCGTCGATCAGTTAGAGCTGCTTCTTTTGGGTACTTCTGATGTTCGAGGTATTTTTTGATGTCGGTGTACCATGGCTGATCATCTGGGGCAGGCTCGGCTTCTTCGATTTGTAGGCAGAATGCAGGTTCCTCCTGGAGTTCGACAGTGAGTTCCCATTCAGCAACTCCTTTTGGGATTTCCAGCATTGAAGCGAGGGTAGCTAGAGCGTCCGCAAACTGATTCTTGACCCGGGGCATGTAAGAGAATGTGATTTCCTCGAAATCTTCGGTCAAATTTTCCAGATAGACGTGATAAGGAATCAGTTTCTCATCTTTGGTCTTCCAATCGCCATTTATCTGATTGATGATGAGTTGCGAATCTCCGAAGACTCGTAACTTCTTTACGTTGAGGATGATGACTTCCCTTAGACCGGCGATGCATGCCTCATATTCAGCTACATTGTTGGTGCACTGGAATGCTAGTCTTCTGGATATAGGAACTGGGACGTCTTCGGGGGAGTAGAGTATGGCGCCTACTCCATTCCCTTTCGAGTTTGCAGCTCCATCGGAGAAGAGTGTCCATTCTCCTGCCTTTCTTTCCTCTTCTCCCTCGATCTGGAGGATGTCCTCGTCGGGGAAGAAGGTCTTTAGAGGTTGGTAGTTGGGCAGGTAGTGTGCTGCTAAGTGATCGGCCAGTGCTTGCCCCTTGATTGCCTTCTGGGTGACATGTGATGTCAAACTCAGAAAGCAGTAACTGCCATTTTGCGATTCTGCCTGTCAGTGCCGGTTTTTCGAACAAGTATTTCAACAGGTCCATGCGAGCGAGCAGAAGTATCGGGTGAGCGATCATGTACTGCCTTAGCCATTGTGTTGCCCAAACTAGGGCAAGGCATGTCTTTTCTAAGCTAGAATATTTAGCTTCGTAGCTTGTAAACCGTCGGCTTAGATAGTAGATCACTTGCTCCTTTCTTCCCGTATCGTCGTGTTGGCCGAGGACGCATCCGATTGCTTCCGCTGCGACAGAGATATACAACAGAAGTGGCCTACCTGGGGTAGGCGGCACGAGCACTGGAGGATTTAGCAAGTATCTTTTGATTTTATCGAAGGCCGCTTGGCAGTCGTCATTCCATTCTTTTGGAGAGTTCTTTCGTAACAGCTTGAATATGGGTTCGCAGACCGGAGTGAGTTGTGCGATGAATCGGCTGATATATTGGATTCGCCCGAGGAGAGCCCCGAATTTCTTTCTCAGTCTTGGGCGGTGGCATCTCGATGATGGCTTTGGTTTTGGTTTCATCCACCCTGATACCGTCTTCGCCGACAATGAAGCCTAACAGCTTGCCTCCGGTTGCACCGAAGACACATTTTTGCGGATTGAGGCGGAGCTTGAACTTTTCTAGCCTGTCGAAGAGCTTTCTGAGATCTTCAAAGTGTCCTTCGATCGTGCGAGACTTGACAATCATGTCGTCCACATAAACTTCCATCTCCTTGTTTATCATGTCATGAAACAAGGCAGTCATGGCTCGCTGATACGTGGCTCCTGCATTTTTCAATCCAAAGGGCATGACCCGATAGCAGAAAGTTCCCCATGGCGTGATGAAGGAAGTCTTCTCACGGTCTTTGATGGCCATCTTGATCTGATTGTAACCGGAGAAACCGTCCATGAAGGAGAAGATCTTGTGTCCAGCAGTATTATCCACCAGTGTGTCGATATGAGGTAGCGGGAAGTCGTCTTTAGGGCTTGCTTTGTTGAGGTCCCTAAAGTCGATGCACATTCTGACTTTCCCATCTTTTTTTGGAACTGGTACAATATTTGCGAGCCATTCCGGGTAGTCTACCAGAAATCCCGCGTTGTATTGCTTGACGACTTCATCACGGATTTTCAGGGCCCATTCTGGCTTCATCCTTCGCAGCTTTTGCTTGACTGGCTTCATTTCTGGCTTTGTTGGCAGATGATGTACCACCAACTCTTCATCGAGCCCTGGCATGTCCTCGTAAGAGAAGGCAAAGTTGGACAACCTCGGTTTCAGAAACTCCATCATCTTTTGCTTGTATTCTGGGGGAAGCGATTTCCCGATACGCACTTCCCTGGGGGATTCCATCGACCCTAAGTTCACAATTTCGAAGTCGTCTGCCACAACATTGGCCTTTGTTTCGAATTTTTCGAGGGAATCCTCGAATTCGAGAGCGGTATCATCATTTCCCTCATCCGGGGCTTCATCCAAACCCATGAGTTCGAAGTCTAATTCTAGATTGAAATCATATGAGTCGACTTCAAACTCGTGCATGTCATGAGAAGTGTTTGGCATAGTGATTTTTGAAAAACTTTCTATTGTTTTTGTATTTTGGAAGCTTTTTGATGTTTTGTGATTTTGAGGAATATATGATGTTTTTGTATTTGAAAGATTTTTTGCTGTTTTGTGATTTTGAGGAATATGTGATGTTTTTGTATTTGAAAGATTTTTTGATGTTTTTGTGTTTGAAAGGTTTTTTGATTTTTTGTGTCGCCAAGATATCCTGAACAGGATGGTGTCGCAAACCATGATTGGTCTTGTCCTGGTTCGGGATACCAATTGCTATTTACATTGGCGTTTTTTTTTAAGGCTGCTGTTAGCGAGTGGTTTGCTAGCTGATTCGATTGTTTAGGGGATGGCTGACCATTCCGGCTCTTTTCCCCTTTCGATCTTGCTGATCTGCCCTGTCTGTTCCTGTGGGTCACCTGTCTCGATGACCATGATGTCTGCCGGCCTGGGCTCAGAGTCAGAATCTGATTCGACCTCTGTGCCCAGGAGCTGAAATTCCTCTTGTTTCTCGGATTCCTGGGACGGGATTTGGACATACGTCCAATCCAGAGCAAGCCACTTACCTTTGTCAACCCAATGGATGGGTTGCTTATGCCCTGTGTTCCCCTGAATGGATGTCTCCCTGTTCTGACCTACATTGCCTGCAAAGGACATTCCCAGTTTTGAGTCACTTGTGGATGGACCCGTTTCCATGCCCCTAGTCTCATGCGATGGATCCGGGGGTTCTGCCCCTGGTTTTGTGTGTTCCTCTGATGTCCTGAGGATCCGATCCCACCTTATTGGTGGCCAGATGGACTCCTGTCTAGTCTGTTTTGCGAGTCTAAGTGTTTGGAATTGGTCCTCAAGAGATACCATTTTGCTTTCGTCAACTGTCCCAGCTTTCACAAACTCGATGGGTGTGCATTTAAACAGTTGGCCCCTTTTTGGCTTTTCAGCCTGATCTTCCGATGTCGGCTGATATCCCAGTCCCTGTCTCTGTACATTGGCATGTGCTGGTTTCACTACCATACCCTTTTCATGGAACTTGGTACGGTAATTTAAGACCAATCGCTCAGCGGGAGGAATGACGTATTCAGCAGCTAGAGGGCGAGGGTTAGCGATCGCGTTTACTTTTTCGAATTCAAAACTGTGATATGGAATATCGCCTTCTGTATGCTGAATGTCAATCACTGGAATGTCAGTTTCTAGGATACTGACCGTCACCGGGAGGATGGTTTCTGGCTCAGCCAGTACTGAAATGATTCGATTTCCCGAAGGGAATTTAACCCTTTGGTGGAGGGTAGATGGGATGGCTCCAACAGCATGGAGCCATGGCCGCCCCAAGAGAAGGTTAAATGAGGCAGGGATATCGATGACCTGAAATGTAACAAGGGTCATGTTTGGTCCAATTTGTAATTCTAGGTCGATTTTCGCCTCCACTTGCCTTCGGGAATTATCGAAAGCTCTAACACTCATGGTGCTGGGTCTGAAGGATGATGGTTCTATCCCCAACCGTTCAACAGTCCTTAAAGGGCAAACGTTGAGACTAGATCCATTATCGATGAGCACAAGTGGGATCTTGAAATTCTTGTGGTGAGCCACTATGTTTAGTGAACGCCTGTGCTCACGGCCCTCGGGTGGTAGCTCATCGTCAGAGAAGGCGATGGCTTGTGGTGCAAGAAGTTGACCAATCATACTTGCCACCATTTCGGGGGGTACGTCAGGAGAGATATGGGCATCATTCAAGGTCTTTGCAAAGATTTCTTGATGAGACCTTGACGTGCATAGGAGTTCCCAGATGAATATTTGTGCGGGAATGGTTTTGAGTTGGGCTGCTATGTCATAAGCAGTGTCAGTTCTGCTAGTGGTTCCCGACGAAACTCCCCGAGTTTCTTTTGAGTTCTGACTATCTCTCTTGAGGTATCTCCCATTGTTACCCACCTCATCACATTCTGGGTAGTGCCATGGGACTGCTTTCGGGTTATAGGAAGGAATCGATCTTCCTTCCAAGTATACCAATGGTTCTTGAGGCTGAGGGATTATTACTGGAGCAGTTTGTGGTAGGCTCAGTGATATCTCTTGAGGTGCCACCAAGTTTTGATTAGTTGTGGCCATGGATTTTTCTTCTTTCCTTTGATGTGGGGGAGGGATCCTTTGGGCGTGTGCCAGTTGGTGAGGCATCAGAAATTGCGGGGCTTGAACTGAGGGTGCCCCTTGCAAGGTTGGCAGAGTTAGGTCAGGGAGACCTATCGGGAGAATGACAGGTTCAGAATTCAACCATTTTGGATATGCCGAGGATGGAGTTGAGTGTGTCCCTTAGAGGGCGAGGTTCTGAGGGTATGACCTGTTGGGTGCTGCTTCCAAAGTTACGAGAGACTGAAATGTTGGTGCTGCTTCAAGAAATATGAGAGTTTGAGTAGCTGGTGCTGCTTCAAGGGATACATTTTGCCCAGGCGATGGTGCTTGCTGGTGTCCCCATGTCCGATTGGCTGTGTTGGGCATGATTGCTTGGATGGAATGATGTGGATAAGCATGTGTGGGTTGACCTCCTTCAATGTGATTGACGGTAGAGGTGCTGGATGTGCTGGGTCTTGCCTGATGCGAGGGCAGGGGATTTTGGAGAATGTTGGCTTGAACTGTATTGCTGGCCTGTGGGGTGATCGCAATCTTCTGGCTTTCGATCAAATCTTGGACCGCATGTTTCGGAGCGAAGCAGCAGTCCGTCAGATGGCCAGGAGCCTGATGATATGCACAGTACTGATTTTCATTGTAACCAGGTGGTAAGGGATTAGGTGGAAGTTGAGGCTGGAGAGGTGTTAACAGTTGCTTTTGCATGAGCATTGTTAGCACTTGGCTGTATGATTGTGCTAACGGAGTGAACTTCCTCCCTAACATTCCTTGCTTGTATGGTCCTTGCACATTTCCCCTAGGTTGTTGTGATTGCTGTTGAGATGACTGTGCCTGATATCCTTGCTGGGTTTGCTGGGGTTGGTACTGCCTATTCTGTTGTGGCTGGTATTGCCTGTCCTGCCGTGGCTCTGGTGGTGGAGCATACTGGTTGCCTTGAGTGTTAGCGATGATGTTGTTAACTTCCGAAGTACGCTGCACGGGAGCAGTGCTGCTTCCATTCCCGTATCCAACAGGTTTCCCCTCGACTTTGTTTCTTTTGATTGAGGGGGTCTGATGTGGCCATGGGGAGATGGTTCCAGCTCTGATCCCAGCTTCTACTTGTTCTCCGGCTCGGATGAGTTGGGAGAAGTTTACGTACGGATACGAGATCAGATATCCTGAAATGCTGGGATATGCTGAATGGACAATCATGGATATCTGCTCTTCGTCGTCGATGGGGTTTCTCATTCGAGCTGTCATTGCTCGCCATCGTCCTACGTATGCTGATAAAGACTCATCGCTTTTTTGTCTCAGGGCAGCCAAGTCAGCTCTCCTTGGAGCCATGTTCAGGTTGTATGAGAACCTGTCAATGAATGCCTGTGAAAGTTTTTCCCAGGTTCTGATTTGGTGGCTATCTAGTGAGGTGTACCAATCCAAAGCGTCACCCTTAAGGGATTTCTGGAAAAGTCTTATCAACGCTCCATCATTCCCTGCTATCGCATTGAGCTCCCCACAAAAGGCTTTTAGATGTGCTGTGGGGCACCCACTACCGTCATACCTTTTGAACTTTGGTACCTCAAAATTTGGAGGTACCCGGGCGTCTGGGAAGGGACAGAGGTCCCTGAACTTGGTGGATGGGTGATCCACTCCTTGTTGTCTTTGAAGCTGGTTTTGCATCATTTGTAACTGCTCTCGTAATTCCTCAATCTCTAACTTACTTTGCTGAGGGTATCTTGCCCCTTGCTGTAGGGCTTGTGCTGCTTCTTCTTCATATGGATCCAGAATGGGGGTTTGATGGAAAGAAGGTGGACTCCCTGTGGCAGGAGGTAGCTAGAATTGAACACCACTCCCTTTCGGAGGAGGGTGGGATGTTCGGAAATGGCTCCCGCCTGGGGTATCTGCCAATTCCGGGATGTTACTCCCTTTAGGGGGAGTGAGCTGGACTCGAAACTGGCCCCCTTCATGGGCATCCGCCAGTTCTTGTCTGTGATTTACATGTGCTGTGACCAGATTGTTGTGATGTGTTGAATAGAGATGTGGGGGAGGGTTGCTCCCGACTGCTTGCTGTTGTTGGTCTTGTGCTGATTCTTCTGGGAGAGGGAGCACAGGATTTGCTGGAGGAATGAGAGAGAAGGCAAAAGGAGTTTGAGGGAGTGAGCTGTTCTGCACACTAGGCTGGGTCATTTGTGTATTTGATATGGCACCTGGCACTAGGCGAAGCAGTAGCTCTTGCATTGTTCGAAGTAATAGCTCTTGTGTGGTGACATTGGCTGGCAACTCTGTCGGAGCTATTGGTAAGGGTACGGGTGTAGGCATGGGTGCGGGTGCGGGTGTAGGTGCGGGCATTTCTGGAGCTGGTTGGGGTGACGGCTCTTCTTCATGGGTCGCTTGAGAAGTTATGACTGCATGGGATCGAGTGGTCATGGTTTGAATCTTTGCCTAAACAAGTATAAGCCAAAGTTTTTTTTTCTTTTTTTTTTTGTATGTATGCAGTGATAAATGTCCCTTGAGATTAGTATACCACACGTTGTCGACTCGGGTCTCAGCTAGTGCATTCTACACTTTCCCCAGTGGAGTCGCCATTCTGTAGACACTGAAAAATCGGCGTCCACGTTGTTCACGTTGTTGCTATAAAATGTTGGTGTTATGGTAATGCTGGGGGTGATTAAGCTGACTTATGATTGTTGGAGTCGCCACTAGCCGAATGATCTCAGAATCCCGTGGTCGGCTAGAACCACGTAATACGTAAGGTTGGAGAAATCCGAAGATTCTCCGACCTTAGATTGACTCCTAGTCTACGATCCGGGATTCCGGGTAAGGGACCTCGGTTACAAAGAGGGAAGGTGTTAGGCACCCTCTCTGCCCGTACAAGTGTACGGTCTCGACTTAGTGTGGTAAAATAATCTCAAAGGATGATGATGATGCTACGGTCATGATGGGACTAGTCACACGTGGATTTCTGATGTAGCGAGATCCGAGATTTCGGCAGGCTACAGAGCATACGTCCGACAATGTGTCTAGAGGGCAGATGTGATGATGCTTATGCAAAGAGATAAGAAAAGTGGACTAGATTACTAGGAATTTCTGATGTGACAGGATCCGATGTATGGCAAGTCACAGAGCATACGTCCACTAGAGATCTAGAGAAGCAAAGGGGTTGAGAAGAGAGTAGATGTCATGATGAATGCTTGTAGGGTGATGGATCTTTGGCTTGATTCTTGAGTAGGCTAAGATGTTGATTGAACCATGATCATTCTAGGCTAGGCTCAGGGGGTTTGGAAGGTTGGGGTAAGGATGGGAGATGGTTGGAAAATTTGGGAGCCTGAAGACTTGGGAGCTCCTTCCCTTCCTTCACTCTCCTCCTCACTCTCTCTCTCTCTCTTCCTCTCTTTTCCTCTCACTCTTTCTCTCTCACTCTCTCCCCCTCTTGGTGGCTCTCATCCATATGTGTGAAAATGAAAGGGGAGAGGGCTATTTATAGCCCTTTCCAATGGTTGTTTGGTAAATAGAGGGTAAGAGGAGGGCAAATGTTGATGTGGCATATGGTGATTGGTGGAGAGGAGAGAGGTGCCACATGGCATACTCCCATTGGCTAAAGGGGCTGGTAAAACGGTAAATAGTGGAGATGGGAGGGGTAAATTCTAGGAAGAGTTGACTTTGGATGCTGGGACAGCTGTCCCTGCTCCGGCCGCACGCGGCGGAATTCCGATTACAGCCGGCGGTAATCCGACAACCGTCGGCGGTAGTCCGACTACCGCCCGGACCTGGTTGGGTCCGGAACTCGTGTGACTGGCTCCGTGCGCATTTTCTGGGAGGAAGAGGTAATTTAACTACCGCCGGCGGTAATCCGATTACCACCTCGGTACGGTTTTCCTCGAAATTCATCTGATGAGTCCTTTTTTGGGTCCTTAAAGTGAAACAAAGTTCCTTTTGGATATTTAGCCCAAAATGGCTTGAAGTCGGCTCGATTGTTACGCGAAAATGATTCGAGAAATAGGTCGATTGTGGACATGGTTTGGATTGAATGATGATTCATGATAGCTCAGGTTAGGATTAGGGATATGATCATGGTTCTCGGATTGTCTTAACAAAATCAAGATATTAGCCTGGGTGGGGTGTCTACACTCGGTCATTAGATC
Organism: Magnolia officinalis; assembly: GCA_021015155.1. Classification (NCBI taxonomy): domain Eukaryota; kingdom Viridiplantae; phylum Streptophyta; class Magnoliopsida; order Magnoliales; family Magnoliaceae; genus Magnolia; species Magnolia officinalis. The sequence goes on along the minus strand of JAJHSJ010000004.1, from coordinate 34,807,633 downwards.
ATGACGCAACTCTGGCACGTCCGGGACATACAATCGGCCTCTGAAGCGTAATCCACCATCAGAACCAATTTGCCAATCTGATTGCTCCACGGATGGAGCCTTTGCTCGCTACTCTTGAAGTGACTCGTCCTTCTGCTAAGCTTCGATCACCCTAGCCACCAAAGAGGGTTGAATCGACAAGCTCGAAGCTGAATAATGGAAGACTACACACCGAATTCAAAGTCAAACTCTGAAACATCCTCGAGCATCTGCTACTCACGCACCATCATCTGAGCCACCAGGCTTCGTGGCTGATGGCTGAGTGCGTCCGCCACCACGTTTGCCTTGCCTAGGTGGTACTGAAGGTCAAAATCATAGTCTTTCAACAGCTCCATCCATCGCCTCTGATGCAGGTTCAACTCGGACTGCGAAAATATATATTTCAAGCTCTTACGATCTGAGAAGAGCTCGAACCTGACCTCATAATGCCTCCACACCTTCAGTGCAAAGACAACAGCTGCAAGCTCCAATCGTGAGTGGGATAGTTCAGCTCATGGACCTAGAGCTGGCGTGAGGCATACGTCATCGGCTTCCTGTGCTGCATCATGACAGCACCCAAGCCAACTCTAAAGGCATTGGTGAAAACAACAAAACCCTCACTCCCATCAGGAAGAGTGAGAATAAGAGCGGATGTGAGGCGGTCCTTCAACTCCGTAATCGCCTCCTCACAGGCGTCACTCCAAAAGAAATCAACGCCCTTCCACGTCAACCGGGTCAACGGTGCTGCAATACGGGAGAAACCCTCGATAAATTGATGATAATACCCCGCTAGACTAAGGAAACTATGGATCTCGGACGCGTTCGTGGGCTGGCCCCACTGACGCACTGCATCAACTTTCGAGGGGTCCACAGCGACACCCTCTCTTGTCATCACGTGACCAAGGAACTTCACCTCCTCCTGCCAAAACTCACATTTCTCCAGCTTCGCATACAGCAGGTGGGCACGGAGGGTCTCCAGCACAATCTGCAAGTGTTTAACATAGTCCTCCTGGGTCCTTGAGTACACAAGAATATCATCAATGAATACCACCACGAACTGTGGATCCCACCAGATGAGAGGGGGATGCACAACACAAATTACAAGTGAACCATGCTGCTGAAATATAGGCTCATCAATAGCCCAAGGTAGGGGCGTCCCATGGTGGGTAGTCCTACGGGCCTGGGTATTTGGCCCAAAACTGACCTAAATTTGCAGGCCGCACCACAGTTAGTAGAGGGGCCCGATGACCCTGAAAATTTGCAGGATGGTCCTTCCATGGGTGGCCAACACCTCCAAATTTTATAATTTTTGGATGGTTAAAAGTATTTTAATTAATTTAAATAAAACAGACTATCTAGAAAATCTGGTTAATCTGGATGTCCCAACGTGGTGTGCCGGGCCAGCCCTTTCCACAGTGTGTACAGGTGTCCGTTGACCCTAAAATTTGGTAGATGGGTCCTAACATGGGTGGACCAACTCTCTGTAAATTTTCATGATTTTTAGATACTTAGAAGTATTTTAATTAATTTAAATAAAACAGACTGTCCGAAAAATCTGTTTAGTGCAGATTTTTGATAGGCCCTGATCTGAGCTTCCAATGGGGTGGATTAAAGGCCTCTAAAATTTGAGAAAAAATAGTATTTATCTCCCCTCATATATGTACTACAAAGTGGGTTCCACCGATGTGGCCCACCAGTAGAAAAATTATTTTATATTTAAGGAATTCCACACTGATATGTTGCTAGAACAATGCAAAAATTACAGACTAACCACCTCACTTGGGCCACACCTTTGGGACCTCAATCAGGGTCAGATGGGGCTGAAATTTGGTATGATCATAGGTGGGACATGCAGCTACAAGAATCATATATTAATTAGTATCAGTCTTCCCACCAAATAACCAGAAATCAGGCCCCATGGTGGCCCAAAAATCTGTCCAGACAGTTTTTGGACAGCAACAATGCTTGGAATAAAATAATTTTAAACAGTAATTAATATGAGATTTAATCCTAGGAAATTATGGGATGGACCACACTAGTGGGCCCCACAATTATCCAGACCATCCCAGCATCCAAAATACCTTTGCATGTGCCCTAATTAGTTGGATTTTGGGTCCACATGTCATAGGGTGGAATGTCATGGGCGTCCTCCCCTTTTTGGGTGGCTGAATTTTTGTTGGCCCACAAGGTAGGCCACACACCATGATCAGGAAATGAAAACAAAGAAAGGGAGAGACTGGAGGCCAATCCGGCCGTAGGGAAAGGGCTCCGCCACTATTGAGCCCTCCCAAGAACAATTTAACCACACATCATATATTGATATACATCTACAATATAAATCTCACACATGCATAGCTAAAGATTAAAATGGATGGTGGAGATACCATTCCCACCATGATCCTAAGGTCTAGATGACCTCATCATGCAAAGAAATCAAAGAATCCAGCATGATGGGGTCCATAGAGGAAAGGCCCATGCATGAGACATGCATGCATAAGGTGGGCCATTTGGCCACACCTGTGAGGACGTGTGGGATCTCCACCATTGATTGGTGGGTCCTACACTCCCATCATGAAGAAAATAAGAGATCTACAAAGAAATCAGATTACACCATGAAGAAGCACCCACCTCTTGGATCTCCAAGCTTTTACCACCACTAAGAACCTCAAGCTCTAAGGGTTATGATTTTATGGTCAAGATGGAGTTATGATGGTGAGATGGAGTGGAAATGGGGAAGAAAATGGGCTGGAAAAGAGGGGAGAAGGGGCTGGATGTTTTTGCTAGGAGGAGAAAGAGAAGAGAGTAGAGAGAAATGAGAGGGAGAGGAGAGAAATTGCTAGAAAAGAGAGAGAGAGAGAGAGAGTCATCATGAGTTCTCTCTCCTAGGATAGGCAAATCCATCATAATGCTAGGGTGATATAAACAATGCTCATAGACTCATAGGCTTGGAGTAGGGATGGGTAGTGTGTGGGTAGTGGGTGGTGTAGAAGATGGGGTTTAGGTAGTGTGTGTGTGGTGTGTGTTGGAACTTGTGCAAAAAGGGAGTGGGGCCACATGCACTACTCCCAAGTGGGCCACATGATCATGATCAAGGGCTAGAAATGAGATGCACACAACTTATGATCTATACATCGGATGGACGCACAAGACGCGGCATCGGAATCGCAACGACGAAGCGGACAAGATGACACAAGTTCTAGCTTGATTTGAGTCGGGTCTACATGACCGGATTAAGGATGACCGCAAACACTATCTGAGGGTCGCAGTTCACCGGGATTCGACCGGTAGGACCGCGGGACCAAGACTAACGAAATGCATACCTACACACACACATGAACTCGGGTCGGGTCTTACAGAGGAGTATTGTGCAGCAAATGGAATCAAACATCAGAAAATGATTTTAGAGACACCGCAACAAAACGGTGTGGTTGAGCACATTAAGAAGACCATCCTTGAGCGTGCTAGGAGCATGAGATTACATGCAGGGTTGCCTAAGACGTTTTGGGCAGATGTTGTGAATACTGCCGCATATCTCATCAATAGAAGTCCCTTAGCACCATTGGATGGTGGGTTACCAGAAGAAACGTTGACTAGGAAAGTAATGAACCTTGCACATCTCAAAGTGTTCGGTTGCACTTCATATGTTTACATTGATGTAGAGCACATAAACAAGTTGGATGCGAAGTCCTAAAAGTGCACGTTTATAAGCTACGGTCAGTATGATTTTGGCTACTGTTTTTGGGATACAGAAAACAGAAAAAGCATTAGAAGCAAAGACGAAGTCTTCAATGAAAAGGTGATGCATAAAGACAATGTGCAGCAAAATAAGGCCGATGAGAAAGAATTCGTAGAGTTGGAAGAGTTACCGGACACGGGTGTTACAGTGTCACAAGATGATCATGCACAGGAGCATTATGAGACAGAGCCGCAGACACCAGTTGTGAAGAGGTTTACTCGGGAGAGGAGACCCCACGGTCCAATACTCACCCTCACATTATCTACTGCTGATAAATAATGGTGAACCAGAGTGTTTTGAAGAGGCATTAAAGTAAGATACACAAGTTAAGTGGGAGCAGGCTATGGATGATGAGATGGACTCTCTTGAGTAAAATCGTACGTGGGAGCTAGTCCCTCTACATAAGGGTAAGAAAGCTCTTCATAACAAGTGGGTTTACAGACTGAAGGAGGAGCACAATGGTTCGAAATGGTACAAGGTTAGATTGGTTGTGAAAGGGTTCCAACAAAAGGCAAGTATCGACTTCACTGAAATATTTTCACCAGTGGTGAAAATGTCTACAATTCGCATGGTCTTAAGTATAGTGGCTATAGGGGACTTACATCTAGAGCAGCTAGATGTTAAGACAGACTTTCTTCATGGGGACCTTGAAGAAGAGATATATATGCATCAGCCAACAAGATACGTGGCACCAGAGAAGGAGAACAAGGTGTGTAAACTGAAGAAGAGTCCATATGGCCTGAAGCGGTCTCGAGGCAGTGGTACAAGAAGTTTGATAGTTTTATGTCGGGAAACAGTTTTAGGAGATGTCATGCAGACCACTGTTGCTATTTGAAGAAGTTTGATACGTCGTACATCATCCTTCTTCTGTACGTAGATGATATGTTTGTAGTCGAATCAAGCATGAAGGACATCTCATATCTCAAAAGATAATTGTCTAGAGAATTTGTCATGAAGGATTTAGGATCTGCAAAATAAATCCTAGGCATGAGAATAAAGCGTGATAGGAAAAACAGGAAACTAGTTTTGTCATAGGCAGAGTATATAGCCAAGGTACTTGATCGATTCAGTATGGGAGGTGCTAAGTTGGTTAGCACTCCATTGGCTAATCACTTCAAGCTTTCTAAGGAGCAAGGTGTGAAGACACAGGAAGAATGAGACTACATGGCTAAAGTCTCATACTCGTCAGCTATTAGGAGTCTCATGTATGCTATGGTGATCACGAGGCCAGACATCGCTCAAGCAGTGGGAGTTGTTAGTAGGTTTATGAACAACCCCGGGAAGGAACATTGGGAAGCTGTGAAGTTGATCCTCAGATACCTAGTAAGTATTTTGGATGTAGGACTGTGTTATGGAGGATCAGAAATCAAGCTAAAAGGCTACATAGATTCAGATTTGGCGAGAGATATCGACAGCAGAAGAAGCACTACAGGTTACTTCTTTACTCTGGGTAGTGCTGCAGTCAATTGGCTCTCTCAGTTACAAAAGATAGTATCTGTCAATACAACGGAAGCAGAATATATTGCAGCTACAGAAGCATGCAAGGAGATGGTGTGGATGCAAGTTTTTATGGAAGAGTTGGGAAAAAAACAAGAAGATTACAAGTTGTACAGTGACAGTTAGAGTGCAATACACTTGGCTAAGAATTCAGCCTTTCATTCAAGGACCAAGCATATTGACATCAGATATCACTTCATACATTCGTTACTGGAAGATGGATCGATTACTCTGGAGAAGATTTATACAAGTGAGAATCCTGCGAATATACTGACCAAGGCGGTCACACGGGAGAAGTTGAAGCTCTATTCAGCTTTGATTGGTCTTCAGGCTTAAAGACAGGGAGATGGTGCACTCAGGATGTAGAAGACGAAGATTTATGGTGATGTGTCTCCAAGTAAGAGATTGTTGAGGTGTCGAGCCACACCAAGGTGCTACTTGACCGGTCGAGTGGCCCACACTTGACCAGTTGAGTGGCCCACTTGACTAGTCGAGGGTTCGCTCGACTCAAAGTCCAGCAAGAAAAATTGATTTTTGGTCCATGGTGCTTGACCGGTCGAGTGGCCCACTTGATCAGTCAAGAACCTCTCTCGACTAGTCGAGGTTACGCAGATTTGTGCGCGGATTTGATGTGGACTGCGTAAATTTGAGGCGGTTTCGCAAGAGTACGGAAGAGAAGATGCCTATATTATAAATAGGGGTCCTAGGGTTATTCTAAGGGATGGAAAAAGTATTCTAAGGTGTATGCAGAGGGTTTTCTCTATACATCCAAGGGCAAAAGGTTAGTATATTGCTTGTAATCTCGTTTTCTTCATAGTGAAAGTTTGCACCCACGGTTTTTTACCGTTGTTGGGGTTTTTTCCACGTATATTTTGTCTTGTGGTATGTTAGAATGCTTTAATTCTATTTCAATATTATATTTCTTCTTATTTATCATTTGTGGGTGAGACCGAAGATTGGATCTCAGTTCACTAGCGTTGTTGGCGTGCTGCACAACACATGTCACTTACAGGGAATGTCGGTGGTGTAGCATGTTACTTACAGGGAATGTCCTAGCATGAGTTTTAAACGTGAATGAAACCTTAAGTTAGCTCGGATTTTAAATGAGATGGGTCAAGATCGATGAGTTCAAAGCGGAGCCCGAATCAACCGAGTCCTTCGACCCATTTCCAAACATGGTAATAGCCCATTTCAGCTCTTATTATTATAGGGATTGAGTGTCCTATTTGCTCCAAACAAGAAACTTTCATGTTCAAAACTTAGTCAGTAGATGTGGGGCCCATGGTTGCTTCATCCAAGCCATTGGTCCGATAGCCCTCATCATGGATGGACTATTCCTATGATATCCTCTCAATTGATCAACTCTAACCTTTTTGTTGTTGGCATGCAAATACATGGCTAAAAGAAACTCATAAATAAACAACTTTCAATAGAGTAGAGACCAAAGATCCGATGGCTAGAATATTACAATTTGGGAGATTTGGGGAAAGGTCCATAAATGACAGGGACCGTCTCAGATCAATGGTTTAGATAGATTCAACAAGGCCCCACATATGCCAATTCCTAACAGGGAATTCAACCTAAAAATTTAGCCAAACACCTATAATGATAGTTATTCACCCATTAATGATCTAATTACAATTATATCTGTGCTACAATCTTCTCTTATATGTGCATGGGCCACCTTTCTTATATATTCCATCCAATCCATTCGTATGACTCTCCTCACTAAGATGAAGGTAGTCTTCCACAACTCTCTATTTTAAAACTCAGGTGAACCACAGTGCGCATTTAGAGATTTTAAGTAAATTTTACTTAGTTACCTATGGCAAGTCCCAACTAAGTTTTGAATCAGTATGATATTCGGGATAAAGGCCTAACATGGTGTCGTGCACCTAATGAATAGCATGGATCACATCCACATGAAGTCATCCATCTATGTAAGTAAATGGTCATGCCCTCGTGCCACCATGTATTATAATGCAAGTATCTCGGTCTCTCAAAACAAATTAAAAATAATTACCTTCTACTAGAATAGTATTTTTGTCATTTTGTTTTGGTCATTTCTCTAATACTCTGAAGTAATTGTGCCATTGTTACTCTTTTACCACCAGTAAACCAAAGACAAAAATGGTAGACGTATCATTGTAGTTAAATGTAGATGTATTAAGTAGACAAGTAAAGTAATTTACAATCTGATGTAGAGCAGGTCGCAGGCACTTTCATGTCTAAGATGGATCAGAAAAGGCCCGATCAGAAGCAGAAGTCATCAAGACCATCGGAACCTTAAAACAAGCATATCTCGCAAATTGAAATGAGTTACTCGATGTACCATACACGATTTTGGGGTTGGAAGAGCTACTTTAGCCAATCAACCCGGCTATGCCGGGTTGTCCGTGCCGAATTTGCGAGATTCCATCATATCGACGGTCGAATTTCATGTTTATTTCCGTTTTTACTATTCTTAATAAGTTTTAGTTTGATAATAACTCTTCATCCGTTGGCCTTTAGGAGTTGTCTCCAACATGAAAAGTGTTTAGGAAAATTAGGAGAATAACGTGGTTAAGCCACATAGGACAATTACTAAAAAAAGTAAATTTATTATTTATAGTAAGTTACGAATTTTAGAGAGTTTTAGTTATAATTTAATTATTAAACTTCTTCTTAGTCTTGGTATCCCTATTTAAAGGGTTGTAGACTCGTTTATTTCATCAATCAATCATTCAAGAAGCTTCTTTCAGATATCTTAAAATTATTTTTATTTCTTTTCCTCGTGGATTCGAGAAGTCTCTAAGAGGAGTCCAAAGAAGCTCTGTGGATTCAGAGTAGTTATCCTTGCGGAAGTCGGTGATCGACCTCATCACATTCATCTCACATTTATCCTTACGTCACAATCATTGCACTTTTTCATTTATTTACTACAACAAATTTCATCTAAATTTAAACCGTAACATTAGGACAATAATTTGACATTAAAATAATATAAAATTGTTATCAATATAATTTTACCATAAATAAATCAAACAAACTAAAATTTTCATAATTATTATCAAATTAAGCTATTTTCAGAAGACCTATAAAGTAATTTATAATCATTACCCATTTTCTTTACTTTATCGTAATAATGGACAAAACAAACCAGCAACTTTAAGGGGCTGTTTGTTTTTTTTTTTTTTTTTTTTTAATTTTCCTGATAAATACATGAAATAAGTAATTATAACTTACTCCACCTGTTTGAAATGAGCCAGGAATTACGTTTTGAAATTTGGTCCACAAAAACTATGTCATTACCTATTTAAATATGCGGGGCCTGTTATGATATATGTGACTTATCCACACCATCCATCCTTTTTAACAGCAGATTTTAAGGCATGAGCCCAAAAATTAAGTGAATCCAAAGCTCAAGTGGACCACACCTTAGGCAACAATGATCATAAAGACGTCAACGGTTGAAAGTTGTTTTCTCCCTATGGCACACATTGATGTTTAATTGTCATCCAACCTGTTCGTAAAGTCACACAGTCATGGATAAAGGGGAAACAAAAATATCAACTTGATCCAAAAACTTTTGGGGTCCTCAAGAAGCTTTCAATGATAGGAGTTTAATTCCCATTGTTTCTTGTGGTGTGGTCCACTTGAGCTTTGGACCTGCCTCATTTTTAGGCTCATGCCCTAAAATGAGCTAGCTAAAGGGATGGACGGTGTGGATAAGACACACACATCATGGCGTGCCCCATAATTTAATGTCTTTCTCCTCCGGTGATGACGTGAGGAGTGTTATAAACGAAGGTGGCTGTCAACATCACCTTGGAAATCTAACGGGAAATACAAAGGTAAATAATTATAACCCATTTACCTGAAATTACCACTGTAGTTAGATAATCAAAAAACCCCTAAGTGAATTCTATTTGTTAGAAGCCCTACTAAGGTATTGTTTAGTAGCTTGAAATTGGAAGTAATTGAGAGGAATTGGGAAAAAGTGTATGGAAGAAAGTCCCATGAAAGTTTCAGGGTATAATTGGAGTTAGGCTATCAATAACTGGATAGTTGTAATTATATTATACTTACAGGTGTTTGACTGCAATTCTCCCTTATTATAACATATAATACTTTGAAAATTGGATGTTTTATGAAATTCCTATTTTGTTTGGGAGAGATTCGGAAGGTATGGTATCTATATCCATGGAGTTGGTATGTAAGGACAAAATAATAATATCATTCTTTTCTTGTTTGACCTGGCCTTTGCTGAAGGCCAGGTACGTTTGACTCATCCCATTCAAGCACCACCAACTTGTGTAGAATGATTAGAAGCGACCAGATTGTGCAATTAATTTGGAATGGCAAATAGACGGATGATCACACCCATCTAATGATTTTAACCATCTGATTTTGTCCTGGTTAATTTGGACCCTTGACCGTTTACGTTTAACCAGATTGGATAACTAGGCCGGGTTGACGGTGTGATTTTGGTCTATGATCACCGTTCATGATGGGACCCATGATTTTGATGGTGTGGACTGCAGTGAATTATGCAGCTGTACGCTGAAAGTGGTGGGGACCACTCAGATCTAAATTAATTCATGTTCACAACGTCATGATACAGGTTTGCTAGAGCACCTCCGGTCGTATTGATAAAGATGCACTGTTATTTGATGGGCCTCACTTTGGATAGAGGATACTAAAAAGAATTTAAATCTTAACTGATGTATTTCAAACCATTGGTATTTTAAGATTTTCTATTAACAGGGAGTGTCTTCTTAAACTTTGAACAACCATGGTGTGAAATATTTCAATCAGATTTTATTTTTTGTTTTTAGCAATTGGTGTGGATGTCTTCTAGCGAATGGAGCCAAACTAACCTTATAACATCCGTACATACATGTTGTTTATACCCGTTTCCGTTTTCGGCCTATCAACGTTGGTTAATACGTAAAAAGTTGCCACTCGCTGATACTACGGATTCAATGCCGGTGGAAATCATACTTGTGCCCGAAGATATCTTTGGTGGATCTTACCTTGAGCAATATACATTTTAAGTTATGTTATTAATGTGATGGCACAAAACCTTACACATGTCTTTTGGAGAACCAAACGTTGTATGCCAAGTGGCCACGATTAATTAGCCATTTAATGTAGTGTGCCTAGCACATTTATAAAAACTTACCGAGGGAAAGAATTATATTATGGATCTGATTAAAATTCACTTGGTAAGACCGACTCTCATAGTCCTAAAATGGGAGATCTTCATAGAGATGTTCGGAGGTTTTGTGGTGATCAAGAAGATTGTGAGTATACGAAGATTGGACTAACATCTATGAGAACTGGTTGCAACACGGACTCAAGTTAGGAGAGGATGGACACCAAGCAGATGAGTCCCTGGCCATACATCAATTAGAATTAAAAGAATGATCACGACTTAAATTGGTGGATTTAGTCCCACCAGTTCTACAATCAAACGGCTCTTGCAGGAGGTGGTTTTTGATTCGGTCATTCAAATGTATGATCATGATTAATTTGAAGCTCAAGATCAGCAATAGAGGTTCCTCTTATTGATCCTTCATCTAAATACAGGGTCCTGAAGATTCCAATATGAGATTATCTATGTAATAGATATTTGAAAACTCGTGGCACCAGATATACAGGGTCAACCTTCCTGTTCGGAATGCATAATGTAAAAGCGAAGGATGCATGATTAGCAAAACCTAACAAGGATTTTGACGGTGTGAACTATAGTGAATTATGCAGCTGTACGCTAAAAATGGTTGGGACTGATGGGTTTTTTTGACCCGTCGTCGACCGGTTGTGAGCCTCGCTCGACCGGTCGAAGGCTGTGGTTGATCAGTCGTGGAAGACGAGTCGTGGCACGACTCAAAGTCCAACGACTGTGGACTATTTTTCTACGGGGTGCTCGACCGGTCGAAGGTTGCTCTCAACCGGTCGTGGACTCGGTTCGACCAGTCGAGGTTACGTAGATTAGTTCCGCGATTTTGCGCAGATTTCGTGTCGCAAGTCCTTTCGCAACTGGGATGTGGAAGGGACCGGAGTTTCCTAAAACTATAAATAGGCGTTCCTAGGGCTTTCTAGAGTATAACAAGAGGGTTTCCTAAAGCTTTACAAGTGATTTGCTAAAGGGTTTATGGCTATCAAAGGTGAGAGAGAGGCAGAAAGAGAGAGAGGGGAAGCTTATAGAAGGGAGGTTCTGCTTGTGGAGGTTATCTATTGTGCAATCTATATCTCAGCGTTTCTATGTCCTCATAATCGATTAGATCTCTCCGTTTTCTCTATTGCTCTTATTGTTTATCCACTCTTGCGTGAGTGAAGAAGGTTGTAACGTTCTACTTCATAGTGGATTGTTGATTTGGACGAGGTCCCGTGGTTTTTACCTCTTTGAGGGTTTTCCACGTAAAAATCTCTTGTGCGGTGTGTGATTGATGCACTGATTATTTACATTGCTTTATTATCCATAATTCTGGTTTGTTCAAGAGAGCTAGATCCTAAGGTTTTGTGCAAGGCTCCCAACAAAGTGGTATCAAAGCTAAGTTCATTGAACGGGTAGGATCGGTTTTGAATTATGAAAGGTGGCTCATCAAGGATGATCAGCCTCAATGGTTCTAACTGGACCATATGGAAGGCTAAGATAGAGGACTTGTTTTATTGCAAGGACCTATATTCTCCAATTTTAGGCATATCAGTAAAATCCAAGAATATGACTGATGATGATTGGAAGAAGATGGACCGGAAGGCGGTGGCGTTTGTTAGACAATAATTGGATAATTCAGTGTTCCACCATGTGTCTATGGAAACCTTAGCTGCTAGCCTATGGCTGAAATTACAAGGGCTGTATGAGCGGAAGACAGCCGATAATAAAAATTTTCTGATAAGGCGACTTGTGAATCTCAAGTTCAAGGATGGTGGTTCTGTGGCTGAGCACATGAATGAGGTCAGCAATATAGTGAACCAACTCTCCTCTATGAAGATGGTCCTGGATGATGAATTGCAGGCTTTACTATTGCTTAGTTCATTGCCTGACAGTTGGGAGACATTGGTGGTGTCTCTAAGTAACTCCGCGCCAGACGGAAAGATATCCATGGAACAAGTAACCAGTTGTCTCTTCAATGAGGAGACAAGGAGGAAGTCTCAGGGGTCTACTCAGCAAGAGGCCCTTGTGACACAGGAACGGGGGAGAGGAAAGAACAGGAAGGGTGGGAAGGCCCGAGATAAATCAAAAGGTAAGTCGAGTAATAGAAAAGATGTTGATTGCTGGAATTGTGGCAAGAAGGGTCACTACAAGCATGAATGTCGTGGTAAGAGGAACAACAAGAAAAGAAAAGGGAAGGAAGATGAATTAGATTCCACTGCAGTCACTTCAGATGGCGACGTTGTAATTATTCTTTCTGCATATCATGATGTATGTCTCACTACTAAAAGTCAGGACACCGACTGGGTGATAGACTCGGGAGCTTCTTTTCATGCGACTCCACACAGGGACTTCTTCACAAGCTACAAGTCAGGTGACTATGGGACTATGAAGATGGGAAATTCTGGCGTATCAAAAATCGTGGGAGTCGGTGATATTTGTGTGAAAACTGATGTGAGCTACACATTGGTTCTCAAGGATGTGAGGCATATCCCAGACCTTCGCCTCAACTTAATGTCGACGGGAAGGTTGGATGATGATGCATATGAAAGCCGGTTTGCTGGTAGGCGATGGAAGTTCATCAAAGGTTCATTGATCATGGCCAGAGGAAATAAGTGTTGCACCCTTTATAAGGCAAGTGTCAGTATGTGCAAGGGTGGGTTGAAAGCAGTGGAAGATTCAGCTATTAACATGCGGCACAGGCGTCTAGGCCACGTGAGTGAAAAAGGGCTTCAGCAACTAGCGAGGAAGCGGCTCCTTCCAGACGTGACAGGTACACCTCTCAAAACCTGTCTTGATTATTTATCAGGTGTTCACTCCCCAAGTGCAGGGTTGTGATGTAGCAATAAACTCGGTAAGACCGAGGTCGAATCCCAAGGGACTAGAACTTGTACGTTATTTGAAACTAAATAGAACTAGAACTAGACTAAGATGAATTCTAAATCAAAGAGCAATTGAGAAATAATTGTGGAATAATTAATCTAAAACTTAAGAAAATTCAGAGAAAGGGAACTAGGGATTTAGAGGATCCACTTGTAGGGATCAGGGAGATCTTACACCTGCTTCAAGAATCATGGAAGTTAACTGAACTGCCGTTGATATAGTTTTCAAGAGATGAAAGGTATATGAATTAGAATGGATTCCATCACCAAACCATGCCCAAGAGACAAAGCAAACAACAGAATTAAACTAATTACCAACCAATCAACATGCTATGAGGGTTAGGAAGGGTACCGTCATCCGACCATGCCCAGGAGACGATGGTGAACAACAAGGCTTCTTGATATCATAAACATAAAAAGGAGAAGGAAACACTCAAAGTCATCGCAGATCTATTATAATTTCAGTCACAACAAACCATTAAAAACTGAAAGTATTCCCTTAATAATCAACTAAAATCAACTTCAATTCATAAATTAAATTAAAAGCGTAAGATAGAATCTCCCATCTCACTACAAGCTTCACCTCTTAGCCCTAGCTAAGGGGTTTTAGCCTTACATGGATGGATTAATCTCCATATGATCCATCAGGAAAAACACAAAAAGAAAAAGAAAAAGAAAGGAAATAAAGAAAATAAGAGAAATCAGTTCTTCTCTCTCTCCCTATTCACGTTCCAGCCTCCAACCCCGCTCTCCTTACGTCTCTCTTTCTCTTGCCTTTTATAGAGCCTAGAAGGGTGGTCAGTATTTACGCAGCTAGTGCGTAAGAACAGGCATGCAAAACACGTTGCGCAAATAGGCCTTATAACTGTCCGTGCTTATTAATTGGTGGGCCCTATTATTGAAGCCAACGGAGGAATCCACTCCGTTTATTGGAAAGGTGTCGAAAAACTGGTCGGGAAGCGACGGTTCTTGACTGATTTCAGTGTGATCCACAGAATTCTTCTTACACCGTTCATCTTCCTTTTAGACGGTGGAAAACTGATCTTCGTTATTTCTTGAAATTCTGCCATCTAGGCTAGGCTGATAGGGATCTTGGGCTTCTGGTGGACGGTCCAGATCAACCATACAATCAATGCCTTGGTCACACAGTGGCCCGCAAAACCAGACGGTTTCCAGCCTTGAAACAGGGCTTGCACACGCTGTCTGCGCTGTGGTGATGGTGGGGCCTATGATCGGATTCAAATGGGGAATCCACTCCGTTCAGTGGATGCGAGACGAAATTTCAGTCGGGCATGACCATTTTTGAATTGTATTTCATGTGGCCCACTAGATCTCCCACTCCATCGTCGGTCTTTCGTTCGGACGGTCAAAATTCGATCTCTGATGTATTTTAAAATTCTTCCACCTAGGCGAAGGTCATTGGGACCTTTGGAATCTGTTGGACGGTTTAGATCAGACCCTTGAACAGTGATTGTGGCCCACCTGAAACCATCCGCAACTTCCTGTTGCAAACAGTGAAGAAGTTGTTTCCAATTTGAAGAAGGACGTCGGTCAGCGCCTGAATTCTCATGGTGCTCATCCGTTGTGGGTGAGTGTGGTGCACACATTGTAAGTGGGGCCAACTGAAGTGCTGTTTCAGTAAATCCAAACCGTCCATTCATTGTGTCATCACGTTTAAAAGGGTTGAGACCAAAGTTGAAGTATATCCAAATATCAGGCGGGCCCCAGATTAGTGATTTGTGGGCTGATCTATCCGTTGGGCTGCTTCCACAAGGATCCAACGGCTAAAATTCGACGTGTACGGTTAATTTATGGTCCTGAGGCCATGTATGGAGTTTTGAGCCAAGCGGATGGTTAGAACCCTGTGATCTTGCATTCTGGACCAATTTCGGGCCTTTTCAACTTGAACGACTTGATTTCCTTGGATCCCTGGCGTGTAAATCCGTTGATCTCAGTCCTCCAAAGTCTGTCCCTTGCCCTTGGTGTCATTAGAGCATTAAATCCATGCTTTAAGCACCCTCTTTTAGTCCATGCTCGTAAATACACTCTACATCACAAACACGATTAAATCGGGCTGTTAAATAGTACATGTTCGTAAATCCAGGCAATAACAGGGTCCGATATGCAATATTTGACCCTCAACACAACCCCCAACCAGCATTTTGCTAGTCCCGAGCAAAGTATGCGAAAAATAATTTCAAAAATACGAGACAAATCCTGTAGACATGAGTGATTAATGAAGAATAACCGAGATACCAGAATTCTAAGACTCATGAATGTTGGGCATTACTTTCTCCTGGAATCAAGCTCACAGTAAACTTCATAATCAAGTTCAAATATTGATCCAATGATTAGAAATTTTAAACATTAGGTTCCATGAGTGAATAGTGTAATCTTTGCTTAGCAACATTAAGATTCACTTCTCTATTTCATGATATCATGGGCAACCAATAAGATAATTCATGACAACTGAAACCAAAACCTGCCTCATAATTCATCTTTTCATTCTTTCAGCTTTTGATTTTTCCATTAAAAGTATTGTCTATGAAAGGTATCAAATCCACACCAATAGGGAGCAAACCTATGGTGGAGACCAGTCGCCCAATATTTTCCGAATGTCAATTGTGGGGAATTGATCCTTCACCTATAGGGAGCAAGCCTACGGTGGAGACCATTCGCCCAACCCTGGGTATTTTTCTTTCTTTTTTTTTTTTAAGTATTATTTTTTTTTTTTTATCATAACGGGCAAACTTTTCCAGGCTGGTTCCTTACATGCTTGTTGATTACCAAATTACAATTCAATGTCGAATCAAAACCTTAATGTGCAAGCGAGATGTGTTCTGTGAAAGCATGGCTCAATCAATGTTTAAAACCTCTAATCAAGGATTAACAGTTCGGTCTTAATAGTGAAGTCTAACAAATAACTAAGTCCAAGGAATGTCTTTAGAATTCTAATTCCGAAATGGCCTTTAAAATCACTTCCAATTCACAAGAAAGTCCAGAAAAAATTTAAAAAATTTTCACCAATTTTTGCTCAAGACCAAGAAAACACTAATTAGGTAACCTAATCTCCCACCCCCAACCTAAAATCTACATTGTCCTCAATGTACGAGATATAAGCATGCAATGCATATGAGACAACGAAAGTAAAAGAGAAGCGATGGGAAGATAATACCTGGATAACGAATCGAGAGACACTTTCCAATAGATTGCAGCCTCGAAGCCGATCAGCACGAGAGAGAAAGCAAAACAAAAATAACAAAAATAAAATCCTACCTATACCACTTTCGCAAGTGCTCTCAATTACATTTAGCATATGCAACAAGCCTTTAAATCCCTAGGTTGCCCCTAGTGGACGAGTTGTAGTCTTATGAGGGTTTGCAGCAATGTTACCCACAAACATTGAACTAACTAATTATGAAAAATAAATGAAATGAAAAGCTGGGTTACCTCCCAGGAGCGTTAAGTTTACCGTCTTAAGCCAGACAAATAAAGCCAACTACCCTAGTCCTAAGAAAGCGATAAACCTACCTAAACCTCCATCAGACTAGGAAATCAATCCTGATAAACAGGAGCAGTCAGAGGCATGAACATGTCCTCTGAAACAAATTTCTCGACAAATGGTTTTAAGCGATGTCCATTTACTTTAAACTCCTTGCCATTGTCAGGATCTCTTATCTCAACGGCCCCATGAGGATAAGCAGTAACAACAATGTAAGGGCTGGTCCAACGAGATCGAAGCTTACCCGGAAATAGATGTAATCGAGAGTCATACAAAAGGACTTTCTGACCTGGCGTGAATGATTTCCGTAGAATATGTTGATCATGAAACGCCTTCATCCTGTCCTTGTAAATTCTCAAGTTCTCATATGCGTCATTCCGGATTTCCTCTAGTTCATTCAATTGAAGTTTGCGTAGCGAGCCAGCGTTGTCCAGATTGAAATTCAGATTTTTAATCGCCCAATACGCTTTATGTTCCAACTCCACAGGCAAGTGACAAGCCTTCCCATAGACAAGTCTAAAGGGAGACGTTCCAATAGGGGTTTTAAAAGCAGTACGGTATGCCCATAAAGCATCGGTCAATCGAGTTGACCAATCCTTACGATCAGGGTTAACCGTTTTCTCTAGGATATGTTTGATCTCCCTATTGAAAATCTCAGCTTGTCCACTTGTCTGTGGATGGTATGGGGTGCTCACCTTATGAGAGATACCGTATTTCTTCATTAAGCTCTCGAATGGTCTATTACAAAAGTGTGAGCCCCCGTCACTATTGATGGCTCGAGGCGTTCCAAACCGCGAAAGGATGTTCTCTTCTAAAAATTTAATGACCGTGAAATGGTCATTGTTTCGGCACAGAATTGCTTCGACCCATTTAGTGACATAATCAACAATGAGAAAAATATACAAATTTCCAAAGGATTGGGGGAATGGTCCCATGAAATCAATGCCCCAACAATCAAATGCTTCTATGATAAGGATGGGATTCAAGGGCATCATATTTCGACGGGACAATGCTCCCAATTTTTGACAATGCTCACAAGCCTTGCAAAACTCATGAGTGTCCCTGAACATAGTGGGCCAATAAAAGCCACACTGTAGAATCTTGGCCGTGGTTTTTAGCAGAAAAGTGACCACTATAGGCCTGTGAGTGACAGAAGGAGATGACACTCTGATGCTCATCGTCTGGCACACATGTCCTCAAGATCTGGTCTGGGCAATATTTAAACAAATATGGATCATCCCAGGAAAAGTTGCGCACCTCGGTGAAAAATTTCTTCTTATCTTGCGCAGTCCAATGTGTCGGTATGGAACCTGTGGTAAGATAATTAACGATATCAGCGAACCAAGGTGAATGGGAGACTCTGAACAATTGTTCATCTGGGAACATGTCATTGATATGTGTCGTCTCAAAGGTATCAGAGGTATTGAGGCGAGAAAGATGGTCAGCCACTATGTTCTATACTCCTTTTTTATCTTTTATTTCTAGGTCAAATTCCTGGAGTAGGAGGATCCATCGTATAAGGCGGGGCTTAGCATCATTCTTAGACAGAAGATACGTGAGCGCTGCGTGATCAATGTAAATAATGATCTTGGATCTGATCAAATAGAACCTAAATTTGTCCAAGGCGAACACTACGGCCAAGAGTTCCTTTTCCGTAGTTGAGTAGTTCACTTGGGTAGGATTTAGAGTCTTACTTGCATAATGAATAACGTAAGGTTTCTTATCTTTTCTCTGGCCTAGCACCACCCTAAGAGCATAGTCAGACGCGTTGCACATAAGTTCAAAGGGAATGCTCCAATCGGGTGGTTATATGATAGGTGCACTGGTTAACATGCCCTTAAGCTTAGTGAAAGCTTCCTGACATGGCTCAGTCCACTCGTATGGTGCATCCTTTTGAAGTAGATAACATAGAGGACGAGAGATAAGACTAAAGTCTTTTATGAATCTTCGGTAAAACCCGGCGTGTCCTAAGAAAGATCGCACATCCCGTATGTTCTTGGGTGGAGGTAGGTTAGAGATAAGATCGATTTTTGCCTTATCCACCTCGATTCCTTTGGACGAGATAATATGTCCAAGGACAATTCCCTTATGAACCATGAAATGGCACTTCTCTCAATTAAGTACCAAGTTCTTTTCTTCACATCTTTTCAGCACACATTTAAGACTTTCCAAGCACTCGCTGAAAGATGGACCGTAGACAGAGAAATCGTCCATGAAGACCTCTAGATATTGCTCCACCATATCAGAAAAGATACTAAGCATACATCGCTGAAAGGTGGCAGGGGCATTGTATAGTCCGAATGGCATCCTTCGGTAAGCAAAGGTGCCGTAGGGACATGTAAATGTAGTCTTTTCCTGAGCTTCGGGGGCTATCTCTATCTGGTTGTAGCCCAAATATCTGTCAAGGAAATAGTAATAGGAATGACCAGCTAACTTTTCCAAGATCTGATCAATGAATGGTAAAGGAAAGTGGTATTTCCTCATGACGGTATTTAACTTCCTGTAGTCAATGCACATTCTCCAACCAATAGTGACTCTAGTTGGCACGAGTTCATTATTAGCATTGGCTACGATGGTGATTCCGGACTTCTTAGGGACCACCTGAGTTGGACTCACCCATTGACTATCAGATATATGGTATATGATACCCACATCCAATAGTTTAAGAATCTCAGCCTTAACCACTTCCTTCATATTTGGATTTAGTCTACGTTGTGATTACCGAGCGGTCTTCGCATTATCCTCAAGATATATATGTGATGAGTACAAATCGAGGGGTCGATTCCATTGAGGTCCACGATCGTCCATCCCAGGGCTCCTTTATGCTCGATGAGATTAGATATGAGCATACTCTCCTGTTCTTTCTCCAGGTGGGCAGAGATTACACCGGGTATGTTTCATCTTGACCTAAATAGGCATATTTCAAATCATAGGGCAAAGGTTTTAGATCAAGCTTTGGTGGCTTGAGGTTAGACGGTAGAGGCACTCCATCGGTTTGTGACAATTCTTCAAATTGTAGCCTCCACCGGTTAACTTCAAGTACCGGTGCAATATCCAGCAAGGCACACGTCTCCCTAATCATATCATCATCAAACTCATGGGAGTGAGCCAGGCACGTCTCTAGAGGGTCGGAGGACAAGGTCAGAGGTGTCGTATCTTCCTCGAAAGAGTCAATCATGTTAACGTTGTGGAAATCGTCATCATCCTCTAAGTTGCTGCCGTTATTGAAAAAGATGTTTGACTCCAATGTCGAATTTCCAAAAGACATAGTCATAACACCATTCCTGCAATTGATAATTGCATTTGACATGGCAAGGAATGGGCGACCAAGAATGACGGAAATTTGAGTGCTCATGTTATTGATGGGTTCGGTGTCCAAGATGATAAAATCTACAGGGTAGTAAAATCTATCGACCTAGACTAACACATCCTCAATTGTCCCTCTTGGTACGCGAACAGAACGATCAGCAAGTTGTAGTGTAGTTAGGGTGGGTTTTAATTCACCCAAATCTAACTGTTTGTATACCGAGTAGGGAATCAGATTGACGCTCGCTCCTAAGTCAAGAAGTGCGTGATCAATTCGATGGTTCCCGATTACACATGATATGGTTGGGCTACCGGGATCCTTGAATTTCTGCGGCACGTCTTGCTTCAGGATGACACTCACTTTCTCGATCAAGAAGATCTTCTTTGGCATACTCTGCCGTCTTTTGGTCGTGCATAGGTCTTTCAGAAATTTGGCATATGAAGGAATCTGTTTTACGACATCAAGTAGAGGAATGTTGACTTTCACTTATTTCAACACCTCCAGAATATCCTGAGAGTTAGAAAGGGGTTTCGGTGCGACCAACCGTTGGGGAAATGGAGCAACTGGCTTTTCAAGAAGTTTTGGTTCTAATTTTTGTAGGGCATCACAAGATCCATCATTGTTGTCCTCTTCTGGTTCTTGAGGCTTTTCGGGCCTAACCGGAAGGGTTTTATCAATGATCTTCCCACTGTGGATTTAGCGTGCCCCATTTGATTTGAAGAACTGGGATCACTTATCTCGTACTGCGGTTTAGGATTGGGGAGAGGTTGTGTAGGAAGCATCCTCTTTTCTATAACCGTCATACGTGAATCTATTTTTTGCATAAAATCTGTAAATCCTCGCATTGCTTAAGCCAACTCTTGTATGGAATTTTGAACCGGTTCTTCTTGAGGTTTCCGTTGATTTGGATTTTGATTGAAAAAACCTTGAGGGGTCACAGTTTGTCCATTTCTCCAACTAAGATTTGGATGATTTTTCCAACCAGGATTGTACGTATTAGAGGTAGGTCCATTAAAAGGCCTTTGATAGTTGTTTACGGCATTAGCTTGCTCATTCAACACTCGAAAAGCAGGTATTGTAGGACAATTTTCAGTTGTGTGAATGTTACAATCACAGATGCCGCAAACAATTTCATTAACCTTATCCTTCTTTCCTTCCATGGCCTCAAATTTTCTTATGAGATTATTCACTTTATAATTGGTAATAATGGACAAAAAAAATCCAGCAACTTTAAGGGGCTTTTTTTTTTTATTTATTTATTTTCCTGATAAATACATGAAAATAAGTAATTATAACTTACTCCACCTGTTTGAAATGAGGTGAGAATTACGTTTTAAAAATTGGTCCACAAAAACTATGTCATTACCTATTTAAATATGTGGGCCCCCGTTATGATATATGTGACTTATCCACACCATCCATCCTTTTCAACAGCAGATTTTAAGGCATGAGCCCAAAAATTAGGTGAATCCAAAGCTCAAGTGGACCACACCTTAGGCAACAATGATTATAAAGACGTCAACGGTTGAAAGTTGTTTTCTTTATAGGGCCCACATTGATGTTTTATTGTCATCCAACCTGTTCATAAAGTCACACAGTCATGGATAAAGGGGAAACAAAAATATCAACTTGATCCAAAAACTTCTGGGTTCCTCAAGAAGCTTTCAATGATAGGAGTTTAATTCCCATTGTTTCTTGTAGTGTGGTCCACTTGAGTTTTGGACCTGCCTCATTTTTAGGCTCATGCCCTAAAATGAGCTATCTAAAGGGATGGACGGTGTGGATAAGACACACACATCATGGTGAGCCCCATAATTTAATGTCTTTCTCCTCCGGTGATGATGTGAGGAGTGTTATACACGAAGGTGGCTGTCAACATCACCTTAGAAATCCAACGGTAAATACAAAAGTAAATAATTATTACCCATTTACCTGGAATTACCACTGTAGTTAGATAATCAAACAGCCCCTAAGTGAATTCTATTTGTTGGAAGCCCTACTAAGGTATTGTTTAGTAGCTTGAAATTGGAAGTAATTGAGAGGAATTGGGAAAAAGTGTATAGAAGAAAGTCCCATGAATGTTTCAGGGTATAATTGGAGTTAGGCTATCAATAACTGGATAGTTGTAATTATATTATACTTACAGGTGTTTGACTATAATTCTCCCTTATTATAACATATAATACTTTGAAAATTGAATGTTTTATGAAATTCCTATTTTGTTTGGGAGAGATTCGGAAGGTATGGTATCTATATCCATGGAGTTGGTATGTAATGACAAAATAATAATATCATTCTTTTCTTGTTTGACCTGGCCTTTGCGGAAGGCCACGTACGTTTGACTCATCCCATTCAAGCCCCACCAACTTGTGTAGAATGATTAGAAGCGACCAGATTGTGCAATTAATTTGGAATGGCAAATAGACGAATGATCACACCCATCTAATGATTTTAACCATCTGATTTTGTCCTGGTTAATTTGGACCCTTGACCGTTTACGTTTAACCAGATTGGATAACTAGGCTGGGTTGACGGTGTGATTTTGGTCTATGATCCCCGTTCATGATGGGACCCATGATTTTGATGGTGTGGACTGCAGTGAATTATGCAGCTGTACGCTGAAAGTGGTGGGGACCACTCAGATCTAAATTAATTCATGTTCACAACGTCATGATACAGGTTTGCTAGAGCACCTCCGGTCGTATTGATAAAGATGCACTGTTATTTGATGGGCCTCACTTTGGATAGAGGATACTAAAAAGAATTTAAATCTTAACTGATGTATTTCAAACCATTGGTATTTTAAGATTTTCTATTAACAGTGAGTGTCTTCTTAAACTTTGAACAACCATGGTGTGAAATATTTCAATCAGATTTTATTTTTTGTTTTTAGCAATTGGTGTGGATGTCTTCTAGCGAATGGAGCCAAACTAACCTTATAACATCCGTACATACATGTTGTTTATACCCGTTTCCGTTTTCGGCCTATCAACGTTGGCTAATACGTAAAAAGTTGCCACTCGCTGATACTACGGATTCTATGCCGGTGGAAATCATACTTGTGCCCGAAGATATCTTTGGTGGATCTTACCTTGAGCAATATACATTTTAAGTTATGTTATTAATGTGATGGCACAAAACCTTACACATGTCTTTTGGAGAACCAAACGTTGTATGCCAAGTGGCCACGATTAATTAGCCATTTAATGTAGTGTGCCTAGCACATTTATAAAAACTTACCGAGGGAAAGAATTATATTATGGATCTGATTAAAATTCACTTGGTAAGACCGACTCTCATAGTCCTAAAATGGGAGATCTTCATAGAGATGTTCGGAGGTTTTGTGGTGATCAAGAAGATTGTGAGTATACGAAGATCGGACTAACATCTAAGAGAACTGGTTGCAACACGGACTCAAGTTAGGAGAGGATGGACACCAAGCAGATGAGTCCCTAGCCATACATCAATTAGAATTAAAAGAATGATCATGACTTAAATTGGTGGATTTAGTCCCACCAGTTTTACAATCAAACGGCTCTTACAGGAGGTGGTTTTTGATTTGGTCATTCAAATGTATGATCATGATTAATTTGAAGCTCAAGATCAGCAATAGAGGTTCCTCTTATTGATCCTTCATCTAAATACAGGGTCCTGAAGATTCCAATATGAGATTATCTATGTAATAGATATTTGAAAACTCGTGGCACCAGATATACAGGGTCAACCTTCCTGTTCGGAATGCATAATGTAAAAGCAAAGGATGCATGATTAGCAAAACCTAACAAGGATTTTGATGGTGTGAACTATAGTGAATTATGCAGCTGTACGCTAAAAATGGTTGGGACTGATGGGTTTTTTTGACCCATCGTCGACCGATTGTGAGCCTCGCTCGACCGGTCGAAGGCTGTGGTTGATCAGTCGTGGAAGACGAGTCGTGGCACGACTCAAAGTCCAACGACTGTGGACTATTTTTCTACGGGGTGCTCGACCGGTCGAAGGTTGCTCTCAACCGGTCGTGGACTCTATTCGACCTGTCGAGGTTACGTAGATTAGTTCCGCGATTCGCAAGTCCTTTCGCAACTGGGATGCGGAAGGGAGTTTCCTAAGACTATAAATAGGCGTTCCTAGGGCTTTCTAGAGTATAACAAGAGGGTTTCCTAAAGCTTTACAAGTGATTTGCTAAAGGGTTTAAGGCTATCAAAGGTGAGAGAGAGGCAGAAAGAGAGAGAGGGGAAGCTTATAGAAGGGAGGTTCTGTTTGTGGAGGTTATCTACTGTGCAATCTATATCTCAGTGTTTCTATGTCCTCATAATCGATTAGATCTCTCCGTTTTCTCTATTTCTCTTATTGTTTATCCACTCTTGCGTGAGTGAAGAAGGTTGTAACGTTCTACTTCATAGTGGATTGTTGATTTGGACGAGGTCCCGTGGTTTTTACCTCTTTGAGGGTTTTCCACGTAAAAATCTCTTGTGCGGTGTGTGATTGATGCATTGATTATTTACATTGCTTTATTATCCATAATTCTGGTTTGTTCTAGAGAGCTAGATCCTAAGGTTTTGTGCAAGGCTCCCAACAAAGTGGTATCAAAGCTAAGTTCATTGAACGGGTTGGATCGGTTTTGAATTATGAAAGGTGGCTCATCAAGGATGATCAACCTCAATGGTTCCAACTGGACCATATGGAAGGCTAAGATAGAGGACTTGTTTTATTGCAAGGACCTATATTCTCCAATTTTAGGCATATCAGTAAAATCCAAGGATATGACTGATGATGATTGGAAGAAGATGGACCGGAAGGCGGTGGAGTTTGTTAGACAATGGTTGGATAATTCAGTGTTCCATCATGTGTCTATGGAAACCTTAGCCGCTAGCCTATGGCTGAAATTACAAGGGCTGTATGAGCGGAAGATAGCCGATAATAAAAATTTTCTGATAAGGCGACTTGTGAATCTCAAGTTCAAGGATGGTGGTTCTGTGGCTGAGCACATGAATGAGGTCAGCAATATAGTGAACCAACTCTCCTCTATGAAGATGGTCCTGGATGATGAATTGCAGGCTTTACTATTGCTTAGTTCATTGCCTGACAGTTGGGAGACATTGGTGGTGTCTCTAAGTAACTCCGCGCCAGACGGAAAGATATCCATGGAACAAGTAACCAGTTGTCTCTTCAATGAGGAGACAAGGAGGAAGTCTCAGGGGTCTACTCAGCAAGAGGCCCTTGTGACACAGGAACGAGGGAGAGGAAAGAACAGGAAGGGTGGGAAGGCCCGAGATAAATCAAAAGGTAAGTCGAGTAACAGAAAAGATGTTGATTGCTGGAATTGTGGCAAGAAGGGCCACTACAAGCATGAATGTCGTGGTAAGAGGAACAACAAGAAAAGAAAAGGGAAGGAAGATGAATTAGATTCCACTGCAGTCACTTCAGATGGCGACGTTGTAATTATTCTTTCTGCAGATCATGATGTATGTCTCACTACTAAAAGTCAGGACACCGACTGGGTGATAGACTCGGGAGCTTCTTTTCATGCGACTCCACACAGGGACTTCTTCACAAGCTACAAGTCAGGTGACTATGGGACTATGAAGATGGAAAATTCTGGCGTATCAAAAATCGTGGGAGTCGGTGATATTTGTGTGAAAACTGATGTGAGCTGCACATTGGTTCTCAAGGATGTGAGGCATATCCCAGACCTTCGCCTGAACTTAATGTCGACGGGAAGGTTGGATGATGATGCATATGAAAGCCGGTTTGCTGGTAGGCGATGGAAGTTCATCAAGGGTTCATTGATCATGGCCAGAGGAAATAAGTGTTGCACCCTTTACAAGGCAAGTGTCAGTATGTGCAAGGGTGGGTTGAAAGCAGTGGAAGATTCAGCTATTAACATGCGGCACAGGCATCTAGGCCACGTGAGTGAAAAAGGGCTTCAGCAACTAGCGAGGAAGCGGCTCCTTCCAGACGTGACAGGTACACCTCTCAAAACCTGTCTTGATTATTTATCAGGTGTTCACTCCCCAAGTGCAGGGTTGTGATGTAGCAATAAACTCGGTAAGACCGAGGTCGAATCCCAAGGGACTAGAACTTGTACGTTATTTGAAACTAAATAGAACTAGAACTAGACTAAGATGAATTCTAAATCAAAGAGCAATTGAGAAATAATTGTGGAATAATTAATCTAAAACTTAAGAAAATTCAGAGAAAGGGAACTAGGGATTTAGAAGATCCACTTGTAGGGATCAGGGAGATCTTACACCTGCTTCAAGAATCATGGAAGTTAACTGAACTGCCGTTGATATAGTTTTCAAGAGATGAAAGGTATATGAATTAGAATGGATTCCATCACCAAACCATGCCCAAGAGACAAAGCAAACAACAGAATTAAACTAATTACCAACCAATCAACATGCTATGAGGGTTAGGAAGGGTACCGTCATCCGACCATGCCCAGGAGACGATGGTGAACAACAAGGCTTCTTGATATCATAAACATAAAAAGGAGAAGGAAACACTCAAAGTCATCGCAGATCTATTGTAATTTCAGTCACAACAAACCATTAAAAACTGAAAGTATTTCCTTAATAATCAACTAAAATCAACTTCAATTCATAAATTAAATTAAAAGCATAAGATAGAATCTCCCATCTCACTACAAGCTTCACCTCTTAGCCCTAGCTAAGGGGTTTTAGCCTTACATGGATGGATTAATCTCCATATGATCCATCAGGAAAAACACAAAAAGAAAAAGAAAAAGAAAGGAAATAAAGAAAATAAGAGAAATCAGTTCTTCTCTCTCTCCCTATTCACGTTCCAGCCTCCAACCCCGCTCTCCTTACGTCTCTCTTTCTCTTGCCTTTTATAGAGCCTAGAAGGGTGGTCGGTATTTACGCAGCTAGTGCGTAAGAACAGGCATGCAAAACACGTTGCGCAAACAGGCCTTATAACTGTCCGTGCTTATTAATTGGTGGGCCCTATTATTGAAGCCAACGGAGGAATCCACTCCGTTTATTGGAAAGGTGTCGAAAAACTGGTCGGGAAGCGACGGTTCTTGACTGATTTCAGTGTGATCCACAGAATTCTTCTTACACCGTTCATCTTCCTTTTAGACGGTGGAAAACTGATCTTCGTTATTTCTTGAAATTCTGCCATCTATGCTAGGCTGATAGGGATCTTGGGCTTCTGGTGGACGGTCCGGATCAACCATACAATCAATGCCTTGGTCACACAGTGGCCCGCAAAACCAGACGGTTTCCAGCCTTGAAACAGGGCTTGCGCACGCTGTCTGCGCTATGGTGATGGTGGGGCCTATGATCGGATTCAAATGGGGAATCCACTCCGTTCAGTGGATGCGAGACGAAATTTCAGTCGGGCATGACCATTTTTGAATTGTATTTCATGTGGCCCACTAGATCTCCCACTCCATCGTCGGTCTTTCGTTCGGACGATCAAAATTAGATCTCTGATGTATTTTAAAATTCTTCCACCTAGGCGAAGGTCACTGGGACCTTTGGAATCTGTTGGACGGTTTAGATCAGACCCTTGAACAGTGATTGTGGCCCACCTGAAACCATCCGCAACTTCCTGTTGCAAACAGTGAAGAAGTTGTTTCCAATTTGAAGAAGGACGTCGGTCAGCGCCTGAATTCTCATGGTGCTCATCCGTTGTGGGTGAGTGTGGTGCACACACTGTAAGTGGGGCCAACTGAAGTGCTGTTTCAGTAAATCCAAACCGTCCATTCATTGTGTCATCACGTTTAAAAGGGTTGAGACCAAAGTTAAAGCATATCCAAATATCAGGCGGGCCCCAGATTAGTGATTTGTGGGCTGATCTGTCCGTTGGGCTGCTTCCACAAGGATCTAACGGCTAAAATTCGACGTGTACGGTTAATTTATGGTCCTAAGGCCATGTATGGAGTTTTGAGCCAAGTGGATGGTTAGAACCCTGTGATCTTGCATTCTGGACCAATTTCGGGCCTTTTCAACTTGAACGACTTGATTTCCTTGGATCCCTGGCGTGTAAATCTGTTGATCTCAGTCCTCCAAAGTCTGTCCCTTGCCCTTGGTGTCATCAGAGCATTAAATCCATGCTTTAAGCACCCTCTTTTAGTCCATGCTCGTAAATACACTCTACATCACAAACACGATTAAATCGGGCTGTTAAATAGTACATGTTCGTAAATCCAGGCAATAACAGGGTCCGATATGCAATATTTGACCCTCAACACAACCCCCAACCAGCATTTTGCTAGTCCCGAGCAAAGTATGCGAAAAATAATTTCAAAAATACGAGACAAATCCTGTAGACATGAGTGATTAATGAAGAATAACCGAGATACCAGAATTCTAAGACTCATGAATGTTGGGCATTACTTTCTCCTGGAATCAAGCTCACGGTAAACTTCATAATCAAGTTCAAATATTGATCCAATGATTAGAAATTTTAAACATTAGGCTCCATGAGTGAATAGTGTAATCTTGGCTTAGCAACATTAAGATTCACTTCTCTATTTCATGATATCATGGGCAACCAATAAGATAATTCATGACAACTGAAACCAAAACCTGCCTCATAATTCATCTTTTCATTCTTTCAGCTTTTGATTTTTCCATTAAAAGTATTGTCAATGAAAGGTATCAAATCCACACCTATAGGGAGCAAACCTATGGTGGAGACCAGTCGCCCAATATTTTCCGAATGTCAACTGTGGGGAATTGATCCTTCACCTATAGGGAGCAAACCTACGGTGGAGACCATTCGCCCAACCCTGGGTATTTTTCTTTCTTTTTTTTTTTAAGTATTATTATTATTTTTTTTTATCATAACGGGCAAACTTTTCCAGGCTGGTTCCTTATATGCTTATTAATTACCAAATTACAATTCAATGTCGAATCAAAACCTTAATGTGCAAGCGAGATGTGTTCTGTGAAAGCATGGCTCAATCAATGTTTAAAACCTCTAATCAAGGATTAACAGTTCGGTCTTAATAGTGAAGTCTAACAAATAACTAAGTCCAAGGAATGTCTTTAGAATTCTAATTCCGAAATGGCCTTTAAAATCACTTCCAATTCACAAGAAAGTCCAGAAAAAATTTAAAAAATTTTCACCAATTTTTGCTCAAGACCAAGAAAACACTAATTAGGTAACCTAATCTCCCACCCCCGACCTAAAATCTACATTGTCCTCAATGTACGAGATATAAGCATGCAATGCATATGAGACAACGAAAGTAAAAGAGAAGCGATGGGAAGATAATACCTGGATAACGAATCGAGAGACACTTTCCAATAGATTGCAGCCTCGAAGCCGATCAGCACGAAAGAGAAAGCAAAACAAAAATAACAAAAATAAAATCCTACCTATACCACTTTCGCAGGTGCTCTCAATTACATTTAGCATATGCAACAAGCCTTTAAACCCCTAGGTTGCCCCTAGTGGACGAGTTGTAGTCTCATGAGGGTTTGCAGCAATGTTACCCACAAACATTGAACTAACTAATTATGAAAAATAAATGAAATGAAAAGCTGGGTTACCTCCCAGGAGCGTTAAGTTTACCGTCTTAAGCCAGACAAATAAAGCCAACTACCCTAGTCCTAAGAAAGCGATAAACCTACCTAAACCTCCATCAGACTAGGAAATCAATCCTGATAAACAGGAGCAGTCATAGGCATGAACATGTCCTCTGAATCAAATTTCTCGACAAATGATTTTAAGCGATGTCCATTTACTTTAAACTCCTTGCCATTGTCAGGATCTCTTATCTCAACGGCCCCATGAGGATAAGCAATAACAACAATGTAAGGGCTGGTCCAACGAGATCGAAGCTTACCCGGAAATAAATGTAATCGAGAGTCATACAAAAGGACTTTCTGACCTGGCGTGAATGATTTCCGTAGAATATGTTGATCATGAAACGCCTTTATCCTGTCCTTGTAAATTCTCAAGTTCTCATATGCGTCATTCCGGATTTCCTCTAGTTCATTCAATTGAAGTTTGCGTAGCGAGCCAGCGTTGTCCAGATTGAAATTCAGATTTTTAATCGCCCAATACGCTTTATGTTCCAACTCCACAGGCAAGTGACAAGCCTTCCCATAGACAAGTCTAAAGGGAGACGTTCCAATAGGGGTTTTAAAAGCAGTACGGTATGCCCATAAAGCATCGGTCAATCGAGTTGACCAATCCTTACGATCAGGGTTAACCGTTTTCTCTAGGATATGTTTGATCTCCCTATTGAAAATCTCAGCTTGTCCACTTGTCTGTGGATGGTATGGGGTGCTCACCTTATGAGAGATATCGTATTTCTTCATTAAGCTCTCGAATGGTCTATTACAAAAGTGTGAGCCCCCGTCACTATTGATGGCTTGAGGCGTTCCAAACCGCGAAAGGATGTTCTCTTTTAAAAATTTAATGACCATGAGATGGTCATTGTTTCGGCACAGAATTGCTTCGACCCATTTAGTGACATAATCTACAATGAGAAAAATATACAAATTTCCAAAGGATTGGGGGAATGGTCCCATGAAATCAATGCCCCAACAATCAAATGCTTCTATGATAAGGATGGGATTCAAGGGCATCATATTTCGACGGGACAATGCTCCCAATTTTTGACAATGCTCACAAGCCTTGCAAAACTCATGAGTGTCCCTGAACATAGTGGGTCAATAAAAGCCACACTGTAGAATCTTGGCCGTGGTTTTTAGCAGAAAAGTGACCACTACAGGCCTGTGAGTGACAGAAGGAGATGACACTCTGATGCTCATCGTCTGGCACACATGTCCTCAAGATCTGGTCTGGGCAATATTTAAACAAATATGGATCATCCCAGGAAAAGTTGCGCACCTCGGTGAAAAATTTCTTCTTATCTTGCGCAGTCCAATGTGTCGGTATGGAACCTGTGGTAAGATAATTAACGATATCAGCGAACCAAGGTGAATGGGAGACTCTGAACAATTGTTCATCTGGGAACATGTCATTGATATGTATCGTCTCAAAGGTATCAGAGGTATTGAGGCGAGAAAGATGGTTAGCCACTATGTTCTCTACTCCTTTTTTATCTTTTATTTCTAGGTCAAATTCCTGGAGTAGGAGGATCCATCGTATAAGGCGGGGCTTAGCATCATTCTTAGACAGAAGATACTTGAGCGTCGCGTGATCAATGTAAATAATAATCTTGGATCCGATCAAATAGAACCTAAATTTGTCCAAGGCGAACACTACGGCCAAGAGTTCCTTTTCCGTAGTTGAGTAGTTCACTTGGGTAGGATTTAGAGTCTTACTTGCATAATGAATAACGTAAGGTTTCTTATCTTTTCTCTGGCCTAGCACCACCCTAAGAGCATAGTCAGACGTGTTGCACATAAGTTCAAAGGGAATGCTCCAATCGGGTGGTTATATGATAGGTGCACTGGTTAACATGCCCTTAAGCTTAGTGAAAGCTTCCTGACATGGCTCAGTCCACTCGTATGGTGCATCCTTTTGAAGTAGATGACATAGAGGACGAGAGATAAGACTAAAGTCTTTTATGAATCTTCGGTAAAACCCGGCGTGTCCTAAGAAAGATCGCACATCCCGTATGTTCTTGGGTGGAGGTAGGTTAGAGATAAGATCGATTTTTGCCTTATCCACCTCGATTCCTTTGGACGAGATAATATGTCCAAGGACAATTCCCTTATGAACCATGAAATGGCACTTCTCTCAATTAAGTACCAAGTTCTTTTCTTCACATCTTTTCAGCACACATTTAAGACTTTCCAAGCACTCGCTGAAAGATGGACCATAGACAGAGAAATCGTCCATGAAGACCTCTAGATATTGCTCCACCATATCAGAAAAGATACTAAGCATACATCGCTGAAAGGTGGCAGGGGCATTGAATAGTCCGAATGGCATCCTTCGGTAAGCAAAGGTGCCGTAGGGACATGTAAATGTAGTCTTTTCCTGAGCTTCGGGGGCTATCTCTATCTGGTTGTAGCCCAAATACCTGTCAAGGAAATAGTAATAGGAATGACCAGCTAACTTTTCCAAGATCTGATCAATGAATGGTAAAGGAAAGTGGTATTTCCTCATGACGGTATTTAACTTCCTGTAGTCAATGCACATTCTCCAACCAATAGTGACTCTAGTTGGCACGAGTTCATTATTAGCATTGGCTACGATGGTGATTCCGGACTTCTTAGGGACCACCTGAGTTGGACTCACCCATTGACTATCAGATATATGGTATATGATACCCACATCCAATAGTTTAAGAATCTCAGCCTTAACCACTTCCTTCATATTTGGATTTAGTCTACGTTGTGATTGCCGATCGGTCTTCGCATTATCCTCAAGATATATATGTGATGAGTACAAGTCGAGGGGTCGATTCCATTGAGGTCCACGATCGTCCATCCCAAGGCTCCTTTATGCTCGATGAGATTAGATATGAGCATACTCTCCTGTTCTTTCTCCAGGTGGGCAGAGATTACACCGGGTATGTTTCATCTTGACCTAAATAGGCATATTTCAAATCAGAGGGCAAAGGTTTTAGATCAAGCTTTGGTGGCTTGAGGTTAGACGGTAGAGGCACTCCATCGGTTTGTGACAATTCTTCAAATTGTGGCCTCCACCGGTTAACTTCAAGTACCGGTGCAATATCCAGCAAGGCACACGTCTCCCTAATCATATCATCATCAAACTCATGGGAGTGAGCCAGGCACGTCTCTAGAGGGTCGGAGGACAAGGTCAGAGGTGTCGTATCTTCCTCGAAAGAGTCAATCATGTTAACGTTGTGGAAATCGTCATCATCCTCTAAGTTGCTGCCGTTATTGAAAAAGATGTTTGACTCCAATGTCGAATTTCCAAAAGACATAGTCATAACACCATTCCTGCAATTGATAATTACATTTGACATGGCAAGGAATGGGCGACCAAGAATGACGGGAATTTGAGTACTCATGTTATTGATGGGTTCGGTGTCCAGGATAATAAAATCTACAGGGTAGTAAAATCTATCGACCTAGACTAACACATCCTCAATTGTCCCTCTTGGTACGCGAACAGAACGATCAGCAAGTTGTAGTGTAGTTAGGGTGGGTTTTAATTCACCCAAATCTAACTGTTTGTATACCGAGTAGGGAATCAGATTGACGCTCGCTCCTAAGTCAAGAAGTGCGTGATCAATTCGATGGTTCCCGATTACACATGATATGGTTGGGCTACCGGGATCCTTGAATTTCTGCGGCACATCTTGCTTCAGGATGACACTCACTTTCTCGATCAAGAAGATCTTCTTTGGCATACTCTGCCGTCTTTTGGTCGTGCATAGGTCTTTCAGAAATTTGGCATATGAAGGAATCTGTTTTACGACATCAAGTAGAGGAATGTTGACTTTCACTTATTTCAACACCTCCAGAATATCCTGAGAGTTAGAAAGGGGTTTCGGTGCGACCAATCGTTGGGGAAATGGAGCAACTGGCTTTTCAAGAAGTTTTGGTTCTAATTTTTATAGGGCATCACCAGATCCATCATTGTTGTCCTCTTCTGGTTCTTGAGGCTTTTCGGGCCTAACCAGAAGGGTTTTATCAATGATCTTCCCACTCTGGATTTAGCGTGCCCCATTTGATTTGAAGAACTGGGATCACTTATCTCGTACTGCGGTTTAGGATTGGGGAGAGGTTGTGTAGGAAGCATCCTCTTTTCTATAACCGTCATACGTGAATCTATTTTTTGCATAAAATCTGTAAATCCTCGCATTGCCTAAGCCAACTCTTGTATGGAATTTTGAACCGGTTCTTCTTGAGGTTTCCCCTGATTTGGATTTTGATTGAAAAAACCTTGAGGGGTCACAGTTTGTCCATTTCTCCAACTAAGATTTGGATTATTTTTTCAACCAGAATTGTACGTATTAGAGGTAGGTCCATTAAAAGGCCTTTGATAGTTGTTTACGGCATTAGCTTGCTCATTCAACACTCCTCGAAAAGCAGGTATTGTAGGACAATTTTCAGTTGTGTGAATGTTACAATCACAGATGCCGCAAACAATTTCATTAACCTTATCCTTCTTTCCTTCCATGGCCTCATATTTTCTTATGAGATTATTCACTTTATAATTGGTAATAATGGACAAAAAAAACCAGCAACTTTAAGGGGCTTTTTGTTTTTTTTTTTTTTTCTGATAAATACATGAAAATAAGTAATTATAACTTACTCCACCTGTTTGAAATAAGGCGAGAATTACGTTTTGAAAATTGGTCCACAAAAACTATGTCATTACCTATTTAAATATGTGGGCCCCCGTTATGATATATGTGACTTATCCACACCATCCATCCTTTTTAACAGCAGATTTTACGGCATGAGCCCAAAAATTAGGTGAATCCAAAGCTCAACTGGACCACACCTTAGGCAACAATGATTATAAAGACGTCAACGGTTGAAAGTTGTTTTCTTCATAGGGCCCACATTGATGTTTAATTGTCATCCAACCTGTTCATAAAGTCACACAGTCATGGATAAAGGGGAAACAAAAATATCAACTTGATCAAAAAACTTCTGGGGTCCTCAAGAAGCTTTCAATGATAGGAGTTTAATTCCCATTGTTTCTTGTAGTGTGGTCCACTTGAGTTTTGGACCTGCCTCATTTTTAGGCTCATGCCCTAAAATGAGCTATCTAAAGGGATGGACGGTGTGGATAAGACACACACATCATGGTGAGCCCCATAATTTAATGTCTTTCTCCTCCGGTGATGATGTGAGGAGTGTTATAAACGAAGGTGGCTGTCAACATCACCTTAGAAATCCAACCGTAAATACAAAAGTAAATAATTATTACCCATTTACCTGGAATTACCACTGTAGTTAGATAATCAAACAGCCCCTAAGTGAATTCTATTTGTTGGAAGCCCTACTAAGGTATTGTTTAGTAGCTTGAAATTGAAAGTAATTGAGAGGAATTGGGAAAAAGTGTATAGAAGAAAGTCCCATGAAAGTTTCAGGGTATAATTGGAGTTAGGCTATCAATAACTGGATAGTTGTAATTATATTATACTTACAGGTGTTTGACTATAATTCTCCCTTATTATAACATATAATACTTTGAAAATTGAATGTTTTATGAAATTCCTATTTTGTTTGGGAGAGATTCGGAAGGTATGGTATCTATATCCATGGAGTTGGTATGTAATGACAAAATAATAATATCATTCTTTTCTTGTTTGACCTGGCCTTTGCGGAAGGCCACGTACGTTTGCCTCATCCCATTCAAGCCCCACCAACTTGTGTAGAATGATCAGAAGCGACCAGATTGTGCGATTAATTTGGGATGGCAAATAGACGGATGATCACACCCATCTAATGATTTTAACCATCTGATTTTGCACTGGTTAATTTGGACCCTTGACCGTTTACGTTTAACCAGATTGGATAACTAGGCTGGGTTGACGGTCTGATTTTGGTCTATGATCACCGTCCATGATGGGACCCATGATTTTGATGGTGTGGACTGCAGTGAATTATGCAGCTGTACGCTGAAAGTGGTGGGGACCACTCAGATCTAAATTAATTCGTGTTCACAACGTCATGATACAGGTTTGCTAGAGCACCTCCGGTCGTATTGATAAAGATGCACTGTTATTTGATGGGCCTCACTTTGGATAGAGGATACTAAAAAGAATTTAAATCTTAACTGATGTATTTCAAACCATTGGTATTTGATGATTTTCTACTAGCAGGGAGTGTCTTCTTAAACTTTGAACAACCATGGTGTGAAATATTTCAATCAGATTTTATTTTTTGTTTTTAGCAATTGGTGTGGATGTCTTCTAGCTAATGGAGCCAAACTAACCTTATAACATCCTTACATACATGTTGTTTATACCCGTTTCCGTTTTCGGCCTATCAACGTTGGCTAATACGTAAAAAAGTTGCCATGTGCTGATACTACGGATTCGAAGCCGGTGGAAATCATACCTGTGCCCGAAGATATCTTTGGTGGATCTTACCTTGAGCAATATACATTCTAGGTTATGTTATTAATGTAATGGCACAAAACCTTACACGTCTTTTGGAGAACGAAACGTTGTATGCCAAGTGGCCACGATTAATTAGCCATTTAATGTAGTGTGCCTAGCACATTTATAAAGACTTACCGAGGGAAGAATTATATTATGGATCTAGTTAAAATTCACTTGATAAGACCGACTCTCATAGTCCTATAATGGGAGATCTTCATAGAGATGTTCGGAGGTTTTGTGGTGATCAAGAAGATTGTGAGTATACGAAGATCGGACTGACATCTAAGAGAACCGGTTGCAACACGGACTCAAGTTAGGAGAGGATGGACACCAAGCAGATGAGTCCCTAGCCATACATTATTCAGAATTA
Organism: Magnolia officinalis; assembly: GCA_021015155.1. Classification (NCBI taxonomy): domain Eukaryota; kingdom Viridiplantae; phylum Streptophyta; class Magnoliopsida; order Magnoliales; family Magnoliaceae; genus Magnolia; species Magnolia officinalis. The sequence goes on along the minus strand of JAJHSJ010000004.1, from coordinate 34,771,199 downwards.
AAAGAATGAGGACTTGAATTGGTGGATTTAGTCCCACCAATTCTACAATCAAAAGGCTCTTGCAGGAGGTGGTTTGATTCGGTCATTCAAATGTATGATCATGATTAATTTGAGGCTCAGGATCAGCAATAGAGTTTCCTCTTGTTGATCCTTAATATAAATACAAGGTCCTGAAGATTCCAATATGAGATTATCTATGTAAAAGTAGAGATTTGAAAACTCGTGGCACCAGATATACAGGGTCAACCTTCCCGTTCAGAATGCATACTGTAAAGGTGAAGGATGCATGATTAGCAAAACCTAACAAGGATTTTGATGGTGTGAACTATAGTGAATTATGCAGTTGTACGCTGAAAATGGTTGGGACCACTCAAATGTAGATTAATTCATGTTCACAACATCATGATACAGGTTTGCTAGAGCACCTCCGGACGTATTGATATAGATACATTGTTCATTTGATGGGCCTCACTGGGGATAGGGGATACTAAAAAGAATTTAAATCTTAGCTGCAGTATTTCAAACCATTGGTATTTGATGATTTTCTCTTAACATGGACTGTCTTCTTAAACTTTGAACACCGTGGTGCAAAATATTTCAATCAGATTTTATTTTAGTTTTTTTTTAATTTATTTTTTTAATAGCGCAATTAGTGTGGCTGTCTTCTAGCCGAATGGAGCCAAACTAACCTTATAACATCTGTACGTATATGTTGTTTACACCTGTTTTCAACGCATCAACGTTGACTAATAAAAAGTTGCCATGTACCAACACTATGGATTTGATGCTGGTAGAAATCATACTTGCACCCGAAGATATCTTTGGTAGATCTTAACTTCAGCGATGTACATTCTGTTATTAATGCAATAGCACAAAACCTTATGCATGTCTTTTGGAGAACGAAATGTTGTATGCCACGTGGACATGATTAGTTAGTCATTTAATGAAGTAGCGTGCCTAGCATGTTTATAAAGACCTACCAAGGGAAAGAATCCTATCATGGATCTAGTTAAAATTTATTTAGTAACACCGACTCTTACGGTCCTAAAATGGAAGATCTTCCTATAGATGTTTGGAGGTTTTGTGGTAATCACGAAGATTGTGAGTATTCAAAGATTGGACTAACATCTGAGAGAACCGGTTGCAACACAGACCCAAATCAGGAAAGGATGGACACCCAGCAAATCGGTCCCTGGACGTACATCCATCAGAATTAAAAGAATGAGAGCTGGAATTGGTGGATCTAGTCCCACCAGTTTCACAATCAAAAGGGTCTTGCAAAAGGTGATTTGATTGGGTCATTCAGATGCATGTTCATGATAAATTTGAGGCTCGAGATTAGCAATAGAGGTTCCTCTGAATGATCTCGAATCTAAATACAAGGTCCTAAAGATTCCAATATGAGACCATCTACATAAAAGTGGAGATTTGAAAACTCATGGCACAAGATATACAAAGTCAACCTTCCTACTCGAAATGCATACTGTAAAGATGGAAGATTCAGGATCAACAAGGAAACCTTGCAAGAGTTTTGGTGCCCCGATAACCTATACAAGGAGCAATTGATGAAGAGTTCGAGGCCCACGTCAAACACAATCTATCTTTAGATTACTTTTATCCTAGCATGGCATAGCCTAGTCTTAATATAAATCATTATTGTTCGGTGCCACTACTACAACACCGCAGGATTAGATTAAACATCCACACTCTAAGTTACAGGACCCCTGATCAACTAAGTCCTTACTTAGGCGATCATCTTTCTGGTCATATCATGCTAACCATCCACCTCCGTTAATCTGTTTCTATAGATGGAACAAATATTTATCTCTGATTTTATTTATTTCTTTAGTTTAATTTGATATCTACCAATTGTAATCAGCTTCATTCAAATATTTATAGAATTGGCATTAGTTTAGCATTTCTTTTTATTTATCTGCTAATCTGTATTCCTTGGAGAAATACATTGGATGCAAGTATTGGTGAAAGAAGATTCTTGAAGTCGTAAGGCAAAAAGAATCCATCAAAGAGAACTCACCCTTACTCTTTCAGAAATTTACCCTTTCATGAATCAACCAATTGCTTATCACAACTAGTGCTTGGCTCAACAGTTGGATTTTTGAATGCGATCTTACTTAGTCATTTCAGCGCGAGGTTTATTACCATTTAATCAAACATTATAAAGTCGGTCAAAGTTTTAGAACCAGGCCGGCTAAGTTTTAGAGGTTCTTCACGGTGCCCCTCTTTTGTCTTTTTAGTGGTTGGCCATTCTAGGGTTTTTTTGTTTTGTTTTTCCTCTCTCTTTTTAGTTGATACAATAGGAGAGGCCCAAGATTTTTGTGGTTCACCCTCCTGAATCTCTTGTTTGTACATGCTTTGTTTATAATATCAAAGTTCCAAGGGATGCCCTTTTGAAAAAAAAATTAAAAACAATCAAACATTAAGTCGAGTACGACTCTGGCGTGCCCATACTTCATAATCACACACATAAATCGCATAAAGGCCCTCGATCACACATGTGGCCCTGTGTTTGATTAAATTGTGCGAACACCTATCCACAACCAAAGTTTGACCATCTAGAGCAACAGATCTGATTTAGATTTTTGTTCTCATGTTGAGATACATGAACTCATATGAAAAGCCCTCTTTGATCATGGTTTTCAATTGGATGGGTGGGTCCATAATAAATTGCTCATGGCTCCAAATAATCTTAATTGGATGATCACAACCATTAGAATAAGCTCACCAAGATGGACGACAATGAGACCATTTTTATTTATGCCATCCATTTTGCAGGCCCTCCTATCAAATGGCTATTGTGATCACATATGGCCCGCTTTGATTATGAATAGAATTTGTATGTGTAGAGTTCTTATTCCATCATTCTCTTTGAATTCAATTTATAGTTTAATATTGAATTTATACAGCTTTTTATTCAACTTGTGCTCTTTACACTACAAGAAACTAGAGGTGATGGGATGATGAGATAGAAAGAGAAAGAAGAGAGAAATTTGGAAGGAGGAAAAAAAAAAAAGTGAGAGAGAGAGGTCAAACGCAACATACTCCCATGCAATACATGTTCCACACAACGCATAAAACACCCAAGTATGTGGGGCCTACATTCTATACTAGATATGAGATTTTTTCTTTCTCTTTTTTTTTTTTTTTTTTTTTTTTTTTTTTTTTTTTAAGACATCTAGACATGCAACTCAAATGGGCTATACCACATGGAACAATGGGAATGCGATCATACATTTGTGTGTGGGCCACTGTGTTGTATCTTTCATCAAACATGTTAATTAAGTCTAACTCACCTAATTGAATGAAGAGAAGATACAAAAACATCCTAATAAAATACTCATTTGGGCCACACCGTGTGAACTTGGTGGTTTTTGAAGCAAATTTACATTGTTCCCATTAGTGTCATGCATATAAGTTTTTAATTCGACCGATATTTTAAACTTACGATTCAAATAATGGTCCTTATCCATGGATGGAGTAGAGTTTTCATGCATAACATGGTGGACTGCACGGAAGGTCGCATGGTGTCTCTTCATTCGGGCTACAGGAGTAGAGAAGTCGTGGAAGCTACTATAGTACTACTCAAAGAAGTAAAGGAAGCGTGTTGAATCATCTCAACTGTTTCTTGTCAGTTGGCTAATTAATTTTATGATGCATTTACCCACACTTAACCAATGCTTTCAAGAGTAACTGCAAGGGTGAAAAAAGTCCAAAGCTACCATAAATGGAAAGGAAGAGAGAGATCCGGCAAAGGTAAGGTTAGAAAATACTTATGAATCATGTCGGGTTACCTACCAAGGTTTCTTTTACTTGGATGGACAACTTAACATGAATAAAACCTACGCGATCTATCATTAAAGCCATCAGGTAAACCACATCTTGTTGGGAGTTAATTCAAAAAATCGAGACGATTCAACTCTCAAGTGGGCTACCCTATAAAAGTGTAATTAAAATTTCTAAATTTAGGTGATTAAGTCCTAAAATACTGTGATTTTTTTATAATTATTTCGTCATGATGTGCATATCAGATGAATGGATTGGATAGAAATAAACACTACAGTGGAACTTGCACAAAACTAATGTTAGGCATTCCTTCCCAATGGCTTTTTATGATGTGATCAACTTGAATATTTTATTATGATTTTTGGATTTAATAGTTAGAATGAGACAACATAACTGATAGATAGGATGGATCTTATAAAACTATGAGTACTGGTTTACGTATACAGTGAAGTTTGTACCATTATCTATTCATCTGAGTATGAGATTTTTGGACATTTGTTCAAAAGTCAAAAGCGGAAAGTATCTGATTATCTTATTTCAAGAAATAAGTGTCCACCTATGAGAAGATAAATAGGATTGTTCAACCATTCTGATTTTTAGATTCTAAGATAGTTACGGGGTTTTTCACAATATAGCGCATTTAATTTGAGTTAATAAATGTCACCTGTACCATTTTTATGGGCCTGCACATCAAGTGTCATACAAATACAGAGTATCCAGTAACTTCCCTTGCCGTCTTACATTGTAGCCTTACGGGATCCGGAGCGTATTAGGTGAGACCCGGACTCACTCAAGATGATGCGGCCCTTAACGTGGGGCCCACCTTGATGTATGTATTATGTATAGAGGTTGTTCATCCGTTTCTCCTTTTCATTTTAAGGCACTAGCCCAAAAATGAAGAAGATCCCATTATCAGGTGGACCATAATGTAGGAAACGGTGGATATTAATCATTAATGAGCCACAAAAGCTTTGGATCAAGCTGATATTTGTTTTGTTTTTTTTGTTTTTTGTTTTTTTTTTCCACTAAGCCCCGGCTTATATGACTTTATCAACAGATTGGATGGCAAATAAACACTACAGATACGCTGAGGTATGCTTTAAGAAGTTTTGAATGTTAGGGCGTTCAATCACCACTGTTTCCTATGGTATGCTAAACTTCATAATTAGATCCATTTCATTTTTAAGATAATGACTTAAAATAATATGGAAAAACGTATGAATTACTGAATACAGAATCCATATGTCAATGTAGCCCACGGTAAGGGCCGCACATCTTGGGTGAGTCCGGTGTGATGGGTCTCACCTAATCTGCTCCCATATTTTTTTTATCTTGAATGAAAATAAAAACCTTCCAAGGATTTTTTATCAAATATCATAAGTCATGCTCACCTGCGCACCTACGTACATGTTCACCTTTGCACACGTGTCATGAGCGTCTAATCCGAACAATCAATGTGATGCGGAATCCCATGAAATCCAAAGGAATAATTTTTCACCCTAATCTAAATTTCTTGTGGGCCATAAGAAAGAGAAAGTGGGCCATAAGAAAGAGAAACGCAAATTAAGGGAGGAAAATGTTTTCATTTTTCATGGCCCACCAAAGTTTTGGATCAAATTAAAAATTAGGCCCCGAGGATTCATGAGGTGCTTTATCATGTGCACTTTTCAGATTTTGGAGTCACATCACTTATGATGAGTTCTTAAAAAAGTTTGCACGAGTTTCATGAGTACAGAGAAAAAGCAGGGAAGCGGATTGGCTGGTGTAAGATCACAATGTTTTGTGGCTCCATTATGAGGTAGATGTTATATTCAAACAGTCGGTCCATTTTGGGAGATAATTCTGAAGGTTGAGCCCAAAAATATAGGGGCGTGTTTGGACGGGCAGATTGGAAGGGATTGGATTGTATTAGGGTGGATAGCAGCAATTTCAAGGTAATGATGGCTGCGTCAGTGGATGGGTGCCAATCCCATGGGATTGGTATATCCCATGGCCCAGTATGTGGCATGTTTGGCCGGGCGGACTGAAGTTGGGATTGCAACATGTGGGCGTGTTTGGCCGGGCATGGGATTGCATGCAATCTCATGGATTGAATCAAAAAATGCCAAGGGTGGGCAGAGTTGGTTATAACCATCTCTGGACAGGAAACGGATTGGTACTCCCCCTAACAAATGCTTCGTGGCTGGTGGTTGGTGCTCTATGGGCCCCACCATGATGTATGTGTTTCATCAGGTTCCATTCATCCATTTATACATATCATTTTATGTCTTGATCCCAAAAATTAGAGGGATATAAATCTCAGGTGGACCACACCACATGAAAACAATAGTGATTGGATATCCATCCTATATATCCTCCTCAGGCCCGCTATTTACAGTTTATTTGACATCCAATCTGTTGATTAGGTCATATAGGCCCAAATGAAGAGAAAAAACAAAGATCAGCTTGATCCAAAACTGCATATGGACCCCAAAATGTTTTTAATGGTCGACCCTCATTCAACCCTGTTTCCTATAATGTGGTCCACATGAGTTTTGGACATACCTTATTTTTGGAATCACACTATAAAATGATCTGTAAAAATAGATGGACAACATGGATGAAACACATACATCGTGGTGGGGCCCACAGAGCACCGACCACCAGCCATGGAGCTGGTGGCAGGGGGAGTAGCCAATCCGTTCCCCTCTGGACAGGCCCACATCACATTCGGGCAGGATTTTATGGGGCCCACGTATCCAGTGGACCACATCATATGACAGTGGTGTGATACAGACATATCGAGATAATATATAGCAGTCGATAATGCAAATGATCTTCACGGCTCATATGGCCGATGTCAGCATAAGTCATACACAAAAAAGATGAAAAAGAACAAGTGACAACAACAATGTTACAATACTAGTGTTGGGCTAGAATTTAAAAATAACAATCAATGCAAGAAAAGAAACCACGACGGCAACCAGAATTGCAATGAATCTCTCTCCATTTGATGGGGCAAGATCATCAGTCGACGCGGCCCTAGAAACCATGGCCTGGTTCGTCTGCGTCGTCTATCGGATAGACGAAGTCGAAGAATGGCAGATGTCCAGCTCATTAGAAAATGGGGCAACCTGAACTGCAGGAGATTCTGTGAGAGGTTTCGACGGTGCACAGGCCTTACTGAAGTGAGTGTCCCAGTATGCAACAGCTTCCTTCTAGTTCTTGAAGGCTCGGTGTCTCCCTCCGCTAAATCTCTCCACCACCAACCTAGCGTCGTCCCATGTCAGATATATACCTGGCCGACGTCCCACTAAGACAAGATAGTACTTCTCCTTTCCCATCTGCAATAACATGGAGGTAATTGGCATGAGATTCGTGTTTTGGAATAGAATCACGAATGAAGTGTACATGCATTATTGTCCTACCGAAAAAATCAAAAAGTACAAATAAACTTACTAAATGAAAAGAAAATAGGTTATAAGTACGTACCCTTTCAAACAAGCGGAGTGTGTGGTCTTATCTGTCTTAATGTGCATAATGCAAGCATGTGATTACATATATGAAAGATGTTAATTAGCAAAAAGTTGTCACCATCACATAAGTCATATTGGTATACACTACGCATATACCAGCACATATCAATCCCAAAAAAGAAAGAAATTTTTTTTTCGGTAATCATGTTTATCAAAGTTATTACATGCCCAATTAAGTAACAAGAAAACATTATCAGGGACAACACTTCTTCAGACGAATCCGACGTCACCTCCATTACCAAAGTTATCACAGCAAGTTTTCTTCAACCACTCAATGCGACGCTCAGGTCGAAGACTGACAAAGAATGATGCCAGCTTTTCGTCCCTACTCAAGAGTTGACCAACTTTGATAAACTCTGAGTTGGTCAGGCCTTGAACCTCTTCTAAAACATCAAATACTTTGGTAGTGCGATTCACCTCTTTGCCGAGGTCAAAATTGAGCATAGCATTTGCAACGGTCTGGAGAGAGGTCCCGAGTACATCACAGGGACGAGGAGGGCACAATCGTTTCCTTGTTGTGCTCCCACCTTGACTACCATTAGAATGAAGGACTGTCCAGCGAAAATGGGATGGTCCCTGTGGAGTTTGTTACAAATCCTCTGAGAGGTCAATCGTATCGTCAATATCATCATCAAGCTCTCTCCATGCATCATTGAAATCTCGTTGAAGACGAGATGATGATGCTGATGTTGATGCGGCCATACTCCTACTGCTTTGCACATAACGTCCCGTGGCCTAGTCCGAACCGATGATAACTGCAAGGTCATCCATTCTATCAATGCATTTCCCGCAGAGTCTTTGCAGCAGCGGCGGGTGAGACTGCAGTCGTTCAAATATCATTTATAAAGTCAGTAAGTAAGTAGATACTGATGTGAATAATAAAATTTCAACTTTTAAAATTCATACCTTAAGATATTCCTCCAGACTTCATCATGACCTGTGACCACCATCCGCTTATTGTCCTATCCAAACCCGCTAGCTGTCAGCATATCCTTCACTGCATTATACTCTCTCTTTGTAATACCTCAATCGGTTCGACACATTCTGCAACTTGACGACTATATCAGTATGCTTCGTCACGGCTTCGGCAACAATTTGGTACGCTTCACGTTTGAAATCATTATCCGCTTTACGTCCCAATACCACTTGTTCGAGAATATGTTGAAATAACTTGATCCATAGGCAGTAGTCCATTTTACTTTTGGGGCTCGGGACGGAGGCTCGACTAGGGATTCACCGTCTTCACGCGTGGAGAATATCGAGTGGGCACCACTGGTGTTTGGGCCGTGATTGTGTTGGTGTCGTGTATCATTGGACGTGCAGTCTGCCATACCACCTGAATATCAAGTACGTATAATGTTTTACAAATGTCAACCATAATCTTGAGAATGACAATTATTTTAAAAGAAGATTAGCAAAATCATCATCTGGTCAATCCATATGATGAATCCATCTGGTCGATTTTGGAAGATCATCTCTACCATTGTCAGGTACGTAACGTTTTGTGAAACTAAATATCACCAAGTAATGGAAATTAAACATATAAAGATCGACTATTTACTCTACTCTACTATTCTACTGCGCATCTCCCCACATTCTGGTTGTAGTATCATCGCGCACGCGCAATCCAGCATCCTCCTCGCACTGAGTTACTCGTCAGTAACCATTGTCGCTCATCGTTTGTTGATACCTCACGAGGCGTTAGGTTACTCTCCTCATCGGCAACAGATATACCAGGTGTATTCTCAATCTTCTTGAGACTCGTATCCGGTACGTATGAAATTTTGCAAGACACAACAGACTATCACATTTTTAACTTGTGTGTCGAACTCATACTACACAACTCTCTTCAAGATGGGGAATCTGGCCTTTAATAACACCAAAAAAACGGTCGAAGGCATTGCGCAATTGTGCGTGTCGGTAATTAAACAGTTCTTTCATATTGGCCGACGCTCTCCCTCTGTTCGATACTCCTGTAAGTGTATCGAACGCCCCAGTATGGAGCCATAAAACCGGGTGAATGTGCATATCCAGCGTCGACAACATAATATTTTCCTACACATTTGAATCAATGTTCCATTGCGTGAACAATCAAATAATTCAAAACTATGAAATAGATTGGTAATCTTTTAACAGATAACCAGTACCATGTGGGACAAACAAGGGATCATCCGATTGACTCAATGCGTTGTGTAGTACCCTTGCATCCGAAGTAGAACCCTCCCAACCGGCCAATATGTATATAAAATTCATATCAAATGAACACATCGCCAATATATTTTGGGAGAGGACCCCTTTCCGTTTGCGGAAGCTCGCATGGTCGACTACGAGCACATGAGCTGGAATGTGTGTACCATCAATTGCACCGACGCAATCCTAAATGTATTGGATCAAATGTCATTTCGGCTAAAGGTGTGAATGCAGGGAAGTGAAAAATACATATATAGGAATCTGACCCACCATAATTAATACCTGAAAGTAAGCGACACAATTTACGTTTGTCTGAATCTCAGAGCGAGTCGCTGGTCTGACCTTTTTTACAAAATTGAAGTACATTGATACAAGTGCATCTAGTACACGGTGAAAGTGGCGACTTACTGTTTCACCCGATCGAATAATTCGTTGATCAATGACACGATTCCGAACATTGTGCCCCAATGTGTGTAGGAAAATAACTAATTGTTCTTCAAGACTCACCGTACGAGTATCACCTAGCTGTGTCTTCTCGCGTAGCTGGGTACATAGTTTAAAGAATGTCTCTTAATTTATACTAAGTTGCGTGACACAATCCTGGTCACTGGCCCTAATGATAGAGTTGATGAACCTGGCTCGCTCATCATCTCCATGACGAGCCGGCTGTTTGAACATGTATACACGACAGTATTTCCCGACAGCCGCTACACAAGCCATCACCGCCTGAACAACAACAACCCTCTCCATCTCTTCCTCTTCTTTATTCTCCATCGCCAATTGATAACCAACACTATCAGGTTCAGATGTCTTTTAAAAATATATAGTGTAAATCTATTGGTTTACACTACATTATTATTCCATGTCATATTTCTCAAATGGGATGGCAGCATGTAAATATAAAAATCTAGATAAAGACATAATATATATATATATATATATATATATATATATATATATATATATATATATATATATATATATATATAATATATAAAGATTCCTTACAACATAAAGCAACACGTCCTATAGTTAAATATGCTCTATATAAAAATCAAGCACTAAGATGTATAAAGCAAAATTATACAATTCTAGTTCATCCAAGGACAAAGATAAGATAAGCGATGTACCAGGGGTGATATCTCCTTTTGTAATCACGGTAATACCCAAAGAGTAACCAACAGACGAAGTGACAACAAACCTAGCACATTAATAATGCAAAGAGTGACAATTTATAAGATAGAGTTTGTATACAAAGACAACAGAGCCACTGTGCAGTGATATTATATATGGAATCCAATTGCACATATCTATTTGGAATCTAGATGATACACCAAACCGCAGAGGACAATCTGCCTTTCATATATTCTGACCAAAGCATATATCCCATGTGAAAAATCAGATGTAGCACACAAAATTGAAAGACAGTGAAGGATGATACCATGATCCCATAACTAGGCTAGAAATTGGATATTACAAATCCTCAGCCCACAGACGATCATGAAAGACAATGAACGGCAGTTTCAGACAATGAACAAGTAGATGAAAATAACCAGAAGTACATATGAAACTTACTTGTTTTTTTTTTTTTTTTTGAAAGATAACTGATTGAATTAAAAGAAAACAGAGATACATTAGCTATAATCTGCTGAGGGATCAGAAACTAGATAAGCCCCTAGATTGGCAAATTCGGGTAACTTACCGGTTTGGCTCTATTATATTTCCAATCGAACCAATCAAAACCACAAAAAAATTCAGATTTAGCACACAAAACTGAGAAAAAGTGAAGGATGATCCCATGTCTTCTGAACCTGTAAACAGACATGCTAGACAGGACCCCAAGTCAACAAAATATTTGATGAAACAGGTCTTTGTAGATTCAAAGCCAAATGGACGGTCATGACTTCTTCTATTAAAAAAGATCCACTTTAAGGAAAGATGGCATAAAGCTCCATTTTAGGTTTCAATTATTCAAATGCAACAATGTGTAGAAGAGCATGGTCCTAACAGTTGAGTACTGAGAAAAGAGCAAAGACATGTGCAGGATAACAAGGCTAGAAATTGGATATTACAAATCCTCAACCCAGAGAAAATCATGAAGAACAATGAATAGCAGTTTCAGATAAATTAGTAGAACCTGATCCATATAATAATTTCGAGGCAATCAATAGTTATACAACTAGATGAAAATAACCATAAGTACATATGAAACTTGTTTGTTTTTTTCTGAAAGATAACTGATTGAATTAAAAGAAAACAGAGATACATTAGCTAGAATCTGCTGAGAGTGCATAAAGTAGATAAGCCCCTATATTAGCAAATTCAGGTAACTTATTGATTTGGCTGTATTATATTTCCAATTGAACCAATCAAAACCACAAAAAAATCCAGATTTAGCACACAAAACTGAGAAAAAGTGAAGGATGATCCCGTGTCTTTTGAACCTGTAAACAGACATGCCAGACAGGACCCCAAGACAGAATCCATCTACCCACTACTTGTGAAACAGTTATATTGATGTATTCAAAAGGAAACCAAAGAGAAATGAGCAAATCATCAGTATCAAATTTGACTTGTGCATTTGTTTAGAATGACATACAGTGTGAAAAGGCCGCAAGGGTGAACTGAACCTGGAAAGTGACACAGGATTAAAGATGTTAATCATTTAAGTGAGAGCAGCAGAGAGTGTAGAAGTTTGGAATCACCTGTTTGGGAGAAATTAGAAGCTCGAAGAGTGTCAGAATTGGCCATTATTAAAATACAAAGTTTTCCTAATCATGCTTTTTTACTTTTTCATATTTTTATTTTCTTTGCCATTTCTCTTCAATTTGTCTCTAGAAATGGCAATGTCTTGGAATCTAGATGTTGGAAGATCCATTCAGTATATAATAGCAATAAACAACAACCATATTTACAGTTTTTGCGACAAAAAATTGGATATTGGAGATAAAATAGGTAGCTGGAACGTCAATTTAATATTTGCATGCATTATAAGACAAAATTGTCACCCACATATATGTAAAAGATGCATAGCAATATCCGACCCAGAACCTTTTTTAAAAGAAAGGAAACATGGTTCCCACCCAAGGAAACATGATTAGGAAAAATAAGTCATAATGATGTATTCATAAGGAAACCAACTGCACATATCTGATTGAATCCAAAGGATACTCTTCAAACCAAAAAACTTAACATTTTTCATATATACTGAACAAGAAAAAAACAATACTTCCTATATGTATATAAACCAAAGAGCAATCTTCTTCCATAGTAAACTGAATGTGAAGAACAGAATACAAAATAATCTTTGCACAAACACACCACTTGACAGATGGAAGTAGATGAATTTGACAACATCATGCCATATCATAAGGATTCAAGGGTGGGAAAGTGCAAACAGGAACACAGCTCTAGTAACCAAAGAGTCACATTGGTAGTTTAAATGAAATTTCATAATTGGACTCCATGGAAACCAACACTAGTAAATCCATCCGAGAATACTGGTAAGAAGAAGAACACACTGAACTTCAACTCCAACTGTACCAACATATATGATATTCAATCAAAGTAACTCTCCGATAAAGAAATTACAAATTCATGAAGAACATTCAACATCAAGTTCAGAGAAATTAGTAGAACAAAAACTAAAACCTTTATGCATATTTAAGACCATCCATATGAAACCACGCTACGAGCATATTCAGATGAGTGGAAATTGATTGTAAATGAAATAACATAGAATATTAAACCAAGAATCCATCTGCCCACATTCTGAGAAACAGTAAAGCACAATAGATGAGAGTAACCATACCAGAGATGTATAACAGATCCCAAAGATGAGACCAATGAACTTCAAGTCAATGAAACCATACTGCGAGTAACCAACAGAATTCCACAAAAACAACCTGACTTTAGGTTAAACAGAAACAAATACATTCCTTGCTAAAAGAAGGAATCCAACTGCATATATCTGGATTGAATCCAAATGATACAATCAAAACCACGGAAGACAACAATTCTCATATATGTTGACATTAAAGAAAACAATTCATCCTGCATATGAACCAAGAAACTGATTCCATATCCAATCTAAATGTGAAGAATAGGATACGTAAGAATCTTTGCACAAACAGACCACTTGACAGATGCAAGTAGATGAAAATACCAATATAATTCCATGTCATATGCTAGATGCGCGGGAATGTAAAATCTAGAAATTTACTGAGAATACATTCCACCTAACATATGAGTTCATCTCATTAAACTTAACAGAAAACCACAGATGGTTAACTTTCAACCAATGAAGATAGCTTTGGTAACATGTAGAACTAACTGACCTTGAAGTCCAACTTATTCAACATATGAGATTCAATCAAAGTAACTCTCCAAGGAAATTAATAGCATTGCATGAAGAACAATCCACATCAATTTCAGAGAAATTAGTAGAGTATAAGACAAATCTCCACTTTATGTAATTCAAAGAAAACCCATATGACAAAATATTCAAAGATATTCAGATTTGTCGAACTCCATGTTGCAGGGAAATTTATGGGCTTACATTCCATGAAAAGAAGATTTCATGTCATTTGATTTATCAGAAAATACGCATGGGTAGAGATAAGCAAATGAAGATAGCATTGATCAAACAGTGATTAATATATGTAGTTTAATCCAACAAATTCATAACTGGATTCCAAGGAAAACTAACAACATAAAATCCATGTAAGATATACCAATGTAACACTCCAATTAAGTAAATAGAAATTCTCAGAAGAACAATCTATAGCAAATAGTCCAGAAATTAATAGATTATATAACATATGAGATATACGAAACTGAAGAAATCCCAAATAATCAAATTCCTCAAATATATTCAGCGAACCTAAACCCCGTGGATCACAATATTGCAAAGGCCTATTATAATCGGAATCCAGAAAGCCTAAACATGAGAAGTGATATAGAAGAAAAACCCACAATACCATACTCCTACGACATTACCACCATCCGAGT
>JAJHSJ010000004.1:34650174-34756583 GCA_021015155.1 Magnolia officinalis | reverse complement strand
AAAGGCAATGGGGAATTGAATGTCTACCATTGAAACCCTTTTAGGAGTATAGAAGTTTTGGATCATTATGAAATTTGTTTTTCTTCTTCATCATGTCTTTGTGACCTATGAATGAACTTAGACGGAGACGATTTCTCACAAACATCACAATGGGCCCCTAAAAAGTTTTTAATGGTGGACGCTCATTCAACACTGTTTCCTGTAATGTGGTACACTTGAGATTTGCACATACCTCATTTTTGGTCGCATACCATAAAATGATATGAAAAAAATATATGGACGGCATGGATGAATAGCATACACCATGGTGGGGCCCACAGACCATCGACAATCCACCATTGGCTGGTGGCAGGGGGAGCACCCAATCCGTTTCCGTGAAAGGAGGGGTAGTTTCGTCCTCAAAGTCGATCTCCGCACGTGCTAGTCTAAGTTTGTAATTAAAGTTTGTACTCCTTCATAAAAACCGCTAGGTAAAAGGTTTTGTCTACAGTGGTCATTTTCTCTTTTACAAGAAGTTCCTGCTAGAAATCAGGTGCGGCCTCTGCGATGTTTGTGACAAATTTACCCAGGCCATCTATTTTGTGAGTTCATTTTAGGACGTGAGGTTAAAAATTAACCAGACCTGCTCAAGTGTGCCAAAACCGTCCACAATTTGAAATAATCGCGGGACCACGTAAGTTTTGAATCACATTAATATTTGTGTTTTCAGTTCACCCCACTATGAGTGACGTTACGAATGGTACAGATGACGTCAAACATCAGTGAGAATTTCACTAACTCTTTTTCCTTTAGTACGGCCCATGACACTTGGATCCTGTTCACTTTTGGTCTCCTATTAAAAGGAGCTCACAAAACGGATGGACGTCGTGGATTCCTCACAAACATCACGGTGGGGTCCACCTATGTTTCAAACGCAGGAACTTCCTGCGAAAGGCTTTCAGCCAGATTGGTGGTGTGTGTGGTACACCATCCACTGGAAACGGATCGGCTACTCCCCCTGCCACCAGCCCGTGGCTGTGGTCGGTGCTTTGTGGGCCCCAATATGATGTATGTGTTTCATCCATTCCGTTCATCCATTTTTAAAGATTATTTTAGAGTTTTATACCAAATATTAGAGGGATATAAATCTCAGGTGGATCACACCACAGGAAAACAATGGTGATTGGATATCCACCATTAAAATCCTCCTAAGGCCCATTGTACTGTTTATTTGAAATCAAATCTTTTGATTAGGTCATACAGGACCAGATGAAGGGAAGAACAAAAGATCAGATTGATCCAAAACTTTTATGTCCCCAAAAGCTTTTTAATGGTCCACGTTCATTCAACACTGTTTCCTGTAATGTGGTCCATTTGAGATTGTTATATAATTCATTTTTGGTATTATCGCATAAAATTATCTAGAAAAATATATGGACGGCATGGATGAAACATCTACATCATGGTGAGGCCCACAGAGTACCGACCATCAGCCATTGGATGGTGGCAGGGGGAGTAGCCAATCCGTTTGGTTTCCCCATCCAGCCAATCCGCTTCCGTTCGCAGGCAATCCGCTTCCCGCGGTGGTGGACAGGAATCCGCATGAGGTTGACACAAGACAGGAGGGAGAGTCTGGGTTACACGCGCGTGCAAGTGGTGTCATTTTATTTTCATACCGTTACCATTTCATTACGAACCTCCGACGAAACCACCATCCCAAAACCGCTCGCTGATAAAAACCATGGTTTTTGACTGCCAAAAATCGCCCACGTTTGCAGTTCTGGACTACCCCAGCTGCAGCTAACTCCTACCACCTGCAACCGCGTTTTCTTATGAAACAGCTCCTATAAATAACATCATTACTATAATTATGCTCAAGTAAAAGAAGAACTGATAGTTATCACATTCCAAAACTGGCAAGAAATCTCTGCTAGAATCGCTGCAAAGAGACTGCGACTGCCTTTCTGCTATTTTTCTTCAGCACTTCTCTTGGGCTTTTGTTAGAATCATGGCAGGAGGAAGCAGTGATTCCAATTCAAGAGAGCTTGATCAGACACCCACATGGGCTGTTTCTGCTGTTGTTGCCAATTATTATTATCATTTCTATTGCTTTGGAGAAGCTTCTTCACAAACTCGGAACGGTAATTGGGGATGTGTGCTTTGATTGGATTGAAGTAGTGGTTTTTTTTTTTTTTTTTTTTTTTTTTTTTTTTTTTTTTTTTTTTTAAGTTTTTGAGTTGGGTTTTTGGAGAAAAAAAAAAATGTTGGTTTTTTGTTTTGTGGTTTTGATTTGGGTTTGGTTTCATTGAGTTTTCCGTTTTTTTTTTTTTCCTGCTTTGTTTTGGGTTTTTTAGATGAGGTTTTAGAAAAAACTGGTGGTTTTTTTTTTTTTTTTTTTTTTTTTCTTTGGTTTTGTTGGTGTTGGGCGGGGGGAATGGGTTTTGTGGGTGAGGTTCGGATTTTTCTTGTTTTAAAAAGATTTTTTTTTTATTTTTATTTATTTAAATCTTTTTCCTTTTATTGTCTCCATTTTTTGTTTTCTGTTACATGGTATTCTTTTTTGTTTTGTTTTTGGTTTTTTTTTTTTTTTCTTCCCCCTTGTATGGTTCGTGTCTGATCTAATTGGGGAGGTATTGTGGAATTGATTGGATTTTGGGTTTTTGACTTTTGTTGGTTTGAAGATAATGAAGTTATTTTCTTTGTTTTGTTTTCTACAATTGAAGGTTCTTTTTGTTTTTTTCTTCTTTTGTTGGAAGTTTTTAATTTTTGTTTTAGATTTTTTATTTTATTTATTTCATGGAGAGAGTATGAATTTTTTTGGTTTCTGTCCTCCCTTTTGCTTCTCATGGTTAAATGATGAAAATTTTAATTTTTGAAGTGTTTTACAGTTGGATTTTGACTTCAGTTTTTGAACAGGAAGTTTTATGCTTTGAGATCTCGTTTACTCCTTTGTAGATTTTATTTTTATTTTTATTTTTAAATTTCAGTTGTTTTATTGAAAGGTTCCAGGTTTTGATTGTTGTGATTTTGGGTTCTGATTTCAGTGGTTTACAGAGAGACGCAAAAAGGCTCTATATGAAGCTCTTGAGAAGTTAAAGCTGGTAAGATCATCTGGATACTCATTTTACCAAAGAAAAAAATAACAAGAAAAACAGAATTTTTTTGGGACATGCATTTTTATGCATTCTTCAAACTTGAATCAGTCGTGTTTGTATTCTGATTTTCTATTCGGTATTTTGTTTCATGGTCTCATTTGTGGAGATGAACTGGCAATTGACATTTTCCTTTTATTTTGTTTATTATTTATTTGTTTTGCAGAGCTGATGATTCTTGGGTTCATTTCGTTACTCCTGACATTCGGGCAGACTTACATTGCAAAAATCTGCATCCCTATTAAAGCTGCGAATACAAAATGTGCCATGCGCTTTAAAGACAACGGCAACGGAGAGCAATCACCGGAGGCTTCTGGGGATTCGTTCTGAGCAGTAGATCTCGTTGCGGTCTGGATTGCAAGCGTATGCAGCCTAGCTAGCCTGCGCGGCTGGCGCAGCTACTAAATGCAAGACGGTAAGCAATCTTCCCAACAAATTTGAATTTTTGGAGTACTTTTGGTATGAAGACCATGGGAATTGGATGTTACATGATGCATTTCAATATAGTTTATCTGATATTATGAATGAGTATGGATACTGGATAGCTGAGAACATCTCCAATGTTTGACTTTAATCCATATTTTCATGGTCGGAATCATGGCACGGCGTTCCACATTCATTTCGTAGTGATCCTTTTTGCGATGAAATGGATGTGCTTGATTTATGATCAAATGACCAAGAATGGGGTTGTTTGGCCACATTTTCTTGCGGGAAATTCATCTCCCTTGATGTGAATGTTCTTTTAGGGTGAGTTTGTGGTGCAACCAAATGCACCCTTAAAAAATTTCATTATTCATAAAAAAAAAAAAAAAAAAAAGATACATTCGATTTGCCACATTTTGATCAAAGGGAGTGTTACTCTACTTCTGATGTGCCATGCATTCCAATGTATTTGATTTGGAGATCAAATGATCATGGGCGGTTTATTCCAAGGCCACTTGATTTGGTGCGAAGAGGATGTTGTTGACTCTAATTCAGGTAAGGGAGATTGATAACGATGTCTCTGGATGAACTTTTATCTGTTTTATTCATGAGATAGACGTCATAGTGATCAATTGGGTGGGGGTATGGTAGAGACGATTTTGGGAGCAAATGGATTGTAGATTCTAACCTCTTTCTATGCATCGTTCAGAAACTCAAAAGCTCCACTCGAATCAATGTCTAGATGGATTGGTCACCTTGAAGACTCAACCATGTCTTTAATAAGCTCAACTCGATATTGTAATAATTAAAATTTTATTATTTACTGCATTTAAATTGTTAGAAATGGATAAAACAATTAAAATACCCAAACAAATCACAACTGTGGATTGCAGTGTGGCATGTTGCTCCGAATGAGGTGGCCTCTCTTTGATTCTTGCATCAAGTTACTTTTTACTTCTACAACAAAAACCTAGCTGGCTGGGTGAGTAACCTGGTTGAGTCATGCAAACTCAGATAAAGTTGGTCGTGGTTTTACCCAACTCGATTAGTCTTGTCGAGACCCGAATGAGTCACACCAGTCGGCAAGTTGATATGAGACTCTGCCCAAACTCCTTTCAAGTCGAGTTGACTTGGCTGTGTTTCGAGTCAACCGACGGAGATTTTGAACTATGTTTCTAACTTCTCATCATCCTTGGCTTTTTTTTTTTTTTTTTTTACTTGTTTTACTCTTCTTTTGCTTGGCTTCTAAGAAGGTTACCATTGCCATTAAAAAAGATATCTATGCTGTCTCATGTTTCAAAAGTGAGATAAGTGCTCATGGTGGTAGGATTTCAAATCCTGCCCTCTCCAGAACCCATCTGGCTAGCTACTCGCAGGAGTAGGATTATGATTCCCATGTGCCATGTGTGTGCGAGATCCGGGTCCTTCACCAGGTGAGTTCACCGTGTATGTGCCATGGACTGAAATCTGGTTGGTTCAGACATCAGGTGGGCCAACTGCTAGAAATTTTTCAAAAGTTCATTCTTCTTACACACATGGCTCACTGGGCTGACCTGGTGGTTGGGCCACCAGACAGGGGTTGGCTGGCAATGTGCTTGGGCCGAGCTGACCAAAATAGAAAATTCGAGTAGGCCTACCCTAGCAGTTCAAAAATATGGTCCCATATCAAATCCAGGACAGCCCATTGCCGCCCCTACCAGCCATGGAACATACAGGATGCAGCATACGGATAAACCTTCTGGGTCTTAAACACGCATTCCTTGTGCCACTGGGTTCTTGAAAAACTATTAAGGTTTCTTTTACCCAAAAAAAAAGCTACTAATCCACTCACTGGCTACTAATGTCTGTCTTTCAACAGGGTCACGTGCCACTTGTTTCTACAAATGGGATACATCAGTTGCACATCTTCATATTTTTCTTAGCAGTCTTTCATTTGGTGTATAGTGCTCTAACAATGGCTCTTGGAAGATTAAAGGTGGGTAGGGACATAGAAATGCATTACTTTTGTGTTTTTTTTTTTTTTTCTTCAATCAACTTGAAAATTTGACCCATGAACTAGTTGTGTGGGTTACAGTGAGTGTAGAATGCAGTATTCATCGAAGAACTTCTTTTATGCAGATCCGTGGATGGAAGCAGTGGGAAATGGAGACTCAATCCCTTGATTACGAATTTTCTAATGGTATTCATTGCACCTTTTTTTTTGGAAAGATGTATTCATTGCACTATTAAAAACCGTTGTATTGAAATTTTTCTAAAGTTAGAAACTAGCTTTACCCGATTGTCTTTTTTGTGGTTGGTTCTTACTCTTTCAAATGTGGAATGCAAGTCCTGTTATATTCATACTGAATTTTCTATTTAATAACATCATGCAGATCCTCAGAGATTCAGATTTGCTCATGAGACATCTTTTGTGAGATTACACATCAGTTTCTGGAACAGGATTCCGATCTTGTTTTACATTGTAAGATGAGTTCACTATTTGGTTTTGCTCGTGTTAGACATTTCTATTGTGAATGTTGTTATTCATGCTTTTGTATAGAATTTTTACCCAAGGGTAGCATGTAAGAGAAGTTGTAAGGTCTAGATGCAGCAGAACATGAATGTTTGTCCTGATGCACACAGGCCGACTATAGATGGGGGCCCATGGTTTGTTAATCCAGCTGGTTGATCTGATTTACCCCACAATGGGTGATGTGTTGAAAATCTCCCAGAAGGGAAGATTCAATCTTAGATTGATGGCCAACAAGTAGACAGTTAGAAAAAAAAAAAAAAAAAAAGAAGAAGAAGAAAAACACAGAGCTACAATTATTTTTTCAAAGATTGGATGGTTAGGATCTTCTAGAAGATAATTTGGGTATTACCCAACCATGGTTTAAATGTCTGGATCACCCAACCATGGGTACTTTGTACAAGAGACGGAATAAAAGAAGAAGATATTGATAGTTCTTCTAATATTCTCACTTCAATTCCTTTTTTATTTTTCTAATATCCATCTCTTGCAGGTATCCTTCTTCCGTCAATTCTTCAGGTCTGTTCGTAAGGCAGACTACTTGGCCATGCGCCACGGATTCATCGTTGTAAGTATACTTGACTAAAATATTTACCGTACCCCACAAGGCATTTCATTTAATTTGTTTGGTATTTCATTTTTGTAGGTCCATTTAGCTCCAGGCACCAAGTTCAACTTCCAAAAATATATTAAAAGATCACTGGAGGATGACTTCAAGGTTATTGTGGGAATTAGGTATAGAAGAATGAGTGTGATTCTATATTTCTTACCATATAAAAGTTTTATGTTTTCCATGAAGCCGATCTTTCTCAAGGAAGAGGTGTGAAACTTGCGCAAGTTTTTGGAAGCAGTGCAGTATTTCAAGTAGCGAATAGCCTGTAGCATAGCATTCACTCCTCTGAAACCTGAGGTGTAAGCTACATAGTGTGTAGCGTAAGCTACACACTGCTTCTAGATTTTTAATCAAGGTTGCGCTACTTCTACTTATGCACCAAATTAGATTGATTAATTATGAAATTTAACAAAATTTCATGATATGGTGCAACCAAATGCAACCTAGGTAATAGGAAATGGCAATGATTAAGTATAAAGGTAAAGAAAGAGTAACAAAATCAATTCAATACTGTTAATTATATTATTTTACCAAAATCATTAAAAAAATTACTAATTTTTATTGAAAATAGAAAAATGCAACAAATTATTGAAAATATTTTTTTGAACGATCAAATTATTGAAAATATTAATTGATTTTAATATTGTATTGAAAAATAACTTGCCATGTGAGCTACGTAGCATGTGGCGTCTAACGTAAGCAAATTATCATGTAGCTTAGGCTACAAGCGACTTAAGCTATTTTCACAAGCTACGTCGTTAAGGTTATGCTACACTATAAGCTACACGCTACATAGCGTAGCTATTTAAAACACTACTGCAGTGCATGGTCCTTTCCTTTATCATATTTGGGTCTTCAGCTTTGCATCGGTATACTCTCTAAGCACTTATGGGACAGGGTCATTTAAAGAATGGAGAGGAAGTTATCTAGGTGGAAGTCATGGTATTTGTCTTTAAGGGGTCAAGTCACCCTAAGCAAAGTGGCCTTGTACAATATGCCTTTGTATATATTGTCGCTTTTCAAGTGTTTTAAGTCGATGTTGGACAAGATTGAAAGATAGCAATTTTCATGGAGGGGAAATGGGGAGAAGCAGAAATTTCATCCTCTCAAGAGGTCAATGGTGCTTCCTAACAAATGCATTATGTGCATGGAAAATGAAGAATCAATTAACCATTTGTTCATTAGATCACCTATGTTCGGAAGGTCTAGGAGGGTTCCCTTGGCTTCTTCAAAATCGAGTGGGTTTTCTCTACGTCTCTTGAAGACCACCTTCTAGATTAGCACGCCAGAGGTGCAGGGAGCGGTTTGGCAGCTGGTTTTCTTGGCTGTCCTTTGGAGATTATGGAGGCAAAGAAATAGCCGGTATTTTCAAAACAAAAGTGGTTCAGTAGGGGAGGTGTTTAGGAGGGGCTAAGATTGAAGTGTTGGGAAGGGCACTATGTATGAAATCTTGTGATCCTATTTCTCTGAATAGGATGTTTGCTGTCGAGTTTTTTCCATTTTGAATTTTCAATAAATTTAGTTATCTTTTCAAAAAAAAAAAGAAAAGAAAAAAGAAGCCAATCGTTCTTGAATAATTAAGCTATTCTATAGAAACTCACGAAAACAGGAAGGCAACTTTGTTAGCTAATACGTGTCACATAGAAGGTTAGTAGGTGGATTCAGTCAGTCCATTTGATGGGTTCTGTTCATCTGGTAGAAAATCACATTGAAAATATGATCATAGCCACCAGTTTCTCCTGTTGAATATGTTTTCACCTAGGCCATCCATCTGTAGGCCATTGTCCATATAGATAGGATCAGCCATTTGGTTTGATTTTCAACTGTGAGCCATTAATAGCAAGGACCCACTTGGTGGACAAGTCTGATTCACTGGAATACCTGCCATGCGTTGAATATTTCTCCTATTTTTGGGCTGTTGCCATTTTAGTCTTGTACGGGTGCTTGTATTTATCCACTCTTGTGAATAAAAAAGGTTTTTTTTTTTTTTTTTCCTTCGTTATTTGCAGCTTTGGTGTACTGATGTTTTGAATGCTCTACCGTCTCTTGCTGTATTCCTAACATGGTTTGTTCTTATGTCTGACCAGTCCTCCGTTGTGGGCTTCACTTGTGATCTTCTTGCTCCTAAATGTTAAGGGTGAGTTAACTTGTTACAATATTGAAATTCCAAGCAAGGAGGAATTATATGATCCTCAACCCACCTGAGGATCATCATCGTCCTCGTCATCACCATCATCATCTAAGCCTTATCCCCAATTAATTGGGGTTGGCTACATGAGACTTGTTCCACCATTCAACTCTATCAAGGGCCAGACCTTCAGATAGACCATAGGTCATCAAATCTTTTCTTACTACTACCATTCACGTCATTTTGGGCCAACTTGTACCAACTCTCTCCTTCTAACTGGCATGGTTCTTGGTCTTCATGGCACATGACCAATCCATCAAAGTCTACTTTCCCTCATTTTATTACCTATTGATATCACTCCCAAGTTCCTTCCAATGCATTCATCTATAATTCTATCCTTCTTCGTCTTTCTACTCATCCATCTCAATGTCCTCATGTCAGCTACACATCCTATGGAGATGTTATTCTTTAACTGCCCAACATTCTGTCCCATAAAGCATGGCTGGTCTTATAGCTATCCTATAAAATTTCCCTTTTAGTTTGAACGGTACACAGCGATCACATAAGACTCCAGAGGCACATCTCCTTTTCTTCCACTCAGCTTAAATTCTATGGGCAACATCCTTTTGAATCTCTCCACTCTCAACCCACCTGAGGATTTATATGCATTTGCTCCCTCCAGGTGTTCACTGTGTACAGCGCACATGGTTCTGTGGTGCAGACCATTGATTTGATGCCCATCATGGATGGACCATCTCCCAAAAGATCACCGCATAGGAGGATCCCAGCAATACAATGTTTGCCTATCTCCGTTGACTGTGGACCATGTCTGTTTAAGCTGACTATTTTCAGGCAACCAATCGAATTGTTGCAGTTGTTTGATCAGGGAAATTTTTGGTGCATGGTTGACTACCATGGGTTGCATCATTTCAATGGATGGATTCCCCAAATAGTCTCCATCTCTATACAAACCAAGGACTCAGTGATACTAGCATGCATATCCTTGGGTCGTGGGTGGATAATTCTCCTCGCAAGTAAAAATGATCCACTTTTCATGTTCAACTAAAATTTAATCTTCTATTGTTGGTGTTTTTAACTTTTTCAGGGTGGCAAGTACTGTTCTGGGTGTCCATTCTTCCCCTAGTTGTAAGAAAGTTTCGGCTCTAAAATGTTGTATTATATAGCTTGTTCCTTCAGTCAAGTCAATGTTTCTTACCTTTCGACTGATTCCAGATAATCTTGGCCGTTGGAACTAAGCTGCAAGCTATCATCACGAGGATGGCGCTTGAAATCCATGAGAGGCATGCGGTGGTTCAAGGAATTCCTCTTGTGCAAGTCAGCGACAAACACTTCTGGTTTGGTCGCCCTGAGCTGGTCCTATTCCTCATCCATTTCACACTGTTTCAGGTATTTGATGCATCATAAATGCCATATTTGGTAGATATGGTAGATGGCTCCTACTATACATGTATAATGCAAGACCTGATCCATTCTTTAGGCGCGTCTTTCCATGTATTTTTGCCATGTCCTTAAAATCAGGCCTATCAGGTTATCAGGTGGACCCCATGTTTATGGAGGAAGATGTTAGGAAACAATTGCCCAATGGTCCTTATTAAATGTACATTAGCTCACCTGGCAAATGAGCAGGCCTGACCTTTCAGCTGATGAACATAAGTGGTGGGTCCCAGCTGATGAATGGCCTGGACCTTGCGCAAAAACATGACAAAGTGGTGTGTGTTGGGGGAGTAGGATCTCATCCTATCTCAAGGGCCCCATATTGAAAATAACCAAAAGATGAATGGTCTCCACTTGTATTAGGGCTGCAACTCGGGTTCAGGTGTCACTGACCCAACCTGAGATTGGGTTGGGTCGGGTTAGTGTTGGAAACTCCAGCCCAATTTTTAATTGGGTTGGGTTTAGGTTGAGCAAATTCGGATCTGGTTGGTAATAATCACTTGTATTTGGCTTGGGTCAGATCGGTTTGGGTCGGGTTAGATCGGTTTAGGGTTGAGTATACAGGAATTCGGGTTGGACACCTTGGGTTGGAATTTGGGTTGTGTCGGGTTGTGGGTTAGGTCCTCAAGTCAGGTTGGTTTTTCAGGTTGACCCTCAACCTGAGTTGCACCCCTAACTTGTATGCTTTTTTAACTCTTTCCTCTGACAACTGCATGGGTTGAAAATATAGCATTTTCAAATACATTTCCAAACACCTGACAGGTTGATTGTCTTACATTTGTTGCAGAACGCATTTGAAATAATATATTTCCTGTGGACATGGGTGAGAAACTGTTTACATTTTTATTTTATTTTTTGGCTCATTAGTATTTATATTTGTTCCAATGTTCAGGATTATGTTATTTTATCTTTAGTCAAGATTGATAAACATAAATTTTTATTTTTTCCTTTTGGCAGTATGAGTTTGGGTTGAAGTCTTGTTTCCATGACAATCTTAGGCTTATAATTGCCAGAGTTGCTCTTGGGTAAGTTCCGTGAAATTCCTTTATCTTTACTTCATTTTATTTGTTTATTTATTCATTTTTTATAATAGACCAGAAAAAAGAAAAAGCTATTGTCGTTTCTTCTTCTTCTTCTTTTTTCAATCTACTGTCATTATTACTCTCTATAGTGGTAGGGAAATCATTGTTTGAGGTGGAATGGTACTCTTTATAGCATTGATGCGAATATAATTTTATTGTGGACAAACAACAGAAGAATGTGATTTATTTTCCAAATGAGAAGATAACTAGATCACTAGAATTTTCAAGGGTAACCTCTAAACAAAAATCTCAAAAATTATTTCTTGTTCCAAACCCCACCACGGACGGAAGATACCCCAACAATCTCTCCATCAGATTGTTCAGTAACTAATTGTTGGATCCTTGTTAAACGTCAACCATTGGCTGTAGCTGTCCATATGTAATCCACCAATCAAATAGTAAGGGTTGTTTCGGTGGGGAGCACGATGCAAAATTGTCTCAACATGCATGTTGCTACAACAGTGTTGAGAATTGGACCCCGAAGTTGAGCCAAAATGGTGGAGCATTTTGGTTGTCCACAATCTAATCACATTGAGAATCGGACCATGGGAAGGAAAGATGATATTCACCCCTTGTATTGGAAGACATGGATGGCAATTGATGGAGATCGGTCTTGATCGACAGATGAGATTGCTGGTAAGTGGGCGCACCCTTTCCTCTTTCCTTCCTTTATCTTCATCTTTTTCTCTCTTACATAGGGATAGTTTTTAGGGTTGGAGGTGCAAACACCTCCTTGGGGGGTAAGAGCAAACCCTTTCTCGAAGGAGGTTCTATGACCCCTTCCAAAAGGGAGGCCGTACGGCTCTCTATGGAGCCTTGACATGCAGTTAGTCTGGGCCCCACCCACTAGGGGTTGCACATGTAGTCCCCATGTAGCCCATGTCTAAAATATATTGTAGGGGAGATACTTTGGCCTGGCACATCTTGTGACGGGTCATGCAGATGAACAGTGGCTTAGATTTCCAGAAAGTGGACCCCACCTAGTCCATTGCTGGTTGATCAAGAAATGTTTCTTTCAATTGAACACTGTACAATTACCTTATAACACTGAGAGCTTCTTCTTTCTTTTTTTTTTTTTTTTTTTTTTTTTTTTTTTTTCTTTCAATGAAGATCACTTCTGTTTCTATGTGGAATTCTTCCAGATATTTTTTCTAATGATCCATGTGCGGAATGCGTTTACTTTCTTTCTGGGTTTCTACATTTGCCATATTTGCCACTTTGAAAATGGAAAACCTTTGTTTTTCTCAAGAACTTGGAATGGTACATGCCATTGACCATGAATACATGATTATTTAAAGCATCAATGTAGTTCTATTCAGTTGCATTCAAGTTCATCTTTGGTAGTTCAGCATCTCTCTTTTTTTTTTCAACAAATTTAAAGTTCTTTTACTAAAGGATGGCTGCATTTTGGTTGGGGATCATGCAGGGTAGGAGTCCAATTTTTGTGCAGCTACATTACTCTTCCGCTCTATGCACTTGTATCTCAGGTATTCTTCTTATTCCTTCATTTGTTATGGGTGTCTCTTAATCTAGAGATTGTCTTTGTAGAATTGGTGGGAACCTATTTCAGAGAATAAAAAATAAAATAAAATAATCAAAACATCCAAATTCCATGGCTTTCCAATTTCTTGGGTTATGCCAATTGTTTAGGGCGGAGATTCATTGTCACAAATTCGATAGTTTGCATTTGTTTTCACCATTCTTCCCAGGTCCATCAGGGTGCACATAGCAAACATGTGGTGATTGGGATGGGCTCTAGACCAAAAATTGCAGTGTTTTGAGTTTGAATGTTTCAATGCAGAGTGCTGCTCTAACCATTCCTTTTCCATGTCTCTTATAAGACACCCATTCGTTATGGGTATCTGTTAATCTGGAGATGGGTCTTTGTAGGATTGGTTGGACCCTATCTGAATTTCAGAAAATAAAAATAATAATCAAAACATCTGAATTTTGTAGCTTTCCGATTACTTAGGTTGTGCCAATCTATTAAGGTGGAGATTCACTGTCGCAAATCCCTTCATTGTCACAAATTCCAGTGTTCTGCATTTTACTTTCTTTGCCATTCTTTCCAGGTCCATCAAGGTCCACGTGGAAAACATGTGGGGATCGCGATGGGCTCTAGGCCAAAAACTGCAGTGATTGAGTTTGGATGTTTCAATGTGGAGCCTGTTCTAACCATTCCTTTCCATTGTCAGTTATCAGATGGCCAAGACAGTCCGCTCCTTTGTTTTGGGATATGGCCTATCCACACGATGTCCTGTTAGACAAATTGTTCTGATCACCATATGTATGAATGTGTACCATCAGGCTACTTCATAGAAGTTTTATGCTGACACACTAGCATTTCCAGTGTCCATAATCTTCCAAGAAGGCTGTAGCTTATGGTGCATTTTTATGTTACCCAAATGGCAAGTGAGGTTGATATCCGGGCGGAATGTATGGTAATCAGTTCCATTGTGTGTTTGGGGCAGCATTGAAACAGGAATGTCTTTTCATGGTCTACCTTTTTTTTTTCATGGAATGCTCAGGGCACTCTAGAGACTGCACTTTTTCGGGGGTACAATGTAAAATTGCTCCTAAAACCTCGAAGTTCATGTGGTGTGGCCTTTGTGAGTTTTAGATAAGGATGATTTTTGTATCTTCACTTCATCCTAGTGAGTTCCACCAGAATGTGTTTGATGGACACACCATGGTGGCCCCAAAAACAAACAGGCTCTAGCCTCAACAAGGACAATGAGGCACAGATGGACCAGATTGGGGGTCCATTCATCGGGTGATCATCACTGTTATAGATGCTTTGTCTAAAACTGGTCTGATCATCATGTAGGCCACTCTTGTACAAAACAATTCCATCATTAACAGTGTTGCCTTATAATAAACTGGTCAGCCTGACTCTTTCATGGATCACCTGATGAGTGGCTCTGATCTTCCACACATGCATAGTTGCGACATGTGTGGTGAGGGCCCTAACAGAAGTGCACTCATTGGCTGAACACAACATCCTTCACTTCTTTTTTTCTCCTCCTCTTTTTTTTTTTTTTTTTTTTTTTTTTTTTTTTTTTTTTTTTTTTTGTGCCTTTTCCACTCCAGACACACAGCTGATACTTCACATAAGACCTGAAGTATCAGCAACTCAGATTCGAGTGGCAAAAGTATCCTTCCATCTATGCTGTTGAATTGTTAGACCATCTTATGTGATCGTGATTGTGAGCTTCAGACCAGTTGGTTCTCCTACTTAAGGAATGGTGGTTGTCAAATTTTCAGATGGGATCAAACATGAAGAGATCTGTCTTCGACGAACAGACGTCCAAGGCCCTCAAGAAATGGCATCAGGCAGTGAAGAAGAAGCAGGGGAAGTCAGCCCGTTCCCCTACCAGGAGCCTCGGCATGAGCCCAATTGTGAGCCCAAGCGCATCCCCTCTGCACTCACTTCAACGTTTCAAGACTACTGGTCATTCGACGGCCACACCCCGTAGAGGTTACTACTCTGACCAAGACATGTCTGACATGGAAGGCGATCATTCGGCCACATCTCAGACAGCCGTCTTGATCCCTGACACACCAACTCACAGCGTGGAGTCTGGATCAGGAGATCAAGAGCACCATGTGGAAGAACATCGGAACGAGGATGAATTCTCGTTTGTAAAGCCTGCCCCATCAGCAGGACGAACTGTCTGACGATGGTGATCGTGATCTCTCACCCTCCATATGGGCATTTTTCTAAATTCCCACTCCATAATTTGGTGCATGTATTATCTATGATCCGTTTTTTTTTTTTTTTTTTTTTTTTGAGTAGTCCATTCGGTGTACAAATGATGTACATTTTATATTTTTGTGGAAGGATCCATTGGTAAGCATTGGTACCTAAGCTAGTCATACATATGGATGCGTAAATGATATCTGGACTGTTCATCTGATGGGCCCTAATGTGGATGGCCAAAATTCACTTGGTCAGATAATGATAGCTGCCAATTGGAGGCTAAGATCTTCCAGCAATTTCTGATTGGTCATTTCTCTCCTTTTTTTTTTCTTGAAGAATTATATGATATTGGTTGCATATAAAATGCACTTGAAGATCGGTTTGCATATTGCAATGTTGTTATCTTCTAGGCGATGTTTTCACCCCGATTGATAATTATATTGCTTTGCGAGAGGGTTGCAGGAAATCATCTCCAGAATACGATAAGCAAAATAAAAAACCACACGCCGAGTACATTTATACAGTGTGTACGCATGACTTCCTTATTTATGCAACTTCTGTAGAGATACCAAACACCTATTTTGAAAAACTAAGAGGAGACAACAGACCAAAATGGTCTATAGACCCTCATACCTATTACTAGTAAAATAACACTAATAGTTACAATCACAACTCAAAAACAAATAAAGTTAGAGAAATAGATGAAAGAAAATGACAACTAATATTCCCATCATGAACTCTATTTTCCATGCATGGATGAAATATGGATGGTTCTAATCATGAACCTATATTTTCATGCCATTTTCCTCAATATTCAATACACTTGTCACATTAATCTTGCCCTTTAAATAGGCAAGGATACAATGATGGGTTGTTTGGAAGCATGTATTTGATGTGCATTGGCAATTACCATGAAATCCATGTGAATTGAAATCACTAGTTATGTTTTGGTAGTTTATAACTGAGATCCATTAGATGTAATCAGAATCCACTAGAAGGTATTTGATAACCTTGTATTTAGAATGCATTGGTGGAGAGAGAGAGAGAGAGAGAGAGAGAGAGAGAGAGAGAGAGAGAGAGAGAGAGGATTGTTACCTAGGAATCGATAGTAATTGGTGGTAACCATAATGCGTGTGAAATGGATTCACATACTTTTGTTGTGATTTCAAAATACACCCTTATAGTGTATTTGATGTGAAGTGGATTAATCAAATATACTCTCCAAACGCACCAATTACCATTGATTCACATCAATTACATGCTTTCAAATAACCCAATGAAGATGTACTCCAAAGGTATGAATTTAAACAAGAGATTTTTGTAATCAAGTTATGTAACAAAAGATGATAAGCCTTCTTTGAATTCTCTCATAGGTATCTTAACATGCCCCTTCAAGCTAAGTGTCACATCAATGACACAAAGCTTGTTCTTAAGATAATGAAATTGTACAAATGTTAGACCTTCCGAAAGATATCTGCAATGTGATCCTAAGAGGAAACATAGTGAGCAATAATGTCGCCACATATTGCTTTTTCCCCCCTATAAAGTGATAATCTACTTCCGCATGTAATGCAGGGGCATTTTCACACCGGGCTCGAGTGGGGTCGCTTGTGGGATACAGGGGCACACTCGGGGTGGGTGCTGCCTACGGAGGAGGTCTCGTGTTCGAGACTCCTCACCGTGAGTGATTAATGCGCATTTCACACCAGGCTCGAGTGGGGTAGCCCGTGAGATGCGGGGACACATTCGGGGTGGGCGGCCCATGTGATTTGGGGCCCACGTAGGGGGTTCAGCCGAGGTCCTAACCCATGCGATGTGGGGCCTGGGCTATGAGATAAAGAGATTAATTCGCCATACTCTAACAGTTTGAGCTTTTAGAGCAAGTGGTTACTTGTCCTACATCAGTGTGTTTAGTGCAAGTATGAAATATACGGTTAGACACTAATGAAATAGCACTAATATCATTGCAGTACAATAAAGGAGATGATATCTTCGCCGCCCTTAGGGAGTGTTTGTAGCCATGATCATTCTGCCATCGAGAATGAAAAACACATTTTTCCTCGCATTTTCCGTTCTTGTTCTTGCCTTCCGTAGGATTTCAACAACACATTTTGTCTGAATAAGATATAGCTCAAAAGAAGCTCAATGGGCCTTGATGTTCCTAAAATAATAATGTACTGGACCATATCCTTTATGCATGGCTAAAAGATGATTGAGGTCGTGCAATAGGAAATTATGAGCTGACATGTGATTACTTGCAACAATATCATCCACATGGAGAAAAAAGATAATCCAACCAACCACTTGGTGAATCAACTCAACTGCAAGTTATCAGCAACGGAACCTACAAACCCCATGCCTTGAAGATAATTTGTGAAGCGATGAAACTAGGCACGTGGGGGCTATTTAAAGATCATAAATGGCTTTGTAATTTATAAACATGAGATGGGTGTAAAGGATCAATAAATCCAAGAGGTTATTGCATACATATTTCTTTAGAGAGATTTCCATGCCAAAAGTATTTTGTACGTCTACCTGATAAATGGGCCAAACATGACGGAAAACGATCATAAGAACAAGATTTATTGAGGCTAGTTTCATTAAAGGACTAAATGTATCGAAGTAGTCAATCCCTCGTTGCTGATGATATCCTTTGGCAGCCAAGCGAGCCTTGTAATTTTTATGGAACCATTCTCTTTTTGCTTGATTTTGTAAACACAACAGCAACTGTTAATATTTTGATTTGGTTTAGCTGGAATTTCATTTCCTTGTAAAGCACTGAATTCAGACACCATGGCCTCTCTCCACCCATGAACTTTGGCAGCTTGTGTATAACAAGTGGATTCCATAAGAATAACTGTGGAAGACAATGTTATTGAGGCTAGACTTTGTCTGCGTTTGCAGCAGTAGATGGCTGAGATGTAGTTGTTTGGATAACTAATGAGATCAAAGGTCTAGTTGGAGCTGATTGGGAAGATTCTACCACAAGGCTAGGCATTACATGTGAATGAACATTCCCTGATTTGGGCAACGGCAACCAAGTAGTGGAGGGAGTTACTTGGGATGGGGTAATTATAAGAGTGACTGTAATCCTTTTTCAGCAAATGGATACCTACCTTCATCAAACACAACATGGCAAGACGTAAAAACATGACTAGCGATGGGATCCATCCATTTGTAACCATGATAATTGAGATTATAATCGAGAAAGACACGTCAAGAAGATCGAAAAGATATTTTTCCTAATGATGCGCGTGGAAAGAAAAATGCTATAATTTAGTAGTCAGCAAAAGATTACTAAGCAATAGTTGGAGTGAGCAACTGATTAATCAATAAAATGATAGTGGCAAAAGCATCGACCTAATGGCGACTAGGCATATATGGGAATGAGCCATGAGAGCAAGGCCAGTTTCAACAATGTGTCGATGTTTTCATTTGGTAAGTTCGTTTTTATTAGATGTGTGTAGGTAGGATAGGTGATGGGGTGCCTACTCAAGGCTTAGTGGTAGACTCGCAAGAGTTCCAACACCAAGGTCATGGGTTCGAGTATCCACCATGTTGTGTATATGTAAAAAATAGAAATAAATAAATAAATAAAAAGATAGGATAGGTGATAATAAATGGCATTTAAGGAGAGAGTCTTTAAAGCGGGAAGTAAAATATTACCTATCGGCATAAATAGACATAGCTTTCATATGACCAAGAATAGAGATAGTAGAGGCAAGATGACAGAGTCTGACAAGTCGGATGCCCAAGTTGATGGTGCTAGACATCACAAGAAAAATAAGTAGAAAAGAGGATGGAAGGTGAGGAACTGAATTTATTACGATGATGTAAAGAAAGCTAGAAAGGATGAAAGTTGTCACTGCTCCGTCTGTGGAAGAGGATCTTCCATAATTTGTTGTCCTTCACAAATTAAAACAATGAGAATTAGTGAACACAATAACAATTATTGTCTTTTTGTTACGTCTACCTTTTCTCTGTAGACCAATTTTTGGAAGATCAAAGAAGATTTTAGGTTGATCCACTTTGAGGGGATCGTGCCTCCTAAATCTTAAAAGAGAATTGTTTTGGAAAGAAAAACTATGTCCATACTTTCATTAACAAGCTTTATTTAGTACAAATCCGTAGCCCATAGGCCATATCACCATAACTACCTACCACGACCATTCTCCCCACTAATAGGTAACTACTCTACTAGATAATTCTCTCCACTATGGGCTACAAATTTGTACTAAGTAAAACTTATTAATGAACATGTTGATAAAGTTTTTCTTCTTAAAACAATTCGCTTTTGAGATCTAAGAGGCATGATTCTCCTTGAAGTAGATCAACCCAACATTTTCTTTTATCTTCCAAAAATTGGTCTAAGGAAAAAAGGTAGACATAACATTCTAGTACCAAAGTGATCTACTTGGGAAATGTTGTAATAGATGTCTTAAATCGGGTCTGTTGCTAGGTCTGTTGATGCCATCAACAGTATGTTCGATGTTGCCTTCGATGACATTGAATAGTTCTCGATCCCATAGATATTTTCTATATTTTCTTCAGTTAGTCGCTAGACTAACTAGGCACCTTTTCAATGCCATCGAAAATTTTCAAAAAATCATGTTTTGTCTTTGGACAGTTGAGGTGTTAGTTTGATGTCATCAACATGGTTTCGATGTTATCGAAAGATTAGTTTCGATGCCATCAATGAGTGTTTAATGTCATCGACAGATTCTATGCAAATTTTCGCAGAACTGCGAATTTGTGGGATTTGTTTCTCATTTTGATTGTGCTTCCTCCAAAAGCTATATATTAGAGTGCAATCAGAATTGGGAGTATATCAAGGGAGATTCTAGGGTTTATAAATCGTCCAAGGGTTTCAAAGGGTGTAGCAAGGGTGAGATTCCAGGTTGTTCAAATCGAGTAAGCTCTTTACTTTGTAATTTTTGCTTTCATAGTGATCATTTGTCGCTTTGTGCCGTGATTTTTTCCCGAAAGAGTTTTTCCATGTTAAATCGTTGTATTCTCTTTGTGTTTGCTGGTGTCATTGGATTGTTGTCCTAGATTCATCTCTGTGTACTTTCGCAGCCCCCTAACAAGTGATATTAGAGCTATCATTGGGGCGCAGGCTTGAATTTGAAGGATTAGTATCGATGGGAAACACCAAGTATGATATTAAGAAGTACTCAGGCAAAAATATTTTTGAGTTATGGAAGGTTAAAATGATTAGGCTATTAACTAAGCAAGGTGAAGATGAGACTCTTGAGGAGTGACTACCGTCTATGAGTGATGATGATTGGAAGACTCTTGATAAGAATGCCAAATCCTCTATCCAATTATGTTTAACGGATGAGGTTCTCTACAATGTTATGATGGGGAAAACCGCAGTGGATATGTAGTCGAAGTTAGAGGACGTTTATGCTAAAAAGTCATTTGAAAATCGCCTACATTTAAAGTTATAGTTGTTTAACTTCAGGATGGAAGAAGGTGGAGATGTGGAAGTCCACATCAGTAATTTTAATCAGTTGATTTGTAAATTGCTAGACATAGAGGAAGTTGTCAAAGATGAAGATCAGATATGTATTTTGTTGAATTCTCTTCCGGCATTATATAAGTCTTTTAGAGACTCCTTATGCACCAGTAATACGTCCCTGAGTGTAAACACAGTTATCTCATCCCTTTAGGGAAAGGCCATGAGAAAGAAAAATAGTAGCATGGGGGCATCTTTTGATGCATTGTTTACTAGGGGCCAGAATACTAAGCGAGATACAGGATCTTTTCGGTCGATATCTAAATCCAAGGGCAAGTTAAAGTGTTAGAACTGTGGGATGACTAGATACATGAAGAAGGATTGCACAAATCCTAAATCAAAGAAAGAAAACTCAGAGGCTTCTTCCAAGGAGGCCAACATTGCCACGTCTTATGAAGAGACAAGCACGGGTGATGTGTTGTCAGTGTCTATGATCAGACATGTGTATGATGATCGTATAGACGAGTAGATCCTTGACACTGGGGCGCCATATCAGATGACTCCTCATCGGAGTTTGTTCGCCAGTTACAGAGAGTACGATGGTGGACAGGTGTTTATGAGCAATGATAATGCATATAATGTTGTTGTTGTTGGTACAATGCGCATCAAGATGTTTGATGGGGTGGAGTGTACCTTGACTGAGGTCAGGCACGTTCCTGACATGAAGAAGAACTTGGTTTCTCTCGGTGCACTTGTTGAGGGTCAAATATTGCATATTAGACCCTGGTTATTATATAATTTTACAAACATGATAATGTTTAACGCTCTATTTTAATCATGTTTTTGTTGCAAGGTGAATTTAAGAGCTTGGACTGAAAAGGATGCTAAAGGCATGGATTTTATGATCAAGAATCAACAAGGCAAGGAACGGATCTTAGAGGACCAAGATCGAAGAATTTACACACCAAAAATCTGAGAAAATCGAGTGATTGAAGATAAAGAGGCATGAAAGTCGTCCTGAATACAAAATCACAGGGTTCCCACCATCTGTTTGGTTCAAAACTTTATATATAGCATGAGGGCCTTACATTAACCGTACATGTCAAAATTCAGCCCTTGGATCCCTGTGGAAGTGGCCCAACGAACAGATCAGCCCATAAATCATCGATTTGGGTCCCATCTGATCTCTAGATATGCTTCGATTTTGGTCTCAACTCCTTAAACGATATGGAAAAATGAATAGACGGTATAGATTTATCAGAACCATCACTGTGGCCCCATGCCAAGAGGTGCACGTGCACATCAGAAGTGCACCCGCGCTGCACTGATCAGAGAAGCCAGTCAAAGTCGGCTATGACCCGAAAATCACGAGCGAGATGCTTATAGCGCATAGAGTACCCGGATAGGAGTCCGCTGGGACATGCTGGGACCCACCATCAAAGATTAGATGGAAAATCCAAACCGTCCATCAGGTAACCCGAACTAATCCCTCCCAACCCAAATAATCTCAGGTGAGATTGTAAGCGGTTACACACGCAATCTTCGGTCGAAAGTAGCCTCTATACTGCAACATTAACGAACAGAGTCCGTTTGAAAGCACTGATGGGCCACCATCACGATGATCTTTGATGATCTGAACCATCCATCATGACCAGAGAGTAAAAAAGACCTAAACCATGTTGGCTTTGAGAACCCATGCACATACATGCAGCTGTGGCACTGGTTGTAAATGATTGTGACGCTAATATCAACGTAACTGATTCGCAGAAGATGTGGTCCACCACCTGTGATCGGGTGGCTAATCCAAACCATCCAGATGGAATATATGCCAAAACCTACCGGTCTAACGAAGCTAATATCAACGAATGTAATCCGGTTTTCATGCGGAGTCCGTCGTTCTCTTTCAGCTGCGAAGTTGAACTACTTAAGGTTTATGCCAAGCTTCGCGTTACGTAACTTTGTTTACACAGAAGAGACGCTGGATGCAAACAGCCTATAAAACAGGCCCTCTAGTCCCACTAGAACCACAATGGAGAGAGAGAGAGAGAGAGGTTGGTGTGTGGGAGGCTTCAACATCTTCTTCTTCCTTCCTGGGTTTTTCCTTTCCTTTAATGCTTGTTAAGGTCTTAGTTTGATCATGTATATGACAAGCTAAACCTCTTAGCTAGGGCTAAGAGGTGAAACTTGTAGCATGATGGGTAGATTTCTACGACTTTGATTCATGTTTTATGGACTCTCTTTGATTATAGTTTGATTATACGGAATATTCATAGGCCTTAATGGTTTATTGTGACTTAAATTATAATGAATCTACGATAGCTTTGAGTAATTTCAATGCATATATAGAGGTTATGAATGTGGGAGCCCTGTTGTTCACCATTGTCTCGTGGACATGGTTGGATGACGGAACCCTTCCTAACGTTCCTAACTCTTTTAAATTGGTTGTGGATTGACTAAATTTTATTGTTTGCTTTGTCTCATGGGCATGGTTCTGTGATGGAATCAATTCTAATTCTCATACCTCTCATCTCTTGAGAACTGGATCAAAGGAAGTTCAGATTAGTTTTTAATGAAATATCTTCCAACTGGATGAAGATAGGACTCTAAATCCAGTTGTGTTCTTGAATTAAGTATCTCTATAAGTGGATCCTTGGCACCCTAGTTTTTCACCTTTGAATTTTATAGGTTTTAGTTAAAATTATTCATCATTATTCTCTTAAATTCCTCTGGTTTAGATTACATCTTCTTCTAGTTATAGTTCTAGTTACTTTCAGATTACGTACAAGGTTCAGTCCTTGTGGATTCGACCTCGGTCTTACTGAGATTATTACTACATCGCAAACCTATACTTGAGGTGTGAACAACACTTGAGGCAATAGGGTGCAAGTTTACCAGTGTGATTGGTGTTCTTAAAGTATTAAAGGGGGTACTCGTGGTTATGAGAGCGTAGAGGCACGAAAACTTTTACAAATTGATCGGAAGCACTTCAGTAGGTAGAGCGACAACGACTGTTGCGGATTCCACGTCTACACATATGTGGTATGCTCATCTGGGCCACATGAGTGAGCGGGGCATGAAGGTACTTTCTGATCATTGTTTGATTCCAACTTTTAAGAATTCTGATTTAGATGTATGCGAGCATTGTATATATGGTAAACAATTTAAATTATCATTTAAATCTGGAAAACATGTATATAGGGGAATGCTTGATTATGTGTACTCTGACGTATGGGGGCCATTACTAGAGGTTTTCGTTGGAGGGTCGTCATAGTTTGTCTATTCATTGACGACTACTCCCAGAAAGTTTGGGTTTACTTCATGAAACGTAAATCCGAAGTTTTCACCACATTCAGACAATGGTAGAAAAACAAGTAGAGCGAAAAATAAATGTTTTAAGGACTGACAATGGTGGAGAATTTACTTTCACTGAGTTTAATGAATATTGTAAAGATGAAAGGATCATTAGACACAACATGGTGCGCCACACACACAAACAAAACAGTGTGGCTGAGTGGATGAATCAGACTTTCTTATAGAGGGCCCGATGCATGTTAAGTAATGCTGGGTTGGGCAAAGACCTATGTACTGAGGTCGTTAACATGGATTGCTATTTGGTGAACCGGCCCCCTTCTACGACATTTGATTGTAAGATCCTAGAGGAAGTATGAAGTGGTCATAAGATGGACTACTCAAATTTGTGCATATTTGGTTGTGAGGATTACTCTCATCACAGTCAATTGAAAAAGATAAGCTAGACCATAGAGCCAAAAAAGTACATCTTTGTTGGCTATGGTGTTGGCGTAAAAGGTTACAGGTTATACGACAAGTCCACACGCAAGGTCATAATTAGTCGTAACATCAGATTCGATGAAAGTTCTCTAATCTACAAGAATAATCAAAAGGAGCAAGAGGAACTAGAAACGTTGATTGTAGATGTCCAGATTGATACAGATGATACTCAGGCAAAGACAAATGCGCAGACAGAGGTACAGGAGTAGGTGGAGTAGCCACATGTAAGAAGAAACTTACCGCGTGATCACAGATTATCGACATGATATAGGGACGACTTTAATATCGCATATGCCCTCATTACAGATAAAGGAAACCTGTCTACTATTTAGGAGGCTCTTGACGAGCCTAATGTAGAAAAGTGGAAGGCGGTTATGGACAATGAAATTAACTCTTTGTACAAGAACCACACATGGGAGCTAGTGGAGGTACTAGTGGGCCGAAAAACGATTGGATGCAAGTAGTTATTTAAAAGAAAACATGATAGATACTAAAAGAGGCTGGTAGCGAAGGGTTATGCTCAAAGAGAATGAATTAACTTTAAAGAGATATTTATGCCAGTGATTAAGCAAGTGTCTATCATATTCGTGTTGGCGTCGGTTGCCTAATACGATCTCGAGCTGGAACAGATGAATGTCAACATTATATTCCTTCATGGAGAGTTGGAAGAGAAGATCTACATGAAGCAACCAGATAGGTACAAAGTTAAAGGGGCAAATAACAAAGTTTACAGGTTAATGAGGTCGTTGTACGACTTAAAACAATTGCCTAAGAAGTGGTATAAAAAATTTGTTTCTTTCATGTTCAGTCAGAAATTTACCAAGAGTGAATATGATCACTGTGTCTATTACAAGACACTGAGTGATGACAAATTCATCATCCTAGTATTGTATGTTGATGATATGTTGATCGCTAATTATGATATGTCTGAAATTGACGTACTGAAGACTCAGTTATCAGGGACATTCGAGCTGAAAGAT
Organism: Magnolia officinalis; assembly: GCA_021015155.1. Classification (NCBI taxonomy): domain Eukaryota; kingdom Viridiplantae; phylum Streptophyta; class Magnoliopsida; order Magnoliales; family Magnoliaceae; genus Magnolia; species Magnolia officinalis. The sequence continues at coordinate 34,731,315 of JAJHSJ010000004.1, read as the reverse complement.
CTGGGGGCTGCAAAAAGGGTTCTCGGCATTGATATACATAGAGACAATAAGAGGAGAAGGCTTTGGTTATCACAGACAAAATATCTTGAAGAGGTATTAATCAAGTATGGGATAGACAAGGCGAAGCCAGTCAACGTTCCCCACGCGGCTCAGTTTAAGCTTTCCACAAAATAATGTCCTTAATCTAATGAGGAAAAGCAAGATATGTCTCGTTTGCCTTATTCGAATGCGGTTGGTAGTTTTGGCAGTTTAATGTATGTCATGATCTGTACGAGACCAGATATTTTACAGGCAGTCGGTGTTATGAGCAGATATATGTCAAACCTTGACAAGCAACATTGAAAAGCAGTGAAATGGCTACTTCAATACATTCGAGGTACAAAAGACTACGTCTTAACTTTTGAGAAGACATGGGCAAATTTCGTAGGGTATGTGAATTCAGACTATGCAGGCAGTGTGGATTCTAGGAAGTCGACTTCAGGTTACTCATTTGTACTAGCGGGTGGAAGAATTTGTTGGATGTCAAAGCTTCAGTTTGTGGTGGCTCTTTCTACAACAGAAGCTGATTATATGGTAGTGACGAAAGCGTTCAAAAAAAGTGTTTGGTTAAGAGGCATGATAAATCAGTTGAGGCTTTAGCAGGAGGTTGTGTCGGTTAATTGTGATAGCGAGAACACTATCAATTTGGCTAAAAATTATTTTTATCACTCACATACCAAATACATTAATGTTTGTCACCATCTTATCCGATAGGTGCTTGAGGAAGTATGCATAACTCTAGAGAAGATTCACAATCCGACAGACATGCTCACCAAGGTGGTTCCAATAGAGAAGCTTAAGTTTTATATGACTTCTCTGGGCTTAGTGATGGCATAAAAGAAAACGGAGTGTATACGAGAAGCGTTAGTGCATCTATGATGCAAGGCGGAGATAAGAGAAGCGGATAAGAAGCTACATAATTGAAGATTGAAGACCTAGTGGAGATTGTTGTAATAGATGTCTTAAGTCGAGTTTGTTATTGGGTCTGCTAATGCCATCGACAGTCTGTTCGATGTCACCTTCGATGGTATCGAACAGTTCTCAATCCCATTGATCTTTTTCAGATTTTCTTCAGTTGGTCGCTTGACTAACTGGGCAGCTTTTCGATGCCATCGATGAGTGTTCGATGCCATCGAGAATTTCTGAAAAATCATGTTTTGTCTTTGGATAGTTGAGGTGTTAGTTTGATGCCATTGAAGGATTAGTTTCGATGCAGGGTTAGTTTCGATGCCATCAATGAGTGTTCGATGCCATCGACAGATTTTGCGCGGATTTTTGCAGAACTACGAATTTGTGGGATTTTGTTTCCTTTTTTGATTGTGCTTCCTCCAAAGGCAATATATTGGAGTGCAATCGAAATTGGGAATATATTAAGGGAGATTCTAGGGTTTTTAAATCATCCAAGGGTTTCAAAGGGTGTAGCAAGGGTGAGATTCGACGTTGTTTGAATCGGGTAAGCTCTTTACTTTGTAATTTATGCTTTCATAGTGATCATTTGTCGCTTTGTGCCATGATTTTTTTCCAAAAGAGTTTTCTATGTTAAATCGTTGTGTTCTCTTTGTGTTTGCTTCGTGCTATTGGATAGCTATCCTAAATTCATCTCTGTATGCTTTCGCGGTCCCACAACAGGAAATGACTAACAGTACAAGAGTAACAAAAATGGAGGAAGTAACTTTAAGATGCCACTGGGCAGCATGCAGCGGCTTGGGGAGATCCTTCAATTAATCAATCTCAAGTACTATTAAACATCCCAAAACCTGATGCGAGATAAAGTATATGCATCTAGTAGATGATTAGTTAATTGCCACCTTTAGAACGAAAAGTTAGGGCAATCAGTGTGCAGGAGGGGTTATACAGACACAAGTTATGCATCTTGATTTTTTCCAATTCGACGGAATTGACTCGTCTAATTAGGTATATCGTGTAAAATAGTTCTTTGCTTATCATAACACCGCTATGGAACAATTACTTATTATCGCCTCCTTCCGTATGGAGGGGGAGGTTCTGCAATGATTTTACTGGTATGAGAAGTTCTAGACTCATTTGGAGTGGGTGGAGTTTGTCATAGCGCTTAACACGAGGTTTGGACCTACGAAGTATGAGGATTATGAGGGATCCCTTATGAAACTACATTAGACAACCACAGTTTGAGATTATCAAAACCAATTTGAAAGGTTTGCTAACTGTATAGACGAGCTCAAAGAGGCCTTTCTATTGAGTTATTTCATCTACGAATTAAAGAACAAGATACACCTCGACATTTAGATGTTCCATCCTACATTGTTGTCTAATGCCATAGGATTGGCTCGCTCCAGGAGAAGAAGTTGGTGGTACGATGCAGGTAGATCCAGTCTAATGCCATAGGATTGGCTCGCTCCAGGAGAAGAAGTTAGTGGTACGATGCAGGTAGATCCAGTCTGATGCCATAGGATTGGCTCGCTCCAGGCGGAGAGTTCCTGCCTCTCATCAAGCACTTGTCGATGTTGAAGCGAAGGAAATGAGAGAGAAGGGACTCTGCTACAACTATGAAGAAAAGTTCCACCCTAACCACATGTTCAAAAAAATTTTAAAAATATATTTTTTAATATATTTTTTAATAGAAGGGTCATGGCCAAAAAGGGGGGGATCGATGAAGTTACTTAAGTGATCGAAGATGATCCAACTAACTCAAAAGAGGCCTCACCAAAGATATCACTTCATGCCATCTATAATTTGATTGCTTTACAGACAGTGTAAGTTGGAAGACTTTTACGACGGCAACCAATTATGGTACTAGTTGACAGCAGAAGCACGCATAATTTCATGGATCTCAAGGTCGTTTATAAGGCCTAGGTACTTGTTTAAAGTATCACTCCATTTAAGATAATGGTAGCTAATGGAGATCGCCTTGCCAATAAGGGAAGGTGTGTTGGTCTAACCATTCAAATCGAAGGTTTCATTAACACAACAAAATTCTTCTTGCTCAACCTAGGTGGCTACGATGCGATTTTGAGGGCTCAATGGAAATGGACCTCATGAGCAATCGTTTGAAACTTTTTATCAACTTTCTGTGACTTACACGGCTGATAGTTTGTGGGATCCCAGTCTTTTACAACATCGCTCGTGTGCACACGTGTCCCAACTCACACCGTTAATAGACCATACACTGCACCCTAGTGCACCTAGAAAATTCACCAAAGTGATTTATTCTAGATGACCTTGAGACCTCTATCATGTGGACCGCATCGTCGTTGCGGTCGCAATGGTGAAAACCGTGTGTCAATCCGACGCTCCGTTAGTGAGATATGACCCATCGAATGTACGGCCCGAATTATGTATCCAGTAACACAAGCAACCTTTATTATGCTAGGCTCATTAGACTTAAGCCCATGTGGGCCTAAAGCCCACTTTTAAAACATGAAAATTACCAACAAATAAAACAATTGCTAGCTACATGATAAAATAAGACAAGCACTATAAGACAAAATTGGATTCTATCCAAAACTCATCATTAGCTCTTTCCCCATGCCTTAGAAACTAATCATGGCTCATGTCCACCACATCCTATACATGCGTCTAATGCATGTCTTGATTTGTGCCACATCACTTCAAACAACCAATTGCAACACTCCACTTCATCATCCACCATGCATCACCTACAACCCATAACCCTTATCCATCCATTAGCTAATGCATGTCTAGATTTCTTCCACCTTGGCCAATGCATGCTTAGTACCATCCACCTCATCCATCCACTACCCATACCATACATCACATTCCACCTCACTTTTAGCAACAATGAGATCCCATGAACTTGCCACCTCAACCCCCAATTCCCTATATAAGAGTAGGAGCTCTCTTGCACTTATTGTTTTCCTATACTTAGAAAAATTCTAAGATTTTAAGAGAGAGTGAGAGAGAGTGGGGCCAAGATGTGGCCCACCATTGATCAAGAGGGAGTGAACCGCACATCATCATCCAACCATCCATCCATTAAAGTGAGTCTACACCCCTCCTTCCATCTTCCTCATCCTCCTCTTTCTTCCCCTTTTTATTTTCTTGATATATGTGGGCCCCACTGGTGTAATCCTATTTTTGTTTCTGGATAGCAAGTTCTAAAAATCATATAAAATCAACCATACTAAGATCAGAGTTGAAACTTGGGGATATTATGAATCATAATATGAAATAACTCTTGACTAAATTTCGTAGCCATCCAACGGTCCAATCATCCGTAACATCAAGTTTACTTGGCTACTGTCTAGCAGCACATGCAGGATTCCGATTTGTCTAAATGGACCCATTTTTAACTCTTTTAATGAATATAATAAAAATATATGTTCTGTTGGATTCGTATAAAATCGAACCAGATTTCCAAAGGTATATAATAAGCCTCAATCAGAGTTTGGACGGCTGAGATCTTGGTCATATACGAAAAATGTATTCGGGAGCTTATTATGACCATTCTTGTTTGAGCTATATCCGTGATTCCCATAGTCAGATGGATTTGATATTTGCTCTTAACTTACTTGAGATAGTTAATAATCATATATATGGTCCCTATGGTCAAAATCTTTCATGATAAATTTAGAAAATTCTGGACTGATGAAATACTTCTGTAAGGACAAATCTTGAATTTATATGTGTGGTCTAGATGGATCCAAGGCTAGCTCTGTATGGTTGGAAACCTATAAACAGCCTGAATGACTTGTTCCCAAACCATCAATTGGATCAGATCTTCCAATAGGGAATCTGATAATAGAGATTTCATCAATATATATTTCATGTGTTACTTGATGAATATGTTGAATATATGTTTTACATAACAATTATCCTCTCGTTGACCCACTTGGGTGAGCGATCACTTATGATTTATTCATTTTATTACTTCATTCAATCTGGGAACCCATGTATATTTTTGTATGTCTCTTATCTATAGTTTGCTAGTATGTGGGCCCCACTTGCCATTGGATCTATTTCATTCCCTTTACACTTTCTGTTTGCTGAAAATTTTCTAAGTACTTAACTGTATTGCATGTAGGCCTCTTTGACACCTTGTAGTGGGCCCCACACTCTATAGTTAAGGGTTCCACTTTGAGGGATGTTTAATCATTATACAAGTGAGCTGGGATGTCACACCTTTTTGTCAGGAATGATCCTTAAGTATTTGGAAATTGGGCCCTAAGTTGTGACAGACCCCATTTCTGAAAACTGTCTGATTATTTATGTTTTCTACCAACTTTGGGACTCTGTAGTGGACCACACGCCGGAGGTTTGAGTAGGTCACCACTTGGAACCTCTAACCTACACTAATGAATAGATAAATAATATTTTAATTGGGCCAAATCAAACCCCACATGATCAGGGAGTGGATCCCAAAATGTGGTCAGGCATGGTTGTGCAGAAAATCAAAGTGCCTATGTTTGGTCTTATACTAAATATTACGTGTGCACAACCAGTTGGTCCCAACTTATAATTTTTGAAGTGCATATATAGTACAACCAAGGGCACCTAATGGCACACTGAAATGTAGTCCCTTGTGATCATGGGATATACTTAAAATTGGGTCAAAACTAATTCCGCACTATATTTCCTGCACAATTTCTCCAAGTACCCATGTTTGGGCCATCACCGTAAATTGTACTCACCCAACCAATAAGGCTTGCCTTATAATTTGTAAAGCCCATACACAGATCTATCAGGTGGTTATTCTCTTTCACCATATGTAGGCCCCACGTGATCATGAATCTGATTCTAAAATGGCCTAGAACCAACATTGCACAAAAATTTGTTTGATGTAAAATTTATGTGGGGTCACATCGGTGGGGTCCACCACCATCCCAAAGCATTTCATGCAGTATTTAAACTCTGAAAAATAACTCTCAGGTGTTGTTGGGCTCAAAACCTTAAGTGGGTCATCTAGTATGGGTTATTTTGTATGGGCCTTACCGTCCATGTGATGAGGCCTAATGAGATGTATGTGAGGCCCTTGTATGAGGCCCATTGTGATGTATATGAGGCCCATGTGATGAGGCCCAATGTGATGTATGTGAGGCCCTTGTACGAGGCACATTGTGATGTGTATAAGGCCTATGTGGTGAGGCCCATTGCGATGTATATAAGCCCCCTGTGATGAGACCCATTGTAATGTATATGAGGCCTATGAGATGAGGCCCATTGTGATGTATATAAGACCTATATATGTGATGAGGCCCATTGTGATGTATATGAGGCCTATGGGATGAGGCCCATTGTGATGTGATGAGACTCATTGTGATGTATGTGAGGCCCATGTGATGAGGCTCATTGTGATATATGAGACTCTTGTGCAAGGCCCAATTATGATGTTGATCCCACCATGATGTATATGATAATGTTTATGATGCCCATCCATTTTTCTAGCTAGTTTATAGGCCATGGGCCCCATTGTGAGATAGTCTCTATAGTGGACCACATTCTAAGAAACAACGGTAGTTAAATGTCTACATTGTAAACTCCCTAGGGCCCATTGCTAAGCCCATTCCCCATTGAAAGTTAGAATCTAAGGCGGGCCGAACTTTAGGACCAATGATGGTTAAATGTCCACGTTGCAAACTCTCTAGAGCCCATTGTTAAACCCATTTCTATTTTCCCCTTATTGGGCCCTCATTGAGAATAATGTTTCTCACCATACCATGTAGTACTACTCAAACCTTGGAACCCATCTTGTGGCCATGATATGTAGGCCAGTTGTGATATGTAGGCCCATTGTGATATGTAGGCCCATTGTGATTGTATGAGGCTCATTATGATTGTATGAGGCCCATTGTGCGAGGCCCATTGTGATTGTATGAGGCCCATTGTGATTGTATGAGACCCATTGTGATTATAGGAGGCCTATTGTGATGGTACGAGGCTCATTATGATTGTATGAGGCCCATTGTGCGAGGCCCGTTGTGATTGTATGAGGCCCATTATGACTAGATGAGGCCCATTGCGATGTGTGAGGCCGATCATTGTTATGATTGATAATCATGCATGGCATACACCATGATTCATGCCTATACGCATTATTTGCATGCTTATTATGAGGAATGATTGACCATAACATATGTCATTGGGCTGGTTATTTTCAGGACTCCCTGAGAGATGGAGTTGCCCTGCATGAGCGCGCGGTACACGCAGGACTGATGCATGACTAAATTGTATGACTCATGCATCTTACATTTGTGTGATATGATTTCTGTTCTCCTTAGCGACATCAGGGCTGAGGCCTCCACAGGCATATCGTGGATGGCAGGATTGGACGCCGAAAATGTTTTGGTTCTACATGGGGCGCCATAGATGTCCCTAGGTGAAAGTCCCTAAACCCTTATGGTACCAAGAGGATGCTCCAACGTCAAGATCGAGTGGATGTATGAGCGCACGAGTGCCGAATACCATTAAGCCACATCTCCCACTGTGTCGTGGTTTGTTGGAAGGGGGTGTGGCCTTACTTGCCCGAGGGTAAGAGGCAATGTTAAGCTGAGTCTAACCAGCTCGTAAATGGGTCCGCTATCGACGTGTCAGATAGGTATTGGTAGACTATTGGCCAGGCGGATAGCGAGGTCTCTTACGTTCACTTGGACTACGCGCCTGGGAAAGGAGCAGTGCCATTTGGAGTGTACTAGACCTCGGTGATTGTCCAGAGATGAACTGTACTGATACGTGGATTCAGATGAGGATTGGCATGACTTGTGATTGCACATTACATATGACATTGGCCACGTAGGCCTTGCATCGTATAGCCTTGGTATGGCTGACAGCATTGTACTAAACCCCGGTGATGATCCTAGAGATCTACGGTACTGATATGTGGACTTACTGAGCAGGAGCTGTGTACTCAGCATTTGACTCATTCATTCACTCATTCACTATCCACTCGAGCTGGTGGTGCACAACCAAATCATTATGTGTACCTTCACAATGGCCAGGATTTCGGTTGGGGCGCGCGACCAACCCGAGATCAGGAGTTTACCTTATTGAGTCTAACTATCCAAATTTAGGTATAAGATTGATTTGGATAGAAGTCCTTTGGGATAAACCTCACAGCTTGCGATACCACGTACTATCATCCCGACTACACACTCCAGTCTTGCTATTTCTCTTGCATTGCATACTATATTACATCCTCTGCATATGACATATTGTGACGCCCCATCACTATGGTCACATGTGGGCGGGCACACGTAGGCGAACGCTGATGTGTGTGGGGCCTAGCGGGCCTGGACGAGCTACTAGTGGTTGGTAAGCTACTGTGCTGTGTTGAGGGTCAAATATTGCATATTAGACCCCAGTTATTACCTACTGTTTAACGACTCAATTTAATCGTGTTTGTGATGCAGGGTGTATTTACGAGCTTAGATCGAAATAAGGTGTTAAAAACTGAGATTTAACGCTCAGAATTCACCAGAGCATGGGACGGACTCCAAGGGACCGAGATTGAATAGTTTACACACCAGGGATCCAAGAAAATCAAACCGTTCACGTTAAATAGGCCTAACACATCAAATTTCAGCCCTCGGATCCCTGTGGAAGTGGCCCAACGGACAGATCATCTCACAAAACTCAGATTTAGGGCCCGCCTAATATCTGGATATGCTTCAATCTTGGTTTAAACTCATTAAATGAATTGATAAAACAGTTGGACGGAGCAGATTTCTTGAATACATTGCCGTGGGACCTACACACGCGATGTGTGTACATAGCCTATACGTATGCCGGACGTACACCAGACGTCAGGATCGGTCAACAGGAGGTTGACCCGATCCATCTCTCCCTTACGCACAGCAACGCATGGACCGGCTGCTGAGATGCATTGTGAGCCACCACCACTGATACGACGACTGATCTGAGCCGTCCATTCACTCCAGAATATAGATGTAACCATTGCCTAGGTGGAGAAATCCCGGAAGACAACGAAGAGCCGATTTCAACCGTTAAAATGGAAGATCGACGATGCAACGAAAAAAATTCGTGGGCCACACCGAATTTGATCTGAAACTAGTCATTCCCACCTGGTTTTTCGAGCTAAAACGAGTAGATGGAGTGGATTTCCTTGAAATCACCGATTATGGGCCCACTGACTTTCACAGCGCAAGGTGTGCGATCTCTGTTCCGCAGCAGAGGCTGTGGCCGATCTAAGTGGGCCACCAACGCTGATCAGATGGATGATCCAGGCCATCCATCTTCTAGCTCATTCAAAAACGTTCCAGGAGACGTTATCTTTTTAAAAGAAAAAAAGGAAGATGAACCCGAAACTTTAGTTCAGATATGTACGTGGTTGTTGTTGTGTATAGAGTTTACGCACTCCAATGTCAACTCCAACTCTGTCGGTTCTCCAAACCGACAGCATTCCACCGCCCTGGCAGCTATAAGAAAGAGAGAGGACGTGAGGGGAAGGGGATCAGTTGGCTGGGACGTCAGTAAGAGAGGAAGAGAAACAGAGAAGTATTTATTTAGAATTTGTTTTTATTATGTTTTTTATTTATTTATTTTTGAGAGATCTAGTTCCATCATGTTGAGCTAAACCTCTTAGCTAGGGCTAAGAGGTGAAGCTTGTAGCGTGATGGGGGACTTTTAGCTTGTGCTTTTTATTTACACTGAATTGAACTTGATATTAGTTTGATTTTAAGGAAATGTTTTTAGTTTTTAATGGTCTGTTGTGACTAAAATTACAATGGGTTTGCAATAGCTTTGAGCATGTTCCTTTCCTTTTATGCTTATGACGTCAGGAAGCCCTATTGTTCACCATCGTCTCCTGGGCATGGTCGGATGACGGTACCCTTCTTAACCTTCATACATTGTTGATTGGTTGGTAATTAGTTTAATTCTGTTGTTTACTTTGTCTCTTAAGCATGGTTTGGTGATGGAATCCATTCTAATTCATATACCTTTCATCTCTTGAAAACTATATCAAAGGAAGTTCAGTTGATTTTCATGGTTACACCCTTTAACTGGATGAAGATGGGACTCTAAGTCCAGTTGAGTTCTTGAAACAGGCATAAGATCTCTCTGATCGCTACAAGTGGATCCTCTGAATCCCTAGTTTCCTTTCCCTGAATTCTTTAAGTTTTAGATAATTATTTCATCATTATTCCTGAAATTACAGTCGATTTAGATTTCCTCTTAGTCTAGTTTTAGTTCTACTGAGTTTCAGATTACGTACAGGTATCAGTCCCTTGGGATTTGACCTTGGTCTCACCGAGTTTATTCCTACATCACAACCCTATACTTGGGGAGTGAACAAGCTTTTAGCGCCGTTGCTGGGGACTGACAGCTACGTAATTTTGAAATTAATTGGTTTTAGAATTAGTTTAAGATTAGGATTTTACTAACTTTAGTTTTAGATTTTTCTTTCTATTTGGTTATTAGAACTAACTTTCTTGTTTTGTAGGGTTGTTGATAGATCTTCTAAATTAGTTACTTCGTCCTATTTTTTTTTTTTACTTTCTCTATTTTCTAGATTACATTTTTTTTTTTATATCAAAATACTAACTTGGTTTGTTGTGTTTTGCAGGATCTTAACTTGGGCCTTCGAATTCGGTAACTTTTTCCCATCTTTCCTCTTTATTTCTAGAATTCCTTTCTATTCTTCCTCTTAGGTCTAGGTTTAGAATCTAAATTGAGGGTTGCGAGTGTTTCAAGCCCAAGTAGGTTCGAGATAATACTTGACGTCTCTTGACCGAAGGAGGATTAGTTGAGGGGTTGACTGTCCATCACAGGACTAGACATCGCTCGACGTCCCTAGAGTTAATTAAAGTAATGGCTACAAATCAACCGGAAACACTACCCTCACCTAGGGTGGAGGACATTCAGGATGAGAATAAGGTACATCAAGCACCCCCGCCTCGTACTTTACGAGATTATTTACCACCGGCGGGGGTGAGTATGCCCTCATGCATGATTTTTCCTGAAAATACAGGACATATGAACATCAAGCCAGGGGTTATCCAACTACTTCCTAAATTCCATGGGCTTGAATCAGAAAGTCCATACTTACATCTGAAAGAGTTCGATGAGATCATAGCCACTTTATACTTTCCTAATGTATCTGAGGATACAGTCAGGCTGAAACTCTTTCCCTTTTCCTTGAAGGAGAAGGCTAAGACGTGGTTACATTCATTGCGTCCTAGATCCATTGGCACATGGAATGACATGCAGAGGGAATTCATAAAGAAATTTTTTTCACATCATAAAATGATTACCTTTAGAAAAGTAATCATGAACTTCGCCCAAAAGGAGGATGAAACATTCTTCCAATGTTGGAAAAGGTTCAAGGATCTTGTTAGTTCATGCCCACAACACGGCTTTGAAACGTGGCACATTACAAATTTTTTCTATGATGGACTGACATCTTCCATGGGCCAATTGGTCGAGACAATGTGTAATAGAGAATTCATGAATAAAGATGTCGATGAGGTATGGGATTACCGCGATAGACTTGCTGAAAAAACACAATCATGGGACCATTACCCAAATTCGAACACCACGTCTAGGCTGACTCAATCTAAGGAGAAAGGTGAATTGTATCTCCTGAAAGAAGAAGATGATCTCAATTATAAAGTGACTAATCTCATAAGAAAATTCGAGGCCATGGAAGGAAAGAAGGATAAGGTTAATGAAATTGTTTGCGGCATTTGTGATTGCAACAGTCACACAATTGAAAATTGTCCCACAATACCTGCCTTTTGAGGAGTGTTGAATGAACAAGTCAATGCCGTAAATAACTATCAAAGACTTTTCAATGGACCTACCTCTAATACGTACAATCCTGGTTGGAAAAATCATCCAAATTTTAGTTGGAGGAATGGACAAACTGCTACCCCTCAAGGTTTCTTTAATCAAACTTCACAACAACAACAAGAGAAACCTCAAAAGGATCCGATTTTAAAATATTTTGAAAAGTAAGACCATTTCAATCAAGGTATGCTACAAGTCTTGCAAGACCTTAATAAAACACTACAAGGACTTAAGGCTGAAAACACGATTGGGAATAAGGGGAGCCTCCCAGCTCAAACTCTTCCCAATCCAAAGCTGCAATATGAAGTTGGAGACCCAAGCTCTTCAAATAAGATGGAGCACGCTAAATCCATCACCACTCTTAAGAGTGGGAAGATTATTGATAAAACCCTTCCGGTTAGGCCCGAAAAGCCTCAAGAATCAGAAGAGGACAACAATGATGGATCTAGTGATGCCCCACAAAAATTAGAACCAGAACTTCTAAAGAAGCCAATTGCTCCATTTCTCCAACGGTTGGTTGCACCAAAACCTCTATCTAACTCTCGGGATATTCTAGAGGTGTTGAAAGAAGTAAAAGTTAACATTCCTCTACTTGATGCCGTGAAACAAATACCTTCATATGCTAAATTCCTGAAAGACCTATGCACATCCAAAAGACAACAGAGTATTCAAAAGAAAATCTTCTTGACTGAGAAAGTGAGTGTCATCTTAAAGCAAGACGTGCCGCAGAAATTCAAGGATCCTGGTAGCCCAACCATATCATGTATGATCGGTAACTACCGCATTGAGCATGCACTTCTTGACTTAGGAGCAAGCATCAATCTGATTCCTTACTCAGTATACAAACAACTAAGGTTAGGTGAATTGAAAAGCACCTTAACCACATTACAACTCGCTAATCGTTCTGTTCGTATACCAAGAGAGATAATTGAGGATGTGTTAGTTCAAGTTGAAAGCTTCTATTACCCTGTAGATTTCATCATCCTTGATATTGAACCCGTCAATAATGGAAGCACTCAGATTCCTATCATTCTTGGTCACCCATTCCTGGTCACTTCAAACGCAATTATCAATTGCAGGAATGGAGTCATGAGCATGTCTTTTAGGAATATGACATTGGAATCAAACATCTTTTTCAATAACGGCAGAAATTCCGAGGATGATGACGATTTCCACGACATTAACATGATTGATTCTTTCGTGGAAGATAGAACGCCTCTGACCTTATCCTCTGACCCTCTAGAGACGTGCCTAGCACACTCCCCTGACTTGGATGATGACATGATTAGGGATACGTGTGCCTTACTTGATATTGCGTCGATACTTGAAGTTAACCAGTGGAGGTCACAATTTGAAGAATTGCCCCAAACTGATGTCGTGCCTCTATCGTCTAACTTCAAGCCACCGAAGCTCGACCTAAAACCTTTACCCTCTGATTTAGAATATGCCTATTTAGGTCAAGAAGAGACATACCCAGTGGTGATTTCATCTCACCTTGAGAACAAACAAGAGAGTATGCTCATTTCTACTCTCGAAGAAGATAAATGAATTATTGGATATATCTTCACAGATCTCGATAGGATGAATGAACTCCTTTCAACTGAATGTTTCGACTCTTTGGAGGATTGCTTGGCACACTTTGCAGATTCAAACGATCCCATGATACAAGAAATAGTGGATGTCTCGCAAGACAATACCTCGGTAGTTGTCACGGACTGAGAGAACCCTTATTCCGAAGTATCTCCTCCCTCATATCCTGAATGTTTACCATTAAAAGAGGAGGAACTGAAAATTGAACTAAAGAGTGAAACTTCAGTGTGTGTTGAGACTACACCACCTACTACAAATTTTTCTGAACTTTATCTACTTATAGTCTCTGATTCATCATGGGATACTAACGTTGAAACTTTTTCTGTCACAGGTGAATTGTATATACTCTAGATACCTCAAGCAATTCAATGAAAAATTTCTTATGAGGTACATAAGTTTCTCTGGAAATTCATGCTCCAGAGCATCCAAGCCTATTGCAAAAAGGGCTTTTGGATGATCCTTTTGAGGAACTTACTAAGAAACTTATCAAGATATTGGCCGGAAGAGGAACCTTGTGGCATGATCGAGTAGTTTTTACCTACTTTCATATGACTGGGGTAGTTTGCTTTATGTTGTTCTAGAATAGTCGGCTTTATGCCGTTAGGTTAGTTTGCTTCTTGCATTTTTTAGGATAGTTTGCTTCCGTGTCTTCACTCTTGTGCTGACCGGCTTTCATATTGTGATCATTTTAGAAACATCTTTCTCGATTCCTTCGTCCAGGTACTATCTTCCTATCACTTCTCATTTACTTTCATTGTCCCATGTGCATTGCATGCTCATATATCCTTTACATTGAGGACAATGTAGATTTTAGGTTGGGGGTGGGAGATTAGGTTTCCTAATCAGTGTTTTCTTTGTCTTAAGCAAAAATTGTGAAAATTTTTAAAATTTTCTTGACTTTCTTGTGAATTCGAAGTAATTTTGACGGCAATTTTGGATTTAGAATATAAGATACGTAATGTTGGATTTATGACTCTTGGATTCAGTTATTTATTAGATTTCACAGTTAAGTTTGAAGTATTAATCCAGAATTAGAAGTTGTAAATATTGATTGAATCATGATTTCACAAGACACATCTCGCTTGCACATAAAGGTTTCAGTTCGATATTGAATTGTAACTTGATAATCACTAAGCATGTAAGGAACCAGCTTGAAAATTTTGCCCATCATGATCAATTGAAGAAAAAGAAAATACCGAAAAAAAAAAAACAGATATCATTGGAAAGGGTTGGGCGAATAATCTTCACCATAGGTTTGCTCCTTATAGGTGTAGATTTAATTCCCCATGGATGATATGTGAAAAGGGTTGGGTGTACGATCTTCACCATAGGTTTGCTCCCTATAGGTGCGGATTCGATGTTCTTCCCCCTCGATGAAAAAATCAAAAGCTGGAAGAATGAAAAGGAAGAACTGTAAGGCAAGTTCTGTTTTAGGTTTTGATTGTCCTGAATGCTCTTTTGATTATTAACATTATCATGAAAATTGTCGATTGGATTTCTTAATAACGATAAGCCGAGATTACACTATACACTCATGGAACTCAATGTTTAGAATTTTTCTGATTAGTGGATTAATACTCTAAGCCTGACTATGGAATCTACCATGCGCTTAAGTCCAGGAGAAGGTAAGGCCCAACATTTATGAATCTTAGAACTCTAAGATCTGGATTGTTTTTCAAAAATCACTCGAGTTCATAGAAATTGTCCTGTAATTCTCAACTTATTTTTCTCATAATTTGCTCGGGACTAGCAAAATACTAGTTGGGGGTTGTGTTGAGAGTCAAATATTGCATATTAGACCCTAGTTATTACATAATTTTGTGAACACGATACTGTTTAACGACTCAATTTAATCGTGTTTGTGATGCAGGGTGTATTTACGAGCTTGGATCGAAATAAGGTGTTAAAAGCTGAGATTTAATGCTTAGAATTCACCAGAGCATGGGACGGACTCCAGAGGACCGAGATTGAACAGTTTACACGCCAGGGATCCAAGAAAGCCAAACCGTTCACGTTAAATAGGCCTAAAAAGTGTCCTGAATACAAGATCATTGGGTTCCCACCATCCGTTCAGCTCGAAACTCTATACGTGGCTTGAGGACCATAAATGAACCGTACACATCAAATTTTAGCCCTCGGATCCCTGTGGAAGTGGCCCAACGAACAGATCAACCCATAAAACTCAAATTTAGGGCTCACATGATATCTGGATATGCTTCAATCTTGGTTTAAACTCATCAAATGAGCTGATAAAACAGTTGACGGAGCGGACTTCTTGAATACATCGTCGTGGGACCTACACACGCGATGTGTGTACATAGCCTATACGTATGCTAGATGTACACCAGATGCCAGGATCGGTCAACAGGAGGTTGACCCGATCCATCTCTCCCTTACGCACAGCAGTGCATGGACTGGCTGCTAAGATGCATTGTGGGCCACCACCACTGATTCGACGACTGATCTGAGCCGTCCATTCACTCCAGAATATAGGTGTAACCATCGCCTAGGTGGCGAAATCCCGAAAGACAACAGAGAGCCGATTTCAACAGTTAAAACGGAAGATCGACGATGCAACGAAAAAAATCTGTGGGCCACACCAAATTTGATTCGAAACCAGTCATTCCCACCTGGTTTTTCGAGCTGAAACGAGTAGCCGGAGTGGATTTCCTTGAAATCACCGATTATGGGCCCACCGACTTTCACAGCACAAGGTGTGCGATCTCTGTCCCGCAGCAGAGGCTGCGACCGATCCAGGTGGGCCACCAGCGCTGATCAGATGGATGATTCAGGCCATCCATCTTCTAGTTCATTCAAAAACGTTCCAGGGGACGTTATCTTTTTTTTTTTTTTTTAAAGAAGGAAGATGAACCGGAAACTTCGGTTCAGATATGTACATGGCTGTTGTTGTGTATAGAGTTTACGCACTCCAATGTCGACTCCAACTCGGTCGGTTCTCCAAACAGACAGCATTCCACCGCCCTGGCAGCTATAAGAAAGCGAGAGGACGTGAGGGGAAGGGGATCAGTTGGTTGGGACGTCAGTAAGAGGAAGAGAAACAGAGAAGTATTTGTTTAGAATTTGTTTTTATTATGTTTTTTATTTATTTATTTTTGAGAGATCTAGCTACATCATGTTGAGATAAACCTCTTAGCTAGGGTTAAGAGGTGAAGCTTGTAGCGTGATGGGGGACTTTTAGCTTGTGCTTTTTATTTACACTGAATTGAACTTGATATTAGTATGATTTTAAGGAAATGTTTTTAGTTTTTAATGGTCTGTTGTGACTAAAATTACAATGGGTCTGCAATAGCTTTGAGCATGTTGCTTTCCTTTTATGTTTATGACGTCAGGAAGCCCTATTGTTCACCATCGTCTCCTGGGCATGGTCAGATGACGGTATCCTTCCTAACCTTCATACATTGTTGATTGGTGGTAATTAGTTTAATTCTGTTGTTTATTTTGTCTCTTAGGCATGGTTTGGTGATGGAATCCATTCTAATTCATATACCTTTCATCTCTTGAAAACTATATTAAAGGAAGTTCAGTTGATTTTCATGGTTACACCCTTCAACTGGATGAAGATGGGACTCTGAGTCCAGTTGAGTTCTTGAAACAGTCATAAGATCTCTTTGATCTCTACAAGTGGATCCTCTGAATCCCTAGTTTCATTTTCCTGAATTCTTTAAGTTTTAGATAATTATTTCATCATTATTCCTCAAATTACAGTCGATTTAGATTTCATCTTAGTCTACTTTTAGTTCTACTTAGTTTCAGATTACGTACAGGTATCAGTCCCTTAGGATTCGACCTCGGTCTCATCGAGTTTATTACTACATCACAACCCTATACTTGGGGAGTGAACATGCTGCCATGCTACTGTGCACACAGTGTAGGCAGGACCTTGTCCCACATATTCTTGGATTCGTTAGGATTTGCATATTGCATTGCATCTTCAACATATAACATTTGGTTTATTATGTCCTTGTACTCGAACGATTACACGTCAACCTTGCCATTGCCTTTCCATCGTATGTCATATAGTAGAAAATGAGATTGGATTATCTTGTTCATGATGATTGGCTATTTTAATGATTTATGGTCGCTTGTTAAGTGACATGCCTATTATTGATGTCATGTTCATGATAACCTATATAGTTATACAACATGCTTGATTGATAACCTACTCACCTATGATAACATGCTTATGGTTGTTTTGGATGTCTTTACGGGAGCGCCCTGATAAGACGTGTTTTACTCCTGGCACGCAGTAGACTCACGAGCTGTGGTTTGCTCATACGTATGACTTACACTTTTCAAGATGTATACAAGAGTTGTTGGAGTTTGCTATTGTTTCCTTCATTACTGTTGAGCTGGTGCACTATATCATGTGTGACATGTCGAATAGGTTCGTCTGTTCGATATGCATTGATACCATGTACAAAATGTGTAACCACTATTGAGAGTCAAATATTGCATATGAGACCCCAGTTACTGCCTAGATTTATAAACATGATACTGTTTAATGACCATCTTAATCGTGTTTGTGATGCAGGTTGTATTTGAGAGCATGGACTACAAAAAGGAGCTTAAAACATAGATTTAATGCTCTGATGACACCAAGGGCAAGGGAAGAACTCCAGAGGACCAAGATCAACGAATTCACACGCCAGGGATCCGAGGAAATCGAGCCGTTCACGTTAAAAATGGCCCAAAACTAGTCCAGAATGCAAGATCACAGGGTTACCGCCATCCGATTGACACGAGACTTCATACATGGGATGTGAGCCATAAATTAACCGTACATATTAAATTTCAGTCATTGAAGATCTCAGGAAGTGGGCCAACGGACAGATAAGCCCATTAATATTCAATTTGGGGCCCACCTGATATCTGGATATGCTTCAATTTTGGTCCCAACTCATGAAATGAGCTAACAAAATGGATGGACGGTGCGGATTTCTTACATACATCAAGTGAGACCCACATGTATACTGAGTGTACATAAGATACACGTGCACCAGCCGTGTACCATTACAGCCAAAGTCGGTTAGCTCACGCTGACCGACTTCTCCTTCTCCAATTCAAAAATGCAACAGCGTTTACGCTGTCATCCGTCGGTTCTGATAGTGGACCTAACACATCATCCAATCAGATGATCCGAATCGTCCACTCACTTCGTACGGTCCCACTGGCCAAGTACAAGGTGACGAAATCTCGGGGGACAACGGAGATCAGTTTTCTACTATCCAGGAGGAAAATCGACGGTACAAAAGAAAATCTGTGGGCCACACCGAATCCGATCCAAATCTGACCATGTCAGAATGTTTTTTCGAGGTAAATCCAATGGACGGATCGGATTTCGTAGATGACATCAAGCATGGGTCCACCATTGTCACAGCGTTAGAGCTACGCAACCTCTGTTCGCAAACAGAGTTGCGGACGAGCCTGGTGGGCCAGCATCTGGATCTCTAGTGGCTGATCTGGACCGTCCATCAGAAGCCCACGCTTCCTATAATCCAAGCCTAGATGAATGAAATTCAGGAAGTAATAAAGATCGGTTTTCAACCGTCTAAAAGAAAGACGAACGGTGCAAGAAAAATCTCTGTTGGCCTCACCAAATACAAGCCATATCATATAATTTCTAACTGGTTTTTCGTTCTTCATCTAATGGACGGCTTGGATTCTTCTACCGAAATCAGGAATGGGCCCCACCAAGCAACCAGCATACTCTCTGTTACGCAGTGCGGAAAATCTCCGCAGCCGACTCCATCACGGACTCTCCAGCGTCCGCACCTCTCCACATCTCATCCGACCTCCATCAGCAGCTATTAAAGAAAGTGGTCAGAGAGAGAGGAGGGGCATCTACGGCTGGGCTCGGGGCAGACGTCAGTGAGAGAGAGAGAGAGAACAGGGAAAGTATTTTTATAGTTTTTATTTGTTGTTTATTTTTTTTCTCTTAAATTTGCGAGATCCAGCCCACTCATGTGCAGCAAAACCTCTTAGCTAGGGCTAAGAGGTGAAGCTTGTGGCGTGATGGGAATTGTTCTATGGTTTGGATTCATGAGTAAATTGAATTGATTTTGATTAAATGTTGATTATAAGGAATGCTTCTAGTTATGAATGGATTGTTGTGACTGAAATTACAATAGACTTGTTATGGCTTTGAGTATTCCTTTTTCATTAATTTGATTGTGAAGATTGGAAGACCTGTTGTTCACCATTGCCCTTGGACATGGTTGAGTGATGGAATCCTTCCTAACTTTCATACATCTCTCAGATTGACTGTGGATTAGTTTGTCTTCGTTGTTTATCTTGTCTCATGGGCACGGTTTGGTGACGGAATCTATTCTAATCTACATCTCTATCCCCTCTTGAAAACTAGATTAAAAGATGTTCAAATTGTGCTTTAGTTTATATTTTCCAACTGGTTGGAGATGGGACTTGAAGTCCAGTTGAGTTCGTGAATCAAGCATAGACTTCCCTGATCTCTACAAGTGGATCCTTTGAATCCCTACTTTCTTACTTTTGAATTCTATAAATTTTAGTTTCCTATTTCACCATTATTCACTCATATTCCTTAAATCACAATTGGTTTAGATTTCATCTTAGCCTAGTTCTAGATCTGGTTATTTTCAGATAACGTACAGGTTTCAATCCCTGTGGATTCGACCTCGGTCTTACCGAGTTTATTACTACATCACAACCCTATACTTGGGGAATGAACAACCGCCTAAACAGATTAATCGTTAAAAAAATCATACAAAAAAATCCTTCTTGTAAGATGCCAGGATCGGAATCTGGCGTATGAGTGTCGGGAGCGAAGAATGAGATACTACGGAGGCTGTCAGCGCCGAATTTGACGATCGAAAATTTTGTGAGCCCGGTTTCCAAGTTTGGGGCGTGGCATAGTCAACCGCATAAGCTTAAGGGGTTGCAACCCTCGCACATGGAAGCCACCGGTAAAGGAATGTTCAAGAAGAAGGTTCTCAAAGGGGAAAGGGCTATGATGCTATTGTAAGACTCCTATTAGGTGGGCTACATGTGATCATCAATTTTGATATGACTGTTGGATTATTTAGATTGAGCATTTCAGTGGGCCCCACTATAATTGTGATAATTGTATATAAGTTCGGGTCAGAATACTTAAACCATATTCCATATACAAAGTTATTAAGTCGAATATAAAAACCTACAGTATGAAGACTACAAAGGTGAGAAGTGTGATGTAATGCCTCGAAAATTGTCACCCAAGTACATAAACTCCGGTCCTGAGTTCCTGGGTGTTAACTTAATAAAATGTATATGTGTCCTCATTTAGATTTATATTCATTCTACATACAAATAATTAGAGTAGCGCAATTCTACTTAGCAGATTCAAAGCGATGTAGAGATAACAAAAATTTATAAATATTGGGCTATGAGTTAAAAATATAATTCCAATACTAATGATTGCCCAAAATGGGAATTATACAAGCCACAATGAACATACAATAAAGTTTACACATAAAGCATGTCCGATCGAGGTCTTTAACATATACATGCACAAAACTAAAATAGAGGCAAAGTCTTCTAGTTTTGTCTGACGCTCCTATGGCATCACAGGGAAAGTGCAAGCCGATAGAAGCCTACCCACCGAAGGCCTCGATAGAACCTGCATTAACAACAATGTTTGGTTAGTGTTTTAAAATACCGTCTCAGGTGGGAGTTAGTAGCTAACTCAATGGTTCCATTAGTTCTAAGTTACATATGTTATCGACTCAATCAACATAATTAATGATAAGCAACCAATCAATCATTTCCTAAATACTCTTGTTAAATGCACAATTGAGATTATGAAATGATGCATATGCCTTACAATCCAAGACTCTCTCACAAGTGATTTCAACGTCTATTTCGCAAATGCCAACACTCCCTCATAAGCGACTCCAACGTCAAATCGCAACCTATCCTAGGATATGCATGATTAGTTGATTGATTATTAATTCTAATTCATACAGCCGATTGGTAAAGATAGGATACCAACATTATATCACGAGTCCTTATCTAGATCACGTGGCTCGTTGCGGCTCCTCACCAGTGTCCCTTGATCCAAATTTAGGTATCACCCATTTATCTCACAAATCAATGATTCTAAAGGTATGACATGATACCCAAATGTATGCGGATCAACTTAGTATGAGTCATCACCTAGACACCAAGTATGATCACTCAATTCCGAGGTGCGGCTTGTCATATAAAACCAAATCACTACAACGGAAAGGGCTCGTCACTTAATTTCATTCACGCCCACGTCATTCGAACGATACTCTGGCATGGAACCATCAACTGGGTAATTTGACGGGGGTCGTTCGAATAATGATCTATCACCTCTACTAGTGCTCACTAGTCACTACAGGAAGGCACATCACCCCAATGTAGGCCGACAACTGAGATACGGTGTCTCATACCACCATGCCCGCTCATGAGTCTTAGTGGACTCGTATTGCACTAACAGTTATGAATGGACTCATCTATTAGGAACAAGGTATCCTAGATTCTATTTGGTCGTATCACACATTTTGAACATACGTAATTAGTCAACTAGTGGACTAATTTTATTGACCTGGGAGAACACCAGCGCAACCAGCATTAGGTGCAAGCATCCCATGTAGTCCAACTATTGTCGGTCGTCCGTGTTCATCCTAGGTCGATCGAATAAGTCTAGGGTGGCTGCCCCAACTTAGGCCACCCATTTAGTTTAGGCGGTTAGCTAACTGACCTAACATCGTAACAATCTTAAGTATCGCTATGGAATAAATATTACATCACGAAATTATATCATATGTTCTACTACACAACCACTTAGGCATTTCATCAAACATGTGAGCATTCATAGGGTACTACATTCACTAAAGTATTAAATCAAACATATGGGCATGTATAAAGTAATACAACTACTTAAGCATTAAATCAAGCATATGAGCATCGACAAAGCAACACATTACATTACTCAGACATTTTATCAAGTATGTGAGCATTCATTCATAGCCAACTAATAGCATATTGCAATCAAACTCGAAATATGGACATGCTAGCTATTTCCAAACCATTCACCACAAGACATCATTAACTGAGACCCTCAAGGGTCGATAAATGGAAACTTAGGCATAATGGTCCACAACTTTACAATGATTTACCCGACTCAAAGCGCTCATAGGATTAGGAATTTGGGGAAAATGATTCCTATACTAATTTAAAAGTAATTAGGTAAGATTCATGTACTTTAATATATAAAAACCTACGCTAGAAAGTGGGGTTCGTTTCTTACCTCTCGATCCCAAGTGGGATGGACTCAGCGGAGGAGAACGGTCAAGGTTAAGGATTGATTGAAGAGAATTCATCAAGAACACTCCAAGATCTCCCTCCTCTTTCTCTCTTTCTCTAGGGTAAATTCATACGAGGAGAGAGGGTGTGAAATGAAATGATACTTATAATGCTAGATGTTGCACAAATGGCCCCAATGGCCCTTTATTCATTATACTAACCATGAAGGGGGTTGTTTCCAACAAATGGAACCCGCTAGGAGCTATATGGGTCCATCTAAGCCATGTGATAAGTGTCCCAATAGGATATTTATATTTGGACACAACCATCTGACGATTGGATGTGCCGATTAACCGGGAAGGTCCTAACTTAGATCGACAGTCACCGATGATCAATCGAGGCCATGGCTATATGGATATGTGTGGAGAAATGTCTTTAGTCGACACCCCGACTTCGGTCGTGAATTGACAGTTTGAAAGTTACAACTTTGTGAAAGAACAAATGGACTAGTTTCACTTAAGTTCTAGATTTTCATATAAGGTATTCGCACAACCCAAGCATTCATCTTACGGGTCCAAGTTGAACGATTCGAGACACGATATCGGCTCGATGTCCCGCGATAGATGTCAAGCCCACTAAGATGAACGTATTTATATAGCCTCAGGTTTAGTGACCCACTAACGAACGATCTAGAACTTGTTTGGATAATCATGGTATTTTCATAATGAATTGGGTATCGAGATTTCTTGTGCACAATTATTAGGGTTTGGATCAGCTAAGTTCATAGTGTGGCTTATTCTCAACTAACGGAAATAATGATTTGAATATAATCAGCCTAAACCATTGGTTCGTAGGTTAAAATGATACCGGGTCAGTTTAGTTTGTTAATTAAGATCCGACCCTTAGTTGTCTCAGTTTTGGGTAGATTTTTATTTAATTATGTTGTCTCAATTAGTCAGTGATAGGTCGGCTAGATTTGGGCCCAATTAGGTGGCTAAACTTGGTGTTTAAGTGATCGGCTGGATTCATTGGCTTTTTACGGTTGATTAATCAAATTCGTATGAGTTTTTTTATTGGTACCACCTGCTTATAGGCTAACATCAAGTGTTAATGGTCAGTAAGTGACAATATAAGTTAATTATAATGAAAAATTTCAAGGATTTTTAAAAATCCAAAATAGCAATAATTTGAGACGTTACATGTGATGGGTAAGCTTCTTCGACCCTCTGCTCTATAAGTACATGTCTTGGCCCCCTCACCCATACAGACGAGAACCCTAGTCCCCATTGAGAGGTTTTTAGAAGGGTGTAAGGTGCAAAGGATCAAGATTCTCTCTCGACAATATTGCGACATCGAGAATGTCTTTAGCAAGGTACGCGTTTAATTTACAGTTAGGAATCTCCATTATTGATGTATAGACTATCTGTTTATTTCTCTATTTAGTTTACAGTTGGTATTAGAGCAACTATGCATTGATTTGGTATATTTGCAATGAGTAAGGGTTTTCTCCTCTATACCTTTCTTGATTAGATTTATGGATGGAATAGCTGTTTGAGGACTGGATTTTTTACTACGCATGCTGACCATGTACATTGCCTTGTGGCTATGAATAACAAGTTGTTGCCACAATTAAAGAAAATCGATGGAAATAGGGTTGTATTGCCGGAATCCGATGAGCACCATGCTTGTCAGAGTGTGGAATGGGAAACGGTTTTCCAAACCCTAGTCACAAGTCTGTGTAGTTTGGCAATCCCAAACCATGTCCGTTTCAAATCCATATCCTTGGCACCCATAATTGCCAAACCTCAGCCCTGTTTTGTATGCCAATAGCTATGGAGGAAGGGTCACCGATCATTAGCATCTGCCAACAGCAACAACAACCACAATTAGGTTTCAACAGTCATGGATTCTAGCGTGCCTCCCATTTAGCTTAATTAAAAAACCCATCATTTTCTAGTAGCCATGGTTGTCCTCTTCAATAGTAGTAGCTACGATTCACGATTAACGAAGTGTAACCATGTTTTCTAGCTGCATAGAATAACAACAATCTCTTCTTTACCTCACCTCCTCTTTTGCCTTCAGTCTTCTTTCTCGACAACGGCAAACCACCTCTGTCTCCCTTCCTCTGCATGTCTTCCTCTTCCAATGTATTTTCAGGTGGCCATTAATGGATGAAACCACCTATTCCGGTGTGCAATCGTCAGTTTCCTGCTGGTGGAGATTTCGATGAAGGGCCTCTAGTGGCAGGGGTGGTTTCTATTTTAGTAACCAGGCAATTGTGGTGGAGGAGGATAAGGGAAATGTCAATGGCCTTCGATTCTGGCATGGGTCACTGAGTTTCTAAACCAGCAGGGGGCGGTGGGTTCTATGGCGGCTAGGGTTCCTGGCGTGAGAGGGGTTTCTATTTTTGGAGGTGTTAAGATGTCGGTTGGGTTATGGGATTGTTTTGTTGTTTTAAACGGGTCAGGATTTTGGTTCAATTCCAGTTGTTTGGGCCCGACTCGGGCTATCTTGGGCTGAGATTTAGGCTCATTTTAGTTAATTTAGGGATCAATCCTTGAGCCTATTGTATAAATGTGGGCCTATTGCTAGTGTCTATAATTCAAGAATTGGGCTCATTTCCAATTGATTGGGTGCCTCTTTCAACTTATGTCAAGCCCATTGTTGGGTCAGTTTGCTTACTATTATGAGCTGAGCTTCTTTAAATGTTTGATATGGGTTGAGTTTTGGGCTTGGCTATGACACTCTTCATATACGAGTTGGACTTGTTTGTGTTGAAGTAAGGCCTAATTTAGGGAATTTTAGAATTTCCATGCGTCGAGTTTTAGACCTGCGACTTATCGAATCTAACCTAATTTCAAGCGCTTATTTAATCTTCCTTCTAGGCCCATCCTTAAACTCAATGTTATCTTTGTTTGGACCTTTTGTAGCCCGTTTTGGAGGCTTGGGTCCATTGTCCAAGATGGTGATCTTGACCATTTAAATACATTATAGCTGGGCCATCTTTTGGATGCGCGCGCGCACACACACACACATATATATATGATTAATATATATATATATATATATATATATATATATATATATATATATATATATATATATATATATATATGATTGGTGGGTTTTAATTGGTAGATGGTCCCAGTAATTCAGTATTTGTGATTTTCTGATCCAACCCGAGTTAGGGCCATTACCCATGCTTAATGATTGATACTCAGTAGTTGACCATTAAATGAAAATCCAACTATCATTTTGTAAACGATGCTTTAACTATGAGCGGTCAACATCAGCTGAATTTTAGATTGAATCAAACCTCTTATGGATTGGTCCGTTGTGGGCAGGACCATGTGGCTATCCTTGAGTTTAAAAGCAGAGATTGGAACTGGGCAGAGCCACAATTATTCTGAGTAGCATGGCCATCTAACTAGTAGTGAAAATTGAGATCCATATGGATGGCTATGTGAAGCGTCAAATACAACCCACTAATGAGGAAATGGAAAACCCAATTCGAAATAATGAATCCTTAAGAAGATCACATAGAGAGAATGTCTGCTATTCTAGATTATTACATTGTTTATATGCATGTGCATGAGTTTGACATTGGGATGAAAAAGGATCATATGTCCTTTTCACAAGTCTAACAAATTGTTTGAATATTATTCTCATTGGTTCGATGTCATAAAGGATAAATTGAAACCCATGAAAGACAAGAAAGTTCGAAACCTTGTTGAATTGCCTCAAGATATTAGGGCAATTAGTTATAGGTGAATATTTAAAACTAAATGGGACTCTAAGGAAATATCAAAAGGTATAATGCCAGACTAGTTGTTAAGGGTTTCAGTCAGCATGAAGGCGTTGATTTTAAGAAAACTTTCTCACCCGTATTCAAGAAAGGCTCATTTAGGATCATTATGACTCTTGTGGCTCATACGTATTTGGAGCTATATTAAATGGACGTTAAAATTGCGTTTCTCAATGGAGCTATAAGGGAGAACATATATATGTTGAAGTTAGAAGGTCTTAAAGCTAAAGGCTCAAAACATCTGGTCTGCAAGCTTATGAAGTCTATTTATGGGTTGAAACAGGCATTCAGACAGTGGTGCATTAAGTTTCATAAAGTTGTTTTATTATATGGTTTCATTGAAAATACCGCAGATAAGTGTATATATGTGAAAGTCAGTGGGAGTAGGTTTATATGTTGACGACATTTTGTTGGCCGGTAGTGAAAGATCTTGGTGATGCCTCATTTGTATCGGCATTCAGATTTGCCAGGACAAAACACATGGAATACTTGGCTTATCGCAAGGGGTCTATATTGATAAGATTCTCAAAAGGATGTACTCCTAGCTAAGCACCTATTGTAAAGGTGATAAGTTTGGTCAATTTCAATGTCTTAAGAATGACATTGAAAAGGATAGGATGAAAGGTATTATGTATGCTTCAGTAATAGGGAGCATTATGTATGATCAAGTCTGTACATGTTCAGATATTGCTTTTGTGGTTGGAATGTTGGGCATGTACCTTAATAATCCAAATATAAACCATTGGATAGTTGTTAAGAAAGTGTTGCGCTACCTGTAAAAGACAAATGACTTCACACTCACATATAAAAGTACTGTTTAGAGCCGCTTGGATATATAGATGCAATTTTTGTTAGTTGCCTTCAGTAAGAAGCCCATCTTAAGTAATGTTTTCGTAATGGAATTGTACTATGAAAAGCATGATGAAGTATGTCTTCATCTACGATGAAAGCAAAATATGTAGCTTTTCTTTAGGCGATACGGCTGCGAGTTTTATTTGGTATATAATTGTTTAGTGTCTCTAAGCTCATCCGTGTGAAGTAGATGATGGTGGATCTATTTGCCAAAGGTGCATGGTTATGTCACCCTACTTATAAGATGTCTTGTATGGGAATTGCTAAACCAAATAAGTACTAGAGGTGTGCACAAGTCGATTCGAGTCAAGCTGGGCACAACTCGACTTGGCTTAGCCACTAGCTGACCTCAGCTCGTACTCGGCTCGGCTCAATCCTTAAGCCTGGCTGGCCAGCTCGGCTCGGTTCGGTCAGCAGCTCAGGCCAATTCAAACCGAGTTCAAACCAAGATCGAGCCGAGTTCGCCTGTGCAACACTGTCATAAACATATGGATTGCACCTTCAAATTCTCACTGTATGTAAAATAGTAGCAACGATTTCGACAAGTATTTCATCAAACACTTATAGGCAACATCAAAATCAAGAAAACAATGGTATTTGTTTGATGAAACATACCTTCCTTGCCACCAACCGGCACTTCGTTGAGTCATTTCATCAAACACTTGGTGAGCAACATCAATATCAAAGTAACCGAGTCACCCAACAGGTTCGATCCGAGTTCGATTCAAGTCGGATTCAATCCAAGTCAAGTCGAGCTTGGGCAAGCTTGAACTCGGTTCGAAATTTTTTCGAGCTAAAAAAATCAACTCGATTCGACTCGAACTCAGTTTCGAACCGAGTCGAATTGAGCTTTTTCAAGTCAAGTCGAGCGAGCTAACCGAGCTAGCTCGGTTCGTGTATAGCCCTAATAAGTACTCGATTATTAAGAGCTTTAGTATCATCCAATTCAAGTACATACATTGAAGATCTCTTTTATTTTAATGATTCTGTTATTCAGTTTATATCATTCTTCTCCTTCAGTGTGCACATTCAATTTTAAGGAAGCAGGACTTTGGTTTGTGTTTTGGAGACACGTACGGTAGGGCCACTTGGAAATAGACACATATGATCACATTGGATGTGTAATCTTCATACCACACCCTATATCCTTAATCCATGTCGTTAATGTTATTGGTATTCATAACCGTGATTCGTTGCACTTTGAAAATATTAAATGTTATACATTGACTACTACAATTCAATATCAATGGTCTTCATGGACCGGATATAACAAGCATTACTCATAATTAGCCAATGGTAATGTTTTGAAAATTAATAGAGTGCCCATTAAAAACTTTCAAAACAAATATGTTTTACAAAATATTTTTCAAAAAATAAAGTAAAATGTTTTGTTTTCTTTTAAAGGTTAGTGTAACCCAAGTAGGAGAATGTCAGACTTCTTTTAAGTGGGCCACACCTAATCATCGATTTTGATATGACCATTGGATTATTCAGATTGAGCAATTTAGTAGACCCCACTACAGTTGTGATCATTGCATATAAGTTTTGGGTGAGACTATTGAACCATAGTCCCTATATATGGTTATTAAGTCGGATATAGAAACCTACAGTGTAGAGACTACAGAGGAGAGAAGTACGTGGGTAAGCTTCTCCGGCCCTCTACTTTATAAATACATGCCTTGGTCCCCTCATCCACAAAAACAGAAAACTCTAACCTCATTGAGAAGTTTTCAAAAGGGTGTAAGGTGCAGAAGATCATCTCGTCATTAGTCTTCCCAACAAGGTCCGCGTTTAAGATTACAGATAGGAATCTCCATTATTGATGCATAGACAATCCGTTTATTTTGCTATTCATTTACAACTATAGCTATACAACATCACGCTACCTCTATCAGCCATGATCAAGGATGAAGCACTGTAAAATATACATGGCACACATCACTTTTGTAAGTTGATGCACATAAATAAGATTCATGTGCATGCATGGAGGGAGCATGTAGGATGTTAGACATTTAAAAGTGAATTATTAATAGAAAAGAAGAATGACCAACATGGGAAATGGGTAGCCCAGTACCATTACTAATGTCACATTGTTTGCCTCCATGTAATCTGAGTTGAGGGTGAGAATTTTTAAATCGACAGTAACATGATGTGGCATTGATATTGGGGTTAATGGTCATAATGAAACAAATCTTGATTTACTGTCGATTTAGAGGGTAAAGGTTTCCAAATTCGGCGGTAACATGATGTGATTTTCCCCATATATTATGAGTGACATCTTGTTTTTTTTTTTTTTTTTTTTTCTATGTATTATTATGGGTTTGGAGTCGATGCTGATATTAGGATGTATAAAGTCAAAAAAAGAATAATGAAGAATTGGAAGTTGGTGTAGAAGCGACTATTTTACTAGAGTTGGGGGTTGACCGAATCGGAGGTATGTTGTTCAAGGCGAGGAGGCATCGATTGAGTCCGGGAGATGCCAGTTTAATTGGATGAATGTAGGAGGTGCTGACTGAGTCATATAAATGTTGATTGAGTCAGATAGGTCGAGATGGGTGGGATTGTGGTTGAGTGTTGAGTGAGGATGGCAGGATTTGGGGTGGGTTTTTTTTTTTAGTTAAATGCAAATGGATTTTTGGGGGGGTAATAGAGGATGATTGGTTGGGATTGACTGGGTATCAGTGTGATCGACAGAAATGGATAGTCTAGTATGGATACAGAAATGGATAGCCTAGTAAGAATTTGGGGATTCAAAATTTCTCAAATTAATTAATTTCATGAGCAGATTGCTCACTCTAGTACTATAAAATTAAAAAAAGAAGAAAAAAAAAATAATAATAAAAAAGCTTACAAATTTTTCCTCAGCCAACACAACGATGACATTCGCATTGCTCGTTAAATAGACAAGGATGCATGGGATGTATATGGTGAAGTTTAGACAGAAGGTTTGAATTTAAACAAGAGGTTGTGGTAATCAGGTTGCATAATAGAAGATGATAAATCTTCTTCAAATTCTCTTCTCCTCCTTTCCCTTAGGCTCCCCTCTTTATATATATATATATATACACACACACACACACACACACACACACACACACACACCACACACCTAGTCTTTTCAAAATAACAGAGTTGCATGGCCCTGCGTTTCATCCATTATGTTTAAAATGTATTTAATATTCTAGCTATGTATGACGTTTGATACACATGCACTTAGAAATGGCACACATGGCTTATATCAACTCAAATTAAACCAGTAAAATTATGGATCCCACTCTCCTTAAGTCATAGTATAAAAAGTAGGTTGGTTGAGTAATATTAACCATTGATTTTGTGGACACTTGATTTTTTTTTTTATTTTTTATTTTTTATTATTTTTTTTAATTTTTATCACAAGGCCAATTTTCATTTATAATCGTCCAATAAATGTTCAGCTATCTACTATTTTGATAACCACATAAGAGTAATTTTTTGGTCCTTGATACATCTAAACTGGTACCCATAATTTGGACAGTGAATTTTGAATTATTTGTATGCCAAATAAGCAACTCCTTGGTAATTTCTATGTGCTTGCATATCATACATGACACTATGCTAGAGTATTAAAGTATGTCTATTTAAAAATGGAGAGTTGTATGATTTTGTGGCAGCGAATAAAAGCATTGAAAAATTATACATGTATCACATTTAAACTCAAATTAAACCAATTAAATTGTGGAACCCAATGTTGCTAAGTCATGGTCCTAAAATCAAATAGTTTGAATGATCCTAATCTTTGATTGATGGACACTTGTTTGTTGAAACACGAAAATTGGATAGTTTTCATTATTTAGTATCTAATAAATGTCTACTAATCTCATCATCAGATGAGAAAATAAAACTTAATTTTGGAGTTATGAGACATAATTCGGACATTTTAATTTCAATTACTTACACACCACATGCAATTTTTAAGTGCATGTCCACTATCCATCACACTCTTTCGAGAATATAGAAGATTTTCTCATGTGGAAGCTACACTTCCATGTCAGTTTAGCACCATATAAAAATTGGTGGTGGCTCTTCAACAGTACACATGGCATAATTGTACAACAATCTAGGCCCTCTTAAGTCACTTAACCAACTATTAAAGGAGCATAACCCAAAATACACCACAAAGATAATACTAACAATGTGATTTATACATTCAAATTTAGGCTACTCACTAATTTACTTTTAACCATACATTTAATAACCATTAATTAATTGTTTAGGACTTAGACTACTTGATTAGTATAAATTTATTGATATGCTCAATCCATAGTAGGTTCAACAATGTGGATGGTCTAGATAGATATCACTTCCGCATCCGAGGAGAATAGGAATTGGATGGCTTAACCTTTTGATTACTTATTTGTTGAATTAGGAGTATTGCATATTTTTCATTCTTAGTCTTCCAATAAATCTCCATTAATCTAATAGTCAAATAATTAAATAAGCACAATTTTTGGTTTATCATATATTTAAATTGGGACCTATAATTTGAATGAATTAATATGAATTAGTTGTAGGATATTTGAATGATATGAAATCATTTTCGATACAATTACATCACTTCTCTCAATAATACATAACTTAGATTCTATACCGTGAAAACTTATTTTGAATACTTGCTTTTTATATATAAAAAAATTCAGTTCTAACTATGTAATTATTTCTTTTTTAACATCTCTTGAAGTTTTATTAAAAAAATTCATCATCTTTTCAATGTTTATCTTGCACACTGATATGCATGCACTAAGCAATACATACGATCATTTTGTGGTACTAAAATATTTTCATATCCAAAGGGTGTGGTGCATGCATTGAAACCAGTATAGCAAGCATTGGTCATAATTTCTTTGTCTATGCGCTGCCTGGCTCAACCAAAGCCAAAGCCAATTTTGGGCGAGGACTTTCAACCCAAGCCCAAACTCAACCTTGGGCACAGGTTCACATTGGTCCAACCATATATGGTATAATTGTACTAGTAGGTCCATTTTGGGATCTAATAATTGATGCCATAGGCTCCACTGTACCATATTTCCTAGGCATGTCAATCTTAATTTTCAATTGTGACTTGCAAATGTAATAACTGACGGGGCAGACACTTTTTGTTATCTAAAGGTGAAGACTCTGAAGTGGGCAAACACTCGGCCCAGCGGGCGAACATGCCAGGCTCCGGCTCCACACACCTGCTGATACCTTTCAAAGTACTCTTTATGAAACCGCAGTCGTTAAGCATCATGAGTCTACAAGCCTTTCTCATTTCAGTGCTCACGTTGAGAAGAGAGATGAGCCCATATTAAGGCAAGGAAAGAGATTGGATGATTAGGGTCTGACTTGGGATTTTTTTTTTTTTTTTAATAACACATAGTCCATCCGCTGTGGTTTAGTTACTTAACCGGGGTCCATTATAGGTTGAAATTTGAGGATGTGCATGTCCTCAAATGAGCATTTTAAAATAAATGTAATTTCAGTCTAGTTTTTGAAGCAACTTGCATTTTGCAGTTTGTGTTTGACAATGTTTAACTTAGGTTTAATCTTATATTGGAAATCATTAAGAAAAAGTTGAGGCTTATAAAGGCTTTTCCCATGCCTATAGTAGTGAGAGAATGCATTTCTACTTTCAAACTTGTATGTGCCCAAAGGCCTGCTTAGTAATAAATCCCATTGCATTAATTTCTTCTCTTAGAAATTTTCAAGGAGATTTTAAAATTTTACAGATTTTCTTAAGATATTATTAAAAAAAATCTTGCTGAAAATTAAAATATTTATTTTAAATCATTAAATAAAATTAAAAATATATTTTGTATAATAAAGTCCTTGAAAATTTCACTACTCTTTGATTATTTTATTTTTTTGTTTTGTAAAACACCCTGAATAAGCACTCATACAAGGACTACAGTGTTGAAACGTAGAGCGTTTACCACTGAGGCATGAGCCTTGCATCAAGGCTTAGTTAATATTGCAATATTATTGTGATAAAATGCAATATTTTAGAATATTTAAAAATAAATATCACAATAATATCATTGAATGTATTTATTATGATATTATTGCAAGATTTTGAAAATGTTGGTGATATTTGTCCTACGAGGCTTGAGAAGTGAGTGGACCAAAAAAAGATGCAGTGACAAATCTCATTCGTGACAATTTTTAAAATTATATATTTTTCTTGTAATATTATTAGGAAAATCTTGCCAAATATGCTATTTAATATTTTTTTATAAATTAATAAATAATTTAAAAATGATAAGATATATAGGTAAAAATGAATTATTTTCCTTCTTTAATAAATTTGATTAGATAATTTCACGATAGTATCGAATATTGTAAGATTTTAAAAATCTTAAGAGATATTCGTCACAGGTCACACAATACTAGCACTCGGCTCTGGCTAGAAAATGTCGCCCATTTATGTAAATGGACAAGAGGTGGATTCAATCCTGGCCGTTCATTTAGAGGGAAACTATGTTCTGCACTAAGTGGATTCAATCCGTCATTTCGTCCACATATACAAAGCAAATGGACGGTGAAAAGGTTAGCCAACGGTCCGCCTTTGAAGTTCATATGCGGCCCACCAGATGAATGGATCAGCCCAATTGCACGTACAATGTACGTAAACAAGTGGCCACTGTTGATGAACCGTCCGGATAGCTGGATAGACTGGTACTCGGATTGCTACTCACTATACTAGCTCGTGTACTTGGTTCACACGTGGAAACTAGTCATACGTGTGTAAGATCAGACTAGTTCATCAAGCGGTCCTCACTGCAGGGGTTTCATGGATCAAAAATAAGGTAATTAGGATCATCAGGTCCTCCAAACATCGGCTCAAAATTTGAACAGCTGGTAACCGTTCATTTATTTTGTAAGGTGTGTGCCTAACTGATCATCACATACGTCTGATTTTTATGGTATCTAATTATCTGGATCGCCTCATGAGTGGCTCCGATCTCTCACACGTGTTTGTCTCGTCCACATGTGA
Source organism: Magnolia officinalis (assembly GCA_021015155.1). Taxonomy (NCBI): domain Eukaryota; kingdom Viridiplantae; phylum Streptophyta; class Magnoliopsida; order Magnoliales; family Magnoliaceae; genus Magnolia; species Magnolia officinalis. The sequence goes on along the minus strand of JAJHSJ010000004.1, from coordinate 34,696,978 downwards.
CGCGAGTGTATATGTGAGCGTACTCAAGCAATCAGCTTTTCTCTAGTAACTGTATACCACGTGGCCACTCCCGCGAAAATTTTTTTCCTGCTCACGCGCGGTTTGGGTGGATGCCTAACTGTGGGGCCCACGGTAATGCATGTGATATACATCCACACTGTTCATCAATTTTGAAAGATCATTTCAAGGCATTATACCAAAAATGAGGAAGATCTAAATCATAGGTGGACCATACCATAATAAACGGTTGTAATTGAATCCTCACCATTAAAAACTTTATGGGGCCAATGGAATGTTTATTTTTCATCCAACTTTTTGATAATGTAGAAAAGACCCGTATAAAGAGAAGACAAAAATATCAGCTTGATCCAATACTTTGTGGCCCACAATAAGTTTTTAATGGTTGATTACCACTGTTTCCCGTATTATTGTCCACCTGAGATTTGGATCTGCTACGTTTTTGGGGAAATGCCCTGAAATGAGCTTTCAAAACGGATGGACGGAGTGGATATAAGGTAAATACATCAATGTGGGTCCCACGATGGGGGATCCCACCCACCTCCCGGATCCACCGAAGCCGCGCCCATGCTACTCTGGCGGAGTGTGATGGATAATACGCGGGCACCTAGAAGCTACTTAAGAATTGTATACATGGCACGCAAATCAATTCAATATAAACTGTCCAAATAATAGTAACAGTTTATGAATAATGAGCCAAATAATAGGCTTTTTTAGTTATCCGAGACTACCGTATTGGTGGAATTTATTGGACGGCTGATCATGAAATCTATCCAATGTTACTATTTCAACAAACTACTATCCACGGATCAGAATTTAAGAATTTTCAAATAACCTGTTTTTCTTACTGCAACATACCTACATTATTTCCCACAATTTAGTCGGTTAATTTTATTAATTTATGCTCCGCATACAATGTCCGAGTTCCTGCGTATCAAGCGTGCCAGCCAGAGTACCAAATAAAATAATTCTCCGGAAAACAGCGTACGTTAGCAAGAATCAAAATCATATTCACCGAAACAGAAAAACAACCAAAACCGTACGAAATGAAAGTGCGCAATGCGCATCCTTCGCATATCCCTGTTATTGCTCGTCTTGAGCGGAGATAGAAGGGAGAGGGTTTAAGGAATTCTAGGGTTTTTGTAGTTCTGAGAAAGGGAATGATGCAGACATCGTTGAGATGCGCAGGCGATGCAAAATCTCTACGTATACACGCCAAGGAGAAGCTCCCCATCACCGCCGATTCAAAAATCCAGCTTCAGGTACGCATCTCCCACTCTCAGGGGGAATTACACCACAACCACTGTGTACGGTCGCTTTCCTACCGTACACGTGTTATTTTCTCAAATCTGAACCGGTCATTTGCTGGCACGCAACATAGATGGCTTATAGCCAAAAATTACACTGGAAGTATTATCCTAACCTGCTGATTAGCGGGCGTGTGATGGACGGTAGAGATTGGAAATATCAGGATTGTGGAATCTATCTAAGTTTGGGGGAGACGACTATCTTCCAGAGGTGGTTCCACTATTTGGGCGGTTCAGATTCAAGGCACATGCATGCACTTGTGTAATCGGGAACGGTCGCAACACCATGGTTGTGGTGTAATGCATTCATTTCCATGTTCTGGTGGGCCCCATCATGAATGGGCCATGCCTACAAGAATCTCCCCCAATGGAAAATCCTTATCCATGCTAAGCCTTCTTTTTTGTTGAATGAGGCAGTCAGCTAAAAAGGGTCCATTTTGAGGTTATGGATTGGATGTTTTAGGAATTAGGGTTGCTTGTTGGTGGCGATTTTAGCAGTTTGAACCCGTCCATTGTGGGGCCCTCCTGATGAATGGCTTTCAATTTTAACATTCTTTGAGGTGTAAGCAGTTTCAATTTTAGAAATGTGGTGTACAAAAGATAGGAAATTTTGGAATGAATTTTACTGATTTTAGAACAAAATGTAGCTATTGGGGGTTGTTTTTGTTGGGATTCCTACTCATGTGGAGGTGGGAGTGTGTGGGCTTAATTAGCCTTTTATTGCCATGTGTGCGTGGGGGTATCTTGGGCTTTTGGCCAAGCAAAGTAAAAGAAGAGAAAAAGGGCCTTTTTGCTGGGAGAGACTTGTTGCAACATATTTGGTGCTTTCTTTCTTAGAGAAAAAGAGGAGAAGGGTTGGTACAGGAATAGTAAGGTGTCTTCGTTCTTCAAGCTTCTTCTTGATTACAAGAGGGGGTTTTCATCTTTGGGTTTGTGAGGGTCCATCCACAACACCAGTTTCTTTGATTATCTTCTCTAAGGGTTGTGTTGGGGTTTTGTATAATCCCTAGTTGGTTAGAAAATTCCTTTCTTTTGTTGTTGCTTGAAATCCACGTATTGGGTGAAATGTATTTGGGTATCCAAGAGAGGTTGTTTTTTTGACGATTGTACTTCCATTATTTCTAACGTAGTGGATTTGCACTTGACTAGGTCTCGTGGTTTTTCACTTCACTTTGGAGGGCTTTCCACGTAAAAAAAACTTTGTGACTCTAAGTCTCTTTTACTTTACATGTTTGATGATTTGCTTGCTTGTGTTGAAAGTGATTATCGTCCACTAAATTTCATATATTGTTAGTCCCATTGATTTGCACGTAGAAGGGAAATGTGTGTGGTTTCCCAACAATTTTGTGTTTTGTAAGGAGATGCAAGGTTTTGCAATTTCAGTTGTATTTTTATCAGATTGACAGTGGGTTTTGAATTAGCATGAAATTCTACTAAAATTTACTGATTTACCATCATAGGTCACACTAATGACACAATAACCAATGTTTTGTAATTGAGGCTGAGTGTTCGAATGTTTCTTTAATGTCTAGTTCAAAAGCCCTGGGGCAAGACTATAGACACGTAAGGGTGCAATGGGTTTGGTTGGCTTGTGGGTCAACTGACTTGACCTACTTTTGTGGTGGGTTTTGGCCAATCTAAATGGTAGTATATTAGGCTCGGGCTAGAAATATGACCTATTTACGTAAATTGACTAGGCTTAGGTTGAACTCTACCTAACCCAACCATATAGGTTATAAATGGGTTGGGCCAGATGACAAACTTGAAACAAAATAAAGAAGAAAAACTACACACACACACACACACATATATACACACACATATACATACACATACACACACACGTGTGTGCCTATATATATATATATATATATATATATATATATATATATGATGGGCTTGATGTATATATTCTATATCCACGATGTCCATCCATTATTCAAATAATTTTAGGGCATGACCCAAAAAATGAAGTAGATCCAGTGCTCAGGTGGACCATACCATAGGAAACAGTGGTGATTGTCCATTAATGAGCCACAAAAGTTTTGGATCAAGATGATATTTGTTTATTCCCTTCATCTAGGTTTATGTGACCTTATCAACAGGTTAGATGGAAAATAAACATTACCAAAACATTATGGTGAGCCCTAGGAAGTTTTTAATGGTAGGGTGGTCAATCAATGTTGTTTCATATTGTATGGTCCACTTGAGTTTTGTATCTGCTTCACTTTTGGGCTCATGCCCTAAAATGACCTGACCAAAAGGATGGATGACGTGGATTTTGAATACATACATCACGGTAAGCCCCATAGCAAGGGCTGCACCTAATTCGCTCCCTTGCCAGGCTTACAGGCACACGTGTGTCATATGTATGTAGGTTATAAATGGGTTGGGCCAGATGACAAATGTTAATACATTGATCACTTTGGATGTCAACTTTTCCTTTGACTCCATGGATATCTTCGTCGTTTATGGATTTCTACTTCAATTCCGAGTTCTTTTTTCATATTCCAACAATTGAAGGATTTGATCATATTAGTATCTTCAACAGCCTGGGTCGTTCGTTGTTGGTTAGGACTTCGATGGGGGCCTTCTCTTAGGGCCCGTTTGGCCGGGTGGATTGGAAGGGATTGAATGTTATTAGGGTGGATGGCATGGATTTCAAGGTAATGATGGTGTTGTCAGTGGATTGTCTTAAGATCCATGGGATTGCTATATCCCGCGATTGCTATATCCAGTCTGTTTGGCATGCCCGACCAATCCCGGGATTAAACCTTCCCATCCCTTCCAATCCCTCGAACCAAACACGTCCCAGACAAATTTGAACGGATTAGGGTGGATTGGATGGGATTTAAAGGCAATGATGGTGTTGTCAGTGGATTGTCTTAAGATCCATGGGATTGCTATATCCCGGGATCAGATCACCCAGTCTGTTTGGCACGCGCGGCCAATACCGGGATTTAACTTCCAATCCCTTCCAATACCATCCAATCCCTTCCAATCCGCCTGGCCAAACGGGCCCTTAGGTGTCCACGTGCTCTTCGGTCTCCGGATTCCCTCCACGCCGGAGCTCCCTTATTTGATTAGTGAGATTACTTACCACATGTATGGGTTAGTCTACCCATTTTATGAGTGCGCGGATTAATTGGATTACTTGCACAAATTCTTCTTGTGTCACCTCCTTTGAAGCCATTAGGATGTGATGTGGAGTCGTAAGTTCCCCAATAATCACCCGCTCTGATATCAAAATAGTGCAACATGATTATCGAGTTAATGAGATCTACATACTTGAATCGCAATAAATGGACAAGAGTACACCCACAAGAATAATGGAGTAGAGAGGGAGAAATGATTTTTTTGATATCAAACTTCTTTCTTACAAAACTTAAGAATCTCGCACTTTGAAAATTTTGCAATGCACCTCCCATTTTATACACCAAATGAATCTTTAATGATGATCCCCCAACTAAGAGATTGATTTCAAATCAATCATAGTTAATTTCAAATCAGTTTAATTTACTTAAGATGGTAAAAGCCTAATTAAAGTAAAAGGAAATATAGGTAATCATCCTCCAAATCTTCAATCATACTTCAAATTTGTTGATCTATTGTCAATCACATGTCTCTATATCTTCAATCACATCTTTAAATCAGCCCCCACACTTTCTACAATTAGTAAATTGCAAATCTTGATATTTAGGCCCCAAATCTATAAATAAAGTCCAAAATCAGCACATGTTAGGCCCTACAGTTGTTCGTAGGCCTGCATCAAAATGAAAGAGTGGTAACCTTTTGGAAACTAAGAGACTGCAATACCGATGTATCTATATATGTGAAGTATGTGTTTATGCATATTTGTGTATGGGAACATATATGTTATTTATAGATAGGTATATGCATATCTATGTGTCTAATATGATTTAGGGGTGGGTTGTGTATTAGATATGCTTGCATGCATGCATTGATGTGATTGTTCTTTATCTTTTTCATATGAATGATAAGTGGGCAAGCTATTCTGTAACGGTGACGGTGGGCATTACAGCCACGACCCTTACCTTTACGATACGGGATGTAATAGCTGTTACAGGGGCCGTAATGTCCATTACGGTCTCTCTCTCTCTCTCTCTCTCTCTCTCTCTCTATATATATATATATATATATATATATTATATATATATATATATTATATATATGTGCAATAAATGTGCAATATATATTGCAATATATAAATGTGCAATATATATATAAATGTGCAATAAATGTGCAATATATACATTTATTGCAATATATAAATGTGCATATATATGTGCAATAAATGTGCAATATATTCATTTATTGCAATATATACATTTATTGCAATATATGCATTTATTGCAATATATACATTTATTGCAATATATACATTTATTCATTTATTGCAATATATTCATTTATTGCAATATATACATTTATTGCAATATATACATTTATTGCATTTATATTCATTTATTACATTTATTGCAATATATACATTTATTGCAATATATTGCAATATATACATTTATTGCAATATATTGCAATATATATTCATTTATTGCAATATATACATTTATTGCAATACATTTATTGCAATATATATATATAATATATATATTATAATATATATATATATATATATATATATATATATTGCAATATATTGCAATACATTTATTGCAATACATTTATTTATTGCAATATATATAAATGTGCAATAAATGTATTGCACATTTATTGCAATATATATTGCAATACATTTATTGCAATATATTTATTTATTGCAATATATATAAATGTGCAATAAATGTGCAATATATAAATGTGCAATAAATGTCCATTATGGTCTCTCTCTCTCTATATATATATGCAATAAATGTTGGTGGTGATTTTGATAATGCAATAAATCTTCCTAGAGTGTATGAACTTTTTGTAAATCTGTCTTGGCATGATGGCAGGTTCACGGGGAACTAGATACAGGTGTTGGAGCTCCAAGTTGGTTTGCTATGATAATCCGGAACTTTTATCCTGAGGTAGGATGTAGGGATTTGGGTGTAAACTGATGATGTACTAAAGTACTGTAGTTCTATGTCACTTTGGGTAAATGTTGACATGCCTTATGTTAATGGTTTTATAGTCATCAGCGAGCACGGGTGTGGGTTTACAGTATGACAAAAATGAGAAGCTCAAGTATTGTGTGCGTGGAAAGAAGGCATTTCCATTATCATCGAATGGCTTACTAAGCTTTAACATCAAGGGGAGATATGTTGCTGACAAAGAATTTAAACAGGTTGGTATCTTATCGAGGTAGTAGCAACTGCCTCCAAATGCTGCAGGATATTCGAAAAATGCAATATTTATAAAGCTAGTCTGTGTCTCCCTCTTATTTTACTGAATTATTTTCTATCAGCTAGATGTTTGGCATCGCTTGTTCAGCATGCATGGCATATTCTTGGTGGGTGAGTTTGTGGATGTGTTCTCAGCGGAATTTTGATTTCTAAGATCTCATGATTTTTTTTTTTGAGAACTAGCATTGCAGCTCCTTTTCCAAGAAAGTTCTATGTATATCTTTCTGACTATTTGTGACTATTGGAAGATGAAAATCATCTCAAATATGTCCCCCCCGAGTTTATGCAGGGCACTCGAACTGATACTCGAGTTCCTTGGTCCATCCCTTTTGTCCATCATAGTTTTGCTTCATGATAGCTATTCAGAGCTGGCACTTGATGAATTTCTTTAGAAGATTGCTGATCTAGGATTGCCATTGTTGCCATGCCTTTTATTAGGAGTCAATGTGCACACTCAGATTTTGACAACTTCATGTCATGGACCTATCATTTTTATGGCCCCAAGTCATAGACTTAGCTAAATTTATGCTTATCGTGTACACCAATGTTTTAAATATCGATGATATCGGCCCCGATATATCCCACGATATATCTTGTATCCCACCTATGCAATACGAAACGCGCAAGTAGTGGGATACATCCCACATGTTTGATCCGGTGAGCATTTTTTTATTATTATTTCCGATTAGTTTTTTCTGTAAATATGTTAAATTAGTGTCAAATTGTTACAAATCCATGATTTGGGAGCTTCGATTTCGAGATTTGGAGGAGGACCAAGTTGCGGAAAATTGGAAAAAAAATCAAAAATTTCCTAATTTCTCGCAAATCGGTTGCAATCTTTGTGTCCAAACATAAAATCAAACATTTATGTAACCTGATCTAGTGATTCTTCTTTTGCTTTTGAATGTATTGCTTGTGTTTCCACATGTCTTCCTACATTTATAAATTATATGAATAAACTTTGAATATCCTTGTATTAATTCAGTTAGACAATGCATAGATTAGGACCCCATATAAAGAAAACCTATTATGTACACTTGTTTTTTTTTTTGATTTGTAAGTGTGTATTGATGTCTTTTTTAACAATCACTGAAATTTCATTGAAAATTTCAACCAATTTCCAATGTTTCCAACAACAGCAATACATTACGTGATACAACCGATATATCCCATGCGATAACCGATATGTATCTGTATCCTAAGGGTGTGATATGTAACGCGATACCGATATTTCGAACACTGGTGTACACTAGGGAGGTTTTGTACAAAAGTATAGACAATTCTAGAATAAGGTGGAAGTATGTGGAGATTTATAGAGAATGGTAAAAGGGTGTCGAGAATTGCGGAGAAATTTAAAGTTGTGTGGAATGGTATAGAGATCTCTAGAAGTTTCTAGAGAACTCTAGTGAAGTCTTATGTAGAGAAGTGTGGAATATTCTAGCAGGTTTTTAGAGTTTCTTGGCTATTGGATGAGTGCCATGTGGCACAATCCTAGCCATACATGTGTAGATTCTAGCAGGTTCTTAGGTTATCTAAGGGGGACAGGCCCTCATTAGTAACCAAGCCAAGAGAAGTTGTTGCTTTTGAGCTCTACTGAAATACATGGCATTCTTCCATACAGTTGTCTCTTTTGCTTCTTAGTGAGTTTTGGTGCTTAGCATTTGTGTAAGCTTGGGGAAGGGCTTATTTGCTCAATGGGATTGTGAGACTAGTGCGAGCGGTCTACGCTTGGGGAAGCACTTGGGTCGTGACATCCATCTTCTCTCACTGCAGCATTCAGCTGAACATAACACGCCAATATGGATTCAAATTCTCTCATTGCAGCATTCAGCTGAACACAACACACTAATATGGATTCAGAGTCTCTACCCACGGTTCATACCCATCCTTTTCTCGTCAAGGTTCATGCTTGAAATCATACCTTACCTATGCTTTTAAGGTTACCTGGATGTGTGACATGGGTGCGAAGTGTCATAATGTGCCCATCATGGCCACTCCAAAGATCTAGACATTGGGATGCTTCTGTACTCAAATAAATAATAAACAATTTAATAAAGCAAATACATGAATAAAACAGTCGCGAAGAAGAATAAGGACATATATAGAAAATATCATCATGGTCAATCAAAATCGATTCGCAAAACCCTTAACTGATAATTGATTAAAAATTTGTGAAAATCATTTAAGAACTGTTTTATGAAATCATTTTTTGCATAAATGTTATAGTGAACACTAATCCCTCCCTGAGAATATCTAGAAAACACAACAATAGAGGAAAAAGTAAAAGCAGCAACAGGAATTGTGATTTTTCCCTTTCTGGGTGTTGTCTTTAATAAAAATAGTGAAAAAAAGAGTGTGAGAGGGAGGAAAGCTTGAGGTCCGAAGTGATAAATATTCAGCCTAACCACCAGCATCATCATAGCCTAGTCCCAGCTATCTGGGTTTGGTTTAACCAAAAAAAGAAAAAAGAAAAGAAAAGAAAAAGAAATCATAAAACTTGGGGTATTCTTGGATATGTGGAACACATTTGGAAAAGAAATTAGATTCCCTTGACAAGAAAGGTGGGTCTGTTTTCACACAGTGGAAGAGATGGGAAGAAGCTTTGGAGGCTCTCCTTGTTGGCCGTTTTGTGGTCCATTTGGGGAGAAAGAACCAATCAATGCTTCAGGAACAAGTGGTTTGTTTTCTTTATTATTATGGAGGACTAAGCCCTATGTGAAATAGTGGGCTTCTAATATTAATATCCCTGCAGCTTGTTTCTCTTAGTTAGTTGTTTCGGGGCTCCTGTTATCTCGTTGGTGCTTGTGGTGCTTTTATTATAAATAAAATTTTATTATCTTTCAGAAAAAGAAAAAAAGAAAAAAAGGTGGGTCTGTGTTGATTGACGGAAAACTGTGGATTCTGCAAAATAGTCATTACACTTATCCAAGTAGCAATTCCATAGCGCAAAATAGAGTTGACCATTGTCTAACGAAATTGGAAAATTTTCTTTTATTCAAAGTGACCCCTAGTTTTGGAATCTTACTTTCTATGGTAAAGATAGAAATAATCATTGCATAATCATTACAGTTTCTGTACACACTTTGGATTCCCTTTATCCAGACATGCCTAAAGAAAACCCAATGAAAGTATAAATCTTGCAAAATGAAAGTATACATCTTGCAACTTCACTTAAAGTTTCCACCAGCATAATACTTCTTTGTGACATCGTTTGTGATGCTTAATTCATACGAGGCATGTTCTGTCGGAGGAAGTATCCAAGTGCCCTTTAGTCTCGGCATGGCAAAAACCCAAAATGTAGAAGCGTATCAGAATTATTGAATGGCTTCCTTTCGAACCCTTTCCTCTCATGTCCTTCTTACTCTTGTAGTGTTATCTTTTCATAAGTGGACAAGTGAACTCTTCTTTTCATCTATATCTGTGTGGAAGAAGATGCTTTTTGACATCCCCTAGCTACATACGCTACAAAAGAGCCAGAGCCGTTGCCAACATCCACTACATATGAGTGCCTCAACACCCTTTGTCAATTAAAATCCATGTGGGTCCAATGCTACACGATTTCTTCCAACTCCAGCCAACAACAGCTGGCTGAAAATATCCTAAAATCCAGCATTTGGTGCTCCTTTGTAAGTATTCCACCATCCCTAGAGTTCCCACTTCTCAATCCTACTCATCTCCAACTAATCAAATGCTTCAACTCGCCTATGCTCATAAAATGATTGGTGTAAGAGCTCAAGCATGGATGATTCTTGTAATTGTGTTGGCAGATAGCAATCAGTCTTGATAGAGTCGCTAATCAAAATTGATATTCAAAGAATATGTACATTTGATGACCTATGGTCTAACTGAAGTTACAGCCCTTGATAGGGTGGAATGGCAGAACAAGATTCGTTTAGCTGACCCCAATTAATCGGATAAGGCTTAGATGATGATGATGCCCATTTAATTACTTTTGACATGCACTTCTAATATAGTTGCATTTTTTTTCTTAAAGAATGGGTACTCAAATCCTTTTTTTTTTTTTTTGATGTTATATCAATAAAAAGAAATAGGGGCTCACTATTTACACCGTTGATTTGCATGCACCCTTCTGCATTCTGGGAACTGAAATAATACAGAGTGTACCTTTTCGGCTCTCAACAGGGAAAATGGATGCATGCAGATCAATGGGGAGGCCATGAATATAAATTCCCAATCCCAACATGGAAAATGGATGCATGTTTCATTCTTATACCTTCTAATATGTCATAGGGAAAAGCAGCGGGAGCAGCTGAACTTTCTTGGAGTATAATCAATTTCCAAAGTGACCAGGATATAAGGCTAAAAATAGGCTACGAGGTCTCTGACAAGGTATGTTGATCTTTTTATGCATATTTTTATACACATGCATCTGTGTATGACCAGCTTTAAACTGCTCACTTTAATTGGTTGTTTTTTCTTGCTTGTGGAATTGCTGCCTTAACTTTTTCACCACCATTTAGACTGTTTTCATTTCCAGTAGGATTGGTATTTCCTTTGACACGTGGACGGATTTTCTGGTTCTCCCCCAATTTTTCCAACGTTTCTGGAGCTCTTTTATTTCTGTTTACTCGGCATTTTGTTCCTTTAATTTTTTGCTATTTTCTGTCATTATTGCATCGTTCCCTTTATATATTATATATATATATATATATATATATATATATATATATATATATATATATATATATATATATATATATTGTGATTTTCTGCCATCTTCTTCGCTTTGTAAATTTATAGTTATAGGAGTGATTTTTTTTTTTTTAGTAGAATCAATTTTGCAGAAGTGTCTAATCAATTATATTGTGGAACTGACTTAGGGAATACAGATGAATATCAGATGAAGCGGAATCCCTTTTTTATCCTTGCTATAAATGTTTTTAATCATGAAAATGGGAGAGTTTTGTTAGTTCCACTTCAGTGCTAGGGCTACCAAACGTGCACAAAAAATGATGAAGCAGTATTGAGATAGCATCTTCATCATGATAAACTCGACATCCAAACACTACCTTAACGATCAAAGTAGAATCGACTGTGTTTTTGGCGCCTTGGCCTGTACCAAGAAACAGTTTCTGGATACTTGTCTGGGATAGAGAGTTGCCCACCCATTCCAAAGTACTTATGTCAAACATGCATGGTGATCAAGACCACTGATCTGGTGAGCCTCCACGTGGATGTGCTACAGTCTGAAAAACATAGTGATTGACCAACTTTGACCATTCAATTGTTGCAAGTTTTCCTGCAGAATGAGGACAGGCACCTTAAAAAATAAAATAAAATAAAAATTTTACCATCCCTTTTCATGGCCATTGGTTAGATGGCTATCATGGTCTGATTCCCTTGTTTTTGGGGTGTGTCCTATCCAACAGTTTTGTTTTGTTTTGTTTTGTTTTTTTTTTTTTTTTTTTTTTTTTTTTTTTTTTTTTTTTTTTTTTTTTTTAAAAAAAAAACTTTTGAAATGATAACTGAAATATTACTAACAAAGGATCTTGAGGATCTGGAAAATAGAACAAAATACAGATATTGACACCCAAGCCAAAATACCTATCGAGGGAGGGGAAGGACCAGATTAGATGAAGTATGTAATTGGGATTCCCTTGTTTTTGGGGGGATGTCCTATCCAACACTTTTTTTTTTTTTTTTTGAAATGATAACTGAAATATTCCCTTTTCATGGCCATTGGTTAGATGGCTATGATGGTCTGATTCCCTTGTTTTTGGGGTATGTCCATCCAACACTTTTTTTCTTTTGAAATGATAACTGAAATATTACTGATGAAGGATCTGTGGATCTGGAAAACAGAGCAAAATGCAGATATTGACACCCAAGGCCAAAATACCTGGCGAGGGAGAAGGACCAGATTAAATGAAGTATTTAATCTGGATACCTTTGTTTTTTGGGGTATGTCGTATACAACACTTTTTTTTTTTTTTTTTTGGGGGGGTGGGGGTGGGTAAATGTAACTGATTTTTATTTATTTGTTTAATAGAAATGATAACTGGAATATTCCCTTTTCATGGCCATTGGTTACATGCTATCATGTCCTGATTCCCTTGTTTTTGGGGTATGTCCTATCCAACACTTTTTTTTTTTTTGAAATGATAATTGAAATATTAGTAAGGATCTGAGGATCCAGAAAACAGAGCAAAATACAGATACTGACACCCAATGCCAAAATACCTGGCGAGGGAGGGGAAGAATGAGATTAAATAAAGTATTTAATCTGGATCCATACCTGACCCTGCACCACAATACTTTACCCATCATTACAGATATCTAAGGTGATATGCATCCAAACTTTGAGGATAGTGAAGCTCATTCGACAATTGGTCCTTTGATCGTGTCTATTATCACTTTGGGTGGGATCTGAGAATGTATAAAGATCCTATTATTCCCTTGTTTCCAAATCTCTCAGCAAATGGCAAGGGGATGATGCGCCACATGCTGGATCTCTTCCCATCGAAAGGCAATTGTTCCAGCCATTGAAGTGTTCCTCTAGGTTGAAGCATCTGGGAAGGGAGATCTTGAACTCATTATGAAAAAATTTCAGATTTCAGATGGTCAATGGACAATGTGAGAGCAGGTGGGGGCTGTTCTCCTTTGATTGATTTGCACATTTTGCACCTATTCAGAATGACCATACCACTATGTTGAAGATTATCGACTGTTAGGATTTTCTCTTTTAAAGTGAGCTACATGAATGCTGAAACTGTAGGGGGGACTCAAGTTTTCCACAGGGAAGAGGTGAACATTGTCTTAGGATTACTTGATGAGAGTCTAAAGAAAGAGTTTAATGTGAATTAGCCCAAAGGGTCCCATCTCCAGATTCTCTCGTCCATTTCTAATGGCGACAAATGGGCTTCATTAAGCAATATCAGGTGCAATTGGAAGTCCTCTAGTTCTTCTTCTTTAATGTTTCTTCTTAGGGTGATGTTCCAAGAGAGATTCTCTCCAATAAATCCGATCATTCTTTCACTGAAACATGCCTTTCGCTAACCATCCTATGAAATCTTGTAAACTTGAGCTCCAGAGGACTGATCACATGGTGATCCGCGAAATCAGTGGCCCTGATCATTGCATACCAGTGCCACAAAACAGACACTTTGGTATGAAGCCCCAAAAGCGCAGGCGTATTAGCATCTGTCAACAGTACACATATTGAACAGTAGCAATATTCTAATAGTTCACCATCAGCCAGTTTCCGATTTCAACAGAATTAATTCTAAAAACATCTGCCCTCTGCCATTTTCTTGAGTTTCATTGGTTGTGTGGGTTGCAGGTGCCTTACTTACAGATCAGGGAAAACAACTGGACCCTCAATGCTGACATGAAAGGAAGGTGGAATGTAAGATTCGACTTGTGATCTCTCTCATTCTTGAGTTCGAAGTGGGCCACACAGGTAATCAACTCATTTTTCTGCTGCATGTGATGTCATCAGAACAATCTCCTACTACAACTAGACCCTACTGTAGCTGCATGACCTTGTGGGCTTTGATCTAATATCATATGAATAAGGTCTTTGATTTCATGCATATGATTGTTTTTTTTACCCATGTTTATGCTTGAGAACACCTATACTGTGACATGAGTGAGCTGGAGCCATGCCAATGTGGAACACGTGCAAGAGATCTGGGCCTTGCATCAATTGGGACCTACTACTCATCAGGTTACAAGTGCGGCCCACCTGATGAGTGTACTGGCATGATTTTCTGGTGGGGAGATGTTTTATGGTGGTACCCACCTAATAAATGGCCTGGAGCTTGCATTCATGTCATGTTGGCAGGTGGCAGTGAGGCCCCTTCGCCATCTCCCTTGCACGGTTCCCCTTAACAGGACTCGTCCTCTTTATGCTAATTAAATTATTTAAAGGGAAATTAATTCCATTGCAAGAGAAATGAGAACGGGCTTATCCTCTACTTCTATGTTGGCAATTGCATGGTTCAAATATCAGATGATATTTGTTATTCTCCTACTTTTATTAAATCAAAAGATCCGATGCCGATGACCTTTGCTAAGTTTTCAACCATTCCTATCTCTTTCCATGTTGCAGTATAGCATGTGTACTAGAGCTGGGCTTTTTGTCTGTTGTGCCCTACTGTTGATGGTCAGTACTTAAAAGATCACAATTGTCAGGTATCCCACTAGACAATTGGAGGAACTTGCCTATGGAAAGCTGACCTTTGGTTGGACTGTTTTGCTAACTGTCCATCTGGAGCCATCAAAGTCTCCAACTAGACTACGGCACGTGGGGTGAGGCCCAACAGTGACTGGTCTGTTCACGTAGATATAATTGATGGCACAATGTTTCTTTCTCTTCTTTCAAAGAGGAACTTAGGCTTGTTTGGATAGGAAGAATCCAAAACATGGATATAGAAAACCACTGGAAAACTGAAAATGTGGAAAACCATGGGAAATAGTCCAGTCCACTGATTTTTTACAACTTAAATTTCTATGGAAATCGATTGATTGCACAACCATTTCCAGCTTCCCAAACATGCTTGGTATTGTTAGAATAGGAAAACAAGGAAGAAAAGAGAGAAATGATCCAATGCCCATCTCTTATGTACCGTGGTATGATGCAAGTCTGAAGTATCAGACACATGTGCGGTTCAGATCAATGTGTTAAAACCCGACTGGACCTTGCCTCATTTATGCGGGGCAGTTCGATCCCACTGCTGGTTCGAATGGTCAGGGCTGCTTACTCTGTTTTGACCTGGAAATCCTCCTTACTTAAAACGCCTAGTAAAGAGAGAATTAAGAGCTAATCTGCTTTTAGCCTAGCCATTAGAGCATTTCGTTTTTATGAAGTGGTGGACTGGAGATCTTGCAGTGCCAGCATCTTTCCTTTCTGAATTGCATCTCTCTCTCTCTCTCTCTCTCTCTCTCTCCAAAACCATGGGGGCCAGTTAACGACGTACACTTCCGAGCCGCATTTATCCCAGAAACAACGATTGTTTCTTTCCCTCCAAATCGCCAATGACCAGCCAGCAGGGATAGTCTCCACAGAGCCATGCCTTCTTTCCCAAAACCGCCACCATGCCAAGCCAAAAACAAGGCGTCAATGGTCCCTGGCATCACTTAAGAAGCCTTGAATAGACTGAAGAACTTCTCCCACACCGATCTTATGAACGGACAATGGAAAAACAAGTTGTTTACCATTTCTGCTTCTCGCAAACACATGGGGCATGTATTAGGGAATGACCATAGCCCTCTTTTGAAGGCTGTTTATAGTGAGGAGTGCCATAATGCCACACTAAAACCATGTGCTTCGGCCGTGAATCTCGTGGTGATTGGGCGAGCAATCCATAGGAGGACCTAACGGAAAACCGGCTCGAGTTTTCCAATCTCCACACCCCTCATAATGAAGAGGTTCCTTGCCAAGCCACACAACTCCCCAAGTGAATCCTCTTCCCATCTCCAAGGGCAAAACTTACTACCTGTTTCAACTTTTATTTATTTATTTATTTATTTTTTTACACACACTCACACCCCCCACACACCCACGCACTCGCACCACAGCGGGATTTCACCACAACGGGTACTTGAACCCATGACCTCCTGTTGAAAATCTTGTGAGTCCACCACCGAGGCATGAGTAAGGACCCACTCCCTGTTTTAACTCGCTAGCCACTCTCTCAATCGCATTCCAAATCCCACAAGCCCTACATAAGGATGAGTCCTTAACCCACCCCCCACACACCCACGCACTCGCACCACAGCGGGATTTCACCACAACGGGTACTTGAACCCATGACCTCCTGTTGAAAATCTTGTGAGTCCACCACCGAGGCATGAGTAAGGACCCACTCCCTGTTTCAACTTGCTAGCCACTCTCTCAATCGCATTCCAAATCCCACAAGCCCTACATAAGGATGAGTCCTTAACACCCCCCCTTTAACCCTATACTTGCTTGCTAGCCACGCTCTCAATCGCATTCCAAATCCCGCAAGCCCTATATAAGGATGAGTAATTAACCCACCATCCCCCCTTTTAACCCTATACTTGGAGGCCACTCCCTTCTTCCACAAACCCCCATCTTTTGTCCCAAATCTCCAGAGCCATTTTCCTAGTAAGGCTAGATTCATCTCTCCAATCTCCTAACCTCTGCAGTCCCTTTACTGCAAGGCACACATACCTCCTCCCACTTGAGTAGATGGAACTTTGAGAATCCACAACTCCTTGCCACAAGAAGTCACGCCTCAATTATTCCAGCCATGCCAACAGTGACTTTGGGCAATGAAACAGAGACATGAAATAGAGGGGCATATTATTGGACATGGCCTCTTTAATGAGAATAAGTCTACCCCATAGAGATAGATGCTTGCTTTACCACCTTGATAATTTCCTCTTGAATTTTTCAATGACCCTGACCCAAAGGTGCTTTGCAGGTTTGCTCACGCAAAGAGGGAGGTGAAGATACATAAACGGAAAAGACCCGACAACACACCAGAACACCCCTGCTAACCTCAGCAGCCTTCTACTTTTCGGCCCTCTCCTTTTGTTCTTCCTTTCTCTTCTTTTTAATGAATGCTAGTTGCTTTAAAAAAAAAAAAAAAAAACAAACCAGAACACCCCTGCTTACTTCTCCACCTCTTTTAACATGTGGATCCCTAACATTTCACTCTTAAAAATGTTAACTTTCAAGCTCGAAACTACTTCAAAGCATCTTATTAACTTCCTCAAGTTATCCTCCACACCCACCTCTATCTCACAAAAAATAATTGTATCATTAGCAAAATATAGGTGGGAGAACCAAGGGCCCCCATTCCCCACCTCAAATCCCTAAATGACCTATTTCCTCTCCCTTATCTAGCATCTTGCTAAACGCCTCTGCAACCACCACAGACAAAGGCATTATTTATTGAATTCTGAATGGGAAGACCATCCATTAAGTTTCCACAATCCATTTTCTTGATATTTGAGCCATCTAAACTGGGGCTTGGACAGTCGAAGTTGAACGCTACTTGTCTTGCTTGTAACCCGGAGTTACAGGGCTCCCTTGTAACCCAAAGCTCTGTAGCGCCCACCACTATGTTCGTCTTATAACCACTCGATCCATCTGTTTCATCAGCTTATTTTAGGACATGAGCCCAAAAATGAGGGAGATTCAAACTCAGCCCGGCCATGCCACAGGAAGTAGTAGGGATGGAGACATCCACCTTGCAAAAAGTGGTCACACCATGATTATCACCTGGTATGAAAATCAGGCTTATACACTCGTTGGGTGGGCCATACTAGTATAATGTGTCATATGATCAACTGTCCATTGACTTTGATGTTGTGCCCCACCAAATAGGTCAGCTCATTGGTTGTCCACTGATTATGACATTGTGTCCCCACCAGGGTAAACAGTGAGCTGTACAGATTGAACAAAACAAATATCTTTAATCAAGGGTTAATATTCAACCTGATTTTGAGGTTATGACCAATATATCGTTTCTCAATTTTAGGATGGTTTAACTTGAGCTGATCCTAAATGGCAATGATGGTGGTGAAGAACTTGAGCTATGCATATGCCGCTGGTACCGTAAGTCACTGTGGGGTATGAATCGTGGGGCTTGAACGGTCATATGGTTTGTCATTTGGTATTTAAAAGCACTTTTTGAAAATAATTTTTTTTTTTTTTTTAAAAGATTTCAAAGCAACTGTTTTAATTTTTTTAAGGGCCCAACAGGCATGCACTTATTGGGGGCTATATATTATTACAGTGCAATTGGCTCTCCATTATCATTTCGAAGTTAGGCAATTGATCAAACAGTTGCAGTGATATCATCCTTGTGATTTTTGAGCAATAACCCAATGAATAGGTGGCTTGTTGATTGTACAGTCCAGATTTGATATTTCACTTTTTAAGAAAATAACGGCATGCTGCAGATGCGTATAATGTGCCATGTCTCTCAAGCGTGCTTCCTCAAAATAGATGTCTAAACCGCAGAAATCAGCCAGCAAGCAATCTGGAACAGTATTTTGACCTTGTGAACAGTATTTCAACCTGTCTAAACTGAAAGAAATAAGCCACTGAAATTTCAGGTGGAATTTTGACCGGTCGATCTATCCTGAGTGTTCGATCCTTCTTGGCTTCTTTTCTTCTATTCATCTTAGCAATGAACGGGCCCATGACCCGTTCTACATCAGAACTAGGTTTTGGGCTATACAAAGGTCATGAGGGGCCACATTTGATAGATAAGAGTGGACGTTGTCAACAAGCAGCATGGTGGGTCCCACAGGTCTTGATAGGTAAATAAAAAATTAAAAATGGCGGGCTCTACAGAGCCTGGATGTTTTGTACCTGCTTCCTGAAATACATGTAAGTACAGGAATGCAGCCTGATGTTTTTAAAGTGAACTGGTAAAATCTACACCGTCCTCATCTTAACTGTACGTTGGAAGACAGCTGGAACCATTGTAAATTACATAACAGTATTCTTTCTTCATTTAAAAGGCTGAATCATTGTAAATTATGAAAACACCATTTCTTCATCAAATAATGCAAACTTAATAGCCATTGCAAAATTAATTGCATACAAAAATCTTGCCCCTGGCTGCTTGTGTTATGTAGATGGTTTCAAGAAAATTTAAATGTGAAATACCTTGATACTCTGGCAAAGTGTGATGGATGATACGCAAGCTGTTAGAAAATACTGTGCAAATTAGTGGCATACACACAAGTCAAAATAAACCATTCAAATTATAGGTTCCATTTTAGATGCATCATGTACTAGGAAATACTTTTAGTGGGTTATCTCACTATTAAAATGATGGGCAGTTGTTGGACAGTTTTTTTTTTTTAAAAAAAACTATATAATGGTCTGATTAAAATAATAATAATAATAAAAAAGAAATAAAAAAGTTTTCATGAATTAGAGGGTAGGATTGTTCAACCAGTCTAGATTTTGGAATGTATTTAGAAATAGGTGGTCCACAATTTAACTTAGAAAATGATGTATGTAAATTAGAAAGTGGTGGTTCAGCAATTTAGTAAGTTACATTTGAGTTAATATATGCCACATGTACCATTTTCCAGTGCCTGTGTATCAAGTGTCATGTTCACCTGGTGTATCAAATAATTCTCCTAAAAACTTTTGATATAAAAAAATCTGGTGTACAGTACATGAGATTGTTGCCTGTTGATTTGACAGATCCCAAAGTGGATGGACCTTCGTTGAAAAGAATCCACGATGGGATGATGGTGCTATCGCTTCGTTCGGTGGCCAGCGAATAGACCGTTATGAGAAAAGTCCAACCACATCCCTCCACGCTAAACGCATAAAAATCCTAGGATTTGGTGGGTGGGCAGGATCTTTCAACCTAGGAGATTTTTGTGGCAGGGTGGTGGGGCCTGTTTAGTCATGGTGTCAATGTGTTTGGTCAACGGTTCGGATCAACGAATCATAGGCCCCATTTGTGTAATACCATGCATATACTCTGGAGAGCATATAACTACATGGTGGATAGAAACTTAGAAGAATCTTGGATGTATTTGTAGTATGTTGAATTTCTAAATTCATAACCAACTACAATCGTAAGAAAATGAGCTTCATATGATCTCAACCATCCATGGAATTGATAAAAATATTCTTTGGACGCCAAAATATGATTTCTGGGCTCGGGCTTATAATCGGGTGGTTCGTCATTTGTGTTGAGATGGTCTTCATTTCCCTTCATCCATCCATTTTATATAGGGGTGTACATCGAGTTGAATTCGAGCTGGCCTCAGTTCGACTCGGCTTGGCCACTAGCTGACCTCGGCTCGAACTTGGCTCAGCTCGGTCCTTGAGCTTGACTGGCCAGCTCAGCTCGAGCCAGTTTGAGCCGAGTTCGAGCCGAGTTTGCCTGTGTAGCATTTTCATAAACACATGGATTA
Organism: Magnolia officinalis; assembly: GCA_021015155.1. Classification (NCBI taxonomy): domain Eukaryota; kingdom Viridiplantae; phylum Streptophyta; class Magnoliopsida; order Magnoliales; family Magnoliaceae; genus Magnolia; species Magnolia officinalis. The sequence goes on along the minus strand of JAJHSJ010000004.1, from coordinate 34,676,406 downwards.
CACCTTCAAAATCTCACTGTATGTAAAACAGCAGTAACAAGTATTTTATCAAACACTTTCTAAGCAACATAAAAATTAAGAAAAAAAAAAGGGTATTTGTTTCACGTACATACCTTCCTTGCCACCATCCACGCTTCATTGAGTCATTTACACTAGGTGAGCAACATCAATATCAAAGTAATCGAGTCACCGAACTATTTTGATCCAAGTATTCGAGTTGGGTTCGATCCAAGTCGAGTTGAGATAGGGCTAGGTCAAACTCGGCTCGAACTCATTTTTGAGCTCAAAAATTCAGCTCGATTCGGCTCAAACTTCCAACTTAGCCGAGCAAAGCTAACTGAGGTTCGTGTACACCCCTAATTTTATATAGGCCTTAGCTCATACTCTTGCACCACCTAGCCACTAAATGGAAGTTTAGAATCATCTTACCTAATTGATCTTTTGAGATGGATGAGCAATCAAGGGTGGGACCCACATGATAAACGGTCTAGATGAATGATAAGATTATTTATAATATGATCAACATGGACTATCCATTTCCCTACAGTTAGGGTTATAATACTGGAGAGGATTTTGGAGACGGATGAAACAAAAAAAAATGGTGGGATCTCCATGATGGTTGGGATCATCATACTGAAGTAAAAAAATTTTTGGAGGGATGGGCAATTAAAGGTGGCATCCACAAGATGGACGGACTCGATCAGTGATTGCACCTTTTGTAATATGACCAATGTGGACTATCCATTTTCTGAGCCATTAAATGCAGTTAGGATCATCCGAACAAATTTATTTTTTGAGAAGGATGAGAAATCAAGAGTGAGACCCACATGATGGATGGTCTAGATCTATTATTGGACCGTTCGTACTACGATCTATATGAACCATTCATTTCCGTTGTCACTGATTGGTCAGTTAGGATCGTCACATTAAAGCGATTTTTTTATAGGAATGTCAATCAAGGGTCAGATCCACATGATACATGATACAGATTGATGATTGGACCATTTCTACTGTAATCAATACAAACCACCCTTTTCGCTTACCACTGATTTGGACGGTTGGATCGTTGACCAAATTGCAATCCACCCGTCATTTGGATCATGCAATTTCTAGTCTGTCTAAGAAATGATGTTGATTGATGATAAGATTGGCCAAACATGTATTTTAATTTGGATTATTCTTAAACCAAAGTGCAAGCAATGTGAGTCGTAGAAAAAAAAATAAATCAATCTCTTACTCGAGGATGTCATCCAAACACAATAACAATAATTCAGTAATTGAAATACTCTTTATGTTAAGATATTTGGATATTGAAATATCTAGGCCATACATTACTGTAATGGATGCAAGATGTCAATCTCTAATGTCATGTTATCATGGATGTGAAAAAAACATGGAGGGAAAGATAAGAGGTTCTTGGTGTAAGAATGTGACACGTGGCATTATTTAAAACCCCATCTCTCATTAGAGATTGAAAGTTAGGTTTGGTAAATGCCTTTGGATATTCTATTTAGTATAGGTTCTCTCATGAGTTATAAAAGGTATACTGAAAATTACAAGCAACATCTAATGTTAATGTTACTATAAGGAAACACCAATTTCCCCTGTAACTCTAAGCACTGTGGGGCTTACCATGATGTCTTTGTTACATCCAATCCATCCATCGGTTGCTCATGTTAGGACATTATTTGGAAAATCAGGCAGATTCAAAACTCAGGTGGGTCACACCACAAGAAACAATGGAATTGAACCCCTGCCATTGAAACCTTTTTTGGGGCCAGGGAAGTTTTGGACAGGCTGATATTTGTTTTTTCCCTTCATCCTAGTGGGAATTACCTTGTGAACGTGTTGGATGGTATAAAAACATCACGGTGGGCCTAGAAAGCCTTCAATGGTGGGCATTTCCTTCTCCATTATCATCTGTGGTGTGGTCCAGTTAAAGTTTGAATATGCCAGAGCTGGCAAAACGAATGGACGGATTGGATAAAACAAAAACATCACGGCGGGCCCATAGGTTATAAGGCTATTTACTGTACGGTCTCAGTGCAACTAAGAGCTCTGTAACTTGAGGTATTCTCATTAATACTATATATGGCTTTTTAGTTCTTACTCTATAACTTTTAGTCAAATCTCAATAAAGAGAAAAACTTTGATACTCTAGCAAAATGCGTTGAATGATATGCTATGACTAGCGGATTGGTGGTCATTTATTGGATATGATTAAGAGTGAAAAGAAATTAAAAAAAAATAAAATCCTATGATTCTATTTCAACAAAAAAGTTTCCACCAACAACGGCCGCGGATTTCTCATGAAAGCCTTATGCAGGAAGTTCTTGTGTAGGGAAGCTACGTGGGGCCCACCATAATCTTTGTGAGAAATCTGGGTGCCCATCCGTTTTACGATCTGAGCTCATTTCAGTACATGCCACCAAAAATCAGATGGATGCAAAATTCAAAGATGCTGTGTGAGAAGAAAACTGAAAAAAGAAATGGCTATAGTTGAAACCTTCTTAAGCTGCACTTTAATGTTTATATTTCATACAAACCGTTTATTTACTCCCACTGGGTTGAACTGAAATGAAAAAAAAAAAAAAAGCAAAAAAACAAAAAACAAAAACCTATAATTTGATACAAAACTTTTGTGGACATATAAATGTTTCAATGATGGTTACCCACGATTTCTTCTTGGGTGGCCTATTTAAGTTTTGGATTTGAAGAATTCAGTTTTTTTTCACATGCACTTACATCCCTCACGCGCTCATGCACTCACGCAACAATGGGCGCTCGAACTCATGATCTTATGTTGAAACTCTTGTGAGTTTGAGTCTGCTGCCACTGAGCCATTGGGTCGCATGCTTTTAGGACCTTGACTCTGAAACAATGGCCCCATTTACTGGTTTATTTTAAGTTGATGTATGCGACGTACGTGCTGAGTGCCTGCATACTGAGCATTATATGCTGCCTGACAAGTGTTGTGTAACTTCGAAAAACAAAAGCTGATCTCATGCCCTGGATTTATTATAGGATTTTGACCATACTAACATTAAAGTATGATGAAAATCTCTAAATGGAGGGAAATTTTTAAATATTCCAAGGGTAGTCATCTGAAATGTTTTTGAAATTTTTTTGAACTAAATTTGCCCTTATCCTTGGAATTTGGTGTCTGTATGGAGCTTCTTTTTCTCATTTCTTTGTAGTTTTCTCGGAACTTCTTCTTCATTTTCAAAAATGTTTTTCAATGACACCACCACCCCTCCTTTCGACTACATTTTCTGGCATACGTTCGTCGCCATCAACTTCTCCAGCATATGGGCAAGCCACTAATACGTAGAATACATTTTAAATGAATTCTTTATTTTTTTTTATAATAGTATTTTCTTACAGATGGGAGTCACTTTTGCTTGTGAATAGAGGGATAACAATAGTTGTTGTTGTTATGGGGAGAAGTGATTGTTAAAAGGAATTTGAGGTAGATAAGGATGGTTGTGGTTATCATGTGAAAGGCAATGAAAGAGATAAATTTTGAATTTTGTAATGCATTAACTTGGAAGACAATGAACATATATAATTTTTTAAGGGTTGAGGTTGTGTGTTAAGGATTTGAGTCGTAGTTGTCATGTGTTACGGGTCGAGGTTGTCATGTGTTACGGGTCGAGGTTGTCATATGTTAAGGGTTTGGATCATACTCGTCATGTGTTAAGTGTCGAGGTTGTTAAGGTATGGGTCATAGCTGTCATGTGAAGGGTCGACATTGTCATGTGCTAAGGGTCGAAATTGTCATGTTATAAGAGTCGATGTCGTGGTTGTAATGTGTTAATGGTCGTGGTTGTAATGTGTTAAGGGTCGAGGTTGTCATGTTATAGGGTCAAGTTCGTGGTTGTAATGTGTTAAGGGCCTGTTTGGATTCGCGTTTGTGAGTGTATTGTATGATATTAAAGTGTGTGATGTGACATGTATGATGTTTGGTTCGGAGTAGGCAACCGAAGAATTCCACGCACGCGAATATAGGGTGGAGCCAAAAAATTGCATCGATTGTAAAGTACTGTCAGTCGGCTGCGCTGCCATCTATACAGTCTCTTCAATGCATTGTATTCGAGTGGAAAATGCAGAGAGTTTCTCTCTCTTTCTCTCTCCCATTTCTATCTCTTTTCTTTCCTTGTTTGCATTTTCCAGTGGTCGGAATGGGGTTTTATATTGTTCCAAAACCTCCAAATTGTTCCATCGTATTTTCCATGCGGAACCAGTCTTGTGCGACACGGCTGCGTTAGCGGGAGTGTGGATGGCCGTTTGGACACATTCCACCATCCCGTCTCCCTTCTTTTTTGATTGCCAAGGTCGGTTTTGGACAGGCCTATCAATGGACGACTGAGATTAGCTTATGGAAGCCGCACGGTCTTCTTGAGTAGTCATCTTCTTGATGAGGAAGGTGGTGCACGTCAATGACAGGTTCTGATATGGTCACTTGTCTTTCAAGATAGTTTCGCTGGATGGTTAGGATTTCCTCGTTGGTGTGTTCTGGGCCTCAAGATCGAAAGTCCGATCATTCTGGAAGTGGATTGCTTCCGGTTTCTCCGTCGTTTGTGGAATAAACGGTTTTGGTCTCCCTGTTGTAGTCAGTGGGGTTCACTCATGATCATCTTGCGATGGATCAGGGTCATTTATTGGTTTTGTAGGATCGAGTTACGCCATAAGTCCAAATGTGAATTGAATCCGCGTCTTGGGTGGACCACACCAAAATCAATCGTAGTGTTGCTTTCACTTGTTCTGTGACCGCTTGTGTGTACATGGATGCTTATGGACGACATGGGTTTGGTAGGATTTGCCTCCCGGATGCAATGGACAGTTCAAATTTTCCTATCAGATTTTCCATCCGTACAAATGCTATTGTATGTTGTACGATTGTATAATACGCAGGCTTAATACGTCATATCCAAACATTGATCTGTATAAGAAATTGTATACTTGCCCGAACAATACCTCCTATCCAAACATTGATTAATGGCATGTTGATTTGGATATATTCTAAAAACCATCCAACGTATACATGAACAGTACCCGGATACAATACAATACACCCTAATAAACGAATCCAAATAGGCCCTAAAGGACAAGGTTGTTATGTTATAAGGGTCGAAATCGAGGTTATAATGTGTTAAGGGTCAAGGTTGTTATAAGGGTCGAGGTCATAGTTGTAATGTGGTAAGGGTCGAGGTTGTCATGTATTAAAGGTTTAAGTTGTTATGTGTTAACGGTTGTGGGTCTTGTTGTAAGTTCTATATCGAATCCAATTCGTCCATTAGATTTAGAATTTAATTTAACATCATGGGCCAAAAAATGAGATACATCTAAGAATTCTATGGCCCCCAAAAGGTTTTCAATCTCATTGCTTTCTATGTCATGGTCCACATGAGCCTTTGATATGCCTCATTTTTAGTCTCATACCCTAAAATGATCTTTCAAAATGGATGGGCGGCATGGATAAAATATATACATCATAGTGGGCCCCACAGGACCATCCATCTCTAGATAGGTCCGGTTACCGACCTGTCATGCGGATTTTGAGAGAAGCTTTTTGAAGGCAATTTCCACCACTTTAAGCTATGTTGGGCCCACCATGATGTTTGTTGGAAATCCACTCTATCCATTCATTTTGGAAGATCATGTCTAGACATGAGACAACAATTTGGACTGATTTGAAACTCAGGTGAACCACATGACTGGAAATAGTGGAAAGGAATTGCCTACCAGTCAAAATTTTCTAGGCTCCACTGTGGTGTTTATATGCAATCCAAATTGTTCATTAAATGGCCTAAATGCTCATAAAGTCCTTGCTATAAGGATGAACTAAAAGAATAAAAATATTGGCCTAATCCAAAGCTTCTATAGCCCCATGAATGTTTCAACCGTGGACGTATGATCTCCACTATTTTCTGTTCTGTGGCCCACTTGAGCTTTGGATTTACCTAATTTTTGGGCTCATGTTATAAAATAATTTAACAAAACATGTGAGTGGTATGGATTTCTCACAAATACCAGTGTTTATCTCATCTGAATCCCTACCGCCGTTGTCACACGCTGGCTCAACACAAAAGGCAGTTAGGGGTAATTTCATCTCAACCTTTTTTTAAAAGGTGTCAGTGACTACGTAGGCCATTTGTTTAATCCTTATAATATTTGGGGCATTTGGGAATTCCACAATGCTTTTTGGTCAAAATCCTATTTATTATTACATTACCCTTCTATGGCCTTTTAAGCTTATTTTCTTCCAAAAATTTCCCTTTGGCTCACTTCTCTTTTCACCGTGGGTTAAGATTCTCCCCCTCTTTTCCATTTAAATATGATAATTAGCTAAAATGACAATGGGTAGTTGATTTTTAATTTTAAGGTTGTTGGTTTGGTGGGTCTCCCTCATACATGTTCTATGGCCATAAAATTTTTGGTAGGACCGGTTGACATTATTTCTAGAAGGTGTAGAATTCATTCACAATAAACAACATCAGAGAATTATTTATTAAAAATTGCTTATACTAAAAGAAATATGTTTAATAAACTTACGTAAAATAAATATATAATTATTAAATAATTTCTTAACTATTATTTTCTAAGTTATTGATTAAAATATTAGTATAATAACTTAGATAACCAAGCATGACCACTGTTCAACAGACTAGTAATGTGAATTCATAGTGTTGGAAGATGACCATGGGTGATCCATACCTTTCAAGAGCAAGGTCCAACCATGAATAATCTGATCAGGTCTTTGATGGATTTTTTGACTCGTCGTCGACCGGTTGAAGGCTGGTCTCGACCAGTCGTGGGAGTCGAGCCGTGACACGACTTAAAGTCCAGCGAGTTTAGGCTATTTTTTTTTGGGGTGCTCGACCAGTCGAAGGATGTGGTCGACCGGTCGAAGGTGGCTCTCGACCGGTCGTGGACTCGGTTCGACTACTCATAGGTTACGCAGTTTGTTCCGCGATTTTGCGCGAAACTACGGATTTGAGTCCTTTCACAACTGGGATGTGAAAGAGAAGTTTCCTAAACTATAAAAGGGGTTGCCAAGGGTTTTCTAGGCATAACAAGAGGGTTTCTTAAAGCTTTACAAGGGATTTCTAAAAGGGCTATCAAAAGGTGAGAGAGAGAGAGGAAGAGAGAGAGGAAGCTTATAGAAGGGAGGTTCTGCTCGTGGAGGTTATTTACTGTGCAATCTATATCTCAGCGCTTCTATGTCCTCGTAATCGGTTAGATCTCTCCGTTTTCTCCATTTCTTTTATTATTTATCCACTCCTGCGTGAGTGAAGAAGGTTGTAACGTTCTACTTCATAGTGGATTGTTGATCTGGACGAGGTCCCGTGGTTTTTACCTCTTTGAGGGTTTTCCACGTAAAAATCTCTTGTGTGGTGTGTGATTGATGCATTGATTGTTTTCATTGCTTTATCATCCATTATTCTGGTTTGTTCTGGAGGGCTAGATCTTAAGGTTTTGTGCAAGGCCCCCAACAGTCTTTGTAATCCACCGCTTGCCAGCCTTATGTTTCGTTCCTATAAGGACCTAAATTTTCTATTTTAAACAAGTTATTAGCCATCTGGTGGGCACATAAATATGATTTGAATCTCATTTTAATTAACAGTAATTAATCAATAAGATGAAGTCATTATGTATTAGAGGTCAAGGTCTATAATAGACGATTCTATTAACTAAAATGACATGCAATCATTTTTATTCATTTACGGAACAGTTCATGAAATGTAGAAAAATATTATTAGTTTTTTTTTTTTTTTGATAACTTATGCTTATCAACATGGGTCAGTAGGTGGGCCCACAAGCAGCAACCGGTGGCAGACTGGAACCGTCCATTAGAGGAACGCCAATGTGAGTTACCATTGTTCCAAAGTTGTATAGAATGGATCATCTCCACCAAGTATTACTGGAATTTGAAATGACAGTTAAGACTAGAACAATCAATGGCTGACATTCATACCAATAAAACCAATGGTCAAGGCTATCCATTCATCACAAACTTTTCTAGCATGGCATATCCATGCGTAGGGAACATTTGGAACATACCATGGATGAAAATAGCAATATCATAAGTATTTATTTCGCAATACGCAATTAATGTGGCCTATAAGTAATGTATTTTAACACTTCTGGTGCCTCTTCGTACCGAACCATCCATTTCTTAATTCCTATTGTTATTGCCAGAATCTGACGAACATATATGATCAGTTGTGGATGTGCACTCACCGATGGAGCGGTAAAGAAATAGGAAGATGTAGGCAATGAGGGGTGCCGATGGCGGTCATGGACCCTCCAATACTTAAGTTAGGCCGGTAGACTCAGATCAAAGGCTCGAGTTTGGGTTTTTTCTGAGCTTACCTTCTTTTGTTTGCAATGGCTATACCTATATATGGCCTTTGGGCGATTTCAAAATCATCATATCTTTATGGGATATGCTGGATATGCCAGAGAGTTCCTATTTAGATGGGAATCTTCTTTTGAAAATGTTGCCGAGCCCACTTCGGTTGGCATGATTTTTGCCCAAGATTGTTCCAAATCCTTTCTTGTGTTGGGATTTTGGCCCGCGGAATCACATAGATCTAGATCTAGGATAGCAATCCAATGGCACCAAGCACATACAAGAGAACACACAGATTTAATGTGGAAAACCCTTGCAGGAAAAAACCACAGCACAAAGCGACAGATCTCCACTATGAAAATAGAAATTACGAAGGGAGAGGACTTACCTGATTCGAACAACCTCGAATCTCACCCATGCTACACCCTTTAGAAACCATAAAAAACCTTTGTAGGAATCCTTGGAACCCCTTTAGAAAGTCTTAGAATACTTTCCCATACTATAGAAAAAACCCTAGGGACACCTATTTATAGTTTAGGCAACTTCCCTTTCGCACTCTTGCGAAAACTGACTCAAATTTCCGCAGTCCGCATCAAATTCGGAAACGAATCTGCACAATCTCGATTGGTCGAAGGATGGCCACGACTGGTCGAGCAACCCGCTCGACCGGTCGTGCCATCCCCTCGATCGGTCGAGCATCCTGGACACCAAAAAACTGAGCTCGCTGGACTTTGAGTCGAGTGGGCCACGAACGGTCGCGCAGCTCCCTCGACTGGTCGAGCAAGGGCCACGACCGGTCGAGCAACCCAAAAATCTGATGATTGAAGGCTTTCTGACAACAACTTGTTAGGTATGGGGCGGGATTCCTTCCGGATTTCCTAGCTCGCCTCTAGTCGTGGTCGACCTGGTCATGTTGGGACGTTGGGGAGCTTGCGACCCGAGCTCCTCGCCTTGTGGGTCCTCTGCCCGTATCTATAGATGACTCTTTCCCTCTCGAGCTACGCCTTTGGAGAGCACAACTTGGGTTGGCTCAGGGCTTATCTCTTTGTCGGGAGAGTTACTTGCCCCGTCTCCGAGCTGTTTGCTCTGACAACTCGAGATAGAAGCCTATTCTGGTCCTTTAGTTACTTCGGTTTTGAGACACTTCTCTCGTAGTTGGTCATTTTTCTTGTGTAATAGATCAATTCGGCTTTGCCCCCAACACGCATAATGATTAGGCCACATTCTAAAATCACAATAGTTAGACAGTTCTAGCCCTTGGTGACATGGTAATGAATGCTAAAATACAAAAACCAGCAAGAGCTCATATCAAATGAGAAAAGGTCCATTTATTAGATGGTTGAAATAGTCTATTCAAAGAAAAATAAATAAATTAGTTAATGGTCGATCTACCTCGCTCCATGGGATGTATTATTTAGATCATCATGGTACATTAAATGGCATGCCTCCATAGGCAGGTCACCCAATCTCGCTTTTCAGAGTTAAAATTTCCCAAATATGCCCGCGTAGTCAGGATTAATGCTAATCCTAATTTTGGTGGGTCGCTACTATATTCAGTACATCTTGGTCATCAGGTGGGCCACACATGCAGAATACAAAATGTACAGAAAAAAGAGAGCCAATGGTCCATATTCAACATTTAGTTATGGTGAATGAAGTTGGTTATAAATAGAAGTTTTGGTAGGTGAAGTTGTCAGACAAGTTCACACATCGGTTCTGTAGGATAGGTTTGCTAATTCTGCTGGCATTTAGAGCACTACACATTCCCACTCGTGCACATGTGTGTGAGATCTGAGCTTTCCATAATGCTGGAAACAATGCTAAGATCTTTTATGTAAAAAGTGGGCCACGACGAACAAAGTAAATCGTCAGTTCAATTTTTGTTTCTAACTGTTTATTTGTTTGGATATTCGTGACCTACCTAAGGTGTGAAATGCCTAATTTTTATACCGAAAGATTTAAATGGTGTATTTCACTAATGTTATGTGAAGATCCGAGCCCCTTGTAATTTCGAGGCCTGGTGGCATGTTGATCCGATCGGACGAATAACTAACAAGATCGGCTCAGATTATGAGAGCGGACAGTATCCGACAAAGATCTATAACCATTCCGATTGAGACCTTGCCTGCCTGAAGGTCCGAGCCGACTCCATATTCCGAGGCGGGCGCTCCTCGAGCTGAACTTAGAAACTGCTATAAGTGAACGTGGCTGGTTACTTCGCTTGCAGATATACACGATGTGCATAATATGATACATGATCCATGGATTACGTGCAATATTTCCATGATCCGAAAATCTCCCTGATTGAGGGAATCGTGCTGTGATTAACGGATCCAGACCATCCTACAGTCTGGTATAAATACATGAGAACCTCATTGCTACAGGTACGCAACATCTGACACTTTCCCTCTACCTTTGAACTTAGACCCCGATTCCCATGACCTAACATAGGCATCGGAGGATCCCCCGGTTTAGCCAGGGTCTCCTTTGCTCACCCTTTGTGCAGGACCAGGGCCCGATCGAGGAACATCCCGAGGAGTGGGGGGTGATTCAGATTTTGTCCTCAACATTTTTTGGTGCCATCTGTGGGAACTGGTACAAAAAGTCAGGTTCCTGTTCTTAAGTATAATGGCTAGAGGAAAGAAGAAAGCGGTAGCTACGGAACCAGAGCCAAATGAACAAACTCGTTCCTCCTCGCTACTTCACGCCGAATCAGCCCCGGGACTTTCTCAAAGTTCTCGTAATCGGGCGAGTAAGTATCGCGCGATGTACGGCGAGATACAAGCCTTACGTGATGAGGTGAACAGGATGAAGCAACAACATGAGTTGTGACCGCACCCAGCTTAGGAAAACCTTGTTCCTGAACCAATCGGTCCAATTGTGGAAGCTTACTCCGTGCCGAGAAGTGTGAGGCCCAAGGAGCTTCGATACCCGCAGATGCCGCTCTCGGGTCTGAATCCTCCTCCGACCCAAATCCGAGCCTCGACTCGGAATACGGTCACGCGAGCTTCGACCAATGCCTCGGTCACCTCAGCCCTGGTACCGACGGATCTCCGCCATCGGCTAGAACGGAGGAGAGGAAGGAGAACTCCGAAAATTGAAAACAACTAAGAGATCGTAGCGGAAAACAAGAACCCATGGGAGAAACGGTTCGCGGAGCTCAACGATAAATTCTTGACCCTGGAAAAGAAACAACAGCCAACGTCAGTTCACGCCGCCGTGCAGGCGATGATGGAAGAGACCGAGCCTCCCTTCACATCGAAAATCATGGATGAGGTGATGCCGTAAAGGTTAAGGATACCTCCCGTTATCCAATACTCAGGATCTGGAGACCCATCCTAACATGTGGAAGCTTATCGTTCATGGATGCAGATCCAGACAGCGACGGACACTATGATGTGCCGAGGCTTCTCGATCATGCTCACGGCTTCCGCACGGAGTTGGTACCGACAGATCAAACCAAATTCCATCAGTTCCTTCGCAGAATTGAGCCGACTATTTTATACCCAGTTCATAAGTGGTAAGAGAAGTCGAAAGCCCAACACTCACTTATTTGCCATCAAGCAAGAGCCGAAGGAGTCATTGAAATATTACATCGCTCGCTTCAATGAGGAAGCGTTATTGGTGGAAGACTACGACGATAAAATGGTACTCGTTGCCGTGTTCAGCGGCCTAAAAGATGGGAAATTCACTTTCTCCATTGGAAAAAACCCGCCGAAGACACTAGGTGAACTGGTTGCCAGAGCTTAGAAGTACACCAACGTGGATGAATTCTCCAATGCCCGTAAAAATGTCCAAATGACAGAGCCGAATGGTAAAGGGAAGAGGCCTAGGAACGAGGAATCCCAGCTGTCTAAAAAAGGGGCCGATGACCGCGTCTCTCGCGATCGTCGTCCGTGCAGAAGGCCAGAGGGAAATTTCGTTCCTACACCCCCCTTAACGCGTCCACCGAGCAGATTCTATTGGACATCTGAGGAAAGAAGCTGCTGAATTGGCCTGTTTGCATGAGAGTCGATCCAGATCATCGAGACAAGTGCAAGTATTGCCGCTTCCATCGAGACCACGACCATAATACGGCTGACTGTGTAGATCTCAAAGATGAGATCAAAGCCCTTATTCGGAAGGGACATCTGCGTCGATACACTAAGGAAGGAAAAGTCGCTCGGAAAGGAGAAAGAGAACGAGAGTAGCCAAATAACACCACGGAGGAGCCTGCAGAAATCCGTACCATCTTCGGGGGCTCGTTTGGTGGAGGAGATTCAAACAGGGCACGGAAGGCTCACTCTCGGAAGTCTGAACTAAAACATTACATCCACTTAGCCGAGCGGCCCAGCAAGGAACTGCGGGTCAGCCCATGCACTCTGACCTTCACAGAAGAAGATGCGCGTGGAATCCAGCACCCGCATGATGATGCTCTAGTGGTTACCATGACCATAACGAACTGAAAGGTATACCGCATTTTAGTTGACAACAGGAGCTCGGCCGATGTAATATATTCCGAGGCCTTTGAAAGGATGGAGATTTCGAGGTCTCATCTTAGACCTGTGAAGACCATCCTGTATGGCTTTGCCGGGGAAAGAGTGATCTCCGAGGGAGCCATCTCCCTCCCTGTGACAACTGGAGAAGGACAACATCAACTTACACTTATGGTGGACTTCCTAGTTATCAATGTACCATCAGTACACGACGTCATCTTAGGCAGACCCTCTCTTAACACGTGAGAGCAGTTGTCTCTACCTATCACTTGATGATGAAATTTTCCGCCAAGGGTGGGATAGGCTACCTCCGAGGCGATCAGTAAGAAGCTCGGAGATGTTATGCGATGGCAGTAAAGAAGGGGTCAGTTAAGCAAGCGCTCACCGTCAATGTTCTAAACCCCAGAGGGCCTGTGGAAGACTCATCCGTGGAAGGCCTGGAGAAAGTACCGCTCGATGAGGCTGATCCGAGCAGGACCGTTCAGCTCGGGACATCATTGAATCTTGAGCAACGGCTCGAAATTTTAACATTTCCGCGACAACATAGAATTGTTTTTGCTTGGTCTCACCAAGTTATGCTCGAAATTCCTCCAAAAGTCATGGTCCATAGGCTGAATGTGGATCCAGATCACAAACCCGTCAAGCAGAAGAGAAGGCCATTCGATGCCGAGTGATACGAAGCAATAGCCGATGAGGTCTCCATTTTGCTTGACGCTGGATTTATAGAAGAAGTACATTATCCCTACTGGATCGCAAATATAGTCTTTGTGAAGAAAGCCAATGGGAAGTGACGGGTCTACGTGGATTACTTAGATCTGAATAAGGCTTGCCCGAAAGATAGTTTCTCGTTACCTCGGATCGATCAGCTGGTAGACAGCACAACAGGGCACGAATTGCTTTCTTTCCTGAATGCATACTCCGGATATAATCAGATTACGATGCACCCCCCAGATAGGCAGAAGACTGCCTTTGTCATAAACAAGGGACTCTACTGTTACTGTGTCATGCCATTTGGCCTAAAGAACGCTGGAGCCATGTATCAAAGGCTAGTGAATCAGATGTTCTCTAAACTGATCGGACGTACATGGAAGTGTATGTTGACGATATGCTAGTGAAAAGTATCAAAGCATCCGATCATCTGACTGATCTCAGAGAAACATTCGCCGTCCTTCGAGAATACCAGATGAAATTGAATCCAACGAAGTGTGCTTTTGGAGTCCGCTCGGGAAAATTCCTCTATTTTCAAGTCAGTCAGAGAGAAATTGAGGCGAACCTTGACAAGATCAAGACACTCCTCGACATGAGTTCGCCTTGGACAATCAAGGAAATACAATGCCTAACAGGGCGAGTCGCAGCGCTCGGACGTTTCATATCCAGGGCAACGGACAAATGTCTCCCCTTCTTCCAACAGTTGAAGGGTCATAAGAAGGCAGAGTGGACGTCGGAGTGCGAGTAAGCCTTTCAACAACTGAAGCAGTATCTAGGCTCGTCCCCTCTGCTGTCAAAACCTGAAGAAGGTGAGCATCTGTTCCTCTACCTCGCGGTCTTAGCCTCGGCCGTTAGTTTGGCCCTGATCAGGGAGGTCGGAGGTAAACAACACCCCGTTTATTACGTGAGCAAGGCTATGGTACCAGCAGAAGCAAGATATTTATCCCTGGAGAGGCTAGCGCTCAGCCTCGTTGTTTCAGCTCGGAGGTTACGTCCATACTTCCAAGCACATTCTGTGATTGTGTTGACCGACTCCCCTCTCAGGCAAGTTCTTCAGAAGCCCGAGGTGTCGAGTCGGATGACTAAGTGGGTCATCGAACTTGGTGAGTTCGACATCCAGTTTCGTTCGAAAACAGCGATTAAGGGCCAAGCTGTGGCCGACTTCATTGCCGACTTCATCACTCCGAGCATAGAAGAGATCGACACTGAAGTTGAAACAATTCCACCTGTCCCCCCGGGCAACCAAGGAGCGGTATTGGACCCAGGATGGATTCTCTATGTGGACGGATCATCCAATATCAAAGGGGTCGGGGCCGAAATCGTCTTGATCGTGCCTGATTCCACAACTGTTCAATACGCAATCAGACTCGGGTTCAAGGCCTTAAATAATGAGGCGGAATATGAGGCTTTGCTAACCGGACTCAGATTGGCATCGAGTCTGGGTGTTCAATCTCTTCAGGTTCAATGCGACTCTCAGCTGGTGGTAAATTATATCTCCACCGAGTACGAGGCCAAGGAAACAAGGATGATCACTTATCTTGAAGAGGCGAGGAAATTGATCAAAAATTTTTAGAATTGCACTATCCATCAAATCCCGAGAACGAAAAATTCATGGGTCGACGCCCTGGCACGACTCGCCTCAGCTGAGGAAGGAAAGATCCTGCGAGTCATCCCCGTTGAATTCACAGAGCATCCTAGCATCGATAAGGTGGAGAAGAAGGAAGTCAATCCGGTTCATGCTAGTCCGTGCTGGATGGACCCAATCTTTGAGTACCTCACGTCCGGCGAGATCCCCTCAGATAGGTTGGAAACTAGGCGACTGAGAGTCTGAGCAGCTTGATATATCATCTTGGACGGTATCCTATACAAAAAAGGGCATTCCCAATCTTACCTCAGATGTCTCCGGCCCGATAAGGCGGAATATGTCATTCGAGAGATTCACGAAGGAATCTATGGGAACCATTCTGGCAGCCGAGTCTTAGCCCTGAAAATATTCAGGTAAGGATATTTTTTGCTGACCATTAAAGAAGACTTTAAAGATTACGTTTGGAGATGCGATAAATGCCAACGCTTCGCAGCCGTGCCGAGACAACCTGCTGAAGAAATGACTCCTATGAGCGGCCCTTAGCCGTTCGCTCAGTGGGGAATCGACATCATCGACCCTCTGCCTATAGGAAAATGGGAAGTCAAGTTCGCCATCGTTGCTGTTGACTACTTCACCAAGTGGGCCGAGGCCGAGCCAGTTGCCAAAATCACAGAACAGAGGGTGATCGACTTCGTCTGTTAAAACATCATTTGTCGGTTCGGGATTCCGCGCACCATCGTGTCAGACAATGGCCGACAGTTCGACAACGAAAAATTTTGAAGCATGTGTCGAGGACTTGGCATCACAAATGTATACTCTTCTCCCCGACATCCCCAGTCAAATGGACAAGTGAAGGCGGTCAATAAAGTTATCAAACACCATCTTAAGACGAAGTTGGAGAAAGCTAAAGGCAGCTGGGCCGAGGAACTTCCGTTCGTCCTCTGGGCCTATAGGACCACGGCTCAGTCCTCAACTGGAGAAACTCTGTTCTCACTCTCTTATGGCTCGGAGGCAATGGTGCCAGTTGAAATTGGTCTCCCTACGGCTCGGGTGGAGAACTACCAAGAAAACCAAAATTTCGAGTAGATTGTATCCAACCTGGATTTGCTTGAAGAAGTCAGGGATACCTCAAATCTTCGAGTCACGGCTCGACATCAGCAAGTTGAGCGATTCTACAATTCGAAGGTCAAGACCAGGCGGTTCTGACCGGGGGACCTAGTCCTTCGCCTGGTATTCCAGAACACCACTGAGCCGGGGGCTACGACACTCGGGCCTAACTGGGAAGGGCCTTATCGGGTCGTCCGGACTACTAAACCGGACTCCTACCATTTAGAAGACCTCGAGGGCCGTCAGCTTCCCCATCCCTGGAATGTCGAGCACCTGAAAGTCTACTACCCTTAACGAAATAACCTTTAAGGCTCTCCATAAATGTACGCCTTCGGGTGATAGGCCTTTAAGGCTCTCATCAAATGTAAACCCCCGAGCGACAAGCCTGTAAGGCTCTTAATAAAATTCACCTCTTCTCATCTATACGAACGAACCATCTACTAAGGAAAAGTTGCCTCTCATATGAAGGGGTGGACTCAATGGGTTAATCCCTTAAAGAAGGGGTTAGTACATTATCTCACAAAAATTCTACACGGCATCCCCTCTAAATTAGGGGAAAAGCCCAAAAGCTGACCTGACTCCCCCAATGTAGGAGTCGGGTCACGGATTAACAGATGAAGCAGAAGGTCCTCGCAATTGTGGGATGAGCCGACCCTCTATGGGTCCGGTCTTGATGAACGGGCCATAAAGGCTCCAAAAGCTCTACGAGACAGTATTTGAAGGAACTGACCCGTCAGAGGGTCGGCTCAGCCATGCCTTAAAAGAAAATCGATCTATCAGTGAATCAGGTCGACGATCAACTAATCTACAGTCAACATTCGAAAGCCAACTATGGGTTAACATATAAGGAAATCATCATTATACGCCCTCTCCAGAGGGTAAAAAATCATTATCTATAGACCTTCATCAGAAGGGCAAAAAGCAATCAGAAAGAAAAGTTTCGATTAGTTCAAAAAAAAAGAAAAAAAAAAGTAATCTGAGCTATGCAGATGGAGGAGGAGCTTGGGGTTAGGAGTCTACCGGTATCTCTCCAGCTTCTTCGGACAACAAAGCATCGAGGTTAAGGTCCGGAAACATGCCCAGGACCGCCTCGATACAATCATCATAGCCGCGGTTGTAAAACCTGACGGCCTCGGCATCCCTCTCCTTCGAAGTTTTGAAGGCTTTTATTGCCGCGACTAGAGAAGCTTAATCCTCAGCCCGTTGATTTTCCCTCACCTGAGCGACAGCTCGGGTCTGCTCTTCTGCCGCCTCGACCTTAGTTCGGTCTAGGGCTTCCCCCAGTCAAGCATTCTCCTGGGCCAAAGAGTCCGCATGAGCCCTAGCCTAGGTCAGCTCAGCGATTGCAGCGTCGCATCAAACTTTGAAATCATCTGCAACCCCTTTCAGTCGCAGTTCCCTAGCTTCGAGGTCAGCCACAACTCCCTGCAACCGAAGCTCCCTAGACTTTCCGTCTTCAAGTTGCCGACGCAGCTCGCCTTGCTCGAGTCAGAGGAAGGTACCTTCATCCCGCAAGACTCCCTCTTGAGTTTTGAGGGCCTCCACCTCAGCTTTTCTCTTTTTTGACTCCCGTACTCTCTCCTGTGCCGATAAAAGCTTCGAGACAGATTACACAAAAATAGAAGAATGAGCACTTGAAAGCCGCAAGTACAAAAGAAATAAGGAAAGTCAACAGATACTGTGTAAAAGACGGAAGCCATATCATTCAAAAAAGAGTTGTCTGACTTGCTGAGAAGGTGGGCTATGCTCTCCTCTGGGGCATGTTTGGCAGCCCAAGGCATCAGGCAAGATAAATGGTAGCCCGACGCGAACTTCCCACCACTCGTCCCTACGTGAGCTGAGTCCACTGCTTCCGCAAACCCGGTCCTGCTACCGGCTGAGACTTGAGCCTCGGCCCCAAGATAATCTCCAGCCTCGGGAGGAGTAATCATGACGTCAGTCATCCTAACAGCCTCCTCTCTCTCGGATGATGAAGGAATGACTATGCAGTGGGCCGCGGCTGCAAGACGAACCTCCTCGGTGAGGGGAACGACGGTGGACAGAAGGGAAGGAGTTATGGTTGAGGGAGAAGGAGTAATGGTTGCCGGAGTCGGAACAATGATTGCTGGAACCCCGACTTCAGCAGACGCCACAATCGCAGTTGCGGCAATGGAAGCTGCAGCTGAAGCTGCAGCAACAGAAACTGGAGCTGAGGGGCCTTCTCCACGAGGAATTGCTTGCCTCCTCTGAGCGGTGGTCTTCATCAGGGGCTCGACCCTTAATAATTCATCCGCCGTCGGGGCGGCTTTTCTCTTCCGAGAACCAGATGCCTCGGCCATGCCTACGTAAAGAAAGACAAATTAGCAACTAAATGGATGAGTCTGACCCCTCCAAAATGAACAAAAGGAAAACTTACTGAAATATGTCGAGAGAGGTTGAAACTTGCACAGCCCAGACCAACGAAGGTTGGTGGCGGTAATTAGGTCCGACCAGGAGCGAAGTTCCCCCGACCGTGTCTTGGCCTTGGCAACGCGGTTCTTTTGGTCTGAATCGAGGAGGGGCGCGCCCCTTGAAAAATCTACAAAGGTAAAGAACGAAGGTTTCAGTTGATTGACGTAACAGAAGAGAGTATAAAGATAAGGGAGATTAACTAAGTCCGACCTGGTTTTAAAAATTGGGTCGGAATCAAAGTTGTCAAAGTCCCGAGTTCAGCCGCTGGCGCCTCACATTCGCCCACAGCCCAAAACCATTTATTCTTCCAGTCCTTGTTTGAGGACGGAACATTCATTACCAGCCCCGACCCTTTGCTGCCTCGGGTCACGAAGTAGTACCATAATTCTTGACTATCGTGCTTGACTAGGTACTAGCTCATAAGTTCCGTCGGGGTTAGATCTGAGTTCCCGACTTGACGCCAGATAATATATGAAGACATTAAAACCCTCTACGCATTGGGGGTGAATTTGCCGGGGGCTAGTCCGAGGTAGGCTATCATGTCTCGGACGAAGGGTTGCAGAGGAAGTCGGAGCCCACATTGTAGCGCACACAGAAAAATGGTCACTTCTCTCTCAGCAGGCGCACTGGCGGTGTCAAGGGCTCTGGATCTCCTATTCGAACGGAGTCCGGGATTTGAAACTCCGAGCGGATCCACTCCATTTGGGACTCAGACAGCACGGAGCCTCCTGGGACTACTTCCGAGGTCCGACCACTCGCTGGCATCTCAGTGCTCTCGACAGTCACGGTCCGGGGGGCTCAAACAGCTTTCTTTAGGCCATCCCTACGAGTCCGAGCCCCCGTCTCCTTCTGCTTTCCGGGTGGTGTGAACAAGGGCACAGCTTCATAGGGGCCTTCAGAGGCCCCTCTCCCGCTACGAGAGCTCCCCGACTTAGAGTCGTCATCATAATCTCGAACAGTCTCCAGGTTGGACGACATCTTAAGAAGAGGAATGCAAAGAGACGCAAGGAGACTCACTGGATGATCACCGGAAATCATTTCTACCAGAAGTGTCCTGCCGGTCGGAATCGCCTGTCAGAAAACCCTGACTGGCTGGAATCGTCCGCGTCAAAAATCGCCTCCTCCGGTATCAGCTTAAACACAAAGCATAGAAGTGAGCCGAAATCTTCGAAGGAGGGTTTATATAGACCTCACTAAATCTCTGCATTAATGACCAGTAATGATGGCCGCAGCCGAATCGTCGTGGGCCAACCTCGGAGCTGACATGGCCACACACCATTGGTTCAGGCTTTGTTGGGCGGTACGCTTCTGACAACAATCGGCGTGCTTCGGATAAGCAAAATGACGCCCGAATAAGGAAGGGTTCCGTCCAAAACATTACTCTAGGTGTACGTGGCAACAGATCATTGGCGGGTGGTAATTCAAAATCTTAACCGTCGCCATGCGTCCACTCCGCGTGGACCTGTAGGCAGGAAACCCTGTGAGCGTAATGTTTCAAAAACGTGATGGTCGTGGCATGCTCGGAAGAACTGGCAGATGAGGCGATTGATCTTCTGTGTGTTTACTCTCCGAATCCTTAACAGACCTCGAAGAGTAGGGAGCTTCTGTTATGTGAAGATCCGAGCCCCTTGTAATTCCAAGGCCTGGTGGCATGTTGATCCGATCGGACGAATAACTAACAAGCTCAGCTCAGATTATGAGAGCAGACATTATCCGACAAAGATCTATAACCATTCCGATTGAGACCTTGCCTGCCTGAAGGTCCGAGCCGACTCCATATTTCGAGGCGGGCGCTCCTCGAGCCGAACTTAGAAATTGCCATAAGTGAACGTGACTGGTTACTTCGCTCACAGATACGCATGATGTGCATGATATGATACATGATCCTTGGATTACGTGCAATATTTCCATGATCCGAAAATCTCCCTGATTAAGGGAATCGTGCCGTGATTAACGGATCCAGACCATCCTATAGTCTGGTATAAATATATGAGAACCCCATTGCTACAGGTACGCAACATCTGACACTCTCCCTCTACCTTTGAACTTAGACCCCGATTCCTGTGACCTAACTTAGGCATTGGAGGGTCCCCTGGTTTAGCTAGGGTCTCCTTTGCTCACCCTTTGTGCAGGACTAGGGCTCGATCGAGGAACATCCCGAGGAGTGGGGGGTGATCCAGATTTTGTCCTCAACAACTAACATAACATTTATGTTTAATATTTAATTGAATCTTTTTTTTTATATTCATTTTTTTTATGAATATGAATATTATTCAATTCCTATTATTTAATATAATAAAATTTTTCATTCCCTTTTTATAAAGAATCCTAGGCAAATTGAAATTGAGAGAGTTTTATTTGTATAAGAGCATGATATATGTACACTATATCTAAATATAATCAAAGTAAGTGAAATTATTTGGATAAATCTTAAAACGAAACATGACCCACAACAAATAAACTAAACTTTGTGGTTGGATTAAAATGTTTGTTTCGACTAAGCAGTTATGGATGAATTGACAATTATGATTCGACTCGTAAGACGCACATATGGGGGCCCTTCCACGAGCCTCCAAAATCAAGAGAGTTTGTGAAACTAGAAATCATTGGGGACCTGTTAGTAGTGCTCCCACCCATCTCTTGCTAGGAATGGACAGGGGCCAACCATAGCTTTATCTACATTGTCCATCCATTTTTCTATAATTTAATGGTAAAAACCTAATTAAGGCATATCCAAGGCTCAAGTGGATCAAACAATGAGGATTAAACATCTCCTGTTGAAAACTTGTTGAGGCCACAGAAGTTTTGGATGAAGTTCATCATTGTGTTTTCCTTTCATCAAGGTCTATGTGACCTTATGAGCAGGTTGGATGGAAATTAACCATCAGGGTGGGCCCAACGGTGGGTCCTGATTTATGTACTATGGTTTTCATTTATATGCATATCAACGAATACATAGTACATAAATCAGGACTCAGGAAGCGGGACAGTCACGAGTCAACTCAGGACTAAGTGGGTCAATCAAGTAGGACAGGATTTTATTTTCAATAATTTATGCCTTACTCTAGCCCTATGCATGTGCAGCAATCCAGACCGTCCAAATTATATGTCCCATTGCAATGTACTAAAAAATCAATGGCCGAATATCTTAACGATTTAGTTTGGCTTATTGAATTATATGTGGACAACTTATCATTTACATGTTGTGCATAGCTGCCACTTGTTAGGCAAGGAAGTAACATTAGAACGAATCAAACATGCAACAAAGAAATGAAAATTTTGAGCAATCACAAGAACACATAGATTTTACGTAGAAAACACATTGTAGGAACAAAACTACGGCACCAAGCGACAACAATCCACTATAAATAGAAAGTTACAAGAGACGGGCAACTTACAGATTCAAAACCCTTTCTTTTTCGGGTGAATTTCCTTTCAAAGCCCTAGCTCGCTCTCTCTCTCTCTCCTCTCTCCTATAGATATTATTATTATATATATATATATAATATATATATATATATATATAATATATATATATAGATATATATATATATATATATATATATTATAATCACAATGTGGTTAACCCTAATTCTCAATTACAACCCCCTAGAAGAATTAGAACAAAACCGCACACTTACGTAAAACCGAGACGAATCATCGATCAATCGACGCTGATCGATGATCTTTGATTGATCGACACCACATGTTCGATTCAATCGAACATGCCCAAAAGTGTTCAAGGACAATTTGATTAATTTAGGATTTTCTTGATCGATATATGCTGCTGTCGATTGATTGAAAATTCTTTATCTACATCAAATTGAAGGCACTCAATTAACAATCTATACCGTGGCTTCAATCTTGCGTCTTCATTATTCCAACCTGCTATCACCATCTTTAAATTTCTTTATAGGTTCATCATTGCTTCATGCGCACACTCCATCTTCATTCCTCATTCGCTAAGCTCATAGAAGTCAAGTAAATACTGAACTTCTCTATAAGAATTACCCTTGTAAGCATATCCACTAGATTTTCACTAGTGTGAATTTTCTAAGAGTAACACTGCCTTGCTCTAGCACTTGTTGGATAAAATGATGACACACATTAATGTGTTTGGTCCACGAGTGATATACTGGGTTCTTTGCCAAATTGATCATGCTTTCGTTGTCACAATGCACAGGCATGGCTTCCTATTGAAGCCTCAACTCATTTATCATACCTCTCAACCAAATCGCTTTCTTGAATATTTCTGTTACTACCATATACTCAGCTTTGGTTGTGGAAAATGCAACCATAGATTGAAACTTCGACATCCAACTGATCGCTCACCGACTAACACAAACGAGTAACTGAAAGTCAACTTTCCGTTTTCCACGTTACAAGCATAATCAACATCCACATATCCTACCAGTTTCTCCTCAGATTCTTCGAATGTCAAGACATAGTCCGTCGCACCTTGTATGTAACAAAATAACTATTTCACTGCCTCACAGTATTGCTTGTCGGGGTTTGACATGTATATGCTCACAACATTCACTGCATGTGAAATATTCGATCTCATATAAACCATGACATACATAAAACTGCCTACCGGGCTCAAGTAGGGCACACGAGACATATACTACTTTTTCTTCATTTGATGTAGGACATTATTCCGAAAGAAAGTCGAAAGTGAGTAGTGGGGTGTGCTAGCTAGTTTAGCCTTATCAAGTTTGAACTTGACTAAGACCTTTTAAAGATATTTCTCCTGAGAGAACAATAGCCCACTCATTTCCTTGTGTTTGTGTAAATCGATGTCGAGAATCCTTTTTGCATCCCTCAGATCTTTCATCTCAAATGTCCTGAATAACTGAGCCTTCAATATATTGATTTCAGACATACTATGGTTGGCGATAAGCATATCATCAACATATAATACCAGCATAATAAATTCTTCATTACTTAGTGATCTGAAGTAAACACAATGATCGAATTAACTTTTGATAAACCGTTGACTCATCATGAAATAATCAAACATTTTATACCATTTCTTAGGCGACTATTTTACATCAGACAACGACCTCTTTAACTTGCAAAACTTATTCTCTGTTCCCTGCACCTCAAACCTTTTAGGTTACTTCATGTAAATCTACTCTTTTAGTTCCCCATGTGAAAAAGTAGTCTTCACATCCAACCGTTTTAATTACAAATTGTTTTAGGCAACCAATGCCAATACAAAATTGATAAATACTTTTTTAACCACAGGCACAAATATCTCACTAAACTCATTGCCTTCTTTCTGAGCATAGTCACTTTCCTTCAACTGGACCACACCATAGGTGATAATGGAGATGGAAATGCCCACCATTGAAGGCTTTCTAGGCCCATCGTGATGTTTTTATACCATCCAACACATTCACAAGGTAATTGATTTGGCCTTGTACCTATCCATATTTTTTTGAAAAAATCACATACACCCAATCACTTTCCTTCTAACGGGTAGCTCCGCC
Organism: Magnolia officinalis; assembly: GCA_021015155.1. Classification (NCBI taxonomy): domain Eukaryota; kingdom Viridiplantae; phylum Streptophyta; class Magnoliopsida; order Magnoliales; family Magnoliaceae; genus Magnolia; species Magnolia officinalis. The sequence goes on along the minus strand of JAJHSJ010000004.1, from coordinate 34,652,253 downwards.
AACTCCCATGATTCGTTCTTATACAGAGAATCTATCTCATCATGCATCGCTGTCATGCACTTCTCAACATTTGTGTCATCTAATGCTTCCTGGAAGGTAGACGGATCACTTTCATCTATAATGAGGGCAAACGTAACATTTGAGTCATCCTTGTATCTCAACGGTACTCTACGATTCCTTGGTGGATTTCTCTTAATAGGTGGTACCACCACCTCTTCATGTACCTTTTCTTACAGTTTAACTTCTTTAGGTATATCACTTTTGCCTATTTTAACATCGACAACTAATTTTTTCGGTTTCCTTGTGTTCGTCCTTTCGATACAAGGAACCTTCATCAAATTTGACGTTACGGTTAAATATAATTTTCCATGAAACCCGATCGTACAGTCTGTACCATTTTACTCCATCACTATAGGCGACAAAGGTACACTTTTTGACCATTTAGTCTTAGCTTATCTCTCTTAACTAACAGTATATGAGAGTAAGCATTAGAGCTGGGCAGAATCCGACTCGATCTGATCCGAACCGAAGGCCAGGATCAGGTCGGATCAAGTAGGCCCACTTAGATCCGACCGTACATCGAGTTGAGTTTAGATCAGTGGCTAATTCGGACTGATCCAATCTGGGATCTGATCCGATCGGATCCGCACAATGTTCATTCAACACGGTTTCCTGTAATGTTGTCCACTTGAGATTGGGATATACCTAATTTTTTGTTTAATACCATAAAATGATCTAGAAAAATAGATGGACGGCATGAAAGAAATAAATACATCATGGTGGGGTCCACAGAGCACCAACCACCAGCCATTGGCTGGTGGCAGGGGAGTAGCCAATCAGTCCTCTCAGCTCATGGCTCAAGGTGCATTGAGTACCGAGCTCTGACATAAGAAAAGGGACGCGAATTTCCTAAGAAAGCATTTCGCAGGAAGTTCCTGCGTGGGATGTTAGGTGGGTCCCACCGTGATGTTTATGATAAATCCACACCGTCCATCCGTTTTGGGAGCTCATTTTAGGACATGCAGCCAAAAATGAAGTGTATCCAAAACTCAATTGGCCCTTACAAGAGGAAGCAGTGTAGATTCAGTGACCACCCTTTGAAACATTCGCATGGCCACAAAGTTTAATATCAGAAGAAGTTTTTAATGTTTTCATTTCATCCGAGAGGGAATGACCTTATAAATGGTTTGGATGACATATAAATATCAGGGTAGATACAGGAAGGTTTCAATGGTAAGAAACTCTTTCCTCGGTTTTCCCTCTCATTCAGCCCACTTGAGCTTTGGATCCACCTATTTTTTGGTATCATGTCCTAAAATGAGCTCCCACAACTGATGAACGGTGTGGATTTCTTACAAATATCACTGTGGGCCCCACATAGCATCGCAGTGCAGGAAATCCGCGTCCCAAGAAAAAAAGACGATAAAAGGAGCGGATTGGCAAGTGTACCACGCACCAAGCCAGTTGGTGTATTGACATTAGCAAGTTTTGTGGGTCCCATCATGAGGTATGTGTTATATCTAAACCGTCCACCCATTTGGCGGTCTCGTCTTAAGGCTTGAGCCAAAAAATAAGACAGATCTATAGATCAAGTGGACCACACTGCAAAAAGCAGTGGGGGGTTAAATGTCTACCATTGAAACTCTTTTAAGGGTCACAAAAGTTTCAGATCAATATGAAATTTGTTTTTCCTCTTCATCCATGTAGTTGTGACCTTATTAATAAATTGGATGGAAAATAAACGTTATGGTGGGCCCTGCAAATTTTTTAACGATTCGATCTGAACCGTACCCAACCAGATCCAACTCGGTTTCCCTGACCGAGTCGAACTCGGTTCGAGTCAGGCCAGCAGTGCAACGGATCGGATTGAGTTAGATAACCCGGACTCGGTCCCGGATTGGATCGAGTTTGGGTCAGTGCATTGAAAATTTCGGACCAAGTCGAGTTGGACCTAATCTGGTCCGTCTCGACTTAATGCCCACCTCTAGTAATCATCGCAACTAATTTTTGCATCCTCAAGTAGTCAACGTCCTGACTACTTTATATTCCATCTAAAATTTTACAATCAATCGGTATAGA
>JAJHSJ010000004.1:34502884-34650074 GCA_021015155.1 Magnolia officinalis | reverse complement strand
ACATCAAAGGTGAGATCCATGTGATAGCCAATGGACATTGAAGTTGGGCTACACATGATGGACAGTCCACATAAAAGGTTGGCTCCTAATGACGAATGACCCACATCCAAGGCAAGCAAGGTGGGGCCCACATGATGGGCAGTCCACATCAAAGGTGGGTTCCACATGATGGGTAATTAATAATGGTGGGCCCCATATGATGGATGATCCACATCAAGGTGCACATGATGGACAGTCCAATCAAAGGTCAGCCTTAATGATAAGTGGCCCATATCCAAGGCGGGCCATACCTGATGGATGACCCACATCAGAGGTGGGGCCCACATGATGGGCGGTAGATATTGAAGGCCGACATGATAGACAATGACCTTGATGGTGGGCCCCACATGATGGATGACCAACATCAAAGATGAACCCTGTATAATAGACAATGCACATTAAAGGTTGGCCCTTATCGATGCATGGCTCACATCTAAGGTGGGCCTAGCATGATGGATGACCACATCAAAGGTGGGGCCCACACAATGAACGGTCAACATCAAAGGTTAGCCCTACATTATAGACGATGCGTACGAGGGACCAATAAATACTTATAATATTAGAAACCAAATATGTTTTTCAACTTTTTAACCAATACCTATGTTATTTACCGAACATATTTATAATCCAAACACCCCCCTTAATAGCAGCGTTTTTTTAATCGAGAAAAGGGTGGCAATGGACCATCCAGCCTGGTGGCCCATCCCGCAAGCTGGGTTATTATTTCAAGCCTGGGAAGTCCAATAAGGAATGACCCAACATGCCTGTTTAAAGACAGATCCAGGCTTGGCATTGGCCATTTGTAGCCTAGCCCGGCTTCTTAAAATACCACATGCAAGTGCCATAGACAGCCTAATAAGGCCCATTGTCGATCCCAACCCAATGTTTGGACTGGGCAACCATTTTACATGCCTGGAAAACCAGGCCAGGCAGAGCTTGGGATGACAGACAGCGATAGGCCCGGTTCAAAGTGCATCCTAGCTCAACCCTTTTCCATCCCTAGTTATAGGAGGGTTAGGCTGCTTAAGACACTTTATCAGCAGCCACTCAAATATTGTAACACATGTCATACATTAATTCAAATAAGACCTATTAAAAATTGTAGATCAGTTCGATTGAATAATCCTAACCTTTAATTCATGAGCATTTGTTTGTGAAAATAGGACCCTTCGATATACATAATTTCTAACGGATGAATAAATGTCCACCAATTCACTAGTCAGATAATCAACCAACCTTCTTCTTTGTTTCTCATGAGCCGGCCAAAGTGATGGATGGAATGAATGTCGCATAGGCCGACCCATAGATCTTAGGGTTATAGGAAATTTGCGTGGTTGGGCTGATTATGTTTCCGTAAGTAATTACAACCGTCCATTTTAGTCGATGCGGATTGTTCACTTGCTTACATTAGTATACCTAGTTTGAAATTTTAATTGAGTCACGTGCTGCTGTTTGAAATGAAACCATCCAAAGAATGTTTGGAAGTAGTACTCGACACCTATCATACGTAAGCCAGGCCAATCACCAAACTGGGAATGCTTCAACGAATCTGGTTCTTTCTCATTGCGTAATTATTCAGTACAAGCATTCATCCCCACCAGCGATGGAAAAAGCTCTGTAAGGGCACCGTGACGTGTAGGCAACATCCAGCCCATTTGTTATTTGTGGCTACTTATGTTATGGTGTGAGCCAAAAAAACAAAAGAAGAGGTTGATCCGGAACTCAAGTAGACTATACGGAAAAAGTGGGAAGGAGATGCCGCTGTTGAAACCTTCCAGGGACTATTAAAGGTTTTGGATCATGCTTGCTTATATTGGTTTTTTTCCTCTGTGTAAACACCCCACTCTAAGTTGACAAGTAAATTAAGTTGGACAAATTCTACTTAGTTGCTAATTAAACCTAAGCCCTAAACTTAAACTTTAACTATAGAAGCTTAGACTCTAGAGGTCTAAACCCCATAAATCCCAGAACCCAACACACTGAATGAATTAACTCACCGAGTCAGTTTCCAATCAACTCACCTAGTCAAGATAAGCCCAAGACCAACTCAAGGTCAAACTAAGCTTAAGCCTAAGCCTGAAGCCCATAAAAATTTTGGAAAGGCAACAACATAGCACTCAAGGGGTTGGAGCTCTTGGGGGTACTCACTTGCCAAAGCAGGGAACCACACATGGCCTTGGGCACCGCCGGCCACATGGCAGACCCCCTGCCTTGGCAGGAGAGGCCCAATGCATATGGGGTTCTCCTTAGTTCGAGGGGCAAGCATGTGGAGCGGTGGAATGACCTTACTATCCATCCCTTCAACCCAAAATCACTCTTCTACCAACCAATCATCCATCCAGATCATGCCACATGGCAATTTAGAATCCCAGCCTTCCAAGTCATTTTAGACCCTGGACTTACCAAGAGTTACAAGAAAATCAAGTTTGGGAGCTATAAATTGTCCACATCCCTTCTCTTTGGGGTAGCATCCCTCAAACATGTGGAACTCTCCATTTTTAAACATTAAGTGTATGGTTGAAGTGTATTTACTCCGATATACATCTCCTTATCCAAAATTATCTTTTTTCTACCTCACCCAACCTATGAGATGATGACATGTAGCAATCTCTAATCCCAGCGATTCAACCACTTTTTTCCCCTAGGATCACTAGGAATGACTAGAAAATTGTGTTGGGAGACTATAAATAGTTCCCATCCCTTCTCATTTCAAGGCACCCACTCCCATTTTCAATCATCCCTTCTCACCGAAAAGAGTCCCCATCTATTCCTCCACTAAGGAGAGTAAGAGTGAGAGTGAGTGAGAAAGAGCCCAACCTTGGTTTATATTAGCCTAGCCAGAGTAAACCTCTTAAGCCACCTAAGTTTAAATCTGAGTAACTCAATCTAGCCTTGCTATACTACCATTCATCCAGTCATTCAAGCCTCTATCAGTTTCATCAGATCAACATATTCTCATTGTGCAACATTCATTCCCTTCTCACTCCTTGCTCTTCATATACATCAGCGTCATAGTGCATTTTCATCATTTCACACATCTGACTGGCGGGCATATGCTCTGTGGCTTGTTGATATAATTAGATCATGCCCAGTAGAAACCTTAGCCAATTAGTCGTCGTTTTAGCATACACATTTCATTCCATCTTTTTCTCGTATCTGACTAGCAGGCGTATGATCTGAGACTTGCCAATATAATCATAGCAGGTCCATCAGAAACCTTAGTCGGCTGGCCATCGTTTTATCATAAGCATCCATACAACATCATAAACATCTCATATATATATACCCTGCACTTGATCGTTTCGAACGTATGCTCTGTGACTTGCCGATATAGTCGGAACCTGCCCATCAGAAATTTGGATCGATCAATCACCACTATTATTGCATCGCATTACATTTCCTATACATGAGAACTAACCTTATTCTTCATAAATTAGTAAGATCTTGTGAAGTAAAGATCATACATTCGTACGGACAGAGTGGGTGCCTAACACCTTCCCTTTCCTTAACCGCAGTCCCTTACTTGGAATCTTTGGAACGTAAATTCTCAAGTCATCTTAGAGTTAAAGATTTCTAGGTTCTCAATCTAAAGCATTTCTAAAGGGTGTAACGAACTGTAAAACCGTAATAATTGGCTAGTGGCGACTCTAGTCAAATATAACACTTTTACCCGATCACAAAATCCCTCGATCAAGGAAACCAGTGGAAAGAAGAGAGTATATCTCTCGTACCCTTGGGAAATCTACCCTCCAGCGTCTACAGAAACTTAATAACAAATGGTCATAGTGGATCTTACAAAAACATCACAATGGGCCCTGTCTAAGTCAATAGTTGTGTCCCATACAATTATTTTCTTTTCCAAGTAAACTTTGTATAGAGTTAAAGAGTTCTACCAGACAAATTGATGGGTTCCACTAGACAAAGTGACCAGATTATTGGATAAAGTGATGGAATTCCACTAGACAAAGTGATAGGGTTGCCCGACAAAGTAACAAGGTTCCACTAGATAAAGTGACGAGATTCTGCAAGACAAACTAACGAGATTGCTGGACAAAGTGACAGTGGTTCACTAGACAAAGTGACAAGGTTCCACTAGACAAAGTGATTAGATTATGGGACAAAGTGATGGAATTCTATTAGACAAAGTGACGGGATTCTCAGACAAAGTAACATGCTTCCAATAGACAAAGTGATGGAATCTTACTTGACAAGGTGACGAGATTATCAGACAAAGTGACATAATTCATTAGACAAAGTGATGGAGTTGTTGGATAAAGAGACAAGATTCTACTAGACAAACTAATGGGACCGTGAGATAAAGTGGCATGGTTATAATAGACAAAGTGACGGGTTTTATTAGAGAATGTGACCTGGTTGCCCAACAAAATGGTGTGGTTCTACTAAGAATTAAAGTGACGGGGTTGCCAAAAAAAGTATGGTGTTTCATAAGACAAGTGATGGGATTGTCAGATTAAGTGACGGGATTCGACTAAACAGTGGCGGGTTTACTAGACATAGTGACAGGTTCCACTAGACAAAGTTGTGGAATTGCTAAACAAAGTGGTGTGGTTACACTAGCCAAAGTGATGGGGTTCTATTAGATAAAATAATAAGGTTTTACTAAACAATTTGATAGGGTTCTATTAGGATGGGGTTGCCGGACAAAGTGATGGAGTTCTACAAGATAAAGTGGCAGGGTTGCAAGACAAAGTGACAGGGTTATCAGACAAAGTGATGGGATTCCATTGAACCAAGTATGGGATTACTGGACAAAGTGACATGGTTCCATTAAACAAATTAATGAAGTTCTATTAAACAAAGTGATAGGTTTCTCCTAAGTAAAGTGATGGGATTCTATGATACTTCTATACATGAAATTCATTCCAACCACTTAGATTACTAATTTTTTTTCCAAAAAAAAAAAAAAAAAGGGCACATCCTAAAAAATTGTACCAATGCATGAGTTACTTTTGCCACACTAATGAAACAGTTCAGAAGGTGATGTCAGTGGGACCTTGACCGTGGCCCACCTCCATGTATGTGTTGTATGTCTCTGCCGAACGCGGATTAGCCACAAGCAAGTTTGAGTAGCGAGACTGGCTACTGAGGTGACATCACCATGTTTTGTGGGCCCCACCATGAGGTATGTGTTGTATCCACACTGTCCATCTATTTGGAGAGTGTTACGCAGCACGCCAACAACGCAGTGAGCCTAGATCCAATCTAAGGCCTCACCCACAAACGATAGACAGGAAGAAATATAAACTAGAAATAGATCAAAGCAATCCAAAACAAACCACAAGACAAGATATACGTGAAAAAACTCCAAACTAGGGTAAAAAACCACAGATGCAAAATTCCACTATGAAGAGAAACGAAGATTACAAGGCAATATACTAACCTCTCTCTTGGAAGTACAGAAAAAATCCCTTGCCCACACCTTAGAATAATTTCCTAGAATTCACGTTAACCTAGAATAGCCCTAGGGACCCCAATTTATAGTTTTGGCAACTTCCATTTCCGCATCCCAGTTGCGAAAGGACTTGCGACACGAAATCCGCGAAACTCCTTTCGCATCCCAGTTGCGAAAGGACTTGCGACATGAAATCCGTGAAACTCCTTTCGCATCCCAGTTGCGAAAGGACTTGCGACACGAAATCCGCGCAACCTCGACTGGTCATGGGCGGCCCCAGATTTGGCTCCACTTCTCAACAATCTCCCACTTGGAGACACATCTCCATAAACCTTTGTCTTCTTCATCCGGAGTGCACCACCTCCCCGTCTTCAAGCCTGAAGACCAATCAAAATTGAACAGAGTTTCAGCTTCTCCCTTGTGACCGCCTTGGTCAGCATATCCGCAGGATTCTCACTTGTATGAATCTTCTCCAGAGCAATCGATCCATCTTCCAATAACGAACGTATGAAGTGATATCTGATGGCAATATGCTTGGTCCTTGAATGAAAGGCTGAATTCTTAGCCAAGTGTATTGCACTCTGACTGTCACTGTACAGCTTGCAATATGTTTTCTTCTTACCCAACTCTTCCATAAAACCTTGCATCCACACCATCTCCTTGCATGCTTATGTAGCCGCAACATATTCTGCTTCTGTCGTACTGATAGATACTATCTTTTGTAACTGAGAGACCTAACTGACTGCAGCACTACCAAGAGTAAAAACATAACATGTAGTGCTTCTTCTGCTGTCGATATCTCCTGCCAAATCTGAATCCACGTAGCCTTGTAACTTGATTTTCGATCAACCATAACACAGCCCTACGTCCTTAGTACCTACCAAGTACCTAAGGATCCACTTCACAGCTTCCCAATGTTCCTTCCCGGGGTTGTTCATGAACCTGGTAACAACTCCCACTGCTTGAGCAATGTCTGGCCTCGTGCTCACCATAGCATATATGAGACTCCCAATAGCTGACGCGTATGGGACTTTAGCCATGTAGTCCTGTTCCTCCCGCGTCTTTACACCTTGCTCCTTAGATAGCTTGAAGTGGTTGGCTAATGGAGTGCTAACCGACTTAGCACCTCCCATATTGAATCGATCATGTACCTTGGCTATGTACTCTGCCTGTGACAAAACTAATTTCTTGTTTTCCCTGTCACGCTTTATTCTCATGCCTAAGATTTGTTTTGCAGATCCTAAATCCTTCATGGCAAATTCTCTAAACAATTGTCTTTTGAGATCTGAGATGTCCTTCATGCTTGAGCCAGCCACAAGCATATCATCAACGTACAGAAGAAGGATGATGTATGACGTATCAAACTTCTTCAAGTAACAACAGTGGTCTGCATGATATCTCCTAAAACCATTTTTCGACATGAAACTATCGAACTTCTTGTACCACTGCCTCGGGGCCTGCTTCAGGCCATATAGACTCTTCTTCAGTCTACACACCTTGTTCTCATTACCTGGTGCCACGTATCCTGTCGGCTGATGCATATATATCTCTTCTTCAAGGTCCCCATGAAGAAAGGCTGTCTTAACATCTAGCTGTTCTAGATGTAAGTCCTCTGAAGCCACTATACTCAAGACCATGCGAATCGTAGACATTTTCACTACCGGTGAAAATATTTCAGTGAAATCGATACCTGCCTTTTGTTGAAACCCTTTCACAACCAATCTGGCCTTGTACCGTTTCGAACCATCGTGCTCCTCCTTCAGTCTGTAAACTCACTTGTTATGAAGAGCTTTCTTACCCTTGGGTAGAGTGACTAGCTCCCATGTACGATTAGACTCAAGAGAGTCCATCTCATCATCCATGGCCTGCTCCCACTTAACCCGTATATCTGACTGTAACGCCTCTTCAAAATACTCTGGCTCACCATTATCCGTCAGTAGTAGATAATGTAAGGAGGGTGAGTATCGGACCGTGGGTCTCCTCTCCCGAGTAGACCTCCTCACAACCGGTGTATGCAGCTCTGCCTCATCCTGTGGTGCTGTAACACCCTTGTCCGCTAACTCTTCCAACTCTACGAATTCCTTTTTCTCGACCTTATTTTCTTGCACACTGTCCTTATGCATCACTTTTTCATTAAAGACTACGTCCTTGCTTCTGATGATTTTCTTATTTTCTGCATCCCAGAACCTGTAGCAAAAATCATGCTGCCCATAGCCTATAAACGTGCACCTCCTGGACTTCGCATCCAGCTTATTTTTGTGCTCTGCATCAATCTGAACATATGAAGTGCAACCGAACACTCTGAGATGTGCAAGGTTCACTTCTTTCCTAGTCCACGTTTCTTCTGGTACTCCACCATCCAATGGTGCTGAGGGACTTCTATTGATGAGATATGCAGCAGTATTCACAGCATATGCCCAAAAGGTCTTGGGCAACCCTGCATGTAACCTCATGCTCCTGGCGCGCTCAAGGATGGTCCTGTTAATGCGCTCAGCCACACCATTCTGTTGTGGTGTCCCTGGAATCGTTTTCTGATGTTTGATTCCATTTGCTACACAATACTCCTCAAACCTCTTATCACAATACTCTCCCCCATTGTCAGATCTGAGACACTTTACTGTTTTACCTGTTTCATTTTCTACCATAACTTTTCACTTCTTAAATACATCAAATACATCAGATTTATGTTTTAAGAAGTAGACCCACAGTTTTCTACTAGCATCATCAATAAAGGTAACAAAATAACGTGAGCCACCAAGAGATAATACCTGTGCCGGTCCCCACACATCAGTGTGTACAAGCTCCAACAGATGTGTCTTTAGAGCGCGTCCCGTCTTCTTGAAGCTTACCCTCTTCTGCTTGCCATACATGCAGTCCTCGCAGAATTCCAAGTCAATAGACTTCAGCCCTGGTAGCTTCCCTTTTGACAATAGCACTTTCATCCCTTTCTCACTCATATGTCCCAGCCTCTGATTCCATAACTGCCCATTCACTCCAGTTGATGCGACTGTGAGTGAACTATATGATCCTGAAGTCACGTACAAAGTGCCTTCCTTTTTACCTCGAGATATCACCAAGGCACCTTTTGTGATCTTCCAGGAATCACTGGTGAATGTCGTCTTATAACCGGTATCGGCCAACTGCCCCACAGAGATCAAGTTACGTTTCAAACTCGGTACATGTCTGACATCCTTCAATTTCAAAGACGTTTCGTCTTTCTGATTTACATGAACGTCCCCCTTTCCAATGATACTGCACGGCTCATCATCACCCAGGTAGACTCTCCCAAAGTCACTTGACACATAATCACGCAGAACTTCCTTACATGAAGTAGCATGAAACGAAGCACCCGAGTCTATAACCCAAGACTCATTCCTTGCATCAAGAGACAAGATCAACGCCTCTGTGTCACTCTCCTCAGATAAATTCACTGAATCCTTCCCACCTTGAGAGCTTCTTTATTGTTTCTTGAGGGCCCTGCAATCACGTTTCATATGCCCCTTCTTGCCGCAATGCCAACACCCATCTTTGTCTTTCGGTCCATTGGACTCATTCCTTGACTTAGAACGCCCGTGTTTATTGCCTCCTTTGTTCAGCGATCTTCCTCTTCCTTCAATGTTTAGAGCATTCCCTGAATCCCCTGAAGTTCCTGATGCCTTCCTTCTAGATTCTTCGCTGATAATTAGACCGGCCACATCATCAAATTTCAGCTTTGTCGATCCTGAAGAATTGCTTACAGCAATCACCAAACCATCCCAACTGTCTGACAAACTGGATAAGATCAATAATGCCCTGACCTCATCCTCAAAAGCAATGCCAACGAATGCCAACTGGCTCGTGACTGTATTGAACTCGTTTAGATGTTCAGCCACGCTCCCACCATCTGACATCTTCATGTTGAATATCTGTTTCATAAGATGAACCTTGTTGGATGCTGAGGGCTTTTCATACATGGTGGCTAGGGCTTCCATTAATTCTTTTGTCGTTTTTACCTTGGATATATTGAAGGCGACGCTCTTAGACAAAGAGAGTCGGATCGTTCCTAAAGCCTTCCTATCCAGTAAAAACCATTCATCATCTGTCATCTTTTTTGGTTTCTTCTCTTTTCCTCCTAGAGGAATATAGAGGTCCTTCTGATACAGATAATCCTCCATCTGCATCTTCCAGAAGGTAAAGTTTGAACCATCAAACTTCTCAATTCTAGTTTTCCCATCTTCTGTCATCTCTCCCAATAGAACTAAACCAATAGCTCTGATACCAGTTGTTGCGCAGCACGCCAACAACGCAGTGAGCCTAGATCCAATCTAAGGCCTCACCCACAAACGATAGACAGGAAGAAATATAAACTAGAAATAGATCAAAGCAATCCAAAATAAACCACAAGACAAGATATACGTGGAAAAACCCCAAACTAGGGTAAAAAATCACGGATGCAAAATTCCACTATGAAGAGAAACGAAGATTACAAGGCAATATACTAACCTCTCTCTTGGAAGTACAGAGAAAATCCCTTGCCCACACCTTAGAATAATTTCCTAGAATTCACCTTAACCTAGAATAGCCCTAGGGACCCCAATTTATAGTTTTGGCAACTTCCATTTCCGCATCCCAGTTGCGAAAGGACTTGCGACACGAAATCCGCGAAACTCCTTTCGCATCCCAGTTGCAAAAGGACTTGCGACACGAAATCCGCGAAACTCCTTTCGCATCCCATTTGCGAAAGGACTTGCGACACGAAATCCCGCAACCTCGACTGGTCGTGGGCGACCCCAGATGTGGCTCCACTTCTCGACAGAGAGATCATTTTTAAGGCATAAGCCAGGGACTGAGGCAAATCGAAAGCTCAAGTGGACCCCACCACAGAAAACAGTGGGGAGAGTGACACCCACCGTTGAAACCTTACTAGGTCCACCATGATGTTTATTTAAGATTCAACATGTTTATAAGTTAACACAGACATGAAATAAGGCAAAACACAAATATCAGCATGATTGAAAACTTCTATAACCCCTAAAAGTTTTTAATGGTAGGCGTTCAATCCCCACTGTTTTCTGTGATGGGTCCACTCAAGCTTAGTATCTAACTTATTCTTTGGCTAACGCCTTAAAATGATCTTTTGAAATGGATGAACGATGTGGATATAACAAATACATCATGATGGGGCCCACAGAACTTGGTGACATCACTTCAGTAGCCAGTCTCTCTACTCAACTAGCTAATTTGTGTTTGGCAGAGACATACAACACATGCATTGAGGTGGGCCACGGTCAAGGTCCCACCAACATCACTGAATCCTAATCACAACTAAGATGGGTCCTTGAATAAGGTGCTAGAAAGTAGGCCTAGCGTCCTAAAACATCACTTGATCCTGGGTCGTAGCTAAGACGCGTCCTTAGGATAAGGTACTCAACCACAGAGTTGTACACGAACCCAGTTAGCTCGGTTAACTCGATTTAATCGACTCGAAAAAGCTTGACTTGACTTGGATTGAAACTATGTTTGAGCCAATTCGAGCTGAATTTTTTAGCTTGAAATATTTTGAGCCGAGTCCGAGCTGGACCAAGCTCGACTTAGTCTTGGGCTCGAACTCGACTCAATTCAGCTAGAATTGAAATTTGACCAGGTATATAAACTCGGTCACCCAAATAGAATTAGGTTTTTTTTTAAAAAAAAAAAATAACTACCTCCAAGCTCTAATGCCCGCGTCCCAACCCTACCCAACGTACCCTCTCTCTCCTCTCTTCTCTCATCGTTCTCCAGTCGTCCGTCCAACCCCACCATCTCTCTCCTCTCCTCTCTCACCGTTCTCCAGTCGTCCGTCCGACCCCACCATCTCTCTCCTCTCCTCTCTCATCGTTCTCCAGTCGTCCATCCGACTCCACCATCTCTCTCCTCTCCTCTCTCACCGTTCTCCAACACCCGACCGGTGACCATTTAGCCCATCTCTCATCTCCTCTCTCTCTCTCCGTCTCTGCTCTTTAGTGTCCGACCGGTGACAACTGAAAGGTTTTCCTCTCATCTCCCCTATCTCTCTCTTTATCATTTATTATATACATTGGCATTACGTCCGTCCGATTATCAAACCCCACCTGAACACTGGCCCGGTGGTTATGACCCAATCGGATGGTCAAACCCCACCTAACCACTGGTCAGGTGGCTCTGGTCCACTCGGACGGTCGAACGCTACCTGACCACTAGCCCGGTGGTTCTGGCCCACTCGGACGAATTGAGTCAATCATATACATATATTATAGATTTATATATAATATGTTAATATTAAATTATTAATATATATATATATATATATATATTGACTATATATATTATAAATTTATAATATAATATAAATAGTATATAAACTATTTATATATTTGATGGGTGGATGTATGGGAATGGGATGGTTCGGACTAGAGGTGTACACGAGCCAAACTGAGTCGAGCTTGGCACAACTTGACTTGGCTCAGCCACTTGCTAACCCTGACCAAACTCGGCTCGGTCCTCGAGCCTGATTAGCCAGCTTGACTCGGTTCAGCCAGCAGCTCGAGCCAGTTCAAGCCGAGTTCGAGCCAAGATCAAGCCGAGTTTGCCTATACAGCATTTTCACAAACACATAGACTGCACCTTCAAAATATCACTGGATGTAAAACAGCAGCAGTGGTTTTACTTGTATTTCATCAAACACCTTCTAAGCAACATAAAAATCAAGAAGAAAAAAAAAGCGTATTTGTTTCATATACACACCATCCTTGCCACTAGCCACACTTTGTTGAGTCATTTCATCAAACACTTGGTGAGCAACATCAACATAAAAGTAACCGAGTCACCGAACTGGTTCGATCCGAGTTTAATTCGAGTTGGGTTCAATCCGAGTCGAGTCGAGCTTGGGCAAGCTCGAACTCGGTTCGAAATTTTTTCGAGCTCAAGAAATTAACTCGACTCAGCTCAAACTCAGCTTTAAACTAAGTCAAATCGAGCTTTTTCAAGTCGAGTCGAGCAAGCTAACCGAGCTAACTCGGTTTATGTACACCCCTAGTTGGGACTTGGGAGGATGGATGGATGAATGATTTGGTTGGGAGTTTGGATGGCTGGATGGATGGATAGATAGTTGGGCAAATTTAATATAATATAATATAATTAGAATGAATGGTTGAGCAAATTAGTTTATAAATAAATTTATAATATAATATAATTATTATATAAATTATTAAAGTGCTTTCATTTGTTAGATTGTTAAGTTAAATCATTTTTATTTGTTAAATTGTGATATTGTTTATGTTGGATAGATGTAAGTGTTATTTTGTTAAGTTGTTTTTAGTTAAATTATTTTTAATTCGTTAAATTATGAGATTGTGTTTGTTGAATAGATGTAATTGTAAGTGTTAATTTGTTAATTTATAATTCATAAGTTATTTATGAGTTAAATTGTTTTTAATTTGTTAAATTGTGAGATTCTTTTTGTTGGATAGATGTAATTGTTAATTTGTTAAGTTGTTTTTAGTTAAATTTTTTTTAATTTGTTAAATTATGAGATTGTGTTTGTTGGATTTTTCTAAATAGATTAGGAATAAGGATAAATATTCAATTACTCCTTTGAGGATTTCTATATTGCCAAACATAGATACAGGGTGTTCTTAGAGACATAGAAATTCTCAAATTGTCCCATTTTTAGACAGTTCAGGGTTAGATTGATTGTAATGTCTTCATTTATTCCAATTTGAATGCATATACATATTCTGATTTCGTCTCTCCTTTTTCTCTCTCTATATATATTTCCTACATTTATTTCCGTCATCAAATGTCCACACTTTTTTTTTTTTATGCTTAACATGAGAATCAAATACAGGATGAATATATTCTGAAGAGATAATGGGAGATACTCCTAGAATTTTGACGTGACATTTAAATTGGAAAAATGAAGGCACAACAATCTATCCAACCTTGAATGGGTGACTGATTTAGACAGTTAGGAAAGTATACCCGTTTAGTTATAATTAAGCATTACATCCTGCAATTCTATAAAGTGATGTGGTGCAGATTGTGACATATTAAGAACTTTATTTTATCGATGACTAGTGAGGAGGAAATAGAGTTGGGCAATCCTGACCCGATCCAACAGCCTGGATCGGTGCGAATCGAGTAGGGCAATCCAGATCCGAAAGCTTTTCGGGTCGAGTTCGGATCCATACCAATCGAACCGATCCGATCCGGACTTTGTTGCTTTAACATAAGCAACCCATTCCAACAATATGCACTTAATTTTACAAATAATGTCTTCAACAATGGACATCCAAACAACAAGAGCCATACCCTGCTCTTTAACAACAAAAACAAACATGCAGCAAGAAGTCATCTGCTCAAGTAATTAAATTTCTCCATTTAACAGTAACCCGAAAGTTTGACATAAAATGAAAATAACTGTGAATTGAAAACAATGTAAGATGATAACAGTAAGAGAAAGCTTACTTTGTCATAGAACCCAACTTCCTGACACTGGCGAGCAGCTTCAAGCAAAAATTGCTGCTGCGTTGTCCTGTCAGTGAAGAATCTTCTCAATGCACCTTCTCTTCTCCAGCCCCTCTTGAACCAAGGAAAAGGGAAATACCACCATCCCTTAACAAAATCTCAATGAGGAGTTGTTTCAACACTAAGCTCGATGCTCCCTCTTCCAATACATGACAATTTCCCACTGCCCATTGCAGCAACAGCTTGGGCAAAATATTCCAGTGTCGGAGAAAGATTACCTAGACGCAAGTACACTGAACCGTACTGCCAAATCATACTAGTGGCTTCAGCAAAAGCATCCATTGCCCCTAGCTTCTGTCCAGCCCCACTACCTTCAGAGAGGACTCCATGGTCTGCTAACACGACTGCAAGGCTTGCAAGAAGGTTTTCAGCTCACACCAGGCGTTGGGCGGGCATAGAGCTAGTCACAAGAACGTTAAAGGGTGTTTCGCGATGAAGCTTGATGACCGTGATGAGAGTTTGATTGAAGAGGATGTGATTACCCACGACGAATTCTCGATCCGAACCGTGCCAAATCCGATCCGACTCAGTTGACCGAGTCGGACTCGGATCGGATCAGGCCATATACATTTCAGATCGGTTCGAGTCAGGTGACCCAGACTCGATCCCGGATCGGATTGAGTTCAAGTCAGGCCATTGAGATTTCTGATCGGATCGAGTTGGACCCAATCCGATCCGACTCGGACCAATGCCCAGCTCTAGGAGGAAGCCACAAATACCCCTGGTGTTGGTGCGTCAGCCACATCTTCTTTTATTGTAAAGGGAGACACGTCTTCAACTGTAGGCAGAAGAAAGAAAAAAATCAATAATGTGGGATGACTTTAAAGAAGTCATGGTTATTGGTGTGTTGAAGATCAAGTGTATTCATTGCAAGTCACTATACTGTAAGAATCCAAGCAGATCAACAGCACATTTAAACATATATAAGCAAAATTGTTCTAAGAGAACAAAACTCTCGCCTCCAGGCCAACAGTTGTTGTCATTTACTAAGTTAGAAGGGGACGACTCACAACGCTTATTTTCCACTCATAAGTTTGAAAAAGAAAAGTTGAAAGAGTTGTATGCTAGATTAGTGATCGTCAAAGAAAAACTTTCAAAATGATAGAAAGTAAAGTATTTTTTCTTCTTTCTATCAATTCTTTAACCCTCGAGCTGAGAAGGTGTAACGCCCCGTGTTTTTAGGACCCGAGTATATGACCCGTTTCCCGAAAACCCGAGTGTTAACCTAAAAAAGCCAAATTCCATATATGATCTTCTTCTTTTATCAGAGTTAGCAAATAAGCGTAGAATGGACAAGTCAACATAAAGGAAAATTTGCATTTACATTTAGAATATGCAAGAGGTTGCCCATAATGACTTATACAAACCAATGTCTCCATAAATACGAATTCGAGAATTACAAAACTTATACAAGCGGAATAATAAAATACATATAAATTGGAGCCGCAAGATCGCGCTACTTCTCTTTGCAAACACAGTCATGCATCCCTGACACTTGTACCTACTCCCCACCAAATCTGTATATGCATATCATTTACGCCACCTGTGCTACCTGTATGGTTGTATATTTGATGGATGAGTGACCAACCCAGTATGAATTCCCCTCAAGATTACACACCGCCGCATTAGGTAAGCATAGTTATACAAAACATAACAAAACAATACATTATGCATCTTTATTATATGTATGGATGCGTAAATGCAATCATCGCCCCGGGGATGCTCATCTGTGCGGACAATGGGCTCGTCACCCATGTAATCATCGACCTGGGGGTGTATCCAGTCGGACTTGGGCTCGTCACCCAAATATAGGCTGATAGCCAGTGGTCTGGGAGCTATCAAAATGATACCCCGATCAGCCTAGGGCACGTGCTACAGCATCCAGAATTAGCCACCAGTCATCGCCAATATGCTATGAATGCATGATTAGCCAAACCATTATTAGTCTAGTTACAGTCAGCCGGTTTAAATAAGCTCTAGGTTACTATGGCGGCTCGTCACCAGTATAGGTCGACAACTCAGGCATAGTGTCCCATTCCACCATCCCTGGCTCATGAGGTTACCACCTTAGGATGTTTAATGGAACCCAATCGACTAGTGGCCAATCATATTTAGTATATATGGCTTACCATCGCATGGTTGCACAAAATAAAACATCGAACCCATCTAGGGCAAATACTAAAACAAAGCCACGTAGGGCCAATATCAAAACTAAGCCACATAGGGCAATTATTAAAACTGAGCCACGTGGGCCAATATCAAAACCATGCGACAAGAAATCGTCCTTAAAAAACCATTAGACACAACAACCCTGGATGGTAGGCTCAAATCAATGATCAATTTAAACCACCACTCAATAACCACTAATTCGAAGGTCCATTACGATCACAACTAATCGAGTTACATCCCAAGTATGGGTGTTGTAACGCCTCGATTTTTAGAATCCAAGTACACGACTTGAATTCCAAGAACCCAGGAGTTAGTTAAAGATAATGGTGATCAACGAGTAAATCAAAGTGCAGATAGTGGGAAAAGAACATAATATATATTTGAACCAACATACGAACAATATTCTGGCCCACTCAGCTGGGGGCCAATTACATAACCTCAAGTTTCTCAAATTCCTAAATGTACTGAAAATAAAAATAGAGAGTTAATCTACTAGTTTAGCCCAAAATAGGCGCTCGCCTCTTGCTGCAGTTCCTCGTCATGGAGCTCCTCATTGACCGCCACCGCTTCCAAGTCGGCCGCGTACACATCGGCTTCTATACCTGCGTCCTCTGTACGGTTGAACATTGATGAATGAGTGGTCAGCTCAGTGTGATCTCCCCTCAAGATTACACACCGCCACCCTAAAAAAAATAGCATAAAATACACAGGTAATCCAAAATACAGTAAATGCGGTCTTATTAAGTGCATGGATGCATGAAATACAATCATTGCCCCGGGGATGCTTATCCATGTAGACAGTGGGCTCTTCACCTATGCAATCATCGAACCTGGAAAAATCATTCAATCGGAACAATACGTACATCACGTATGATAGCAATAGATGTTGGTCTGTGCCATGTATGCATGATTAGCCCGTCTATTATAAATCCAATTACACTCATCCATATTAAATAAGCTCATGCTTAATACGGAGAGCTCTTGGCCCAGCGTAGGCCGACGGCTCGGGCATAGTATCCCATGACTACCATCCCCGACCCATGAGGCTACCGTCTTAAGGTGTGTATAGTACCCACCAACATGTGGTCAATCAATTCAACATAAAGGGGCCACCACCAATGCCAACTGGGAGTGAAATGTTGAAATTTTCAAATGTGGCAATTAAAACATGACGGCATGAATGGTTCAAAGACGAGTAAACAGCAGTATTGGAACGGTTGTGAAGTTCATCCCGAGTCAGTTAGGTGAAACCACACATGGATGGTAAATCCCATGATCAAGTACTAACAACTAAAACCTGAAAAGGCCAAGTTATATGTCCTAGAGGGGGGGGGAGGGGGTGAATAGGACTATGCCAAATTAAATTAAAATCAGCGGAATAAAATAAATCAATAGCCTTACAATTATAAATCAATTCACAATGCTGAAATCAAATCACCTTAATAAATAAGTATTGAGAGATTGATACAAATTCAGTTCTAAGGACAACCTTACACCATAATAAACAAGGGCTTATGGTAGGACAACCTTATTTCTAGAACATCTTTTGAATCAAGAACTCAATTTTAATAGAAATAAATGAATAGCAGAGAATTGAAATTAAGTGCAGAAATATAGATCTAATTTATTACAACAATCCCGTACTTGCTTGAAATGTAAATTGTTACAACATTCACATCCACATGTACATTCCACAAAAATGAATGATAAAAGATATGGAAATTAAGCAAGCATTCAATCCACAAGACAAAGAGTTATAGTGGTTCGCCTGTGTGTACACCAACTGTTCTTCAACAGCCACATAGAATGCTACTCCACTCCTAATATCCTCACACAGGAGATATTAGCGTTCACTATCAAATAGGTTTTCATAGGTTCACCTAAAACCTTTACAATTGTGTCTTTTTAACTTGGGCTTACACAATTCAAAAACTCACACTACCGAGTTTTCTGGCTCTCCTCAGATAACCACACAAATTGAGATTTTTCTGGCGAATCCCAAACAAAAACCAAAATGGAATGGAATTTACAGAATTGTAAAATACCTGGATTTCTCCTCTTGTAGCTGCCTGGAAGAACCAATTGGAGTAGACGTTCGAATATAGAAGTTTAATGTCCACTACTCACTTTAATATGGTTCTAAGTTCTAATTGATTTTAGATTTAAACCAGTTGGGCGTAGCTATATTTGATTTTGATTCCAAGAAGAAGGAATAAGTCAATTCCTCTTTTCAAATAAGATTGGAATACAGAAACAAAATCAAATTAAATAAGCTATCAAAAAGAAAAAGAAATTATGCACAAAATAGCTTAAAAATAAACACAAACTTATCTTAGAGTGGAGCCTTGAATATACTCAATTTTTAATGAAAAACTCTAAAATTCGTGTGCTATTTATAGCAGAAGAAGTTCGTCTTCGACTGGTCCTAGGGTCACCACGACTGGTCTTGGAATAAACTGATTTTTAAATTTTTGAGCGCGATCGCATCAGACCATTGTACGACTGGTCGTAGGTAGTCCACGATTGGTCGAAAGCAGTCCACGACCGGTCGAGACTCCTTTACGACTGGTCGTGCGACACTTGATTTAGTCACTGGAGTTTGAGTCGTAGCATTACGACTGGTCGAAGGTTGAGTCGAGACCATCCCACGACCGGTTGAGCAGACTCCAGGACTGGTCGTAGCCGAACCAGAAAATCTGATAAATTGCAACAATTCTAGGACTGGTCTTGGAACTTCTTAGACTGGTCGAGAAGTGCTAGGACTGGTCGAACAGGGTCTAGGACTGGTCTTAGAGTAGACCAAAATCATGTAATAATATTCATTTGGATTATGTATCCAAAGTGACCTACCGTAAGGTCAATCTAATGGTCTATCAAACCTGGAACATGAAGTATGGACATTGAATACTTCATTTGCTTAGACTTTAATATTTACGAAGCTTGATTACTTCTCGACATAGCTTGACTACTTCAGAAGCTTCAATGTAACTTTGAGTCCCGCATTTAGATTTGAATCTGGAATTTACACTTGAACTTGAGTCTTGACCTTGAGCTCTCTCTTAATATTGTAGCTTGAACTATCATGAAGCTTGAAGAATTCTTTGAGCTGGTCTTCAAGTGTTGACGAAGTGTCTCGAACAAATTTATCAAGATATAAACATATGACAAACGGAGAAGTTTTGACACACAAAATTTAACAATCAAAGAGGAATCAAATCATAGCACTTACAATCTCCCCCTTTGTCAAATTTGTGACAAAACACTTCTCAAACTTCAATAAGATAAGCATCACATTATATAATAACAAATCATACACCAGTTGACATAAAACAAGCAGCTGAGACAACTCAACTCCCCCTGAGTTAATACACCTCAACTCCCTCTGACAACGCAACTCCCCCTGAGTTAATACACCTCAACTCCCTCTGAGCAGGTATACATCATATCAATCATACCACATAAATAGAATGTACACATTCTCCCCCTTTTTGTCAAAATATGACAAAGGAAGAAACAAAGATAAGACATGAAAGACAGAAATAGAGATAGCAACTCAGAAAGATAGAATGATAAAAAAGTGCACAGTGAAGAACAAAACAAGAGAAGTATGCAAGGTGAGTCAGAGCACATATTAAGAGAATTAACAAGTGATGTTTTAAGACAGTAATCCACACAACCAAGGAAAGAAACTTAGTAAACTTGTTACAGACCAAAGATTAAACATTCTCAATCAGAACCAGAAGATGGAGCAGGAATGTTAGGATCACTTTGGTGAAGGCTCTTCTGTAAGCACCTAAAATATTTGCGCATATTTTTAAATTGTTGATTGTGTCCAACATTCATCTGTTCTACTTTTTCCTCTAATGCACTAAGACGTGCATTGAAATCAGATAGTTCAAAGTCTGGATCATTTCCAGCATCAGAATCAATTTCATTAAAAATATCATCCATGTCAATACCATCGGCTGACAACTCATCTCCTTCGACACCCATCTCAGCTTCAGCAGCAGCAGCACCCGCATCAACATCAACTTGACCAGGAGCCAACTCCAACTTCATCTTATGCAGGTTGGAATTGTTAAATATTAGGTGTTGGATAGGAGCCTTACCGACGAGCATAGCGACTAACATGTGAGTGGCTAATACATTTAACAGATATCCAAATGGAATATCACCATGACCAGGATGATTACGAATTTGTATGATAGAGGAACAAATCAAGGAGGGCAAACAGATGTTAGCACCAGTAATGATCGAGTATAAAATACGAACTATAAACAGAGTCAACTCAGTCTTGTTTCCAGAGCAGGGATAAAGATTAGAAGTGAAGATACGATGCAAAACTCTGTATTTGGGTAACAAGTATCTGGTTTTAAGGGCATTTCCATTTGCGGTCCATGGTGCATTCATGTTACACAATGCTCTAGTAAAAATTCGTTTTTCCGATTCTGAGACTCTCTCAGCAAGTGCACTAGGATGAACACTATCATCATTTACTTGTATATCCATAAGGCCGGAAATTAAGTGTTGATCAACATGAAACGGCCCTTCTCTAGTATCAATAGTAAAAGTCAATTGCTCAGCAGAGAAGTCAGATATGCATGCAACCATGGCCTATGCTATGGACTGATATGCCGGTCCACCCCAGCGTAAAATGTTTTCCCAACCTACAGATTGAATGAGAGGAAAGAGACCGTAAGGAGCAATATGATTTAAGCTAACAGCTTTCTCAACAATAATATTACGCATACGCAGATCACGTACATGCGGAGGATCATCTTCAGGATCCCTAAGATGACGTCTAGTGATTGCATTTGAACGAGAAGAAGATGTACCTCTATGAATTCTCTTTTTACCTCTAGATTCCATAATCTTGAAGAAATGAAAGAAAGCTCAAGAAAATAGAGATGGGTTTCTCTAGATTTTTTTTTTTTTTTTTTTTTTAAAA
The DNA here is from genome assembly GCA_021015155.1 of Magnolia officinalis. Classification (NCBI taxonomy): domain Eukaryota; kingdom Viridiplantae; phylum Streptophyta; class Magnoliopsida; order Magnoliales; family Magnoliaceae; genus Magnolia; species Magnolia officinalis. The sequence goes on along the minus strand of JAJHSJ010000004.1, from coordinate 34,628,982 downwards.
AGAAGAAGAAGAACCCAAAAAGTTGAAGATTTATAAGAAATAGACAACAATGATCAAGAAAATTAAGAGTTAAGATTAAGATTCTCCAAGAAAATAAGAAAAATCACTCTAACCTGGAGGAATCGAACACAAGGGTTCGACTAGTCGAAGCTCGGCTCGTTGGTGAGGAGGGTTAGAACGAAGAAGAAACAAGTTTTCCCCAAATTAAAAAGATCATCGCGCTCACGACCGGTCTTGGGACATACTCGACCGGTCGTATCAAGACTGGTCGAGCACGTTCTCGACCGGTCTTAGACAAAAAAAAAATGCAATTTTCACAAAATTTTAAAATTTAAATTAATAACATATTAACATTATATACAATATGCTATAAAAATGCATGATCAATCATTTAAATTTACACATACCAAGATCAAATTTCAATTTGTTAAACCTGTTTTTGTCAAGCGGTTTAGTGAAAATGTCAGCAAGCTGAGTCTCGGTAGGAATATATTCTAAAGATATTATTTTTTCTTCCACTAATTCACGAATATAATGAAATCGAATGTCAATGTGCTTAGTACGTGAATGCTGGATTGGGTTTTTTGAAATGTTTATCGCACTGGAATTATCACAGTATAAAACCATAGAGTCTTATGTGATTCCATAATCACTCAGCATACGTTTCATCGAAAATGCTGCAATATATTCGGCCTCAGCAGTTGAGAGTGATATGGAACTTTATTTCTTGCTATACCATGAAACCAGACAGTTTCCAATGTAAAAACAACCACCACTGGTTGATTTTCTATCATCTATATTTTCTGCCCAATCAGCATCCGAATACCCAGCCAATTGAACACTAGAATCATAGGGATATCAAAGACCCAGATTAACTGAACTTGTGACATATCGAATAATTCGTTTAACAGCAGTTAAGTGAGATTCTTTAGGATTAGATCGATATCTAGCACAAATTCCAACACTTAAAGCAATATCAGGTCTACTTGTAGTTAGGTAAAGTAGGCTACCTATCATACTACGATACAATTTAGGATCTACATCTTTACCTGTAGAGTCTTTTGAGAGTCTTAGAGTTGTACTCATAGGAGTATCAAAGTTCTTATCATTTTTAAATCCGAATCTCTTAATCAAGTTTAATGCATACTTAGTTTGTGAAATAAAAATTTCATCAGATTGTTGTTTTACTTGCAATCCTAGGAAATAATTTAATTCACCAACCATGCTCATTTCGAATTCAGATTTCATTAGATCTGCAAACTCAACAGTCATGTTAGTACAAGTTGATCCATAAATTATATCATCAACATAGATTTGAACCATTAAGATATCATTGTTATGTTTCTTAACAAAGAGCATCTTATCGATACTACCCATCTGAAACTTGTGACTTAGTAAGAACTTAGTCAATTTTTCATACCATGCTCTAGGAGCTTGTTTGAGACCATAGAGAGCCTTTTTAAGGCGGTATACATGATTCGTAAACTTAGGGTCTTCAAACCCAGTCGGTTGTTCAACATATACCTCATCATGTAAGTCGCCATTCAAAAATGCGCTCTTTACATCCATTTGAAAAATTCTAAACTTTCTAAAACATGCACTAGAGATAAAAAGTCTGATCGATTCAAGGCAAGCAACTGGGGCAAAGGTTTCATCATAATCAATCCCTTCAATTTGCGTGTACCCTTGCACAACCAGTCTTGCCTTGTTTCGAATGATATTTCCCAATTCATCAGACTTGTTTTTGAAAATCCATTTTGTTCCAATAATATGTTTATCTTTAGGTCTAGGAACAAGGTGCCAGACATCATTTCTGACAAACTGATTAAGTTATTCCTGCATCGCAATAGTCCAGTTTTCATCAGAAAGTGCTTCTTTCACGTTAACCGGTTCTATCTGGATGTAAAGCAAACATAGTTACATATGTCCTCTAATTGTCTACGAGTGCGCATGCCAGTGAGAGGGTTTCCAAGTATTTGATCAGTAGGATGATCTTTAACAGTTCTTAATTCAGAATTAGTTTTACTTGATGAAGTATCTGGTTTTTCATATATAAGAGCTTCATCATTATCTGAACTAGGTGCAGGTGTATTCAAGTGATCGTCAATTACTACATTTATTGACTCTTGAATCACACCGGTCCTGTTGTTCAGAACACGATATGCACAACTGTTTAAAGAGTATCCTAAGAAGATCCCTTCATCACTTTTAGTGTCGAACTTTCCCAGATTTTTACGGTCACGTAAAATATAGCACTTGCTGCCAAAAATTTGAAAATATTTGACAGTAGGCTTTTTCTCAAACTATATTTCATAAGCCATTTTATTATTAGATTTGCAGATATAAACACGGTTGATAATGTAGCAGGCGGTATTCACTGCTTCAGCCCATAAATTTCTAGGGAGCTTCATGCTATTTAACATAACATTTCCCATTTCTTGAAGCACTCTATTTTTTCTTTCCACAATACCATTTTGTTGTGGAGTTTTGGGCGCAGAGAATTCATGTGATATTCCCTGATCACTACAGAGTTTCTCAAAACCGCTATTTTCAAACTCGGATCCATGATCACTACGGATCTTACTAACTTGAGAACATTTTTTAGTTTGGATCCATTTTATAATCTTTTTCACTTCATCAAGGGTTTCTGATTTGTCCCTCAAGAATGAAACCTAAGTGTATCTTGTATAGTCATCTACGATAACCAAGATGTATTTTTTGCCACTTCGACTTTCCGTTCTCGTTGGTCCTATAAGATCCATGTGGAGAAGCTCGAGTGGTCTTGTGGTGGTATTGGAGTTCACCTTTTTGTGAGAGCTCTTAGTTTGTTTACCATACTGGCATTCACCACAAATCTTGTCTACTTTTTGCACTTTAGGTAGACCTCTAATTAGTTCACCTTTGCTCAATCTGTACAAATTTTGGTAGTGTACATGTCCAAGGCGTTTATGCCATAATTCTATCTCATCAGTATGGACCATGTAACACGTTTGATTAAATGAGCTTCCATTGCATACTATATAACAATTTTCAGAAGTTCTGCGACCAGTTAATATTACAGAACCCTTTTTATCTATTATCTCACAACCTTGATTAAAAAATTTAACACTATGGTTGTTGTCACATATTTGAGATATACTTAACAGGTTGTGTTTTAATCCCTCAACATATAAAACATTCTTAAATAAGGGAAGATTATAAAGTTGAACCGTACCTTGTCCAATAATCTTGCAGTTACTACCATCACCAAATGTCACTGATCCATCAGTCATATCTTTTAGATCGGTGAATAAAGCCTTGTCACCAGTCATGTGCCTGGAACATCCACTGTCTAGGTACCATTTTGAATGACTTGTTGCTTTGAATGCAGTGTGAGCAACCAAGCAGGCAACTTTAGGAACCCATTTCAAAACTGTTTTGGGTTTAGGAACATGGTTGGTCTTCTTTTGTCTGATGTTGTAAGAATGACCTACTGAGTTAGATTTTAAGAAGTAAATCAATTATTTTTTCGACAAGAGGATTTTTGTTCTGATTTTTAAAATTCATATAGCTGCTTTTAGGTTTATGAAAAGTTTTTGTATTTTTAGAAAAAAACTTGACTAGTACCTTTTCCTTTTGAGTTAGAAGTTTCTCCTTTCACAAAGTTGGGAGAAGTATGCTTCTAATTTGGAGATGTATTTTTCTCATAGCCCAACTCGGATCTATCACCACATTTTCTTGATCCGAATAATAATTTTTCTAACTTTGGATCACCCTGGGCATATCTCCATGTATCCTTCAAACTCAGAAGAGAAGATACTTCATTTTTAAGTTTCTCATTTTCAGATTTCAAATCATCAATCAAGGAGGTTTTGAATTCCAAATCACATTTTGATTTTTCAAAACAATCTGAAATATGCGATTTTTCTAAAAACAAGAGTTTCAAAACATTCTTTGAGTTTAGAAAACTTTTCTTTTTGAAGCTTAAGTTTGACAACAATTTTACAACTTTCCTTATATAAGGCATTATAAGCATCTTGAAGAACTTCTTCATTTTCATAATCACTATTTAAATTTTCTAGTATATCCCAGGCTTGCTTTGCAGTATCACAGGATATAATTCTTTTGAACTCATCCGGTGATAGTGCGCAAGTGATTGCATTTAGTGCTTTAGCATTGGCACTATACTCACTTTTTTGAAGGGTGGTCCATAAATAGTAAGCAGGTACAGACATAGTTTTTGAACCGTCAGATTCAGTTACTTCAATGGTAGGAGAGTTCCATCCGGTCACTGTGGCTCGCCACACACTCTCATCCATTGATTTGAGGAAGATCCTCATTCTGGCTTTCCAATAGGCATAGTTGGAGCCATCAAAGGGTGGAGGCCTAATGACTGATAGGCTATCAAAATTTGACATCTTATTAATATAGCTTAGATCGTTAGCTCAGGAAATAAATCCAATAAAAAAAACAATAAGAACGAGCTATTAGGCTTTGATACCACTTAAAAAGGTCAAGCTATATGTCCTAGAGGGGGGGGGGGGGGGGGGGGTGAATAGGACTATGCCAAATTAAATTAAAATCAGCGGAATAAAATAAATCAATAGCCTTATAATTATAAATCAATTCACAATGCTGAAATCAAATCACCTTAATAAATAAGTATTGAGAGATTGATACAAATTCAGTTCTAAGGACAACCTTACACCATAATAAACAAGGGCTTATGGTAGGACAACCTTATTTCTAGAACATCTTTTGAATCAAGAACTCAATTTTAATAGAAATAAATGAATAGCAGAGAATTGAAATTAAGTGCAGAAATATAGATCTAATTTATTACAACAATCCCACACTTGCTTGAAATGTAAATTGTTACAACATTCACATCCACATGTACATTCCACACAAATGAATGATAAAAGATATGGAAATCAAGCAAGCATTCAATCCACAAGACAAAGAGTTATAGTGGTTCGCCTGTATGTACACCAACTGTTCTTCAACAGCCACACAGAATGCTACTCCACTCCTAATATCCTCACACAAGGGATATTAGTGTTCACTATCAAATAGGTTTTCACAGGTTCACCCAAAACCTTTACAATTGTATCTTTTTAACTTGGGCTTACACAATTCAAAAACTCACACTACTGAGTTTTCTGGCTCTCCTCAGGTAACCACACAAATTGAGATTTTTCTGGCGAATCCCAAACAAAAACCAAAATGGAATGGAATTTACAGAATTGTAAAATACCTGGATTTCTCCTCTTATAGCTGCCTGGAAGAACCAATTAGAGTAGACGTTCGAATATAGAAGTTTAATGTCCACTACTCACTTTAATATGGTTCTAAGTTCTAATTGATTTTAGATTTAAACCAGTTGGGCGTAGCTATATTTGATTTTGATTCCAAGAAGAAGGAATAAGTCAATTCCTCTTTTCAAATAAGATTGGAATATAGAAACAAAATCAAATTAAATAAGCTATCAAAAAGAGAAAGAAATTATGCACAAAATAGCTTAAAAATAAACACAAACTTATCTTAGAGTGGAGCCTTGAATATACTCAATTTTCAATGAAAAACTCTGAAATTCGTGTGTTATTTATAGCAGAAGAAGTTCGTCTTCGACTGGTCCTAGGGTTTCCACAACTAGTCTTAAAATAAACTGATTTTTGAATTTTTGAGCGCAATCGCATCAGACCGTTGTACAACCGGTCGTAGGTAGTCCACGACTGGTCGAAGGCAGTCCACGACCGGTCGAGACTCCTCTACGATTGGTCGTGCAACACTTGATTTAGTCACTGGAGTTTGAGTCGTAGCATTACGACTGGTCGAAGGTCGAGTCGTGACCATCCCACGACCGGTCGAGCAGACTCCAGGACTGGTCGTAGCTGAACCAGAAAATTCGATAAATTGCAACAATTCTATGACTGGTCTTGGAACTTCTTAGACTGGTCGAGACAGTGCTAGGACTGGTCGAACAGGGTCTAGGACTGGTCTTAGTGTAAACCAAAATCATGTAATAACTTTCATTTGGATTTTGTATCCAAAGTGACCTACCCTAAGGTCAATCTAATGGTCTATCAAACCTGGAACATGAAGTATGGATATTGAATACTTCATTTGCTTAGACTTTGATTTTTACGAAGCTTGATTACTTCTCGATGTAGCTTGACTACTTTAGAAGCTTCAATGTAACTTTGAGTCCCGCATTTAGACTTGAATCTTGAATTTACACTTGAACTTGAGTCTTGACCTTGAGCTCTCTCTTAATATTGTAGCTTGAACTATCATGAAGCTTGAAGAATTCTTTGAGCTGGTCTTCAAGTGTTGACGAAGTGTCTCGAACAAATTTATCAAGATATAAACATATGACAAATGGAGAAGTTTTGACACACAAAATTTGACAATCAAAGAGGAATCAAATCATAGCACTTACAAAACCTCCATGTCAGGGGCCTACCCACATCATAACTTGTCTGATTACACCCTAAGCACGGACTCTCCTTTACTTAGAACTTCCCATGGAGAGATTCCAACAGTATGTGTGTCATAGCAACATAGATTAGAATATGAAAATGGAGTAATGAACAATACATATATTCCTATCAATGCACGCTAACTGAGTTAACATAAGATGCATGACATGGACGGTTAGATTATTCACCTAGACAGTTCAAAGTAATCGAGAGTCTAACGATAGTAAGCATATTAAATGAATGCGGTTTATTTCCACACACAGTTTATCACTAGCCTAACTAGTCATTAATTAAAGTTACTATTTCTGGTCTAGCTAGGGATGGAAAACTCAAGGGGAAGAAAATCATCACTTGAAGGGTCGTAGCTCCTTTCTTGGTTTAACTTTTTTAGGCTAGCTAACGGTCCAATGTCGTGTAATGGATTTCCTAAAACCATTTTCAATATAAGAGTTGTATCTTGGTTTAACTTTTTTAGGCTAGCTAACGGTCCAATGTCGTGTAATGGATTTCCTAAAACCATTTTCAAGATAAGAGTAGTATCAATAAGTTGGTGAATGGGTAGGTTGATGTGGGCCCATTTCTTCTAACGTGTGAATTGGGCCAGATTTGGCCCAAGGCTTGCACTAGGCCTGACTTGGCCTAGTAGTGGCTACCCATCCGTGGTCCAAGAACTGGGCTAGACTGGGCCCAGTTCAGTCCAGCTTTGCTACCCAAAGGCTGAGCTGAATCACGACTCTTGCGGCCCACTGATTTCACGTGAAGCCCACTAGTTTTCAGAGTGCGGCTCACTATACATAATGGTGAGGCCCACTGTACTTTAGCTGTGATGCGGCCCACTGAGATGGATCTCAGGTGCGGCCCACATGGCTGACTGTGATGCGACCCACTGAGATGGATCTCAAGTGCGGCCCACATGGCTGGCCGTGGTGCGGCCCACTGAGATGGATCTCAGGTGCGGCCCACATGGCTATACATGGTGCGGCCCACATGTTTTTAAACAGGGTGCAGCCCACCTATTTCATGTGGGGCAGGGAGTGGCCCACCTTATCTGTGGTGTGTCCCATCTGACGTTGAAATGGGACCCACAACAGAGTGCGGCCCACCTGAAGTTTGGGTCGGGTGAGGCATGGTGAGACTGGCTGGAGTCCATTCCTGGGCCAGCATTGAGGGTGCTTTCAGCCCATACTCTTGCGCTGATTTCAGTCCACGTAACAGTCTTACTGGAGGACTGTTCTCAGTCCGGTGCAGGGCCAGGTTTCAGCCTATCTAAGGCTAGATTTGACCCAGCTGTTAGTTAGGTCTCGGCCCAGAAAATGGCCCACTGGTGAGCCAATTTTGGATCCTATCTTAGCCGTTACAAGGGTTGATTCTTACATTGATTCAGGGCACAAATCTAAGTTGGTTTTCAATCAGATTGTTGCTCAAGCAAGGCCCTGTTCCGGCCCAAGCTAAAACCATTGATTGGCTTAGTTTCAGCTTGATTTATGGCCATTGTTTGGCCGGGTTACAGCTCAAATCAGAGGTACCACTCGGTCCGGTCCTGGCCCCAAATAGGGTCATCATTCGGCCAAAAACAGAGCCACTACTTGGCTCGTCTTTCGGCCTCGTTCTGGGCCTGATCATAGCCATTATTTGGCTGGTTCCTGACCCGAACTACGACTGCTATTTGGGTCTGCCATCGGTTTGAAACGCGGCCATTGCTCGGCCTGTTTTCTATCTGAAAACATGGCCATTGCTTGGCCAGCTTTTCAGCCTAATGTGTGTTCATTGGAACTTCTCCATGGTCTGGAGAAAGCCGACAAGTATTCTAGGTATGTCGTACGTTGAAAGAAAATGAAGCATGAGGAATGAGAGGGGGAAAGAACTGATCGGCCTGCCTTAGGGCCCATACCTGACGGTAACTCGACCGCGTCGAGCAACGGGTTGGACCGAACGACTCACTTTCTCTCTTCTACGTTTCTCTCTTTCTCTCTCTCTTCTTTCTCCTTTCTCACCTTCTTATATGAACTCCGAGAGCTACAGGGCTCCCTTTTATAGCCGTGGGAGGGAGATCCTATCGGTTGGATCAAACCGGCCCACCTTGCACGGTCATGAATGAAGGGTGGCTTGCATGGGGCCCATCCACACACTAGTATAGATAGATGACATCCAAGCCCACCAGAAAAGCAACTTTTTAGGTCTGGTGGGGCCCATCTCGTGGTTGGGTTCGAATGGATTAACAGAGAAGATGATCCGACCTCTAATGACGGATTACCATCTGATGTGTATGGCCATGATCCGGTCCGTCTGGTTGGTCTAGATGAGGCCCTAGATCAGTGTGGGGCCCACTTATTGGGCTGCAAACGTTCGTTTCAATCCCACTCATGAGAAAGTTCGATTCTTGGCATTTTCTCGCGAGATGGGTTGTCTCTCCTCTGCCGCTTCGCACCCCTCAAGGGGTGGCTGAGATCACCCCACGTGGCCTATCGAACGATCGGAAATCGTTTTTCCAAAAAGGGAAATGTTACCTCTTTCTTTTTCCTACTACAGATGGTTGTCCGGCCGTTTTTGGCAAAGGACAAAACATCCCTTCAACGGGCAGATGGATGGGGTTGTCTGATCATTACGATCTTGGGCCACCCAGGTGGTCACAGATGGGCCCACCATCTTGGATCCCTACCGTACAAAGGACTCCGAGTGGTGTCGTCCGATCTCCTTCGTTACTATGCATGAGCCCGAAGGCCTATACTGTTGGTCGGACAAGGCCCACGAACCAGATGGACGGTTTGGATGGCTCGGAAAGTGGCTATGGTGGGTCACTTTGGAGTCCAAAGGCAGACAGTTTAAATTCTCCAAACGGCGGGAAATTTGTTTTGTTTTTCCTTCTTTTCGATTTTTGGCTCGGTCAAAGGTTGTTTGACCGAGCCCGCCGTTCCAGTTGCACGTCGTGCACGGATGCATGTGAAGTACATGCACTCCATTTGGGGTCCACTGTGATGTTTGTGGCAGATCCACTCCATCCATTCACCTCAAGAGTCCTATCTAGGGGGGCCGGCCCAGTTTGGGGTGGAGGTGAGGCCCAGGTGGGTCGTATCCTACGTCTAGGGCTGATCTGGCTCATAAATCTCAATCTAAGGGTCAGATCGACCTGAGATTTTGTTTTGACAGTTAAACAGGGATTTGAGAGGCCTCAAGTGCCTGGTTGGTCATTAATTTATTTTCATGAGTTGCTAGTGGGTGTCTTGCCCCCATATGACTTGACTTATCAACATACAAGCTATTATAAGTTGGGGTTTTCTTTTTAGTTGATCTTACCTCATTGACTGACATGGAGTTCGTCTCAGCTCCTAGAGTCTCGGATGGAGGGCATCAACGTGACTGGGAGCTTCATCCTGCATATATTAGTTCAAGGTATCTATTTATTTAACCCTGACTTTCATGGATGTATGTTTAAGAGGTAACACCCGAGTACCAGAGGTACGGGGTGTTACAGGTGTACATTCATAGGTGGGGGTTCTCCACTGATGTACCAGTTTAAGTCCTATAAGCAATCCACAAATAATCCACGAGCATGAAATAAATATGTAGGATAAACATTAAGCATGTAATACAGCAATTCAATTTCAACAATTAGCACATGTGATTATAAAATGGAGATATCAATTATAAATTAAAATAAAAACTATAACTTAAGCTAATGGGAAAATGGGAAGCTCAAGAGGAAGAATCATCACCTTACACTTTAAATCGTTAACTGATGTTGTTAGTAAGCGCGTGCACCCTTAGAACTGAATCCTACCATGAATGGTGAAGTTGTACGTGAGATCAATGTTCTACTAAGTACCTATGGTCAAGACCAATACAACCTAGGGTTTGGATTACTTATTTTTAGGGTTTCACCCTAGAGTCTATGTCTAGGCTTAGATCTTAGGGTTTGAACCCTAGTTAGTGTGCAATTGATTTTAGTGTTAATTTAGTAATATTTATTAACGTTAGTGTTATAGTTATATTAGATAATAATCATCATGGTGATAATTAATATTGTGATCTGCTATTTATGATAAAACGATACATTAGTATTTAGTAATGATATTATTTAAATTTCTTGTATATAATAACTATTATTAGAATAGATAATTTACTAATGGCCATGCATTCTTAATATTTGCAAATCCTGATGATGATGGAAATGGTAACAAGTTAATTTAATAATTAGAAAGTAATTGTTAACATTAATAGTAGCTACCATAGTAATAATAATAGTTGGTAATTAACTTGAGCACAAGTAACCTACTATTAAGGGTAATATTTGAGCGAGATAATTTAAAGTACTACTATTTGCTAATTACAATTCTGTTTATCCTAACTAACTTGAGCACAAGTAACCTACTATTGGCTAATCATGGTTAAGGTCTTAACATAGGGTTTGGATTACCTAGGTTTAGGGTTTTAGAGTTGAAGATCTAACCCATACAATTAATTTGTAACAATATTTGAAATGAAGTAATGATAAGTAATAATTATCAATTAATATTATCAACTCTAATCTTATCATAAATAGTCTACTAATGACAACATAAGAATAATATTAATAATAATAAATGTTAATATCCACTACGAACAACTGAGTATTAGAATTATTAACGTCCATTAATAGCTCCTAAAAATAATAGAGTATTGATAATTTGATTTTTAACAATTCCAATTTATGACTCAGCCGATCAGTTCGGCGAACTCAGCCCGAACTAGCGAGAAGGCCTAGACTGCTGCAATGCTGGCCCACACCGACCTTGACTCGGTCCGGGCCGAGTTGACCCAGCACAACTCAACTGCCCACGTACCCTCTCTCTTTCTTCTTCTCCTCCCTGCTTCTCTTCTCTCCTTAGACTTCCCAGCAATCTAGACTGGGCTGACCCGCACTCAACTCGGACGGGCATCAACCCTGACTCACACTCCAACGAGTCAACTCAGTCCTGAGTCAACTGACCGATGACTCACTCTCTCTCTTTCCTTTCTCTTGCTCTTTTCTTCACTCCCTGAATGACCAAGCGAGTCTGGACTCAACTCAAACATGGTCCAACTCATCAAACTCGGTCTGATTCGACCCAATCTTGAGCGAGATAGTGGCAGCGACCCACCCTCTCTCTCTCTCTCTCTCTCTCTCTCTCTCTCTCTCTCTCTCTCTCTCTCTCTCTCTCTCTCTCTCTCTCTCTCTCTCTCTCTCAGTCTCCTATCTTCCTTTTTCTTTCTACTCTCTCACTCGCCTTCTTTTCTTCGCATGTTGGAACGTCCAGCAGTGGACGTTGAGCGCGGACAGACTCGGTCTGGTTCCGTGTGGTGCAACAACCGCGCCATCATCATCTTCTTTCTCCTTCTCTCTTCCCACTTCATTTCTTCCTGTCGTAGGTCCCACAACACCACTAAACGACCCAGTTCGAAGATAGCATGCCCGAACCGAGTCTGGCTCGGTTTGGAGCGGCGAGGAAGATGATAGCCATGAATGGCGTCTTTGAAAATGGAGCTCCTCCCTTCAATCCGTTTCTTCCAGACGGATCATACGGACCCTAAGAAGCTTATGGACATGTGGTTTCGAAGCTTGGGAGAGGTCTGGCTAGTGGGTTCGCCAGAGGAAGGAAGACGGCCGTTTTTCATGGCTGCCGCAAGAAATGGAGGTGGATCCCACTACTGCTCGATCTATACGCTTCTTATGCTCGCCCTTATCCTCCCTAAGTCGTTGGATCATCAACAAGCGGTTCGGATTTTCTCTGGCCGAAACTGCCTATGAAACTGTGGGTAGAAAACCGCCGGTTTTTTTTCTTTGATTTGCTAGGAAAACCCTAAGCAATGGATGGTTGTGATGTGTTGCATCTCACGGTTGCAAATGAAGGAGAACAATGCACCTAGATTGCCAATCCAGCAACAGCAGGAAAAATTCCTGTTTTCGAAAAAATCCAATGCATGCCATTCCCTTGATCGAGTTGTTGCGAGCACGTGTGTGCGTATGAATACGCACGGACGACGTGGTTAAGGTCAGACTGACCTCCCTAACATGATGGACGATCCTGATAGTCAGATCGAATGATGGTAGTGGGCCATGGATAAAAATGCTCGGACGTTGTCCATCCGCTGCCAACGCCAAGAAAAAGGGAGAATTTCTCTTTTTAGAGAAACACGGGTCAGAGACGTCTAACTGTGTTGACAGATCTGGTGCACCTCGAGTGCACATTTGCTACACATGCACACCACTTTGGAGTGGGTCCCATAGGGGTGGTTGGGTCAATCAGCACCATCCATTCCATTTGGAAGTTCCTAAGCAGGGTCCGGGATCAAAGATCGGGCTGATGAAATGCGTAGGTGGGGCCCACAACCTGATTTGTAGTTCCAATGGTGGTTTCCCGTCAATATAATGGTCGGATGGTTCCGAAGTTGAACGTCAACAGTTAAAAGGTCCTAAAGGGGGCCATTTATAAGGCTTTCATTATTTATTACTAACCAATACTAATATTAATATAGATTTCATTACTTTTGTATATTACTTGTAATTAAAATAATTAAAATCTCATACGTATATATAAATATAATTTTTAATATTAACATACTACTATATTCATGTTATTGATCACATATTTATTAATATATAATTCATAATATACAATATCATATTATACATATATATGAATTGAAAATTGTACAATATCATATTTAAAATCACATTGTTAAATAATATACCATCGTATTAAAATATCTAATAATTTTTGTATACATATTTTAAAAAATATATTTAATACTACGTTAATATTTATAATTTAATTATATATTGTGAAATTATTATCTACTATGTTTAGTTAATATAATATTATTTTCGTAATATTTTATATACATTAAATATATACGTATCACTCTATTACAATACATTTTCATACATTTCTATATGATAAATAAATTATCAAAATACATCTATAATTTTTTTTCTATGTTTGTGTAATGTTTATAATATAATAAATAAAGAAAATATACTTATTAAATATTACTGGATGGTTTAATTCATCTATCGAGGTGGCCAAAGTCCTAACAACAGGTTGTGCTAATGATCGTGATGGTCCGTCTCGAAAATAACGGATGGATAGCCTGATATATGGATGGGAACCGTTCTTCAACGGTTGAATTTTGACTGGAATGCATGTGAACGTTCACTCGAGCTAGGTTTGTACTTATACTAAATGGGGTTATTCGGTAGCAGTCGAGTACCGAGAGTACGGGGTGTTACAAAAGGTCTCCCACATCACTGTGCAGAGAGAGTGCATGAAGATGTACACAAGCGAGAAGATGAAATTGAAAGAAGTTTTGGCTTCAGTCTCCAAAATAAGTTTGACGTCTGATTTATGGATGACAACCAATCAAAGAAAATGATACATTTCATTAACCGCACACTACATAGATAAATATTGAAAACTCTGTAAGAATTTTGAACTTCCACCACCCTCATCCTCATACTGGTTTACTTATTTCAGATTTCATCTATAGTTGTTTACAAGACTGGGGCATTGAGAAGAAAATTTTTACAATAACTTTAAACAATGCTTTAGCAAATGACAATGTAATTTCATGTTTACGTAACTAATTCAAGGTAATTGAAAATTTATTTTTTGATGAAAAAATATTCCAGGTCAGATGTTGTACCTACATTCTAAAATGGATTATACAAGAATGACTTAAAATAATTAACCACACTATAGAGAATATAAGATAAAGTGTAAAATATATAAGGGGGTCACCGTCAAGACTAAGTGTATGGATTGACATCATCCAACGTTTGAATGTGTCATCTAAAAAAACGTTGAAGTTAGATGTATGTACACATTGGAACTAGACTTATGAAATGTTAGATACGACAATGGAATTAGAGCTTGCATTTTCTGAATATGCGGCGCATGACAGAACATATTTTAGGTTGATGAGTACAGATGATTAGACCAAAGCAAAATAAGTTGACAAATTTCTCCAAGTTTTTTACGACTACATGAAGATTTTTTTCTCGAAATAAGTATCCAACTGTGAATATATTTCTTCCGTCTCTTTAGAAGATTAATGATGCTCTACAAAAAATCTCAGTGTGGGTCCAGATTTTATATGACAGATGACAACTGGTATGCAGATGAAGTTTGAAAATTACTGGGACGAATGTCATTTGTTGATGACCTTAGAAGTTGTTCATGATCCTCGTTGTAATATGGGCTTAGTCAAGTTTATTTTTATGAATATTTATTCTACTGAAAGAGCAGTAAAGGAGACTTCCAAAGTTCATCAAACACTCGAAGATTTGTACAATTCATATGCTACTATTTTACCTACAACAGGTGTTAAATAAGTTAGAGATACGGATTTTTCTATAACTGATGACGATGTGTTAAATGAATACATGTCTTACTTAGCACAAGAAGAAACAAAAGTTCAAACTAAGGATTCAGAGTTATAATTGTACCTAAAAGAGCCAATCGTAAAGTGATCAAACTCTGATGTTTTAGAATGGTGGAAGACGAAAGTCAGTGAATCAAAATATCCTACATTATCTGTGATGACATGGAACATATTATCAATATAGATTTCGATAGTGGCATCAAAATTCTTTTTTAGCATGGGGAGTAGGATTGTGAGTAAGCATTGAAGCTCACTTTCATCAAAGACAATCGAAGCATTAATTTGTACAGAAGATTGGTTGCATAATGCCTCAAAGGATGTCCAAATTCTTTTTCATGCCCTAATGCCTCAAAGGATGTCCAAATTCTTTTTCATGCCCTAATGCCTCAAAGGATGTCCAAATTCTTTTTCATGCCCTAATGCTTCAAAGGATGTCCAAATTCTTTTTCATGCCCTAATGCCTCAAAGGATGTCCAAATTCCATTTCGGACCCTTTTAAATTTGAATAGAAAACCTTCCACTCCATCCAAACCTTCTGGTCTAGTACACAAAGAACTTCTACGGAAGAGGCAGATGAGAAAACCATATTAAAAGCTTTGGAAGAAGAACAACTCCAACTTACCTTAAAACGTAGTATGGAATAGGCTTCTAGACATTAGCGATGTCCTCCAAGATAACATGATGCTAAAATAGGATCGAGCATGAGCAACAAAAAGAAAAAGAGTAACAAATTCAATTTCTTCACCCATCTCGGTGAACTTTATAAGGCAATGGGTACTACGTACAAATTTTCACATAAAGAAAGTTTGAAAACTTCAAACTATAAAAGAGCACGAAGGAAACATCTCTTCACCTTCTAATTCAGAAGAGGTGAAGCAATATGTATATGAAAAAATAGATAGTAGTTCGGATGGATAGGACGACGATGCAAAATCTTATAATTATGTGTCAGGAACGGGAAGTCACTTTTCTTATGAAGGTTATTAGTTATAATTTGTGAACAAGGTAATTATAATGGATTATAATTGTATTTTATGCATTTTATATATTTTAGTATTATATTCAACTTTAAACTCGAATTTAAAATCGAATTCAAACTCGAATCAAACTCAATATATTGAACTCGAACTCAAACTTGGCCCGAGCTGCTAACCGATCTGAGCCGAACTGCCAATCTAGGCTCGAAGACCGAGCCAAGCCGAGTTCGAGCTGGGGTATCTTGCTAGCCAGCTCAGCTTGACTCAATTCGACTAATGTACAACTCTACTTCTAGGTTAATCAGGCAGTATTTTGTAAATAATTCTTTATTTCATTAGGCTACTATGTTGATGTCAACATAGATGATGTGGACCAATTAAATTCCAGAGGGCACGGGATACCCTGTGCGCTGGAAACAGATGATGTCTAGCTCAGTCCGCACCGTTCAAAAAGTGTGCTCCTTCAAATTTCACACGGTATCAAAAAAAATAAATAGGTGGGTTCCACCACATGATTTTTTTTAATGGTGCGACCCATATGAGTTTTCGATCGGCCTGTGGTTTGACCTTCAAAGACAACAAGCGTCTCACATTATGGACGGAGTAGATGTTATGCACACATCATGGTGGGCCCCACAAACGTAATTGTATAACAAGCTTATTCTGCAAACGTTAACAAAGGAACCAGCGCCATTAAACCATTCACAATTATGGCTCGTACCACTCTATTTTATTTCTTGTCGGTTTACATGGTCCCAGATCTCCTATATGATTCTGGAGGGGATTCAGATCACACGTGTCAACGCGGTAAACTTGTGATAGATCTGATCGATTAGTAAGGTGGGATTCACCAAAAACATTCCCAGGCTAAAAAATCAGGTTGGTCTGCTCATCAATTGGACAAATCATGTATAATATTGAATACCGATCCCGTAGTTCTTTTTGAACCATCCATGTTTCTTGTACATGTGCGACCCACCTAATGATCATAAACGGCCATTTTCAGGCCAGAGCATGTTTATCTGGGTCTCCACCTGATGATTGGACTGGATCTCGTCGAGGCACAACGTGTACAACAATAATTAACGGCCTGAGTATTTCACAAGAAATACATTACTCGTAGAATAAGCTTATTGTATATTATAGATTATGTCCAATAAGCTTAATCAATGTAAACCTCATTAGAATACGGGGAAAACCATGCTTTTTGGATAAATAAATAAATGTTGGCATTTCATTTCGGATGTTTGCAACCCTTCCACTTGTAATAGCGTCTTTTAGCAATGGAAAGTGGGACCCAATGGTTTATGATGGTAGAGACAAGGTGGGGTCCAGTGATGCATGCAGTTTGCATGGCGCAATTATTAGCAAAGTGCCATATGGCAAGAAATGTTTGTGCCAAACATTCTTCCACGAAACACAACTGCTGAAAGATTGGAAAATTGAGTTTGTTGGGGGAAAAATTTACAAGTCGACTTATGGAATGGACCAACTCTACTTAACCAGCACGGGCCCAGTAAAACCTGAGCCTAATAAGGCGTCTACGTCCAGAAAGAGAAAGAGACCGACCTTCAAGGAGGTTGATGTAATTGTAAGGACACACAAAGAACACGACTACGAGCTCATTCAAATAAACCGTGTTCTTGACCTAATAGGTCGATTACAAATCGATCATAGGTCGAATATAGGTATAGATCGACCCTAGATCGGTTACTATCTAGTTATAGCTCAGTCATAGCTCAGCCCTTGGACGGCCATAGATTGGTCAATGATCGATTACAAGTCGGTGACGTCCCATAAGAAGGTTAAGGAACATTAGCGCCCAGCTAAAGGGAACACAAATCCTCCGACCCAACCATTGGTCGAAGATGGTGAATCTTGATCTGTCAAGAGGATCAGAGTCACTTATTCCCGAGTCGTCACCCACCTATGGGAGCCGACCTAAATCCGAGCTAGAGATTCGAGGAACCTCCTAACATCCCGAAGATCTCCCCCCAGATCTTTGGAGGATAAGATTAGATCCCGATAACTTCAGAAGCCGGTAATCTCGCAAAGATCTCAGATTCGATCGGATCTCCAAGATATCAAGAAGAGTTCTCATGCAATTGGACTCAATTCCCTATATATAGAGGTATCTCCAACCATCAAAAGTACGCACATTCTTACCCTAACACTCGACTAGTGTTTCTTTTCTAGAGACCCTACCCTACAAAAAAGACCCCGTTCCTGACATAGGCATCGGAGAGTCCCCTGCACTAGTCAGGGTCTCCTTTGTTTCTCTTTTACACCTGTACAGGTTTAAGAGGGTCAACCGCGGAGGGTCTACCAGAAAACTGCATCAACAGTTTGGCGTCGTTTGAGGGAACCGACATTCTAAGCCATTCTCAGCTTTACCAGCAACATTTACGATGGCCAGGGGAAAGAAGAAAGCTCAATCCCCTCCAGTAGCGATTTCGATTGCAACCCTACCTACAATTGGTAGCGCCCCAGAACCACTGGAGTGGCCAAGGGTACCTAAGCCACAAGAGAGTCATTAGGGTTCCTCCTCTGGCTCAGGCCGACGTGGCCAGTGAATCGTGTCAGGAACGGCCGTTTGAACAATCTCGAAAGAGAATTAAGAGACATGAGGGCAAACATGGGCTACATGAAATGGATGTTGGAGCAGATGTAGCCCCAACATGCATCATGACCTAATGGAGAGGACGGGCAACCGAGCCATGGTCCTTCCCAACCTTCCGGCATGCATACTGTTCCCCAGTCGAGCCAACAACGTAGTTCGGTCAGGCCTATCCCATCCCACATTTCAGGGACAATCCCTTTGCCACCTCCAATCTGCGACACGAGTTAGATCGAAAGAGGCGCGACAAAGCCCCGGTCGAAGCTACTGCCGAGAGTGGGGAGCCATGGAAAGCCGAGTTGAAAAGTTCACAGGAGCAGATCGACAACATGCAGCAAACGTACCGAGCTAACGCAGTGATGACTACGATGGAGGAAACCGAGTCCTCATTCACTGCTGAGATTTTGCAGGCACGACTGCCGAACAGGTTTCGACTGCCTCAGATCACACCCTTCACAGGGAATACCGACCCATCTGAACACATGGAATCTTTCCAGATCTACATGGAACTCCATGATGCTTCTGATGAGGTCATGTGTCGAGCCTTCTCCTTAACTTTGGCCAACGCTACTCGACTATGGTTTAAACAGCTAAAGCTGAGGTCCTTTAGTTCGTTCTCGGAGCTCAGCCAAGTCTTCATCACGAACTTCATCGGAGGGAAGAAGAGACTCAAAGCGCCTACTCATCTTCTTCACATAATCCAAAAAGAAGGCGAACTCCTGAAAGATTACATCAGGTGCTTCAACCTATAAACACTACAAGTTCGGAAGCATTCAGACGAGACCGTCCTGAACATTATCATAAGCGGACTGAGGGACAAGACGTTCCTCTTATCTCTGGACAACAATCCTCCTGCCACGCTAGTCGAGTTTCTGAACCGATCACAAAAGTATACTAACACCGAGGAGTCCCGAATCTTACAGGATGCCGCCCAAAGAAAAAATCCTTCAGCTAAAGAGCAGACGAAGGCAGAGCCTAGTTCGACTAATAAGAAGAGAAAGGATGATCGATCTCAAGACGACTGAAAATCGAACAAATGGTTCGACAATAAGTTCAAAACTTACACTCCTCTCAATAAGACGCCGGAATAAGTCCTGATGGAAATCAAGGATAAACATCCTCTCCGTTGGCCGCATAAGTTGAAGTCTAACCCCGACAAAAGGAGCGAGAACAAATACTGCTTCTTCCACCGGGATCATGGTCACAATACGAGCGACTGCTTCGACCTCAAGCAAGAAATCGAGGCACTCATTTGCGATGGTCATCTCGGGGATTATATCAACAACAGAGGAGATCGGATCAAGGCCGCTGAGGAACAACCGATCAATAATCATTTAACCGGAGAAATTCGGACCATCTTTGGAGGCCAAGGAGGGGGAGGCAACTCGAATAATGCTCGGAAAGCGCACGCTAGAAGTATTAGTTGTCCTGAGGAAGAAGTTTTGCTCCTCTGACGACCTTCGAAAGAGCAAAAGGTGGAAAAATACAACATAGCCATCACTGAAGAAGACGCCCGAGGTATTCACCTCCCCCATGACAATGCACTGGTAATCACTTTAACTATCGCCAACAGAAAAGTGTTTCGGATCTTTGTCAACATAGGATCGTAAGCAGATGTGCTCTTCGTTCAAGCTTTCGAGAAAATGGGAGTCTCTACTCCGACCTATCAAAACTCCATTAATCTATTTTTCAAGCGGACAGATCGTGCCTGAAGGAGCCATCCAGCTCCCCCTCTCGGTTGGGGATGGACAGAATCAAACTACTATGATGGTCGACTTCCTCGTGGTTGACCAACCATTTGTCTACAATGCCATCCTTAGACGACCGTCATTATACCTCTTGTGAGCAGTGGTATCAACTTACCATTTGGCTATGAAATTCCCGATCGAGCAAAGTGTCAGGACCTTTAAAGGTGATCAACATGACACCCAGCAGTGCTACGCGATGGCACTGGGAGCCCCGCGTGAAGGAATGACCATAAAATCCCTGGATCCGCGCAAAAAATCTCAAGAAAGAGGCCGACCCATAGAAGACCTCATTTCGATCCCACTGGATAAGTCCAACCCATCTAGGACTGTCCAAATCGGGTCATCTTTGACATCACCACTACGTGATAAGATGGTAGCCCTCCTCCGATGATATGCCGACATCTTCGCGTGGTCCCACGAGGACATGCCTGAAATTGATCTCGCCATCATCACGCATCGACTGAACATCGATCCATCCTCCTGACTAATTCGACAAAAGCGATGTGCTCTCAGCCCTGAGAGGTATACCGTGATTGAAGAAGAGGTCGGCAAACTCTTCAAATTTGGTTTTATTGAAGAAGTCTACTACCCAGACTGGGTGGCCAACATTGTACTGGTCAAAAAAACTAACAGGAAGTGGAGGGTCTGTGTAGATTACACATACCTGAACAAGGCCTGCCTTAAAGATAACTTCCCCCTTCCCAGAATCGATCAGTTCGTCGACAGTACAGCGGGACATAAATTACTTAGTTTATGAATACATATTCAGGATACAATCAGATTGTAATGCACTCTAACGATAAATCTACGACTACCTTTGTCACTGACAAAGGTCTTTATTGTTACCGCCTAATGCCCTTCGATCTGAAAAATGTAGGAGCGACCTATCAGTGATTGGTCAGCAAGATGTTCGCCCACCAAATAGGGCGGACAATGGAGGTTTATATCGATGATATGCTTGTTATGAGCATCGAAGCAATGGACCTTGTAGCTGACTTGAAAGAAATGTTCCTCATCCTTCGTAAATATCGAATGAAGTTAAATCCAAGCAAGTGCGCTTTTGGCATTAGCTCAGGGAAATCCCTCAGTTTTTTGGTCAGCTGGTGAGGGATCGAGGCAAATTCAGAAAAAAATAAGGCCCTCTTTGGCATGCAGTCACTAAAGATGATTAAAGACATACAAAAGCTTACTGGAAGAGTAGCAGCCCTCAACCACTTCATGTCCCAAGCTATGGACAAATGTCTTCCCTTCTTCAAATAGTTGAAGGGGGAACGGATAGTAGATTGGACCAAAGAATGCGAGGCAGCCTTCCAACAACTCAAACGATACCTAGGATTGCCGCCCTTGCTATCTAAACCCGAGCTAGGAGAAACTCTGTTGTATACTTGGTCGTATCCAATGTAGCAGTTAGTTCGGCGTTGATTAAAGAGCATGAGGGGAAACAGTTCTCATTCTATTACATCAGCAAAGTTCTGGTCCCTACAGAGACGAGATATCCCATGTTGGAAAAGTTGGCTCTAGCTTTGGTTATCTCTTCCCGATGCCTGCAACCATATTCTAAGCTCACACAATCATTGTTCTAACCGACCAACCACTACGTCAAGTTCTCTAAAAACCCGAAGTTTCGGGTCGGCTAACCAAATGGGCAATTGAATTAAGTGAGTCTGACATCAAATACTAGCCACGGGCCGCAATCAAGGGTCAGGCAGTGGCCGACTTCATTGTCAAGCTAACTTGTTCCCCCGAACAAGACCTGATCACGGACCGAGCTACAATTGACCTACCCAAGCCAAAAATTGCCCCAGACATCATTGAACTGTTCGACAGACGGGCAGTACTCAACCTACCCAAGTGAAGCTCTACGTTGATGGCTCATCCAATTCTAAGGCAAGCGAGGCCGGAATAGTCCTAGAGACTCCTGACCATACGTGCATACAGTATGCCTTGAAATTTAGATTTCAAGCCTCCAACAACATAACGGAATACGAGGCCTTGCTCGTCGAACTCAAATTAACAGTAATCATGGGGGCTCAACATCTTGAAGTCTTCAGCAACTCACAGTTGGTCGTCAACTAAATAGCTGATGCCTATCAAACTTAAAAATAAAATAAAAAATAAAATAAAAAAAAAAACCACATGAAAGCCTACCTCCGAAGAGCTAAAAATTGATCGGCAATTTTCAGAAATGTAGCGTCGCCCTGATTCCACGGGCCGAGAATTCAAAAGCTGATATGTTGGCAAAGCTCGTTACAGCAGATGAAGATTAGATCCCGAGGTCCATCCCGATCGAATTCCTAGCCAGTCCGAGCATTAATGAAGCCAAGTTCAAGGACGTGCTTCCGGTCAGCTCGAAATCAACCTAGATGGATCCGATCATCAAATACCTCGAGAGCGGCAAGCTACCCGTGGATCAAACGGAAGCACGACGAATGAAGATCAAAGTTACCCGATATACCATACTCAACAGTATACGTTATAAGAAAGGATTCTACCTTCCTTACCTGAGGTGCGTCCAATCAAAAGAAGTAGAATACGTCTTAAGGAAAATCCACGAATGAATTTGCAAGAACCACTCTGGGGGACGAGCGTTAACAGACAAAGTCATTCGATAAGGTTACTACTGGCCAACCATCCAGCATGATGCACGGAAGCTCGTCCAAAGATGTGACAAGTGTCAGAGATTCGCAAATATATCTCAAAAACCGCCGGAAGAGCTCACCCCTATGGTTGGGCCGTGGCTGTTTGCTCAGTGGGGGATCGATATTATTGGTTCGCTCCCCATGGGTAAAGGTCAGACCAAGTTCGCCATTGTGGTCATCGACTATTTCACCAAGTGGGTAGAAGCGGAACCGTTAGCAAAGATAACTGAGCAAAAGATCACGGACTTCATTTGGAAGAATATCATTTGCAGGTTCGGGATCCCTCGAACAATCGTCTCCGATAACGGGAAACAATTCGATAATAAATAATATTAGGAGATGTGCAAGAACCTCGGAATTCGCAACGTCTACTCATCACCATGACATCCACAAGTGAATGGACAGGTTGAGGCAGTCAACAAGATCATCAAGCATCATCTCCGTACCAAGCTCGAGAACGCTAAAGGAGCGTGGGCCAAAGAACTCCCTAAGGTTCTCTAGGCCTATCGAACTATTGCCCGAACAGCTACCGGGGAAACCCCTTTCGCCTTAACATATGGAGCAGAAGCAGTTACTCCCATAAAGATCGGACTACATACAGCCCGAACAAATTCATTCGACGAAGAAGTCAATACCGAGCTTATGGCCCTCAATTTGACCTCCTCGAGGAGCAAAGGGAACAAGCTCGGACTCGGACCGTCGTTTGCCAACAGCAGGTATCAAGCTTCTATAATGCACGGGTCAAGGTCAGAAGATTTTGAGTTGGAGATTTACTTCTTAAGAAGACGTTCCAGAATACCAAGGAGATAGGGTCAGGAACCTCAGGTCTGAACTGGGAAGGACCCTATGTGATACCAAGCACAAGCCGACCTGGTTCGTATCGACTAGAAGACCTAACTAGACAACTGCTCCCACACCCATGGAATGCCAAACATTTGAAGATCTATTACCCTTAAGTCGGTACGACGCTCATTATGTATTATTCAATTCTAAGTTACATTAATAAAGCATCAGCGCATTATCCGATTAATTCCCAACTAAGATCTAACCATCAAGCGATCTTGATCCGATCAACGACCGACCAAGATCCGATCAACAACCGACAAGATCTAACCAACGAGCGATCTCGATCTGACCAACGAGCGATCTCGATCCGATCAACGACTGAACTATGTCTGAACTAACTAGTTTAGATAAGTTTCAGCAATTCTCCGGACAATATCCAACTAATGCCTGAGTTACGACTTAGGCTCAGTCCGTCTCACTCATATGAAGTAAAAAACGATCTACTCAACTCAGAAATTCAGAATTCAAGAAAAATAAGTATTTTCATTGATAAAGCCCAAAAGGCATGATTACATCAGTAATATCCCAAAAAAATACATGTACACTAATTTACAAATGACTAGGTATTGAAGCCAAAAAAGGCATAGGCGAGCAACACTTGAAGTGCTTGAAGCTGAAAAAGGGAAAGGTAGAGCAAGATGAAGGAAATACTGCTCTACAAAAGTCGAGCATCAAGACTCAGAAGGTTGCTCGGGAGTGACCTCAAGAGCTGCTTCATCGCCCAACCCATCGGAACTCAACTCTGGCACATCAAAAACGGAGAGATCGAGCTCTGGGAAGGTCCCCTTCATCGCCCTCACGCACTCAACGTAACCTTGACGGAAGAGGTTATCCCTCTCATCCAGGAACGCCTGAGACGATTCAAACTCTTAGACAACTTCCTTCCAAGCCAGGGCGATCACAACCTTGGTCTCCTTCCTCATCTTCTCCAGCTTCTCTCGGTCTCGACGAGCCGAGCATGACACTTATCATGCCATCCCTTGGCTTCCTCTAGCCGCGCAACTACCTCGGCCTTCTCAGCGAAAGACGCCTCAAGAGCCGTCTTCGCAGCCTTCAGCTCGGCTTCAAACTGAGCCGCCTTTTGTTCGGCCTCCTCCGCCCGATCATGCATCTGAGTAAACTCGGCGCGCGCCTTCAATATGCACGGGGTGAACTATAGAGACAAGGAAAAAGGGTGAAGATGAGTAACAAAAAATGGAATTCAAATCAACTTCGGATGATGTACTTACTCCAAGAAGGCTCGTTGACACGTGCCCGAGAACCGTGTTCATGGTAGAGCCAAACAAGGTGGTGTACTCCTCTTCAACCGTATGACAGTATACCTACAAGAGGATCTCCTCCACGGTCCGGCAAAGGGTCCCTCGCCTCTCTTCCACCTCCACCCTCCCCGAAGGTCAAGCCTCGCCAGGAAGCTCAGAAGCCCCCTGAACCTTGGCGGGAGAGATGTTTTCTGGAACGACAGTTCCTGCCACTCCAGAGGAGGTCTCCACCTCCATGCCCTCTCCCTCGACCTCTAGGAAGACCAGGCAAGAAGGGCCAACCTTCCCCTTTATCTTAGATAAGGTCTTCCGTTTCTTCTTCTTCGGCGCCGCCGATTCATCTCGAGGGCGCGCCCGAACCGTGGAGAGAGGACGGAGGATGGGTCGAGCTTCAGGCATCTCTGTGTCACCGCACAAGAACGATATGTCAGAGAAATTCTTGAAAAAATTCTTAGTTATGGAGCTCGGCTGAGGATCTTACCCAAGTTCTTACCAGTGAATGTCGAGTCCAAGCCCAATTTGAAGAGTAGCTCGGGCTGAAGAAGTACTCTCCAAGACCTCTTCTCCTTGTCAATCGCCTGCAAATCTCTTATCCGAGCTAGCAACCCGCTGCTGAGCAAAGGAGGATCCTTGGGAATAGCTACAACAAAAAACACATGTAACAAAGGTCAAATGCCTGTGAAAACCGACCAACTGAAGGACAACTGCTACAACAAAGATACTGACCTGGATCAGAGAAAGCTCGAGGGACAAGGGACTGAGTTGATTCTAGCTCGGCCTTCTCCCAGCACCTAGAGGCCCAGAACCATTTGTCCCTCCAATTTTTATTGGAGGTCGGAAGGTTAGTTATGAGGGCCCCACCAGTGTTCTGCCAAGAAGAGAAATAGTACCAACCAGGTTGAAGATGGTTTGGATTTAACTGGTATAGGTGGATGAACTCATCCATAGAGAGTTCGAGCTGGTCTAGCTCGGTCCACAAGACTGCACAGTCAAATAAGGCCCTTCACCCGTTTGGGATCATCTATCCCGGAGCTAATAGATGCCTGACTATTCCCTGTAGAGGAAGTCGCAGGTCACACTGAAGCGCGACCTGGAAGATCACGACAGCCCCCTCTGGAGGCCGGTTAGGGAGCTCGTCCAACGAAGGAAGCCGGAGAACTATAAACTCAGGGACATGGTATCCGAGCCTGATCTGAGCTAGCTCCTCCTCAGGCAGAGTCGAGGGCACTGGCCCCCTCGGACCCCCCTCATCATCAGGCTCTTCCAGATCCTCCTCTCTGGAAGGGTCGCACCCCATAGCCATCGACTCTTTAGCCGGAGATATACTTGGTGTCCTAGGCACGGGCACTGGCCTTTGGATTGGGGACAGATTCAACGCCCTATCAACGGGACTCGGCCTCTATACAGGAGATCTTTCCAATACCCGCGACGATGACGACCGAAAATCGGCGTCCGCCATCATCACCAACGGCGATGGTGGGTTCGACATTACTCGAAGGCAACTACTCACCCCACTGTTGCTGCCAGAGGTCCCCTCCCACGAGCTCAATGAGCTTGACATGTTATTTTTGTGAGTAAAACTACTCAGAAATGGAAAAATGAAAGGAGGGGGAGATGGAGCTCACCAGAAAGTGAGCGGATAAGTCTTCGGCTTGATTGGGGAAGGAAATGGACGTCGAAAATCGCCCAGATAAGAAAATGGAAGACAAAGAGGGGAAGAAGCGGAAATGTGAAAGAAGGGGCCCTAAGGGTTAGGGCTTCCTTATATAACAATGCCACGTGGCAATCATTAAAGACACCCATCAATGCGGCTCTGTACGACGTCCCCTCACTACCCCCAACTTGACACGTGGCGTGACCCCATGCGTGGTTTGACCCCAATATCGAGTACGACACCACTCGTCACAACCTAGTTGGTCCATTATCGAAAAGATGGCTTGGCGCCCCACGTGACCTCGAGCCACGAAACGGCACGTCATGATTATGGACTGACATACTTCGACTACCGTGCTAGTTGTCATACTTGGCATTTATGACAATACGACTCGACCTAGTCCACGCATAACCCGACCTAAGTACAGCCAGCATACTTTCCGAACCTCCATAGATTGGCTCGAAAAGTAAGGGGGCTCACCGTTGGGGGGAAAATTGACAAGTTGATAAGTCGGCTTATGGAATGGACCAACTTTACTTAACCAGCACGGACCTAATAAAACCCGAGCCTAATAAGGCATCTACGTTCAGAAACAGGCCGACCTTCAAGGAAGTTGATGCAATTGTAAGGACACACAAAGAACACGACTACGAGCCCATTCGAACAAACCGTGTTCTGACTTAATAGGTCGATTACAAATCGATCATAGGTCGGTCATAGGTCGAATATAGGTTGACCATAGATCGACCCCAGATCGGTTACTATCCGACTATAGCTCAGTCATAGCTCAGCCCTTGGACAGCCATAGATTGGCCAATGGTCAATTACAGGTCGGCGAAGTCCCATGACAATGTCAAGGAACATTAGCGCCCAACTGAAAGGAACACGGATCCTCCGACCCAACCATTGGTCGAAGATGGTGAATGCTGATCTGTAAAGAGGATCAGAGTCGCTTATTCCCGAGTCGTCACCCGCCTATGGGAGCTGACCTAAATCCGAGCTAGAGATTTAAGGAATCACCTAACATCCCGAAGATCTTTCCCCAGATCTTCGGAGGATAAGATCAGATCCCGATAACTTCAGAAGCCGGTAATCTCGCAAAGATCCCAGATCCGAACAGATCTCCAAGATATCAGGAAGAGTCCTCGTGCAATTGGACTCCCTTCCCTATATATAGAGGTATCTCCAACCATCAAAGGTACGCACATTCTTACCCTAACACTCGACTAATGTCTCTTTTCTGGAGACCCTATCCTACAAAAAAGACCCCGTTCCTGACTTAGGCATCGGAGAGTCCCCTGCACTAGCCAGGGTATCCTTTGTTTCTCTTTTACACATGTGCAGTTTTAGAAGGGTCAACCTTTGTTTCTCTTTTACACCTAAGTTTAGGAGGGTCAACTGTAGAGGGTCTGCTAGAAAACTGCATCAACAAAGTTTAATACGATTTCCACTTAGAAAACAGAGGAGAAAAAGTACTCCTATATATAAATAAGGTCAAAATATAAAACCTTGGTTTAAATGGATTGAATTTCTAGGGGAATGATCACATACATCTGAAACTATATGAGGCCCACCTTGTTGTGCCAGGACTATCCAAACCGTCCATCATAGGCAACTACCAATCCTTCTTTTGAATAAAACATTTTTGGGGAAAGAAAATTTTAGTTTGATTTGTCCAAAAACGATTTTTTTTTTTTTTTTTTCCTTTCTTAAATGCACGGAGTGGCGATTTAAAATCTCCAGCTTCAGCTTTACCCAAATCCTCACGTTCAGCCCACATTAGATACGTGTCATTAGTTATAATTGTGTACTTTCATGGAATGGATGGGTGGGTAGGTCATCTGATCTGTGAGATGCGAGGGAATGGTCCACCTAATGGGACCGAAAGATGGGACCCACTCAGATTTGGCAAATCTGAAAAAATAGAAACGGTGACCTAGTTGGGAGCAGATGGCCAAGAAAAGAAACACATAAGATAAAAGCAGCGTGGTATCTGAAATTTTGGCTTACGATTTCAGACCAACCTTATGGATGGATTGGATCTCGCACCTATGTGCCATTAAACCACAGGTGGAGCAAGGAGATTTTTCCTTGTTACTACTATAATGCTCTTGACAACACCCCCACGAACTTGGGTACTCCGTCAATGCCATGGCGGATATTAGAGGATGCATCGCTCCATTTTCCTCCAGTGGGAGGTAGGTTTAACCAATCCAGTAGGCCCGACCTATGATCTGTTCAAGCGTCTCTGGGGAATTACAACAAACAAGTAGCTTGCTAAGCCATTTTGAAGTTCCGCTCCAAGCAGATACACGAGGGGCCACCTGATGGACAGCTTTGATCATGCACAAGCGATGGCTGCATTTTTAAATGGGTTGGGATAATATACTCGTGTGAACTCCCAAGCTTATAAATTGTAGCGACGGATGAGTGACTTCAGAAGAGTTGAGTATACACGTGTGCAGGAACCATCAGTATATTAAAACCCTGTTCAGGAATTATCCACTAACCAAGAAATTGATGTCCTTTACAAGTATGACAAACACATCCAATGCAGTTACGACCAATGTTTCCAACAGCGTCATAGCTTGTAACTTACACCAAGTGGCATAGCTTAGCCTTAACACTATGACCTCATGAAATAGCTTAACTTACATATAGCCTATGTTACATGATCATTTGCACCCGCTACATGCTACATGGACTACTGTATGTAAACTCACTTTACAAGTTATATTAACGTTTTTAATGATTTATTATATTTTTCTACCTTCAATAAAAATTAATAAATATTTTCGATACTATAGTAAGCTAATACAAGTAACAGTATTAAATAAGTTTCCTAGCTCTTTCTTTACTTTTCTGCTTATCAATGGTTGCCCTTTCCTACTACTTTATATTGTGTTTGATTGCACCAAAGATCATGAAATATTGTTAAATTTCATTATTAATCAGTCTCATTGGGTGTAAAATATCATTAAATTAGTGCAAACTAAATTAAAAATCTAGAAGTATAGTACAACTTACACGACACTCCATGTAGCATACCCCTCACGCTTCGGAGAGGTGAACATGCTACATGCTATCGGCTATTTTAAACACTGCACAAGACATACATACCCACTGTTACAGATCATCCAAATTATTGGATGATTTGATCCTGATCGTCCAATTCGCGGTCATCAAATGGCAAGGATGAAAAAAGAACAGTCAAGCAGGGAGCATAATTTCAACAATCTACATTGGAGTGCACGTATGCCGTGTGTATAGTGGACAGCCACACATTAGCATGGTCCCACAAACCACCAAAGTCCCGAGAGTATCATGTAATTGGTACTTACCCAAAGAAATAGTAGAAGAGAGGATCCTTCAAAAAAAAAAAAAAAAAGTGAAAGAGGTGAGCCAAAACCAAAAGACTGAAACGAAATGGGAAAGTTCTCTGCTTTCAAACACCTCAAAGAAAAAGAACAATCTCTCAATTGAAACTCTTTAATCCCACAGCTTCTTCAGCTAACCTCCCTTTCAAACCTCACCAACCTTGAAATTCCAAACACTTCCCAAAGCTATTTAGCCGCCATAATATAACTCCAACTATTCTCATACATTTTGCATCAGTTTCGGGCTGCCCTTGCACCGACGGAGAAGAACTCAGTGATGACTTCGAGGGGCATGCCCTTAGTTTCCGGAACCTTCAAGAACACAAACACCCAAGAGATGACACATACAGCGGCATAGATTCCGAAAACGCCAGCGAGTCCGATTGAAGTGAGCATGACGGGTAAAGTGTAAGTGACAATGATGTCCCCGATCCACATTGTAAGGGCGCAGATGGCAATGCAGATGCCTCGGACGCGAGTGGGGAAGATCTCTGAGCAGAGGATGTTGGGGATTGGTCCGAAGCCCATGACGAAGCAGCAGAAGTAGACTACAACACTGACTGTGGAAAGTATAGCATGCAGAACAGAGTTCATGGTCACAAGGTTGGATATGACTAATATGATCAGTGTAACTATCAAGATGGGGATTGTGGTGAGCAGCAGCCGCCTGCATAAGGAAAAGAACAAAACAGTAATGTGATCAAAGCAAAACAAATGGAACGAAAAGATCTGATGTTGGGAGCAATTCGAATTTGATGTTTTGAGGAAACGTTTGGTGGATTCACCTTTCCAAGAGAATCCACACAAAACCACCCTGAGCTTCTAGAATGAGCCTGCTAAGGCTAATGCAACAATAGGATCAGAATCCTGGTCTTGCTATGTATGTGTGAGACTGTTTTCGGTAGCGTCGTAGCATAGAGCGTACGCTATGTAGCCTAGCATAGCTAAAACGCTACGTAGCGTATGTAGGTAGCATAAGCTACGGGGCATGTAGTGTAAGCTACAAAGCATGTAGTGTACATGTGTACACTACATGTAGTATAGCGTACAATATACCACAGGTAGCATATGCTACTTGAAATTTCCTTTTTTTTTTTAAAAAAGTTTTTCTTCTATGCTAATTCAACACCTATTTTAAAATGGTGGTGACTCATCCCCATCACACGAGGCACTACATTAGATCAATTTGGACCCATCTAAATTGTGCTCCGTATCGTGAATAGAGCACTTAGATCAATCCAGACCATCCAAATTGCCGTCTATATTGTGAACTTGTGATGTTTCAATAAATAAATAAAAAGAGGTCACACTTAAAGATGTCTCAAGGCAAAAAGACAGATTTTGCATGGAAATATGCAGTTGATGATCCAGATTCACAGTCAAACACTCATAGGAAACATGCATTTTGTAAATTTTATCATATTTTTCTATTATTTTAATTAAAAAAGATTAGGTACCATGTAGCTTACGCTATATTGTCGTCTATATTGTGAACTTGTGATGTTTCAATAAATTAAAAAAAGAGGTCACACTTAAAGATGTCGTAAGGCAAAGAGACAGATTTTGCATGGAAATATGCAGCTGACAACAATCTAGATTCGCAGTCAAACACTCATAGGAAATATGCATTTTGTAAATTTTATCATATTTTTCTAGTATTTTAATTAAAAAAGATTAGGTACCATGTAGCTTACGCTATATGCTATGTAACTTACACTACACGTTATAGAAGACCAAACGCCTACACTGTACGCTACATGCTATTTAAAAAACTGGTGTAAGATACTTTAAAACACTGGTGTGAGATGCGGGCCGTTTGTCAAGTACTGCGCCATTTGTGTGAATTGTGTCCTGAAAATCATGCCTGCCTGATCATCAGTTTGGCCACACATGTAAGCAGAATGTAAATGATAATCAATCCTTTCTAATTCTCCACCCAATAACTTAACTGTCCTGTCTTAAGGACACAAGATTTACACAGAATGCCCACCAAATGAACAGATTCGATTCACAGCCACATTACCAGAGTAGGATTCCAAATTCCACTTCAGCTATTTGCCTTTGAACTTCCCTTTTTTTTATTTGAGTAGAAAGTCTCTCTAATCACACCAAAAAACCCTTGACTGTCAAGAGGCAAAGAGGCTGTTCGGTCCCGAAAGCATATGACCATCCATGAGCAGTTTTGCCAAATAAAGAGGGGTTTGGAAATTTCTCATTCCAGCAGCATGTCTCCATGGGAAGAATGGACTTAATGACTTGAACTCAGTCGGGCCGCCGAAGCTAAAAACCATGACATGAAGTGACTCTGAGAACTACAGTTCTAAATATCCTCTGAAACCCATCTAAAAAAACATATCCATGAAATTTCTCATTCCAGCAGCATGTCTCCATGGCAGTAAGTTCTTGTTGCTGTGATTTGGTCAATGTGGATGGAGTGAAATAACAGGGTTTTCGACATTTTCTTGGAGTCACCCAAGGCAGTTTTCCATAGGGCTAGAGGTCTGGTTGCATCTTCTTAAGAAAATGAAAAAAATAAATAAAATGATCAAAACAAAAATAGGGAGGGTCCACAAATTTTTACATCTATCCATATTTATCTGTGAATCCGTTGTATTTTAATCTGATCTGAACATTTTGATGTTCATAATTGATCATCAAATGGTTTCTTTTAGATTTGTTGCTAGTTCAATGTTTTGATGGGGTAGGGCAATCCAATCTCTTTATTTTTATTTTTATTTTTTTTTCCGATCATATCTACACACCAAGCACTCGGGAGTGCCAGGTTTCTTGATCGAAAGCCTCATCCCTTATATCTTTAATGCACGAGGTCAATCGAAGCCCTTTTTTGGTATAATTGCGCCTTGGGGGAGCCCCATTTGAAAGGGCTGTCAAAGGGAAGATATTATGGTTCTTGGAACGTGTATATTGGATTTTGCTTTGGCTGCTTTGGGATGATCCTTCATCATCCCTTATTGTTTCTGTTGTTATTGTTGTTTTCCTTTATCTCTTCTAGTGGTTTTAATAAAACTCCATTGCCATTTTAAAACTATCATCTGAAACCAAGTTGACTCAGTTTCGGTTGGCAACAAAACAAACCACACTCCGACACCAGACCAAGTCGGATCAAGCTGGGACTACCCGTACTAGTTTCTGTCTCCAGGCTCGTTGCCCTCTGAAACCTCTAATTGAAACCATGCTGGACACAAGTTATTGTATGCCTTCCAACCACTCATGCCACTATGGAAGGTAGACATAAAAAGATTAGAGTTTTCTCAACAAGAATTCCAAGGTGGACCTTCGGATCGTTGTTGCAACAAAAGAGGGCATTCTCAGAATTAAATAATCTTAATATGCAGAGGTACTTAAATTCCAAATTCTTGAGGCTCTTGAAAGATTGAGAGGCTTTTTTTGTCATTTCTAGTCAATCTACTCTCTTCGTGAATGTTTCAATGGCAAGAAAAACCAAGGGCATGTTAGGATGCAACATAGAATTGAATTGCAATTATAACTCAAATAAAGTGGAAATGACCATATCGTAATTTCCTAGCATTCATAATGAGGTGTGTGCTCCAAATTGCCATATCATTACTTTCAAGTTGGGACTTAAAAGGAATGTAACTGCGAGTAGAAGAAATTTGTCATTTACCCTTCGATTAAATTGTTTACAAATCAGTTCGTGCATCCAAACACAGCCTAGAGAGAGAGAGAGAGAGAGAGAGAGATATTACCTTCTACCAGAGACATCCATGAGCCTCATGGCAACAGCTATACAAGGAAGCATCAACAAGGTCGTGACAGCACTGATAAGGAGCGATGACGAATCTGAACTGATACCCAAGTTTGCAAGAAGAACTTCAACACCTGCTTGCTCAAGAATTTGAGGGGTGTAGTAAAGAACGCCATTTATGCCAGCAAACTGTAAAGCAAGGTGATATAAGCATGTCATTCACTTATCACTATAAATCACTTAAGGGGGCGTTTGGTTGCATCAAATGTCGTGAAATTTCATGATGAATCAGTCTGTTTGCTGCAAAATGTCATGATATTTCATTATATCTTGTGCAACCAAACACACCCTAAAAGATTACTTGAGGTGAAATTCTTCTGTAGAGTGTAAACAGCACAGTAACTGTGTCAAAAATTGATCCAGTACAGAAAGGAGAAAGCAGACCAAAGAAGAAAACAAGATGCTCAAACAAAGAGCCTAACATACTACCCAATGCATCTAACAAAAGTAGAAGAGGTCCACTTAGAAAGAACAGAACGTAGAACAGACGATTTCAACTTGCAAACATACAAAAGGTTTCCAGATGGAAAAATTAAAATAAAATGCAGTAGCTCAAAATCTATGGCGTAGGAACCTAAAAAGGGAGGAATTATATGATCCAAACCCATGCCTTTTCACAGAATACAAAGGTGTACAAATCTGACAAGTAGTGAGGACCATGGTTCAGTTATCAGGCCATCCTATTGAAGATAGTTATGGCACATGGTTCATTGAGAGTGGTGTGAAACAAACGAGTGATCTAGATAAGTTGGCAAAACTCCATTTTAAACTCCATACTTTTGGGAAAAAACACGTACAAGTGATTAAATGTCTAAAACTCCGCAATTTGAGGGAAACAGTTGATGATTGGGAAATTTAAGGAGTTGAAGAAGTGTCTCATCTGAAAAGAGGGTGACAAATGATGATTTCTGCACCATCCACCCCCTTCCCCACCCTCCAACCCCAAGGTCCATGAAAGTTGAATATTATTGGTAGCTCAATTGGTACCCCCTTCAGGGACCAGAGGGCGTGGGATGCCTCGATAGAGCAGACTATCAAAATTGGAGTTGAATTATTCACAAACCAGGTGAAGACCAGCAGATTGGACCCACTGTCTCATTATCAAGGGCGTTGTGTGTGTGTGTGTGTGTAGTTCTCAAGTCCAACTGATTGAACTATAAATTACAGTCCACCCAGCAGATAACTTCCAACCTGTGATGCGTGTCCAACATCCAACCCATCTAATAGGTTGGCCCTATCACGAGGATTGCCTTCAGCAAAAACCAGCCACATCCACTTTTCAAGTGGACCACACTTGTAATGCGCTATTTATCAACGGCTAGAAATTGTTTCCTATGTTGTGGTCTACCCAATGAGCAAATGGGGCTGATTTTTGAACTAGGCGATCCTCGTGGTTGGGCCAACCTATTCAAGGGGTTGGAAATTGCTCTCCGGGGAACTGGTTCTAATGCGAACTTTGTGAGAACTTCTGACACGTGATGTGAGCACAAAATCCGGATGGCCCACTAGATGAATCGCCTTATGAAACCCCTAGGGCTAACTTTTTGGCCTGATCCAAAAATCTGGTGGGCCATAGCAAAGCGGAAACAAATCAAGGGCCTAGGGGTTTCCACTTTGCTATGGCCCTCCAGATTTTTGGATCAGGCCAAAAAGTTAGGCCCGGGGATTTCATAAGGTAACTCGTCTAGTGGACTATCCAGATTTTATGCCCACATCACATATTGAAAGTTGTCACGAAGTTCTCATGAGAACTAGTTCCCAGGAGAGCATTTGTGTGTCTTTACATTCTGATGCAAATTGCAAATGAATTGTATGGAATAAAAATCATATACATGTCAAGAATAACATGCAATGAATAAGAAGGGGAAATGAGTTGGATTTGAAAGAAGCATGTTCTTAAAGACTGGAATTCTTTATTTCAAAGTAAAACTTCTGATGAATAAAGTAAAATAAATCAACAAAAAAAGAAATCAAAGGAGTGATTCATAGGATCAGAACAGCTACTAAATATCTACTCGAAGACTTTGAATGAAAAAAAAAAAAAAATCCAAATTAATTCAAACTCTTCAACAGAGGAGCAATGATTTCAGAGCACGAGCTCAAATGACTAATCAGCACTGAATCAGCCTAACAACATAGATTGGTCTCTGTTCAATTTTTACATAAATGCAGGAAGGGAACTATCTATAATGGAAAGAATATTCTAAATTACAGCAAACAGATATACATGATACTTGATTAAAAGCATAATTGTGCAGCAGAAAAATAATATATAAACAGAGGGAGAACAGCAAAGATTTATCACATTTGAAAAGAGAGATATATGGGCTCAAAGACAATTAATGGACAGAATATAGAGCTGAAACTTTAGAAAAAGGGGAAAATGATTTAATGTTCAAAAAAAAAATCAAAACAAATACAAGGGAAACAAAATTTCACTACGGAAGCTAAACATAATTTCAACAACTCAATCAGCCACCATATGCTAGAAACAGCCCAACACAGTCTACTGACTTTAGCTTCCATGAAAACAACGCCTGAAAGACTAAAGAACTCTTTTAACATGACCTATTTCTTACCTGCTGAAGAATTTGAATCCCAATCCCAACCATCAATGCGTGCTTCACTCCTGGTTCAAAAAGATTGGCCCAACTTGGCCCTTTGACGGTTTCAGATGGGTGGACCATAGCGGGTCCGACTGGATGTTGCTCCATGAGCTCCTTGGAGTATAATGCAGGCTGGCTCACCAAAGCAGCAGCCTGGATGAACTCACCCTCTACAGGGACATCACCCCCAGGAAGCGAAACGATAGACCCACGGCGGGACCCAGGGACACCCTCCTGGTGCAAATAAATTCTCTTAAACCCTCCTTCCTTCTTCCCATCTTCCCCTTCTCTCTCAGACCATTTCCATGCCAGCTGCCACCCACCACCAATACCTGTACTGCTAACTGCCTCCCCAGCATTCCCTTGCATGAGACTGCTGTGGCGTCTCATGCTCAATACACTCCCATGAGCTGCCTGCGACGGTGGGACCATATCCTTCTCCATGCTCGTTGTTTGCCGTGAGAGCAGCGGGCTCTGCAAGTTGTCATCGGAATCACCTCCCGCAGCGTCAGATGCATAGTCCTCACCCTCTCTCGGGAGACTCTCCTCATCCCACTCCTCATTTTTGGTGGGCTGCCCTGCCATGCTGAACATGCTGCCAAAGTTCGGAAAGAGCGTGCTTCGCATGCTTCCCATCTCAGGGAGCTTCTCGTGGATGCTACCAAAGAGGGTGACCATTGGATCCATAAGGGGCACATTCTGACTTTCCATACTTCCATGGCGGGACACAAGACCAAGAGTACTTTGTCCAGTGACGGGTCTTGCAACCCAGGAGAGGCCTTCTTCAGGACCATATAGCATGATCTTGTCCTTCTCAGTAGTTGGGTCCTGGTCATCAGCCAGATCATTGGCTGGGCCAATTATGTACTCTTCAATAGATGTTTCACCCCCAACTCCCAGGCCCTCAACCAACAAAGCCATTTCCCCTGTAGATCAAGGGTCAATCAGTACCATGTGCGATGCATTAGAGAGGTAAAGACATCACTAACAGTATGTAGAAAGAAAAGAGTGAAGCTCATTTTGAGATATTTTTATTCCAATTGAAGAACATATATAATTCTTCAGTCCCTGGAATACATTATTTCCCACACAAGAATGTAATAAAAAAATACAAACAAACAAAAAAATAACTTTTATAGCCACATGCTAACAGCAAGCTAAATAGTTATGGAGGTGTCAAACAGACAAGTTCCTTAACATTTTAGTGTTAAACGTGTCCTATTCGAATCATATCTTTCAAAATTGTTCTTATAGAATTCATTGCTGGCATAAATGAGTACCTATCTACAGGAAGAACTCATATAGTGAATTGTACTGATATTCTAAACTATCACCAGTGGTATTACTACTTAGGATATCTGTAACATGAAGGAAATTACCCTTGCATTTGATCTTTCCGCTTTCTTGATGCTAATTAGTGAAGGAACTATTTTGACAAAATAATTGGACAGTTCTGGATTGAGCACATTTGCATTTATTTTCCATGCCTATTGAAGTTTCCATCAAATAAGAAAAAATTCACCTGGAAGCAACGTAGAGGGATTCTATGAAGCAGAGTCATGGTGTGTCAAAGGATCTCAACTTCCCAACATTAACATGCATATAGAATCTTAGGTGACAAGCCAGGATATCTCCCAGATGAATACCATCAAAACTCAAATCTGACTGTAAAATGGTTAAATAGATAGAATCCTCTCACCAAATACTTCTTAACTGGATTCTGTGTATAAAGAAAGATAAAGGTAAAACCGCTTTAAAAATAAAGCAACTTTGTTTTTTTACAGAATTACAGAAGTAGAACCACTTTATGCAAAAGACAATTATTAGGTTTCTTTTATTTTTCCCTCTCTCTCAAGTTCAATTAACAAATAGAAGTTTGAATATTTGTTAAATATCATTATCTTCTTCCTGTACTCACTGATTTATTTGCTTATAGAATATTTATTTTCTTAAATTAATTAAGATATATTGCCAAATCCATGAGCCCAATCTTGGACTTCAATGAATTTGATCCTGGTATTGTGCTCCAGCTAAATCAACCATTAATAGAAAAAGGATGGGACCAAGTGCCAGCTCGTCCTTCTCTTCGTTCCTTTTCTTGCGAAATGCCACATGGAGAATAAACAGCCTAATTGACGAGGCATGACCCAATTGAATTCCAGCAATGCAAAGAATATTTCCCACACCTTCCGTGGACAATGAGCAATGAAAGAAAAGATTATCACATTTTCTTCTTGCAAGCAATTAATGCACTCGTTTGGCATGATCATCTGTCTGTTCCCCAATTTGTCAATGGTGAGGATCTTGTTCTTAACTGCTAGCCACCTGAAAGCCACACCACCCATATCTCCAAATTTTCTGAATCAGGTCATTGGCTTGAGGCAAACCTGGAGCTTGAAGTGCCCAGTAGAAAGATCTCACTGTATAGGCTCCACATTTGTGAAGATTCCTAACCATGGTGTGCCATAACGGCCGTTACGGGGCTGTAAAGGCTGTTATGTAAAGGTAATGCTGGCGATCATTACACATTATGGGGTTGTAACGGTTGTCATGGAAAATTAACATGTAACTGCCATTATGACTCCCATAAAGGCCGTACCG
Source organism: Magnolia officinalis (assembly GCA_021015155.1). Classification (NCBI taxonomy): domain Eukaryota; kingdom Viridiplantae; phylum Streptophyta; class Magnoliopsida; order Magnoliales; family Magnoliaceae; genus Magnolia; species Magnolia officinalis. The sequence goes on along the minus strand of JAJHSJ010000004.1, from coordinate 34,590,013 downwards.
GCCTTGTTACTATCCGTTACAGGGCAGATACAGGTTTTTTAGGTTTTCTTTTTCAATTAAAGAAAAAGGACCGTAACCGCCATTACAACATGTATCGTAAAGATAACAGTGGTGCCCGTTACAGAATACCTTGTTCCAAACCCATTTATATCTCTCAAGATATAAGTTCCCTCAAGCATGAAGCAATTCCATCATGCTCATCATTGTTCAATATTTCGGTATTGCGTTATGTATCGCATACTCAAGATACAGATATGTATCGATTATCGCACAGGATATATCGTTTGTATCAGATAATTTATCGCACTTTTTGTGAAACATGGGGAAACGTTGGGAAAATGGTTGAAGGTATAAGGTCCTAAGCTATGCACTGTAACTAATGTAACTATATTCAAATTGAATGCAAACATTTAGAGGATATGTGATGATCATTTCATCAAACACTCCTAAATACTTTGAAATTAGTCTTAATTGACAGCTGGTTGAAGGGAAATTTTGAAAACAAATAATAATTTTATAATCTTTTATTAAAAAATGATTTTTATTTTTCAAAAATTAACAAAGACTTGACAAATCAATAGATCAACCCTCATAAATGCTCACAGGATTGAAAATGTGAGATATATCGGCACTACCTGTGCGTTTCGTATCGCACGGGTAGGATACAAGATATATTATGGGATATGTTGGCCGATATCGTCGATATTTAAAACATTGATGCTCATGTATTAATTGGTCTCCCTATCCATATGCGCCCAGGTTTTTCAGGTTTTCCTTTTTAATTAAAAAATAATTATATATTTAAATTTATAAATAAATAAATAAGATTGAAGGACCAGTCACCCCATCATCTGTCCTCATAGAATTTGATACATGAAGTTGTGAACCATCTCTTGGAGCAAAGTACCACTTTAAGGACTACCTTCCACAATTCAGACACCCAATATGAGGATGAAGCAGCCACAAACCACCTTCCCTTTTCTTTACCGTATTTGCAAGAAATAAACTAGTTCCATAAACTATCTAATTTCCTCCCCAAACCTCCAAACCCACTTAGCAAGAAGAGCTAAGTTGAAGAGTTTAAACAATCTTCTGCTGAGAGTCTGAGACCCCTTTCTCCTTTGGCTTACAAACATCATTCCAATTAACTAAATGTTATTTCTTCTTCCCTTCCATCCATGACAACTCCCTTTGGATTCTGCTAGCCTTTTGATAACACTAGTGAGGAAATGAAATAGTGCCATGAAGTTTTTTAAAAAATTAAATTTAAATTTAAAATAATTTTAAAAAAAAAAAAAAAAAAAAAAAAAAAAAAAAAAAAAAAACAATGTTAAAAAGGGCCACGTTGATCAATGAATACAACCACAAAAGGGTTCTTGTTGAATTCTAATTAAGGTATTCCGTAACGGTAACGATGGCTGTAACAACCATCTCTGTTACCTTTACAATACGGGTATAATGGCCATTACGGGGGGCCGTAAAGGCTGTTACAATCTCTTTTTTTAATTATTAGAAGAAAAAAAAAAATCTGAAAACTTGTATTGACCCCATAGCGGTACATTATGGACCTGCTACGGCCTTTACGGGAGGCATAACGGGCCGTTACAAAGGCCGTAACGGCCTTTACAGCCTATTTTTTCCATAATAGTCGTTATAGCCTTTACGACCCCGTAACGTGTAACGGTTGCCATCGTTACCTTTACATAACGGCCTTTACGGCACTCTATGATTCTAATAAGAAAATAGGAAGCTTAGATAAACCATCATACTGAACTAGAAATAGTTAAATTGAGTTTATAATAGATTTTTTTTGTGTGTGAAAAATGAGTTTATAATATAATCATTGCCATGAGAATCTGATAATTTTTATTATTCATGTGGTCGTGTCTCATTAACAGGCTTGAATAGCATAAAGGCATGCCCCGAGAGGCTGAGCGAAGCATAAGTCATGACTAGATGATTACATGGTGTCCCCCAAAGTTACCAACAGATGGGAGGTAGAAAATGGTATGTTTCCAATTGCATTCATTCTGGAATGTTAAAATTTTCTAATAAAATACTACTGGATATGAAATCTGGCTGGCAATCTTAATGAGAGTTACAACAGGCAAGTAAAACATCTATTTTCCTTTTTATCATCATCAAATAAAATCTACATAAAATGTCAATATCTGCACTTTCTAAAATTAAACAAGAAATAAACGCTCAAGCAAATGAAGGTATGAGATCCTAAACAGCATAAGCTGCATAACAACATGAAACATTGGAATAGGCCCATGCGGAGCCGTGCATGATAGTCACTTTCTTTCCATGTTCTAAATTTAACTTTGTTGTGTATGATAAAATGTAAAAGAAAGTATCCCAAAACAAAACGAGTCCAAGATCAAAACAGAGAACTCAATGCGATATGCCAATACAGCTCCAATCTAATCCAGATACATAATCAATACCAAAGTTAACCAGTCAATATGGTATAACAAATCTTCGACTTCTTTCTAGGGATCTTATACCCCGAGGTCGCAGTTCACTGACTGGTGAAAGATCAAATTTTAGTACAATGTGAGTGATTCCACATGAGGGAATGTTGAGACATTTACGCCTCAGACAAATAGCATACTTATTCAGACTGGTTATGAACATTTATGCAAACAAGTTCTTTATGTTTCAGCTGGCCCCATGGAAAGAAATAAAACAATATCATAGAGATCTCCAAGAACCATATTGACATCAGATAATTTAGAAATGCTACCGACAGAAGGCTCCCAAGGAAACAGCCAAGTTAGAAAGTCATGAGACTTCAGTACCACTAGAAATTTGGAATCAAGTGAATATTGCCATCGTATGACACAGACTTTCAATTTGAAATAGGATTTTGTTCAAGCAGAGGGAAGATCCCATTATGCAATGGGTGGAATGGCAAAGTGCATCAAATTAGCGCAAATTGGCAAGTACACTCAACGCAGGAAAGAGCCAGCTAATGGCCACTCTGCTCAATGAAAATATACTAACCTCCAAGCAACAGACATAACATAACTTGTAACAAAGAATAATCAATATTTGTTTAGAAATTTAAAAAAAAAAAAAAAAAAAAAAAAAAAAAAAAAAAAAAAAAAAAAAAAAAAAAAAAAACAAAAAACAAAAAACAAAAAACAAAAAACAAAAAAACAAAACAAAACAACAAAAAAATAAAAAAATAAAAAAAAATTGAAACTTTCCAACAGAATTACAGACCTGAGACATCTTCCCTGCCCCGTAGGCTCTGCAAAACCTGTTTTGCCTCCAGCATCCGCCCTTTACTTACAAGCCACCTTGGGGACTCCGGCAAAAAGAATATTGTTAAGAAAAAGTATAGAAGAGAGGGAATAGAGAGAACTCCAAGCATCAATCTCCAGCTCGGTGAGTCCATCAATGACATCCCAAAAACCATACAGTATGAAAGAAACATTCCACCAGAACCAGTGAACTGCGGAAGGGTATTCAACAATCCTCTTATATCAGATGGGGCCGTCTCAGATATGTAAACAGGAACAAGTGTCACAGCTAAACCAATTCCAAATCCATCTATAAGCCTTGCCAAGAGGAGCACATAAACATTGGGAGACCAAATCATCACCAGACCACTAATGAAGTAGAGAACTGAAGAGATTATAAGCAGAGGGCGCCGGCCAAGCCAATCCGATATCGGCCCAGAGCAAGTTGTAATGACCGTTGCTCCAATAAGTGACATGGCGACAATTAACCCTTCTATAGTAGGCTCGCTTTCCAGTTTAAATTCCTTCTTTATATAAAGGACAGCCCCTGAACAAAAAATAAGAAATATCAAATGTGTGAATCTTTCTGTCTGGATTTGATTTACTCTCTTCTTTTTTTCCTTTTGGAAAAAAAAAAAAAGTAAGCAGCAGTACCATGGCCAAGTCCAATGCATATGTATCACTTCCGAAAACATGAAATGCCTTGAAATTTTGGAATTAAATGGCTTTTTTCCCTTAGAATGCCATTCTTAAGCCATATAGGTTTAACATTTTATTGAATATTGATGATACATTTTATTGAAAAAACAGAAACAAGATATCTATGGAAGGGGCAGAGATTGCCCCACTACAAGATTGCACCCTCAACCACCCTCTCACATTGCCAACTTAAATGGAACAATGAGATGAGGGAAGCACTGGAATAAAACATTCTTATGTCCATGAGAGCCCAAGGTACCTGCTATTGTAGCATTATCCCATCCTTGCAACAAGTTACCAATTGAAGCAGCTATTGCTACAAGCACGGCACCTTTCATCTTCTTATGATGAATGATACTCTTACTAGCGGTTGACTGACTAGCCTGCCAAAGAAAATCCAAGATCAGAGGTTAAACACTCCACTCCACCAACCATAAAGTGCATTTCTAACAAAAATGGTGATCCATTAACCAACAATTAAATGGAAATTTATGGAGATGAACCTCCTAACAGAGAAGTAGGAAACTGAGGCCACTAGCTCATGCAAAGAAGAAAACAAAGAGTTTCACCCAAATACAAAGATGAAGATGCAAGATAAAGCATATTCTTGGCTTGAATCTATGTTTTCCAAAGTATTGAATAAACATATAGATACATACTAGGAAATTGCTTGATCTAAAAATATATTCAGGCCATCAAACAAACACATCAAATGCAACCAACCTACAACTACCCTAAATCCTACCTAAAACACAACTGCATACCTGTTGAAGATCTGAGAATTATGACCAACAATTCAGCAATGGCGAATTTGAAGATCATATCAAGAAGTCGAAATATCTATGAAATCCTTACATCAATACATTCGGAAAACAGTACTGCAATCTGGCTCATTGACTGGATCCTCATATCCAGAAAAATACCGATCGACAAGGTACTATGATTCCCCAACTACAAAGTAGGAAAGTACAGAGAGCTAATCCTATCACTCTGCTCTCTGACAGCTGCACAGCTTGCTGCAAAAGTATCGGCTACCCAATCCTCACTCCCGTCACCGATTACAGCTGAAGCTCATCCAAAAAGCTCAAAATTAGCTAAAAGTCGCTGCTTATCAACTTCAGGTAGCTCCGATTTGTGTTTCCGGAACAAAAGTCACCTCTGATCTCAATTCCAACAGGTTTCAGACTCGAAAGTATCAGAGATCTCAAAAGACCTTGGATTTTGAAGCCAAAACCAAAAATCAGCAGAACTGATCAAAAAAAAAAAAAAAAAAAATCTACTCGAAAATCCAAGTAATATCTTGATCCCTGTTTTACTTCTCCAAATACAGACTCTCTCGAATTTCCAGAATTCGACAGCTCAGACCTGCTTTTTCCCTCACAACCCACCAGAGATATCGAAATCCACCAATTTTCTGCTCCAAAAAGCGAAAAAACTCCAAAATCTCTACCTACAGCCCTCGAATCCGTTACAGATCTGTAAAATCTCCAGTTTACGGAGCAAAAGCTGCAGACTTCGATGAATCTTCGAATTTCTACAGCTCAAAACCACGATAACCTCCCATTTCCCACTCCAAACACTAAAAAAATAAACAAACAGAAAGGAATTCGATTTTCGCCGAGAAAAAACCCTAAGATCTTCGAATCTCCACCGCTCAGAAGCGCCTCCAAACCCCAAAATATCAGAAGAATTCCAGTTCTCGCCAGGAAAACCCTACGATCTCTGGAACATTCGTGCTCCTGCCCTCCAGAAGCGCGAAAAGCTCTGAAAAGGCCGGAATTCCCGTCTCCGGAGCAAAATCCCTATATTTCAAAGGATTTCTTTCCGATTTCTTCCGTTTGAGAGAGAGTAGGAAGCTGTCGGAAATCCCTACTATTTATACACGCCGAGGAGAATCTGAGAATCTGAAAGCCTCTGAAAAAATCTGGAATTTCTTATTATTATTTTTTTTTTATTTTATTTGCTTCTGGAAATCTACCTGTCAACAGAGAGGAGAGGAAGGATGAGAGAAGGGATCAAAGACCACAAGCTGCGGAGGTAGAACGTGGCTGTGGTGTGGTGTGGTGATCTGTTCCAGTTTGCTGAGTATTTATACGCATGCGCGGAAAGAACAAAAATGGTATAATTTTAAATACGGGAAGGAAAGGTAAAAAAGGGATTTTGCTTTGGAGGAGTTATATCATACACATGCTCCGTGTGGCAATTGATGCACAGGCGCTCAGAAATTGTACACGTGGCATACATTAACACAAATAAAACCGACTTAAATTGTGAATCCTACTGTCTCCAGCTTAAAATCCAGATATTGAAAATTTTTAAACTTCAATTAATAAACACTTGTTTGTTGAAATTGGACCATTGGGCATTTTCATTTGTAACCGTCCAAAAAATTACCACAGATTATCAAATAAGCTAATGTGAAAATTACAGATACCATTTTAGATGTTTTAGGAGCAAACAATTACTTTATTGGTTATCCGAATATTTGATTGCTGGACGGTTTTTGGACGGTTATAGATGAAAAGTATCTAATCATCTTATTTAGATAAGCAGCTTATCAGAGGTTAGGATTGTACAAGCAACCTGATTTTTAGGCTGTAACTTAGCAACCGTACGTCCCACAGCTTTAGCTGGTTTAATTTAATTTAAAATAGGCCAGGCGTACCATTTTTAAGTGCTGCGTATCAAGAGTCATACACCAGAGTATCTCTCTCTTTTTTCCTTTTTTTTTAATTTCTGTCCGTTCGGGAGCGGATTTGGAGGGAACCCAGATCCACCGAGGTGGGTGGGACCCTCACTGTGGTTGGTACCCTCCAAATCTACACCGCCCCATCCTAAAAATGAAGCTGATTCAAATCTTAGGTGGACCACAGGTTGAATGTTTAATTTCCATCCAACCTGTTGATAAGGTGACAAACACCTGGATGAAGAGACCACACAAAATCATTTTGATCCGGATCCTTACTCTTGCTCGGGTGGTAGACTCTCGGGAGTTTCAACACCCGGTCAAGGGTTCTGAGTATCCAAAGGTGGTGAAATCCCACTACGGCGTGAGTGTGTAGGGGTATGTGTGCGTGTGTTTAAAAAAAAAAAAAAAAAAAAAAAAAAAGAAATCATTTTGATCAAAAGCTTTTGTAGCCCCACAAGAAGTTTTTAACCGTCAATCACCATTATTTCATGTACTATGATTCATCTACCGATTTGGAACTACTTTATTTTTGGGATCGTGCGCTAAAATGAGCTTTCGATATGCATGAACGGTGTGGATGTAGTCACAGACATCACAGTGGGCCCCACAGTAGTCCAGGGTCTCACCTAACCCACTCCCATTGAGTTCATGGTTGGAAAACCAGAATCCGACTCGCTGAACAATACTAGCTGATGATGCTTGGACAGTTTTTAGCTGAATTAGGAACATTGGTTATTTTTCATTTAACTGTCCAAAGAATATCCATAAATCAGCTATTTATGCAGCCAAATGAGATTAATTTTGGGTCCATGATACATCTAAACTGGGATGCACTCTCTGAACGGTTTCAGTTAAGTGTTTTTGTGCCAAATGTACAATTTGTTATGCACGTGTATCAGCCATTAAGACCTCTCCAAAATATCAAATTAGTTTTTCTCCTCTATTATTTAAAGGAAATTATTTGGTACTCTGGTTGCGTTTGACACTTGATACACAGGCACGTACAAATCATACACATGAAAAATATTGACTCAAATTTTAAACCAAGTAAATTGTATAAAACATTGTTGCTAAGCCATGGTATAAAAATTAAATTGCTTGAACCATCCTATACACTGATTCACGGGCACTTGTTACTTGAAAAAAGACCATTTGAATAATTTTCATTTTTAACTGTCCAATCAAATAGCAGAGCATCGGATAATATTAACATGTTGTTTGTGATTCATCTAGGCTGGTGCTGGTAATTTTGGCAGTTTGAATTAATTGCATCCCATGCATGCAACTTCTCAATAATATATACTCGCATGCATGTTATCCACCAGTCTTTGTTTGAGTATCGAAGTATTTATCATTATTTGAGAAAAGAGAAATTTACGACGGTGGACCCCACCTTTTATCCAACGGTTTTTTTGAAGCAATACAAACTTACAATACGCACTTAGATCTCCTCCCACGGAGACTGAATTTCAGGACAAAAATACCCCTCCTTCCACGGCTGTGGCTTTTCTTCTCCCATTTCCACTGTTTACTTTTCCTCTCTCTTTTCACTATTGCTTTCACTGCCATTTCTTTCACCCTATTTCCTCAGTGCGTTTCCGGTAGAAAGACCCAAAAAATCCTTTTTGTAGGCCTCCCTTATCAGCATTCTGTCTTCTTCTGAAAATGGTCGGTCGAGTGAAGAAAGCACGCAGCACAGGTATATTTTAAACTCAGTTGGACCCACATTGAATGTATGTAGTTCCATTTTTATTTTGTACTGGACAAGGGTAGTAGAGGAAAAGGTTTTATACAGTCGAGCTCATGGGAGGTTCCCATGAGGTCGAGCTATGTGGGCCCCACCATGATATATGTCGAACATCAACACCGTGAATTTGATGGGCCCCTTTTAAATTATGGGATAGCAGAAAAATCAGCCGATACGGAACTCAAGTGGGCCATACCATTTAAAATCATGTGAAGACATGCCTAAAACATATAAAATGACTTGGTGGGGTCCACCTGAAATTTGGATGTGTCTGAAACTTGGTTTGACCCCTCATCCAAGTGGGACACACATTATGGATGGGCTGGATTTGCGAAACACATCTCGTTGGGCCCAAAAAATAATTATGAATGTTTTAATGGAAGGTAACCCCTCTAAAGTTTTGTACGTGGTGTGGCCTACAAAAGTCACGGATTAACTTGATTTTTAAGCTCTAGGCCCACCATGGAATGGTGCATCTAACTGATGGGGTAGATGTTTGACATACTTCATAATAGCGCCGATACAACTCGACCTCATGGGTAATTCACATGAGCTCGACCATATAAAAACTTTTCCCACACACACGTATATATACACACGACACATGTGCATGCACGCGCATATATATATATATATATATATATATATATAAGGGGTTGAGCCCCAAATTGAAGCATATCAAAAGATCAAGTGGATCATACCACAGGAAACAGTGGGCATAATGATTTTCCAGTTTGCCTCGCTGATTTTCTAGTTTGCCCCGGTAATTTCATGTTTCCCCCACTCAAATTCATGTTTGCCCCGCTGATTTTCTAGTTTGTCCCGCTGATTTTCTAGCTTGCCCCACTCAATTTCACGTTCGCCCCGCTAATTGTCTAGTTTGCCCCGCTGATTTTTTAGTTTGCCCCGCTCAATTCCTAGTTTGCCCTGCTGAATTTCATGTTTCCCCCGTTGAATTTCATGTTTGCCCCACTCAATTCCATTTTTGCCCCGTTGAATTTCATGATTTGCCCTGCTGAATTTCATATTTCCCCCGCTGAAAATAAATTTTCCCCCGATCAATTTGTTGTTTTTCCCGCTGAATTTCATGTTTTCCCCGTTGAATTTAATGTTTCCCCCGCGGAATTTCATGTTTGCCCCGTTCAATTTCATGCTTGTCGCGCTCAATGTCTAGGTTCCCTCCTTCAATGTCTAGGTTCCCTCGCACATATGGAGTTTTGGTGTATACATATTCTGATGAAAACGGAGGGGTATTAAATATGATGTATTACAAATAAAACGTCATTGTGAAGTGTAGCAAGCGTAATCGGATTACGTACTGAGTTAGTCAGTACGCTCCCATTGTATTAAGTAAACTCAGTTGGACCCACATTAAATGTATGTAGTATATCCATACTGTCCATCCGTTTTTCCATCTAATTTTCAGTTTGTCCTGCTGATTTTCTAATTTTTCCCGCTCAATTTCATGTTTGCCCCGTTGATTTTCCAGTTTGTCCCGCTGAATTTCTAGTTTGCCCCGCTGATTAGTTAGTTTGCCCCGCTCAATTTCATGCTTACCCCGCTAATTTTCTAGTTTGCCCCGCTAATATTTTAGTTTGCCCCACTGAATTTGTACTTTGCCCCGTTGATTTTCTAGTTTCCCCCACTCAATTTCATGCTTACCCCGCTGATTTTTTAGTTTGCCCCACTGACTTTCTAGTTTGTCCCGCTAATATTCTAGTTTGCCCCGTTGAATTTGTACTTTGCCCCCGCTGATTTTCTAGTTTGCCCTGCTCAATTTCACGTTTCCCCCATTGAAAGTTAAGTTTGCCCCGCTCAATTTCATGTTTTCCCGTTGAATTGCATGTTTCCCCTGCTAAATTTCATGTTTCCCTCGATCAATTTTCTAGTTTACCCCGCTCAATGTTTTCTCAAAGCGATCGTTTTTTATATATCGCAATGGAGAATTCCATCGTTTATAGTTGAAAAGAAGAGTCAGAAGAGGTTTTCCAATCTAAAAGAGGTCTCTATCTTCATTAAGTATTTCCATCTTCCAATTTTCTTGAAATCCTTAATGGAATTTAGTTTGTCTGGATTCTTATTTTCTTTTGAACAAAGGATAGAAACTTCTTTTGTGGATGCCTCTTATTCTTGTTTAGTCCCCATCGTTTCGGAAGTCGTTTCTATTTTTATATCTGTTTCTTCCGTACTTTCCCCCCTTTCTTCCGATCCTGAGGTTTGTTTCAGATTCTTAGTGACAATAGGCGACGGTATTTTGCCTGAATAGTAGACACATGTGATAATTAAAAGAATACTAAAGATTCGAGGCATAAACTTTCTCATTTCTGACACAAAGTACTTATTAGATCGAATAAGTACATTAGATCTACTAGAATTATTTTGTCGTATCCAAAATAATGCGAATCCAACCCATTTCATAAAGAAAATGTGACCGATTAACCAACCAACAAAACTAGTTGCAAAAAGCATCTTCTTGTTGATACTACCAATATAAATGTTCACTAATTTGGCTAATGTTGAACTTGGTAAAATGCAATGGTTGAATAATTGAAAAATGAGTTTATTTAGGAATACACATTGAATGCTAAGATTACGCATTGAATTTCTGGTAGTTTACCACAATAAATGTCTAGCTTGCCCTGTTCAATATCCAGTTTGCCCCGCTCAATTTGCAGTTTGCCCTGATCAAATTATAGTTTGTCTCGCTTATGTTGATAGTTTGTCAGGCACAATTTTCGGTATTTCCCCGCTCAATTTCTCTTTCTATTTCATATGAAGCTTGTTCAAATTAATGAAATGATACATTGTTTTCAATTATGTCTGATTTTGTAGACTATGTTTATCTTGTGAATTTTATGTTTGATATATTTTTCAATTCATCTCAGCAGGCAACGGATATTCTGCCGTAATCTCCAAACCAACATCTAAGTATACACTGACATGGTGGTTTGACAAGGTGAAGGGTGGAGTGGAGAAGCACAATAGTCGGCTAAATCTATTTAGGCAATCCCCTTTCGCGTTTCTATTGCATGTTACATCTTGTAGATTTATAGGGGCTCTATTTTACCTTCTTTTAGTAAGATACAAAGGTGATTCAATATTTAAGATCAAGGGGAGGCGATTGCAGTTTTTCGAGATAGATTTCGTCCTCATTACCAGTTTTAAGACTGGAGATCTTACTGTACTGAAGAATCGTTGCACTACGAGTACACTAAGAGACAAATACTTCAAAGAATATCCAATATTAAAGAAACACCTAATGGACGTGTTTGAGAGATTAGTTGACACCAATAAGCATGAGGACGTCGTAAAGATTGCCTTACTTCTAGTTGTGGAGTGCTTTCATAGGGGAACCGAACCGAAAACCATGTGCAAAACACAATTATAAGCTTAATCCAAAACTTCTGTGGCCCCTAAGAAATGATCAACATTAGGAGTTCAATTCAAAATTTCAAGTGGTGTAGTCCATTTGAACATTGGATATGTTTAGAGTTTTCGACTCAAGCCATGAAATTATTTGTTAAGTTTGCCCTGCTAAATTTCATGTTTGCCCTGCTCATTTTCATGTTTGCCCCGCTGATTTCTTAGTTTGCCCCGCTGAATTTCATGTTTGCCCCACTGATTTTCCAGTTTGCCCCGCTGATTTTCTAGTTTGCCCCACTCAATTTCATACTTGCCCCCGCTGATTTTCTAGTTTGCCCCGCTGAATTTGTAGTTTGTCCCACTGATATTCTAGTTTGCCTCACTGAATTTGTAGTTTGCCCCACTGATTTTCTAGTTTGCCCTCCTCAATTTCATATTTCCCTCACTGAAATTCAAGTTTGCCCTGCTCAATTTCATGTTTTCATAACGGGGTATTCGCGTGCTTCTTTGAAGAGGGAAACTCTCTTCTATTGAAACACAGAAACAACTTGATGAAGAAGATTTGACCATTTCATGAAGAAAATGTGACCAATTAAGGAACCAACAAAACTAGTTGCAAATAACATCTCCTTGTTGATACTACCAATATAAATGTTTACTAATCTGGCTAACGTTGAACTTGGTAAAATGTCTAGCTTGCCTTGTATTGGTACTACCAATTTCCGGTATTGTTTACTAATCTTGTTGATACTACCAATTTCTGGTAATTCCCCGCTTAATTTCTATTTTTATTTCATATGAAGCTTGTTGATTCTGTCATTTCTCATTCCAAGTCCACTAAAATTTCTTCCCACTCACTCTTGTCATGTACTGGGTACACCGATTCTCCTACCCAAAATCATATATGATACATTAAGTAAATAATTTTGGTTTAGAACATATTCTTATTAAATGAATAAAGAAAGAAATTATAAAAAGAGATTTTTATTATTATTATTATTATTATTTTTTACATGCTTAGATATACATATTTATATAAATATGTATTAGAGAAAAATATAGGTAGGTAGAATAAAGTTCTCCGTGTTTAAAAAAAAAAAAAAAAAAAAAGACTGGCCCGACACTACAGCGGTACTGCCGTGGTACAATGGCTACGGTTATAATCCGTAGCCGTAGAGGGTGCACAGACTGCCGCGGTACTACTGCCGGTTCGGCAGTACTGCCGCCGCAGGTTACAATAGCTACGGTTATAGCTACGATTAGCTACGGATTATAACCGTAACTATAACTGTAGCCATTACAGCCTACCACAGCAGTACCGCCGAACCGGTGGTAGTGCCGCGGTAGTCTGTGCACTCTTTATGGCTACGGATTATAACCGTAGCCATTGTACCGCAGCAGTACCACCATATCAAAGGTAGTGTCGCGCTAGTCTTTTTTTTTTTTTTTTTTTTTTTTTATAATAGAGAACTTTTTTCTACCTACCTACATTTTTCTCTAATACATATTTATATAAATATGTATATATAAGCATATAAAAAAATTTTCCTCTCTTTTTATAATTTTTTTCTTTATTCATTTAACAGGAATATGTTCTAAACCAAAATTATTTACTTGACGTATCATATATGATTTTGGGGTAGGAGAATCGGTGTACCCAGTACGTGACAAGAGTGAGTGAGAAGAAATTTCAGTGGGCTTGGGATGAGGAATGACAGAATCAACAAGCTTCATATAAAATAAAAATAGAAATTGAGTGGGGAAATACCGGAAATTGGTAATATCAACAAGATTAGTAAACAATACCGAAAATACCGGAAATTGGTAGTACCAATATAGGGCAAGCTAGACATTTTACCAAGTTCAATGTTAGCCAAATTAGTAAACATTTATATTGGTAGTATCAATAAGAAGATGTTATTTGCAACTAGTTTTGTTGGTTGGTTAATTGGTCACATTTTCTTCATGAAATGGTCAAATTTTCTTCATTAAGCTGTTTCTGTGTTTCAATAGAAGAGAGTTTCTCTCTTCAAAGAAGCACGCAAATACCCCATTACGAAAACATGAAATTGAGCGGGACAAACTTGAATTTCAGCGGGGGAAACATGAAATTGAGGAGGGCAAACTAGAAAATTAGCGGGGCAAACTACAAATTTAGTGGGGCAAACTAGAATATCAGCGGGGCAAACTACAAATTCATCGGGGTAAACTAGAAAATCAGCGAGGCAAGCATGAAATTAACCGGGGTAAACTAGAAAATTAGTGGGGCAAACTATAAATTCAGTGGGGCAAACTGGAAAAATCAGTGGGGCAAATATGAAATTGAGTGGGGAAACTAGAAAATCAGCAGCGCAAACTAGAAAATGAGCTGGGCAAACTAGGAAATCAGCGGGCTAAACATGAAAATGAGCGGGGCAAACTTAACAAATAATTTCATGGCTTGAGTCGAAAAATTTTCTCTCTTTTTATAATTTTTTTCTTTATTCATTTAATAAGAATATGTTCTAAACCAAAATTTCCTCTCTTTCTAGTTTACTCATTTTTATGTTTCCACCACTGAATTCCTAGTTTGCCCCGCTCAATTTCATATTTCCCCCACTGATTTTCTAGTTTACCCCGCTCATATTTCAGTTTGCCCCGCTGTTTTTCTAGTTTGCCCCGCTCATATTTCAGTTTGCCCCGTTGTTTTTCTAGTTTGCCCCGCTTGTATTTCAGTTTGCCCCGCTCGGGTGGTAGACTCATAGGAGTTTCAACACCCGGTCAAGTGTTCGAGTATCCATAGGTGGTGAAATTCCACTAGTGTGAGTGTGTGGGGGTGTGTGTGCATGTGTAAAAAAATAAATCATTCTAGTTTAGGGGATATGCTTGTTAAATATATAGACAAAGAAATGAATTAAAAGATAGGAAAATATTTTTATATACTTATATATACATATTTACATAATTATGTATTAAAGAAAAATGTAAGGGAGAAAAAGTTCTCCCTGTAAAATAAATAAATAAATAAATAAATCCGCCAGACTGCCACGACACTGTCGCCAAATCGGCGGTAGTGCAGCGGCAATCTGTGTTTTTTTGTTTATATTTTGCTATGTTGCTTTTGTGGGTCCCATCATGAGGTCTGTGTTATATCTAAACCATCCATCTATTTGGCGAGCTCATATTAAGGCTTAAGATGAAAAATAAGATAGATCTAACTATCAAGTGGACCACACTGTAAAAGGCAGTGGGGAATTGAACGTCTACCATTGAAACCCTTTCAAGGGTTACAGAAGTTTTGGATCATTATGAAATTTTTTTTTCCTCTTCATCCAGGTCTTTGTGACCCTATGAATGAACTTAGATGATGATTGGAGGATTTCTCACAAACATCACAGTGGGCTCCACCTGAGTTTCTAATGGTTGACACTCATTCAACACTGTTTCCTGTAATGTGGTACACTTGAGATTTGAATATACCTCATTTTTGGTCTCATACTATAAAATGATCTGGAAAAATATATGGACGGCATGGATGAAAAGAATACATCATGGTGGGGCCCATAGACCACCGACGATCCGCCATTGGCGGGTGGCAGGAGTACCCAATCCGTTTCCTTGAAAAGGAGGGGTATTTTCATCCTGGAATTTGTCGTCCGTACGAGGAGGTCTAAGTGCATATGTTAAGTTTGTATTGCTTCAAGAATATCCAATGGATAAAAGGTGGGGTCCACAATCATAAATTTCTCTTGAGAAAATTACCACTGCAGACCCCACCTTTTATCCAGCGTCTTTTATGAAGGATCGAAAACTTACCTTACCAACTTAGACCTTGCACGTACGGACAGAGCATTTGAGGACGAAAATAACCCTGCTTACGCTATCTATAGCTACAGTTATAATCCATAGCGATAGGTCTAGAGAAATGAAAAATCACTTTGAAAAGCAGGGGTATTTTCGTCCTCAAATGCTCTGTCCGTACGTGCAAGGTCTAAGTTGGGAAGGTAAGTTTTAGATCCTTCATAAAAGACGCTGGATAAAAGGTGGGGTCTACAGTGGTAATATTCTCTCATTATTTCATTAGATTGGATGTTTATAACCACTTTGCTAGTCCGCCGGAGCTAATTTTCACCTAAAATTGAGTATAAATAGTATCAATTGTACCATTTTAATTAAAAAAGGGTATATGCTGGTAAATTAACTAACATCGTTCAACAAAAATGCAAATATTGTCAATGGATTCCTCCTACCATCAAATCATAAGTTTTTTTTTTTTTTTTTTTTTTTTTTTTTTTTTTTTTTACACACGCACACACACCCCACATCACACTGGTGGAATTTCACCACCTATAGGTAGTTGGAATTTCGCCACCTATGGGTACTCGAACCCTTGACTAGGTGTTGAAACTCCTGAGAGTCTACCTGTAATGCCCTGGAAATCGAGGATCATGCATACACTCGACTCCCAAGTTCCTGGGCATCACTTATAACCAATTTTTCATTGTTTTGCGTCCAATCAGGTTTAAATGCGCAGTATGGAATTACTTGAAGCATGAATCACAATCACACAAGTCTACTGAATTGA
The DNA here is from genome assembly GCA_021015155.1 of Magnolia officinalis. NCBI lineage: Eukaryota > Viridiplantae > Streptophyta > Magnoliopsida > Magnoliales > Magnoliaceae > Magnolia > Magnolia officinalis. The sequence continues at coordinate 34,573,700 of JAJHSJ010000004.1, read as the reverse complement.
AAGAGGTTAAATATATACAAACCCAAAAGGAGATAAACGGGTCGCTCAAGGCATTGCCCAACAAATCACAAAAATAATGATATATCCAAAAAAAATAAAGCGGAGTCCACTACTCAGTGATCCAGAATCCCGTCTACTGAGCTGATGAAGACCCGCTCATCAACTGGAAATAGGACAACTCGTCCTCCTCATCCAAGCTTGTGCCACAAGGCTCCTCCTACTCGGCGTCACCTGCAACTACTGAATAGTCTGGTTGATGTTTTAAAATACCGTCCCAGAGTGAGAGTGAGTGATCAACTCAGTGTGTGTTATTAGTCTTAAGTTACAATAGGCATCAATTAAATTATGGATTTAATGAAAGGCAATACATTCATAAGTACCTAATAAATATTATTAATGCGTGTGCATGATGGATGATATGATGCATGCCCTCGTCACAACACTCCCTCGAGCGACTTCATCTAATGATCGGGTATGTCAACACTCCCTCAGAGCTACCTCGAGTCGCCACTCTAACTAGTGCGATGTAATGCGATCGTGTTAGCCAAGTTCTTAGTTAAGTCCATTCATCCAGTAGGTTTGAGAATCTGGTACACCCCACGTATCAATACCTTAATCTGGTTGCGAGGCCAAGGCCTCCCAACGTGTGAAGCCGAGACCCCGCAATCCTTGATCTCGTGAGGAGTGCCGAGAGGAAGGGATCGCTCGCGGTCACTACGGGGAGGCGCGTCACCCCATCGTAGGTCAACAGCTCGAACACAGTGTCTCATTCCACCATGCCCGGCTCACGAGGCAGTGGATCAACTTCAAGTGGTTATCGGTGGGCTGCAACGGTGGTAGGGTGTCCTAGGTTCCATACATACATGAGCAAACAGGGTTAACAAACAAGTTTGGTCAGTAAATAGGCTAGACCACACGAGTCAGGCAAGCACGTGACAGCGACATCGGGTATAAGCGACCCATGTAGTCTAACTACTGTCGCCCACACGCACTTGCCCAAATCCATGGGTTTAGCCTCAAGACGGTCCTACCAACGGGACCGCCTTAACTCTCCTTGCTTTCCTGACCAACCCTAAGGTCTGGATGGTGGTCCACAACATGTCAACGGACGGGGTTATCAACTATCATAATCATCATCATGTTCTCACAACTCAACGTACAATTCAGATTCTCCTAATAAGCAAGCTAACGCAATTTATGAGCAAGGGTGCATGTGTGTTGTGTGTGTTAGTGAAGAAGTTGCTCACTTCCTACAACTCATAGAAACAAATTACGCAAGAATTAATGAGGCACACATGCTATAGGGCATCATCATATGAGCAATCGAACAAGACATCAACAAGCGATTATCAAATTTGCACCAAGTCATGTGAGAAGCAAGAACAATATCATGTGAGGAAACAAATAAAACATACAATTCCATACCACTCTAAATAAACATAAATTCCTAGGTTTTCTCTGTATTCTCTAAACGCATCAATCAAGCAATCAAAATCATTAAACTCATAATGAAATTGGTGTTAGGCCACCTACGAGTAATAGTCCGCACCTTTGGATTCGTTGAAGGCTTAGGAACGACCTAGGAGATGTGGAATTTGGGGTCGAACGGTTGGAATCCTAAAAGCAACTCTTACATGTTAGAATTTCATGTAATCCCTTCTCATCACAAGGGTTTTAAGAAAAAAGGGGTGATGGATCTTACCTAGGTGATCAACGGAATGAAATGGCGGTTGTGGAGGAGGGTTTGCTCTTAGAGACGAGGTAGGGAGTTGTGGGGTTTGATTTTTTTGGGCCCCACCTCGATCTAGGGTCCACCTTGCTCACCTTCCCTCTCTCTTTCTTCTCCTTCTCCCCTTTCTCTTCTCCCTTATCTCTCTTCTCTCTTTCCTTCTCTAGGGCAAAATCGTATGGGGAGAGGGGGTGCCCAAATGAGGCCCTTTTATAATGCCAGGTTTGGTGTAAATGGCCCCAAGGGCTAGGTTTTTACTATACTAGACCTATGAGAGGGTCTTTCTAGGCTTTAGGGCCCTATCACCCCTCTGGCCACCAAATTTGGTGTGAAAGTGTCTCATGACTCGATGAGGGGTCATGCAAAGTTTAGGGATAAACGGATCAATGAAAGTAGGATTTGATCATACGGTTCCGATATTTAAATGGCCCTATGGAGACCATATCGGTGATTGGGGTAGTTCTGGTGGCCCTCTGGCTATGAAACTTATAGGATAAGTGGTCCATGGCCCGATGAAGGGCCATGCAAAATTCGGGAACGATCGGATATGGGTTGGGTCGTACGGGTCAGATTTGCGATCAACGGTCATCGTGCCATGATCGGGTCCCAGATTTTGTGGACGGGTGTGGAAAAATATATTAGACCTTCACCGTAAATTTGGAAGAAATCCGATGGCTGAAAAGCCTGGTATCTCGGTTTTATTTGCAAGTGCCAGATTCCAATTCTGGCATGGTGGGGTGCATTTGGCAAGTGCTAGATTCTAATTCTGGGTGTCCATTGGGTCCGTGGTCCGTGATGGACCACAAGCCCAGTGAGATCTTCAGTTCCCTAAATTTTTAAAAATTTCTGACCCTCCTCGGTCGCTGGGTGGCCCACACGGGCTGTTGTTAAGTGTAAACAGGTCATCTGTCTTGGCGGCTCGCACTTTGTCCCATCATAATTAGACTGGTCCACCCCAGCATAAACTAACATTGAGTGCTAATGGTCATTAAGTGATATTATAAGTTAATTAAATTTTTTTTAAAGGATATTTGAAAATCCCAAAACAGTGAAAATCCAGGGTGTTACACTATCACTTGAGCAAGATTAAGGACCTGTCAAATCATAAGCTTACTAACAAGGGGTCATGATGGGCCGAGCTGTGTGGTATGGGCACGTGTGAGTGTGTAGTGAGGGTGTAAAATATAAAATGGGCTAAAGATGCTTTGATTGTGGCACTCGTTGTGAAGAATAGGCCAAGCTAGCCCATGGGTAGCCTATCTGCTTGTTATTTTTAACATACACACTCACACCATTCAATGAGTCTACTATTAGGCATGAGTAAGAACTCATTCAATCTACAACAATGGAGTTGTACACAAGTAAAGCTAGCTTGAAAAAAACTCACTCGGCTTGGCTCGATGTAGTTTGATTTGACTCAACTTGAACGGAGACTCGAGGTGAACCAAACTTAATATGGCCTTGCTTGTTTGAAAATGATCCGAAGTCAAGTAGAGTGGATCCTTACTCTTACTCCGGTGGTAGACTCTAAGGAGTTTCAACACCCGGTCAAGGGTTCGAGTATCCATAGGTGGTGAAATCCCACTATGGCATGAGTGTGTGTGCGTTGTTTTTTTTTTGTTTTTTTTTTTTAAAAAAAAAAATTTATTTTAAGTTGAGCGGAGTGTAGTTTGACTCAGCTCGGCTCGGAGCTTGAAGCTCGATTCCAAGCTTAGTTAACTTGAGCTTGGCTCAGCACGAAGCTCAATTCTAAGTTTGGTTAACTTGAGCTTGAATAATAATAATAATATTATTATTATTATTATACAAGAATGCTCACTTGTGCATCAATTCTAATGATAACTTGTGAGAACTTTTTTAAAACTCATCTCCTATGATATGAGCCAAAGATATAAACCGTCCTCGTGATGCAGCACCCCATGAAACCCACAGTGGCCAACTTTTAATCTGATCCAAAACTTTGGTTGGCCATGGCAAAATGAAATAGTTTCCTACCTTAATTTACCTCTCTCTTTTGCCATGACCCACCAAAGTTTTAAATCAGGGTAAATTTTTGGCCCTTAGGGTTTCATGAGGTGCTGCATCACATGAATGATTCAGATCTTGGGCTCATATTACAAGAGATGAGTTCTCAAAAAGTTCTCACAAGTTCTCATGAAAATTGGTCTACCGGTGAGCATTCATATATATATATGTGTGTGTGTGTGTGTGTGTGTGTGTGGGCCCCTCCGTGTGTGTGTGTGTGTGTGTGGGCCCCTCCGTGATGTGTGTTGAACATCAACACCATGCATTTGATGGGTCCCATTTAAGTTATGGGATATTCCAAAAATCCGCCATATACAAAGCCCAGGTGGGCCATACCATCTAAAACCATGTGATCTGTGATGTGTGTTGAATGTCGTGCAGCCTACCTAAGTCATGGATTGACTTGACTCAACATTTCAGTCTCACGGCCTGCACCCACCAAACTCTCTCTCTTTCAACGGTAAGGAACTTTTAAATCTAATCTTTGATTTTTTATATAATTGTTGGAAAAAAAAAAAAAATCCAAATCTTAAAAGATTTTGAATATATGATTTGCAAATTAAAATGTTTGGAGGTCCCTGGAATGATAAGCTGGAGCACGAGTTTAAGAGGAGTATATGTGAGTTAAACTGAGCTCCAATGGTAAGCTCGAGGGCCAGCTTGAGCTTAAGGAGAGAACGGACTATTCAAGCCAAGCTTGGCCCACCTCAACTTGACTCAGCTCGATGTACAGCCCTAACAACAATTACCTTTGAAAAAAAAAACGAAAGAAAGAGCACACGTACCAAATATGGCAAGAGTTGTGGAAGATATATGCCGTTCATGGGAAAACTCCTGTGTAAATAAGTGGATGTGCTTAAAAAGAAATGAGGAATGTGTTGATTAAAAGTACACCTCTGGCCCACACAAATTAATAGAAAGTTGAGATTTTTTTTTTTATGGGCGCCTTCACCGTAGGCTCTCATTACCTAGATCACACACGTGTGACAAGTGTAAATGGATCTCAATCCAAACAATAGAAATTGTGGGCCCTACAATGGATGGATCAAAACTCAAATATCAGAAGGTTAGGACGACCTGAATCATCAAATCATGCTACATTGGTCTTGAATTTCCATCATTAGCTATTACCTCTTCAACCATTTATTTTATGGATGCCAGTTGGATTGTCTGGATATTCGCATCAATTTTTGTATGGTTTCCTCACGCAGCCCATCTGTCATTACCCACATTTACACACGCTAAATGCATACCTATAATGCACGATACTTCCCCAGAGTACCATATTAAACTGACCGCGTTGTTGGATTTTGGGAAAGAGGCAGCGTAACTGCCCATCAGACCATTTTAGAAAGATTTTACGGTGGGATACATACAAGGACATGGATTCCCCGCAAAAGCCTTTAATAGCAACTTCTTGCGATGGAAAACTATGTGGGGCCACCGTGATGTTTGTGGGAAATCTACCACGTCCATCGGTTTTGCAAGATCATATTAGGAGATGGGCCCAAAAATGATCAAATCCAAAACTCAAATAGGCCGGACGTCAGGAAAATGTGTGTAGGTAAATTCCTACCGTTGAAACCTATGTGGGGTCCTCTATGATGTTTATATAGCATCCACACCGTTCATAAGGTCATTCTTATTAGGATGAACTGGAAAAATTAAAAATTAGCCTGATTCAAAACTTATGTGGCCCACGCATGTTTCAACTATGGGCATTCAATCCTCTGTCAGATGGGTCACTTGAGTTTTGGATTTGGGTCAGTTTTGGGCCCATGCCCTAACATGGTCTGGAAAAATGAATGGACGCGGTGGATTTCCCATAAACATCATGGTGAGCCCCACGTAGCTTCCTATCGCAGGAAGTTTCCTTTGTTAGGAAATCTGTCCTGTACTAAAAGAACAGAATTTTGTAAAAATACTACCTAAGTGATATAAAATTTATATTTCAGTACCTTTACAGAAAGAAAGGAATTTTGTAAAAAGACTGCCTAAGTCATATAAAATTTATATTTCAATACATTTTTTAAAAGGTTTACAAAAAGCTACTCATTAACTGATATAATTATCATTCCACAAACTTCCATTTCATTTCTTTAATGCCCAGTAGGGTAGGGTGCAAGCAAATGGTCGATTGCTTAGGTGGGCCCCATTGTGATATTTATATAAAATTCACACCGCTACCAAGTGTCACCTCATATCCAGGATTTAGGTGAATCACAAGAGTGAAAACAGTGTAAAGGCAATCATCAGCTTCCAAATTTTTTTCCCTTGATATGACCCACATAAATCATGGATGAGCCTAAATTTCAGGTATTGGGCCAAAATTTTGGTGTGGCATCTAATACTTGAAGTGGATTTCATATAATCACCATGGTGGGCTTCGTAAAATTCAATGGTGGATGTCTCTCTCCCAACTTTTTTCTTTGGTGTGGGTCGAAAAAAAAAAGAAGAAAAAATTCAATGTCCATCTCTCACTCTATGGAGAGATTATTACTAAAAATGAATGGAATACAACCCTAATCTTGATTTCGGTGGACCCACCATGATATTTATGTAAGATCCACTTTGACCATTAGATATTTAGTATAATATTAGGGAAAAGATTTTTAAAAAATTGGGTTGGCCTGTGATTTTGGTGGCCCACATCAAAGGAAATAATTGAGAGAGAGGCGTCCACCCTTAATTTTTAACCAGGCCACAGTGATAACTATATGAAATCCACTCCAAACACTATATTCCACAAAAATATTTAGGTGAGAGTTGCCCCCATACATTATTTCTAATGAAGTGGTTCACATGAATCACATATACATGGAGCTAAATTTTTTGGCCCATGGCTTAACATGGGGCGATCAACACGGTACCTCATGGTCAATTTAGATTTTACATAAACATCATGGCAAGGCCCACCTAAGCCACCAACCCATTTGCTTGCAATGCTACTATGATGAAAGGTAGTGGAATGATAATTATATCGATTAATGAAGGAACATTTCGAAAAAAGTATCAAATATAAATTATACATTAATTAGGTTGTTAAAATTCCCTATAATGAAAGGCACTTGCATTTTCAGCTTGTTTCTAGTTGGTTGCGATAAACAAAGTCTGGTTTGTTGCTAGTCACAATAAAAAAATTTGACTGCTCTTCAATTAATCTTCCTTAGTTGTCCTTTTGTGGGCTTACAATGCATGGTCTATAATAGAGAAATCATTCTAATCGGATTATCCTAGCTATTAGATCTGAGGCATTAAAAGGACTAGCCCTCATTCAAAAGGGAAATGATGGGTCTAATCCACCAAATCGGGTTGATTCTGTATAACAAGACATCTACCTGAATGATCCAACAGTACTATATGTTCGAGTTGTGTAGGACCTACCATGATTAGTACGTAGAATTCAAATTTTTTATTTTATTTTATTTTGGTAAACCCTCTCACGCTCACTGCACAAACCAAATCATCACAATACAAAACTTAGGTGGGACAACCATCACGTAATATATTCATATAAATTGACGTCGTGTGGCCTACATGAGTATTAAAATGGCATGAGTGTTAGTGTGATGCTACATCTTGATAGAGCTTAACTGATGAATGGGTTGGATGGCATGTAAACAACATGTTAGACCCCACATTTTATTTGAATGTACAAATTAGGCTAAGTTTTAGAATCTAGGCCTAAAATGGGGATGCATTATTATGGGTTGGATGCCATTCTCACATCACGATGGCCCCCACATAACTTGGGCATATGGTATGCGATTGCCTTATATTCAAATGTGTGGGACTTGCTAGCATCTATAGTGAGGCTCGCAAAATGGAAAACCTGAATACATCAATGAACTATAGATGATTGAACCCGAAAGAGGCTTCTCATGAAGTTTTCAATGAAAAGTGGTATCTCAATCATCTTTTCTATATGAGAAATGCATTGATGATTTGTCATATATAACATGACCACCTATATGTATTCATGAAACTAATGGACACATATCTCTTGAATTTAGGCCTTCTACTTTCATTTTAAATGTACATTTGGGGGAACTAAGAAGCGTGTTGAGAAATTCAGTCAGTTTTATTTGTGCCACATTAGCAATGAAGCCTATGATTTGGATGATTTTGATTAAAGTGCATACGCACTAAGTATAGGGATACATTGGCTATTAAAGGTGGCGATGGGAGGGGTCGAGTATGGCCTGGTCATGACTAGGCTTAATAGGCCTTAGCCCTATAGGGTTGGTCTGGTAAGAAAAAAAAGTGAGATGATCAATGGATGGGGAAAAAAGTGAAGTGAATAAGGGATGGAAAAAAAGTGAGATGATAAAGGGATGCAATTGTCCAATCTAAGAAGTATTTTGGGCTAATCACTCCATCCACGATGAAGCCCAATCATATCAATGGCTTTGATCTTTGGAACATAACCCAAATATAAGATTTCTTCTAAACTCCAATCCATTCTTTGACACGCTTAACGATTAGATAAAGGGCCAATGGGCATGGTTGGGTAACTCATCATTGACTTTATTGGAGTTGTGCTTTGGAAAACTAATGTGTATACTAATTTATTAGGCATGTGAATGTTAGGTTGAATATCAACCATTAATCTTGATGATCATGGATTATATTGGACATTGTGATATGCCTTAAATAATATATGGCGTTGTCTTAAACTTATTTAATATAGGTTGTATGAGAAATTATTCCTCTAGTTCTTGGCAATTTGAGATTGGACACAATGGTTACAGGCCAAAGAGAGTTGTGTTCCATGGATCTTAATACTTTGATGAGCTATAACCCTTACAAATGCTTGGGGCATAACTGTGGACATCATGTTTTGAGATGCACGGCCATTCTGTTTGAGGAGACTGTCTTTGGATAAGGATAGAATGTCTTCACCATTTGAAGATAACTTGGTGTCAATTGTGCCTTTTGCTTTATCCCACATAAGAGAGTGAGGGTACCATATAGATATAGGATTTTAATGTTGGATATTTGAATACTTGCATTGGAGGACCGAGTTCAGGTCGATAGTCTAAAATCTCATTAGCTTAGACTTTGATAATGTAAAGGACTTAATATGCATGAAAGATGATTATCCTTATCCTTAAGGGCCTTTATGATTCCTAAATATAAATTGGGTGGCTTTATCCTTTTTTATGAAGCTTCATAAAGCTATTAAAAATGGGGGATGTTGGATTCATCCATTAGGGGGTGTTTGGCACATGGCATTGGGAAGGATTAGGTAGGATGGGATTCAAAAAACATAATTATTACACATGGCGGGGATTGTCCCCTGATACCATGGGATAAACTTAATTCCATGCTATGTTTGTAATTTGGTGGTACATTGAATGGATATACACACCATCATTTGAAACTATTGAGAATAACACATATGTGTTATATCCAAACCATTCATTTGTTTTGTAACCTCATTTTATGGCATGGGCCTAAAAATGAGGCAGATCCAAAACTTATGTGGCCCCAAAGAAGTTTTCAATGGTAGGTATTCAATCCCCGCTGCTTTCTATGGTGGGGTCCACTTGAACTTTACATCTACTTGATTTTTTGGCCCATGCTCTAAAATGATCTTGAAAAATGGGTGGACGGTGTGGATATAGCCCACACATCATGGTGGGACTTACACAACTTGCTAACATTGAGTGGAATTGGCATGGACCAGATGTAATTCCATCTAATCTAATTCCAAGCTATTCCATTCTTCCCAAACATTGAGTGGAATTGACACGGGACCAAATGCAATTCCATCCCACCTAATCCCATCAATACCATGCGCCAAACGCTCCCTTAGGGTTCATTGATTCTTACATAGGCTAATATAGGATCCATTGGATTTACCTAAGGACTCGTTTAAGGAATCGTTTATCATATTCCCATAAGTAATTTTTTTTTTTTTTTTTTTTTTTTTTTAAAAAAAAAAAAAGGCTAATATGGGATCCATTGGGTTTACCTAAGGACTTGTTTAAGGCTACATCTTATGAAATTAAGGACTCATTAAATAAATTTTCTACCATATTTAGCACTTAAAAACATTTTAATCATCTTTATAAAGGTTTTCAATCATTAAATTTTAATTTTTTTAGCCATTAAAAGTTATTTTATTACATTTAATGATGATTTAATGGCTATGATCTGAGGGGAATTTTAATATATGGTGGATGGCCTGAATAATAAAAGGATTGCATCATGAATTTATGCATATACAATGCAGATTAGTGAGCTTCATTCATCGTAGAGTAAAGCATTATATGAATGTGCAACCCTAAAAACCTAACCCTCCTCATGGGCAGAGAGAGAGAGAGAGAGAGAGAGAGAGAGAGAGAGAGAGAGAGAGAGAGTTTAGATGCCAACCCTTTTGGGCATCACTTAGTGGAATGGAGAGAGAGAGGTGGGCATACCTAGTATAATGCTCTTAAATGACCTCGGGCGTTACCTTTAATTCCTTGATTTAAGTGCATATTCGTGTGTATATATGCACGTATTTGGGATCATAAAGAGTGATTTTAGGTCCATCGGAAAAAAAAATTTATACAAAAAAAAAGATCCGGAAGTCGAGGGTCGACGCCCAAAATCAAGGGTCAACCTCCGTTTAAACAACTTAAGTACACTGACTTCAAAAATACGTATTTTCTTCTATAAAACTCCGATTGAGGTGATTCAAAATGCATATCGAAGCTTGATGAATCTAGTTTTATATAAAAATAAAAAAATAAAAAATAAAATTAAATTATGTTGGTTTTAAGATGTTTTAGATATTGTACAACAAATCATTAGTTTCAAGTAGCTGGTACTTCTAAAATTTTAAGAATTTTTATGGAACTTGAAATGGAATAAAATTTATTAAGGCTAAATTAGACTTGATGATGAATTACTAAAAAAAATTATAAAAAAATTTAGTAACTAAGTGCAAAAAATATTATAAGCAATTAACCTATTGAAACTGAAAATTTATATAACTGCACGTTTTCGATGGACCGCACATATCTTTTTCATTTTAAAGTTTTTATATTCAGTGTCTTCTTAGGAAATCCTTCTAGTTATATTAGAAATCATCCTATATGATTAAATTATGATTATTTATTTTTAGTATATTTTATTAATTCAGGCAGTTTCTAGTATAGTTAAATTATATTTTTTATTAGGGTGATTTGAGCTAAATAATCATTTTCACTAACTACAAATAGGCTGTACTATAAACTTAGCTAATTCAAACTCTAGTTGCCGTGCACAAGAAATCTCGCCGCCCGATTCATTTTAGAAATGTTCTGATTAACTGAACTAGCTCTAACCGCTCGTTAACATGCTACTAAACCCAAAACTATAGAAAGACGTTCATCTTATCTGGCTTGACATCCATCGTGAGATATCGAGCTGAGATCGTGTATGAAATCGCTTAACTTTGACTCATAAGGCCAGTGCATGAGATGTGCGAATACCATTAGGATTCATCAGGAACTTAAGTTAATTGTTTATATATGGTCTCTGTCTAAGTTGTGGCTTTTGGACCATTAGATCGTGACCGAATTTAAGGTACCAACCTAAGTTAATACCCTGAACATATTCATATAGCCACGGCTCCGATTGACCATTGAAAATCATAAAATTGACTTCTAATCATATTTGTCGATCGACGCATCCAAATGACGGGCCGATCATATTCATACGTAGATCATCACTAGGGCCAACTATCATATGGTGTATATTGACCTATACGTCTCCTGGTGAGCCCCAAAAGTTAGAAACAACCTTACATAGGGTTATAATAGTAAACATGTAGGTTTTAGGGCTATTTGCACCACATCTAGCACTATAAATACTTCACTATTTAGCCATAAATCTCCAAATCTGAATTTTTAAGTTTTGTGAAAGGGAGAGGAGAAGAGATAAGAGAGGGATGAGAGCAATGGTAGTCCCGGTGTTGGATTATCACTGTCCAATCGCCGTGCTTCCCAAATCTTGTCAGAATTTACCTTTGTGCTAAGTTTCACGTCTTCTTTGGCTAAAATTCGACAATTTTAGGTTAAATTCTTCACCCCTTTTTAAGTAAGAGATTCCTTAGTTATCTTTCCAACTCTTTCTTTTATTTTCTATATTTTGAGCTATTAGGGTTAGAAGCCCCCATTCATTTTCATCGTTTCTCGTAAACCCTAATGTGTAGAGTTAAGTATGTTAGGGTTTTGAGTCTCGATTATCGATTGGGGTTGTTCATACTCTTGCGGGGGCCATAATCGAGTTCAGCTCCATTAGAATTTTGGTTGTGTGCCGATTATGGGCCTTAATCCATCAAATCAAGTTGAGGGATCATTCCAATTGAGTTAGTTTAGTTATAATCCATTGTTTAATGTTTAATTAGGATTAAATCCACATCATTAACGATATTCTTGTACTTTAATTTATATTTGGATGTTTTTCTCAAGTTCCTATTGCTATCGCTATATTTGAGTTGATGATTTCAATTCTAAGGTGAAGATCTACGCTCAAACTTCTACTTGATATTTTAGAATAATTAATGTGTTTGTTTGTTATTTGGTTGATAACATACTTGAATGACATTAAACTCTTAATATTAGAATTCTTTGATGTCGAATGTTAAGAAATGTTAATATGATTGAATTGTGTTGATGTGAATTGAATTGCATTTAATTGTACATATGTTCAATTGGTATACCATGGTGTGATATTAAAATTTTTTACGATCATATTTATGTAGTGGATAAACTTAAATTATTGTTGTGGTGGATCAAGCTCCGTAAATTATTTAAATATGTGCATAACCCACTTTAGAGAGGTTGTCCCATACCTATATGGCTAACCGAAGTTGAAAACGAATGATCAGAAATAGTTAAAAATACACAGGATGCTTTGTACCCAATGTTGGTTTGCCTAGGGTCCTCCGTAGTCGATCGCAACAGTTTATGCAATCTCGATCATTCTTATGCTTGGTGATTGTGTAACATTCAATATAATTTGGGGTACTACCATTACCATTAATTTAGTTTATTCATACCCAATAGTGCGTTACGATCCTACAAAGACTTATGAGCCGAGCATGGTGGTATGAGACACCGTATTCGAACTGTCGGCATATGCTGTGGTGACAAGCTTCCCCATAGTGACTAGTGAACATTGATAGAGGTGATAGAATATTGTTCAAACGGCCCCCATCAAATTATTCGATCAATAGTTCTATGCTAGAGTACCGTTCGAATAACCGAGTGTGAACGAAATTGGGTGACGCGCCCTTTTCTCTGTGTTGATTTAGTTTTGAGTGACAAACCTGCACCTTTGAATTAATTATTCATACTCGATGTTGGGTGACAACTTGTACCATATTGATGCCTTAATTTGTATCAAGGGACACTGGTGAGGAGCTATCACGTGCCGCAACAAGCCACGTGATTCGGATAATGACTTGTGATGTAACGGCGGTATCCTAGTTTCGCTGACTTGATGTATGAACTGAAACTAATAATCACTTGACAAATCATGTATATCCTAGGATAGGTTACAGTTTGATATTAGAATCGCTTGTGAGGAAGTGTCAACATTTGTGAAATAGGCGTTGAAGTTACTTATGTAGAAGTGCTGGATTATAAGGAGCATGCATCATTTCATCATATTATTAATACACTTAACAAATATATTAAGAAACTTTTTGTTTGTTATGCCATCATTGTTTATTCTTGGTTGTATTGATAACATGCGTAACTTTCTTAGTATTCGTGCGTTAAAGGTAACATGCTTAAGTGTATTACATGTATAAATATGTATTTGTTGTGAACTTGCTATTCATTAAAATATCCCAAGTAACAATCTTAGGGTTATTTCTTCACTATGTTGGTGTTTGATGTCTCTTATATGACATATGCGGATAACTTAGGAATAAGATCGGTCGGTGGTGCGCTTGGGGTGCCCAGTAAATTTCTAACTTCTTCCCACTTGGTAGTTGTTCTTTTATTCTTATTGTAATTATTGTAATTTATATAATTTTCATATGGGTGGTTACCACTTTTGAAACTGTAACTTTTGGGTGTTAGCCTTATATTTTCGAATTTTGTTATCTCTAACTCGCTTTGGTTCCGCTAAGTTGAAATACGTTACTCTAATAATTCGTATACGAAATGAATGAAAATCTTAATGAGAATACATGTGCATTTTATTAAGTTAACACTCGAGAACTCAAGATTGAAGTTTAAGTACTCGAGTGCCAATTTTTGGGGCATTACAGAGAGAGATTATCTAACATCCATATTCATTCATTCTTCTTCTCATCCTTCATGCCTCTTGTGCTAGTGGTCCACCGAGTGTGTTATGAGATATCTTTAATCTGTACATGCAATAGAGGTTCGATCGATCAACCACCATAGTCAATCAATCGAGTAAACTTTAATTTATACAGATTGTTCTCAGGACAGTTTTAGACATTCTTGATTGATCAAGTTGTTGGATCGCTCGATCGAAAGAATTCAAAAAAATCAAATTAATTCTCTGTACACTTTTGCACATGTTCGAAGTAGCTTAATTGATCAAGGACTGCAAGATCGATGTCGATCGATCAATGCATAGATCGACAGCATGCGCAATTTTATGTAAGTACGCGATTTGTTTCCTATTTTGATTGTAACACTATATATTGAGTGTAATCGGTATTAGGATATTCTAAGGCATCATTGAAGGTTCCATAGAAGAAAAGGGTTTTGGAGAGTTTCGAAGGGGTTCTCATTGGTGTAAGTGCATACGTCTTTTGTAAATCATATTTCATAGTTAATTTATTGTCACTTTGTGCCATGGTTTTTTTCCCATGAGGATTTTCCACGTAAAATTCATGCGTACTTCTGCATGCTTTGATTGTGTTTGTCTTTCGCATATTTAATTGAATTCAGGTTTGCTTCCGCGCTTTTCTCAACGGAGTGGACAATTTGTGTCATTCTTAGCCTCTATTAGAGGATAATGATTTCTCTCTTGACTCCTTCCTTCTACAATAAATCAAGGAGAGGAGATATCTTGGTTTAGAGGATCAACATTAAAAGTTTTATTGTAGAAAATCGTCATTGTAATTGTGATCGTACTAAATTGAGATCTTAATCTTCAAAGTTTAGATTTTATAGAGATCTGATCTAGCTTATCGCACATAAGATGTTTCTAGGGATTGAATCCTTGAAAATAATGAGTTTTTGCTACATTTATACCTGAAGGATCCAACGGACGTTGGCCCTGCTTAGCTCAACAGGAGGTATAAATTGCAAGTTGGGGTCCTATGACTCAAGTGTAGGGCCCAAGCCTTAACCCTATATAGTGGCTTGCCCAAAGAACTCGACCCATTGCTACCTTTGTTGGCATATATGGATCATCATGTCTATAAGCATGACTCTTGCTTGTAAGTAAACCATCCAAATCATGCAATCAATTATAGATAGGTTGTACACCTAAAACTAGGAGTGATCATATGTAAAATGGTTGTTTATATATATATGAGCTATGCAGGATTCACATTTAATGTTTACGTAGGTTCCATACAGTTAGTTTTCTTTTCAAAATAAAAAGATAATAAGAATAAGGAAAAAAAGGTTATGACTATTGGTGACTGTTGGATGGCGTCATGGTGACTTTTGGTGAATGATGCAACTTTTGAAATTGAAATTATGGAGAATTTGTCATTTAATGAAGAGTCACTTTTCATGAAAGGACTCTGAGGGTCTATTTTAAATTTATAAAAATTCATCTTTGGGTTATTCCGATATTCAACAATCTTCGGTAATATCTTCTTCACATCTTCTTCTCCATTATTTTCTTATTTTTGGATCTTTTTGAAAATATACAGTAATTATAAAAAATTATAAATGGTATATGGCAAGCACTAAAGAAATTAAGATGTAAAATATAAAAAATAAAATAAAGAAGTTAGGGATATACTTCTATATTCATGGTGGAAATTTCAAATTTACAAGCTAAAGCTCACATTTTTTTTAAAGTTTGAAATAAAGCTTATCATATCTTGTATGCGAATTTGTTGTAACCCTCTTCCAAACTAATTTAATTACTAGTAAGGTGTAAATATTGCTTTAAAGATAGTGACGTTGTAACATGCTTTAAGCCTATCTTTAAGTATGCATTTTTTATTTTTATTTTTGCATCTTCCTTATGTCACTCCTTTCAATTTTAAGGTAAATTATGAATTCTTCCATAGATGGTTTCATCTTTATTGGAATAACACTGTTAGGCATATCAAATTTTCTTCAATGATAATCAAGGGTACTTATTTTTCTCATAATGTTCTAGTTGGATCATGTACTCACTGAAGATCTTCCTATGCTACCTTTCAACAATGATATGACAGAACAAGTTAAAATTGATCAAATTGAGTGTAATAATTACCTATGTAAGAGCCACATCTTGAACACCCTATTTGATTCATTGTATGTCATTTACTGTTAGAAAAAAGGACTATTAATGAATTGTACGAAGTGTTGATAGCAAAACACATATTAAAAGATAAAGGCAATAAAAAAAATTCTTGTAAGTTAGTTTTTAGAATTTTAGATGTTAGATGAAATATCTACACTTGATTAAGTTCATAAGTTATATTTCATTATCTAACAAATCATTACCAATGTCGCTAGTCTCAATGAGTCCTTTCAAGCATCCACCATTTAGCCAAACAAATACATAGATAAAAAGATACTAGAAAATCTCTAAAATAAAGAAACAATAAATTATCTTCATATAATTTTCTAAAGTTTCTTTGAATAAAAGAAAAATCTAGGATCCATGACAAAAGAAAAAACAACAGGAGATCATGGCTATGGTTAACTTAATCGAGAATTGTATGAATTGGGAATGAGATAAGACACATTTTAAAAATAATGATTAGCTTAAACCTAATAATTAATGATTTAAAAAGAACGCATTCAAGAAGAGTGCATGAGTTTTTTCTAAAATCTAAATTAGCTTGGGAAAGGTTGTCGAAAATATAAAAAAGAAGACGTGAAAAAGGAAAAGATAAGCCAATATGATAGAAGCATAAATTTGGCAGCCACCATCTTTAGGGTGAACATGATGAGTGAGGATGCTAACTTGAAAGAAAATTTTAGTACTACCAAAAATGTTTACAAAAATAGTAATGTGTTTGTTCCTATAAGATAATGGGGGTATGGAATTATACATGAGAAATGCCTTTATACCTAAGATTGTAGGAAAAGGGAAAGTACTGTTAAAGTTAACTTTCGAAAAATTCCTTTGAATGATGTATTACATGTATTGGATATCATGAATAATCTTATCTCCATTAGTCTATTTACTATGTTCGGTTATATTCCTCTTTGAATTTGATAATTTGATTCTATCTAAATATAAAAACATATGTAGGGAATGACTATGTATTTAGTAGAATGTTAAAATTCAACCTGATGAATAAAAATTCTGCTTTATTTATATGCTTGATTCATGTGATGTTTAACATACTATACCAAGACATATTAGTTATTATAATATGAATGATGTCTAGTCTTTAAATTAATTTCTAAGTATACGAACATAATAATAAATGCAACATATGTGTATAATTTAAAATAACTATAAATTTTTTTTCTAAGATAGAAAGAGAATCATAAACCTAGGCTTAGTTCACAGTGACGTGTTTGAGATGAACGGTATAATAATAAGAAGGGGAACTAGATATTTTATAACTTTTATACATTGATATACCCTAATATATATATAAAGAATAAAAATAATGCATTAGAAAAGTTTCAGATATAAAAAGTAGAAGAAGAAAACCAGTTATATCAAAATATTAAAAATTTTAAGGTCAGGTAGGGAGGATAATATCATTTTTTGAAAATTTTGAAGTTTTTTGAAACTCCTGGTATAATTCACTTAAGTCACGACTCATTATTCATCATATTCTTCATAACAGAATGTAAAAATATATCTTTTATAGATATAAGAAAAAGTCTAATTAAGTACTTATAACATATTGGATAGAATACGAAATTCTAATTTTGAAAATTTTCTAATGAATTATGGAGGAATATGACTCCAAACCTTTCGTACTTTAAGGTATAAGCCTTAGTTAGACTCACTGATTTTAAAAGACCCACGATAAGGTTAAGATCTCTTAAATACATTTTAATACGATATACATAAAACAATAAGGCCTGTAAATTTTTAATTATAGAATTTAATAATGTAATTTTAGAAACACAATAATAAAATATACAGACATTGAGTTATATAAGAACTCTTTCTCTTCTATAAATAGAAATGAACTAAAATCTCAATATTCTAATACTAGCAGTAATACTCAAATACTTGAAGTTATCATTGGTTCCAAGAAAGATGGCATAAAATGTACAATGACTAATAGAATTGAGATAGGCACATCTTTTGGACCCAACTTTTATCATCTGTTAATAGAAGGAGATAGAGAAAAATAATAGAAAAAATCATGTTAGTGTGTAACATAGAAAATAATCATCTAGTTTCAGATGATCCCTTTAAATCTCAAGATGTTTTTTTTTTTAAAGAAAGTTTTAAAATATAAAATAGATTTTATAATACAAAATGGGATAAAGAAATTAGTAAATTTTCCCTCGAGATCAAAACTTATAAAGTGTAAATGGATATTCAAAATAAATTTAAAACAAGATTGAATAACAAAAAAATTCAAACAATATTGAATCACAAAAAAGTTCAAAGACTAGCTAATAGAAAGTTTACATAAAAAGAAGTACTGATTTTTTAACACCTATGCTCTAATACTTAGGATATTAAATATTCAAGTTTTAGTTGATCTAATATCCATATATAAATTATAAATCATAAGACACATGTAAAGATAACTTTTCTAAATGGTGACCTCGACGAAAAGGTGCATATAGAGCAACCAAAATGTTTCATAATTTCAGGACAATAAAATAAAGTATATAAATTGATCAAATTACTATATAGATTTAAATAGACATATAAATAATGACTTAAATTTTTTAATAAGTTTGTTATATCATATAACTTTAAAATTGATAAATCTAATAAATGTATATATCCAAAATTCTTTGATAATGTAATTATATGTCTATATATAAATAATATTTAATCTTTGTGACATGTTTAGAAGTAGTAAAATACACTAAAAAAATTTTAGTTTTGACATGAAAGATATAGGTGAAGCTAATATGATTTTAGGTATCAAGTTAATAATAAAAAAGAATGATATCATTCTATTTTAACTACATTATATTGATTTTTTTTAACAAAAGTTTAATCATATGATAAAAATCATGTTTTCACTCATTCGATTTTAATATTAGGTTAGTTACAAATAAAGATAGCAGTATATCTCAGTTACAATATCCAAAATGATTAATAGTTTTATGGATGTCATGATATTATTACTTTTGCAATATATAAATTGAGTAGGTTTATAAGTTATCTGGGTTTAGATCATAGAATGTTGCTTCTGGAGTATATAAAACTTGAAGAAAATGAATAATTATGCCTTACACTTTTTTGAATACTTTTGATATGCGTAGAGGGTAAAGTGGTTTAAGTTGGATCACTAATTCTGATAAATCTAAGTCCTTCAGTGGATGAATTTTAGAATTGTATATATATATATATATATATATATATATATATATATATATATATAGGGAAATGCTCACCTGCGCACCAGTTCGCACGGAACTAGTGCAAACTTTTTTGAGAACCCATCATACATGATGTGGATCCAAAATCTAAACCGTCCATGTGAAGTAGCACCTCATAAAACCTCCCGGTCCCAAGTTTTACTTTGATCCAAAACTCTGGTGGGCCATGAAAAATGAAAATAGTTTCCCCCCTTGATTTGCATTTCTCTTTGCTATGGCCCACCAGAATTTTAGATCAGGGTGAAAATTTGTCCCTTGGAGTTTCATAGAATTCCGCATCACATGGACCATTCAGATTAGACACTCATGACACGTGTGCAAAGGTGCTCATGTGCCTAGGTGCGCAGGTGAGCATGACTCTCTCTCTCTCTCTCTCTCTCTATATATATATATATATATATATATATATATATATATATATATATATATATATATAAAATTCCACGTCAAAATTTGAATTCATAACTTTAATCGCTAATAGTAAAGAGGAAGAATGGTTGTAAAATTTATTATTAGAAATATTGTTTTAGTAAGTCTTTGTCCTTCATTACTATTTACTGTGACAATAAAGTAGCACCGTCGAAGACATATAACAAAACTTATAATGAGAAATATAGACATATCAGTTCAAGGTATAATTTTGTACAACAACTAATTGGTGATGGCATTATAACAATACATTATATGCGGTTTATATAAGGCCCGTATCCTAGTCCGTACTGTTCCGTTGACTTCCGCGATCCTTCCCGATGAATTCCGGCAACCTGTGACTGATAATCGACGTTTGCGCGTGATCCTAAGTCATATCCTGTAGATTTAAGTTGGCTTAATCCGAGACTTGTACCATTGCGACCGCATCGTCGCCGCGGTTCCGACGCTGCATCTTGCACACCAATCTGATACCCTGGCCAGGAGATGTGGGCCGGTGTTTATTTCGAAGAAAAATCGTGCATTTGTGAACCTAAGAGAATCTCTACAACCCATCCCATCAATCAATCAATCAAAGTACACAACCCATGCTTTCTTTCTCCCCAAGTTAAGCAACTTACCAAGTCAACTCTCAAGTCAAGTACACTTATCAACTCATATCCATCACCTCTCCCTTACAACCACCATTTCTCTCTCTTTCTCTTCACATTTTTCAAGCAACAAAGAAACGAAAGTGGTGGACGTCCAAGCTATTCCAAGAGAGAAAAAGTGAGTTGTGTGTGGCCCACTTCTCACCCCAAGATCCATCATCCTAGCCATTCCTTTCTCATCATCTTCCATCAAAGAGAGGCATAAGGAGAATGACGTTCCATCGGACCAAGAAGATCGAACGGTGAGTGTTTCTATAGGCCTAGATTTTATGTTTTTATGATGGGCTAAGTGAGGCCTACCGATTGATGGTATGGATCTCACTTTGGACTCTAGATGTGGCCGATGGTCCATCTTGATTCCCATGATCATTCCATGATGGGGCCATTCTCCACGGACCCCATCATGATGTTTATTTTCCTTGCATGGATAGGGTCATCTAGACCTTGCATTTCGGTGGAGAAAGGATCTCCACCGTTGATTTGATCGGTGGACCCACATGTAATGCAACCCACTTGATGTATGTTGTAATGTATGGAAGGGAGTGCCCATAGCGCCGGGGTCCCTCCATCATCACATCTCTCTCTCTCTCTCTCTCTCTCTCTCTCTCCTTCCTTTATTTTGTGGCCCACTTAATGAGTTATGTGATGTCCAAACCGCCCATCAAATGGACCCCATGGCTGTCCAAACATGGGGATCAACCCACTTTGCCACCCCTCTTAGTGGATCTGGATGATGGGAAAACATAAATATCAGATTGATCAAGTGGGCCACGTCCGTGTGGGACCCACCTTGATCAACATGTGAACCCAGTCTGTCCAGCGTCCCTGGACGCTGGACGTGTTCATTGAAGTGTGAACAGACAGTGAGGTGTACTAACAAATAAAAATAAAAATAAATATCCGTTTGATTTTAAACTTTTTGGGTGGGCTGCTCATGCAGGCCCCACCTTGATGCATTGATCTAATCCACGCCGTCCATTCTATTCCTCTGCTCATTTTAAGCGTTGAGCCAAAAAATGAAGCCAATCCGATTTTCTGGCGGGCCAAAGCATAAAAAATAGTGTCTTTACCGTTGAAACCCACCCTGATATTTCTATACACTAAAACACATCAAATATTGGGCTTGATGGGTCTATCTTGAGCCATAGAAACCAATGGTTGGGTTGAATTTTACTGATGCGGGCCTCACATAGGAAAAACCTTGAAAAAACAAAAAATAAAAGTAATGCAAGGCAGCAGGCGCTGTCGCTGATGCCAGAGGACGCGCAACAACGTCCTGCTGCCTCGTCACGGGTGAGAGGCAGGGACCGTTGGGTCCCACCATGATGTGTGCTGCACATCAACATCGTGCATTTGATGGGTCCCCTTTATATATGGGGTGCCCCCAAATATCAGCCGTATACATAACTCAGGTGGCCCACGTCACAGGAAATGGTGGGAATTGAGCGTCTGCCATTGAAACCCTTTTGGGTTGTCACAAAAGTTTTAGATCATTATGAAGTTTGTTTTTCCTCTTTATCTAGGTCTGTGTGACCTTATTAACAGATTGGATGACAGATAAACGTTATGGTGGGCCCCACGTGGGACCCACTTGTGTAAGTGTTTTACCCACACCGCCCCACATTTGGGAGTGGGACGACTGGTGTACCTCACTTCAGTTACATAGCTGCTGTAGTGGCGTCACCAAGTTCTATAGGTCCCACATGTTTCATCCACGCTGTCCATCTATGGGACCCACCATGATGCATGTGTTGCATCCAAGACGTCCAACCATTTTAAAAGCTCATTTTAAGGCTTGAGACTAAAAATAAGACAGATCTAGGATCAGGTGGACCACATTATAGAAAATAGTGAGTTTGAATGTCCACCATTAAAAATCCTTGGGCTACAGGGTTTGGACCAATATGATATTTGTTTTCCCCTCTTAATCCATGTCTTTATGACCTTATGATTAGATTGGTTGGAAAATAAACTTTATAGTGGGCCCTATGATTTATTTAACTGTGAAAAATATTATCTCCATTGCTATTTGTGGTATGGTCCAAATGATCCTTCAATATGACTCTTTTTGGGAATTTATAAGGCCCGTTGTTAGGCCTACTTTAATGTGTATAAGGACTGTTGTCAAGGCCCATATGATTAGGCCCATCTTGATGTATTTGTAGCCGTCCGTTGAGGCCCACCTTGATATATATGAGGCCCATGTTATGCGGCCCATTTGATGTATCTAAGGCCCATGGGTCGGGGCCCAATGGGATGTACACAAGTCCATTACAATGTGTGATTCCACCATGGTTTATGTAATGATGTTTATGGTGGGCTATGCCTTGGGAGCAATGATGTTTTGACGCCCACATTGTAATTACAATGTTGGTTAAATGTCCACATTGTAACTCTCCCTAGGGCCCATTGATAGGCCCATACTTGTTGTGTGTAGGTCGTCTAGGCCCATATTCGTTGTGAGAATAGTTCATCACTTTATAACATGCTTAGTATAACTTCATGATTCATGTCCATACGCATCATATGTATGCTTGATATGAGTAGTGACTGATCATAGCATATGCCATTGGGCAGATTATTTATGGGACTCACTAATAGGAGTTACCCACATGAGCGCATAGTATGCGCATGATTATTGCATGACTAGATAATGTGATTCATGCATCTCGTATTTGTGTATCATGATCATTGTATGTGTTCACTCCCCAAGTATAGGGTTGTGATGTAGTAATAAACTCGATGAGACCGAGGTCGAATCCACAGGGACTGAAACCTGTATGTAATCTGAAACTAAGTAGAACTAGAACTAGACTAAGATGAAATCTAAACTGAATGAAATTTAGAGAATAATTGTGAAATAATTATCTAAGACGTAGAGAAATTCAGAGGTAGGAAACTAGGGATTCAGAGGATCCACTTGTAGAGATCAGGGAGAACTACACTTGATTCATGAAAATCAACTGAACTTCCTTTGATGTAGTTTTGAAAAGATGAAAGGTATATGAATTAGAATGGATTCCATCACCAAACCATGCCCAGGAGACAAAGCAAACAACAGAATTAAACTAATTACCAACCAATCAACATGCCATGAAGGTTAGGAAGGGTACCGTCATCCGACCATGCCCAGGAGACGATGGTGAACAACAGGGCTTCCTGACGTCATAAACATAAAGAAGAAAAGGACATGCTCAAAGCCATCACAGACCCATTGTAATTTCAGTCACAACAGACCATTAACGACTAAAAACATTCCCTTAATAAAACTCAAATCAACATCAGTTCAGTCTAAACAAAGGCACAAGCAAAGAGGCATCCTATCATGCTACAAGCTTCACCTCTTAGCCCTAGCTAAGAGGTTCAGCCCAACATGAATGGGCTGATCCCCAAAACAAAATAAAACAAAATAAAATAAAATAAAATAAAAGAAGAAAAACAAACAAATTCTACTATTTCTCTGTCCCTGCTCCACGTCCAGCCTCCAGCCAAGATCTCTTACCCAGATCCCCAGCCCTTCCTTTTATAGAGAACAGCTGTTTGCAGATTAGCTGGAGTCAGAGAACCGTCTCTCTTTACGCATTCCAATTCGCAGCGGAGTCAGTTGCGAACCTCTTTTTCTGTAGAAGAAAACGCAAAAACTGGTTGCCTTTGAAATGAATTTGAGATGAAGGATCATCCAGTTCGGTCAATCCGACTGCTTAGCTGGGATCAGAACCACCATTTCAAGAGTTTGGACGACCTGGATCATCAGCTTGATCCCGATCTTGATCGCACAACGTGCGGCAGTGATCGATTCTGTCCGGGTTTCACGAACGCAGGATCTTGGATCTGTGATGACTGGTGGGCCCCTAATCAATTCCGACAGGGAAATCCACTCCGTACAGTGAATTCCTATTGAAAAACCAGTAAGAAACGGCTAGTTTTCGGTTGGATTCGGTGTGGCCCACAAAATAGTTTGCTCCACCGTCTGTCCTAGTTTGAACAGCCAAAAACCAATATTCGTGATATCTTGAAATAATGCCACCTAGGCATGGGTATTTGTCGCCCCACGAGACGAATGAACGGTCCAGATTATTGATAAAGGTGATAGGTGGGGCCCACTACACAAAAACGGACGGACAACGTTCGTCCGCTGTCTCCGTCTGGGAGCAGGATCGGGTCAGCGGGCACTGACCAGTTGTTCTGATCCAGTGCACATCAAGTGCACTTGTGTACTGTACACGGGCACTGCTGGTGGGGTCCACTCGTTGTGTGTATATGAAATCTGATCCGTCCATCTTCTCCCTCATCTAATTTAAAGGGTTGAGACCAAAATTGAAGTATATCCAGATCTTAAGTGGTCCCAAATCATTAATTTATGTTTTGATCTGTCCGTTGGGCCACTTTCATGGAGATCCGAGAGCTGAATTTTGATATGTACGGTTAAATTATGGTCCTCAGGCTATGTATGTAATTTCGAGCCAAACATATGGTGGGAACCCTGTGATCTTGCATTCTGGACCATTTTCGGGCCCATTTAATGCGAACGGCTTGATTTCCTCGGATCCCCAGCGTGTAAATTCTTCAAAATGGGTCCTCTGGAATCCGTCCCTTGCTCTGATGACTTCGGAACGTCAAATCCACGCTTTTAATACTCGTTTTCAATCCACGCTCCTGATTACTCCCTGCAACAAAAACACAATTAACATACGACATTAAACATTATCATGTACATAAAATCATGCAATAACTGGGGTCTGATATGCAATATTCGACCCTCATCAGTATGCCCTAGCGACATCAGGGTCGTGGCTCCACAGGCACATCGTGGATGACCGTATCGGATACCGAAAATACTTGGTTCTAGCACTGTAGGCACCTAGGATGTCTTTGGGTAAAAGTCCTACAACCTTTTGGTACCAGGAGATGCTCCAACGTCTAGACTGAGTGGATACACGAGTGCAGGAGTGCCGAATACCAGTAGGCCACATCTCTCACTATGTCGTGGTCGGTTGGAAAGGGGTGTGGCCTTATTCGCCCGAGTGAGGGGGCTATAAGCTAGGTTGAGTTTGACTAGCTCGCAAATGAGTCCGCTATCGATGAGCCGGGTAGGTATTGGTAGACTACTGGTCGGGCGAATAGTGTGGTCTCTTCCACTTGCTGGGCTATGCGACTAGGGAGGCGGTAGTCAGTGTGGAGTGTATTAGACCATGGTGATATCCCAGAGAGAAACTGTACTGATATGTGTACTTGATGAGGACTGACATACTTACTTTGCATCTCGTATATGACATTTGGCTACGTAGGCCTTGCATCGCATGGCCTTGGTATGATCGCTAACATTCATGCCTTGCATAGCATAGCCTTGATACGACTGATTGTATTTATGGACTTACCCGCATATTTTTGCATTACTCTTATATTGTATACTTGACACTTACCTTGCGCACACACTTACACCACCCTCTAAGCTTTTGTAAGCTTATGCACTACCGTTGCATGCAGGTGTCGTTGGATGGTAGCAGCGCTGAGGCAGGAGTGCGTATCGAATTATTTTGGAGCCTTTTTATCACCTCGTATTTTCCTTTCCACATTGTGCTTAAAGTTTTTGATATAGTGGATATGTGGTGATATTATTTTGTGACTTGGTTATACTTGTGGTTATGCTCTATTACAAAAAAAAAATTCATACTGAATATCCTCCTTTTAGGATCCCAGGATCAGAATCTAGCATATGAGTGTCGGGATTCGAGAATGGGGCACTACAGAGGCTGTCGGCGCCAGATTTGGCGATCAAAAATTTTGTGAGCCCATTTTTCGAGTTTGGGGTGTGACAGTTTACCTAGAACATACCAGACTAGTACTTCACTAAGTGACTCACAAGAGATATTAATGTTAGTAAAACATAAAGAGGAATGAGATTTAAGCAAATTTCACAGACACCGGATAAGAGAATGGGATTTAAGTCAATTTCATAGAAATCCAACTTAAGTAAATAAGTTTAATGACAATGTCTCTGACAAAAAGTAGTTGAAGTAGCACTTTATACTTTCTTATTTGTTTTATTTCTAGATGTTTATATAACATTGGGTGCATAAAATAAATAAAATGGGAATGGGCAATTGTTCTTAATAATTTCTTTTAAGGTGCTATTGTTATAGGGGCATTCAAAATGACTTATTTCCATGAGCATTAGAAGTAGGGTTGCTTCCTAATGTTTGTGAGTTTTAACTGTCATCGTGAACTCATTTAAGGTTGAGCTAAGGCCATTAATGTGCCACCGATTTTAAAACACATGAAAATTGAAAATATATGTATGTGACATATTCGGTTGTTTCATATAAAATACTCAGTTCAAGACCATTATCACTAGGAATTCTAATGCAACTTGGATGTGCTTACGCTAAGTAAATATTCAATTCCACGAGACACATTCCCCTATGTACATATCTTCCTTATATGCTTTGACTTCTTAATTTTGAAAAAATGATGGGGGATTAAGTTTTCTCTTTTTAAAATAAAAATAATAAATAACAAATAAGAAAGAAAGAAAAAAAATGGTTGTAACTTTTAGTGATTCTTGATGATTGTTAGATTGTGAATCATGACAATGTTGGGATTTTTGGCCTACAGAATCACACAGATCTAGATCTAGGATAACAATCCAATGGCACCAAGCATACAGGCTGACACATAGATTTAATGTGGAAAACCCTTGTGGTAAAAAACCACGGCACAAAGCGACAAAATTCCACTATGGAAGCATCAATTACAAAGAGAGAGGACTTACCCGATTCGAACAACCTCGAATCTCACCCTTACTACACCCTTTGACAACCTTAGAACCCTTTAGAATACCTTTAGGAAGCCTTAGCATGCCCTAGAATAATCCTAGGGACCCCTATTTATAGTTTAGGAAACTTCCCTTTTGCACCCTTGCGAAAGGCGACACCAAAATCCGTAGTCCGCATTGGATTCGGAAAAGAATCTGCATAACCTACGACTAGTCATAGCTCTCCTACGACTGGTCGTACTATGATTGGTCGTAGACCTTGGAGAAAAACAGCACAATGTCACTGTACTTTGAGTCGTGCCAGGACTCGAACCTACGACTGGTCGAATGCCTCCCACGACCAGTCGTGGTTGTCCCACGACCGGTCAAACGACCTCAAACACTTCATATTAAAGACTTCTCTTAACAATCTCTACCAAGTCTTCAATCTTCAACCGTGTAACTCCTTGACCTCTTCTCTTATCTCTGCATTACATCATAGTTTCTCGTGT
This sequence comes from Magnolia officinalis, assembly GCA_021015155.1. Taxonomy (NCBI): domain Eukaryota; kingdom Viridiplantae; phylum Streptophyta; class Magnoliopsida; order Magnoliales; family Magnoliaceae; genus Magnolia; species Magnolia officinalis. Next base: position 34,545,927 of record JAJHSJ010000004.1, on the reverse strand, counting down.
ACATTTCAACCTTCTTTTCTACCATCACCAAGCCCAGAGAAGTTACATAGAACTTGAACTTCTCTGCAGGAACATTCATGTTAATCATGTCTGTCGGATCTAAATCCACATGCCCAACCACCTTTGCTCCTGTCTTCCCAAAAGAAAGAAAGGCGTAGTCTTCTTACCATCTCACCGCTACTCAATAGTGCTTGCCGGGGTACTTGCTCACAACACTGATAACCTGTGAAATAACTGGTCTAATCCAGACCATGGCATACACTGCCAACCGCATTCGAATAAGGCTCATGAGATATCTTGCTTTTTCTCATCTGCTTTGGGACATGTCCTGAGGAAAACTTGAGGAGAGACGCGTATGAAACGTTTTCCGGCTTTACTTGACCCATCACATATTTGATCAATACCTACACACAAGGTATTCCTCTTATGATTACCAAAGTCTACTCCTCCTTCAGTCTCAATGCCGAAAACCAATTTTGTAGCCCCCCCGATCCTTCATCCTGAACGTCCCACTTAACCGAGTCTTCAATACACTGATTTCAGACATGTCATAATTGGCGATCCACATGTCATCAATTCCTGACTCACCATGAAGGAATCAAACCACTGCCTAGGCGACATGTTGAACCACGACCTCCTGCAAAGTCTTTTCTCAGCCCATTTAACTTCGAACCGCTCTGGTTACTTCATGTAAGTCTGCTCTTCACTTTCCCTTACAGAAATGTAGACTCCACATCCATCCTTCCAGCTCAAGATCACTTTGGCCAACTAGCGCCAATCACAGATCTAATAGACATCTGCTATACCGTCGGCGCGAATATCTCTGAGAAACCGATCTCTTCTTTCTGAGCATAACCCTTCGCTACCAACCTCGCCCTGTATCTATGCTGTATCATCCTGAAGATCCACCTGCATCCAACCGCTTTCCGGCCCACTGGAAGATCCACCCGCTCCCATATGTCGGTCTGGTACAACGAATCCATCACATCATCCATAGTCACCTTTCACTTCTAAGCATCAGGCTCACCTAGAGTCAACTGAAAAGAAGATGAATCCTCTGTGATATTGGAGTCGTCTATGTACCTCGATGATATCCTGCGATCATGCCGTGTGATTCTTCTCACAGGTGGCTACTCCACCTGCTCTGTATCCCTGTCCGCACGTCTCAGCCTTCATGCCCTGCCCGCTCATGTGGCCATGCCTATCATGCCACACACGTGCAGAGGTGGAATCCGCTACATCTACTGTAGCTCCACTGTTTGAAGTGCTCCCGATCAATCTATACAAGTTATCGAGTCGTTGTGCTTCCATGACTACCCGTGCCCCCTTGGATACCGTAAAAGCACCATCAATACCTGTGTACTTGCATCCTTTTGCCTCAAACACACCAAGAGAAATCAGATTCTGCTTCAAATCAAGAACGTGCCTGACATCAGTCAAGGTAAGCTCCACCCCATCAAACATTCTGATGCATACCGTACCAACAGCCACAACATTACAGGCAAAGCCATTGCCCATAAATACTTATCTACCATCGCACTCGCTATAGCTGGCGAACCAACTCCGATGAGGAGTCATGTGAAAAGATGCCCCTGTGTCTAGCATCCACAAATCCTTACGATCATCGTATGACTGTCTGAGCGAAGACACAGATAAAACATCACCATTACATCCATTTGATCCATATGACGTGGTAACATTGGTCTCCCTGTATAAAGCCTCAGAATCTTCCCTCTTCGATTTACGATTTTTGCAATCCCTCTTCACATGTCCTTCCTTCCCACAGTTACAACACGTTACCTTCCCTTTGCCCTTGCCCTTGGATTTGGATCTATAACCTGAAGAACCTGTATCTGGTCCAGAATTCCTACCCACTGTAAATAGTGCATCAGAAGACGTCCCCATGTCGCTGTTTAGTTGTCTAATAGCCTTCCCTTGAAGAGTCGAGATAACGGTATCGACACTCAGGGTTTTGATCGTGCTGCACATAGTGTCCTTGAATGCTTCAAAAGACGTAGGGAGAGAGTTCAGCAACATACATACATGTTCTTCATCTTTCAGCACTTCCTCCATATCCAGTAATTTGCAAACCAATTTATTAAAGTTGCTGATGTGAGCCTCCAGATCTCCACCCTCTGCCATCTTGAAGTTATACCACTGCCGCTTCAAGTACATGCGATTTTCAGAGGATTTTTTCGTATAGACATCCTTTAACTTCGCCCATAACTTAACCGCAGTTTTCTCCCTCATGACGTTGTAGAGAACCTCATCCGTGAGACATAAACGTATCGATGATAAAGCCTTCTTGTCAAGAGTATTCCAATCACCATCAGTCATAGTAGACTTTCGCTCCTGAAGAGCACCATCTTCGCCTTGCTTGATTAAGGAACTCATCATCTTGATCTTCCATAACTCAAAATTATTATTCCCTGAGTACTTCTCAATCTCATACTTGGTGCTCGCCATTATTACTAATCCCTCAGATTCAGATCTGTGCCCCAACCAAACTTTGGCTCTGATACCACTTGTTGGAATTTTTAGCTTGCGGAATCATACAGATCTAGATCTACGATAGCAATCCAATGACACCAAGCATACATGAGAAAACACAGATTTAACGTGGAAAACCCTTGCGGGAAAAAACCACGGCACAAAGCGACAGAATTCCACTATGAAAGCATCAATTATAAAGAGAGAAGACTTACCCGATTCGAACAACCTCGAATCTCACCCTTACCACACCCTTTGATAACCCTAGAACCCTTTAGAATACCTTTAGGAAGCCTTAACATGCCCTAGAATAACCCTAGAGACCTCTATTTATATTTTAAGAAACTTCCCTTTCGCACTTTTGCGAAAGGTGACACCAAAATCCGCAGTCCGCATCGGATTCGGAAACGAATCTGCGTAACCTACGACTAGTCGTAACTCTCTTACGACTGGTCGTATCTCACCTATAACTGGTCATAGACCTCGGAGAAAAACAGCACAATGTCGCTGTACTTTGAGTCGTGCCAGGACTTGAACCTACGACTGGTCGAGCGCCTCTCACGATCAATCGTGGTTGTCCCACGACCGGTTGAACGACCTCAAAAACTTCAAATTAAAGACTTCTCTTAACAGACAACTCTTGGTGAATTGGGCAACTTTTGAAATTGAAACTAAGAGAGTTGGCTTTAATGAAAATACACCTTGAAAAACCTTGTATCTTTTCATAAAATGGATTGTAAGTCTTCCTTTTAAATTTATCGAAACCCATCTTTAAGTCATTCAACAGAGAACAATCTCCTTTCCCATCTTATTTTCCACTATTTTCTTGTTTTTGAGTCTTTTTAAAATTCTGCAGTGATTGTAGAAATTTCAAGTAGTACAAAAGATGTTAGCATATAAATTGTAAAAAAAAAGTCAGGGGTGTACGTTGTTGTAGTGTGTTCGAGGTGCAGTTAGTTTTTTTTTTTTTTTTTTTTTTTTTTTTTTTTAAAAGAAGGCTTATTGTATCATAGAAGTAAATTTGTTGTAACTTTATTACAAATTAGTTCAACAACTGGTACGACACGAATATTGCCTTAAATATAGTGGTCTATAATGCGCCTTAGTTTATCTTTAAATGTATATTTTTCGTTTGTTTTTGCCTCTCCTCTTTCACAACATGCATTTAGTGCACCTCCTCGTATTACAATTAAATCCTTAAAAAAATCCAAATACAACATTCAAATGGGACATAATGGGATACACCCAAGAAAGCAACATACAAACATGCCTAAACCCTATATATTCACATGCTCTTTAATATTTTTAGGTAAATGTCATGTTAACAACCTAACCAATATGCCACAACCTATATATATATTCACATGGTCTTAGGATTGATTGAAGGTTTGAAGCCATACCTTTAGACCAATGGGAATCATAACATACCATATTTCATGTACAATATGGGCAACAACCATGTAATGCCAATTACTCCAGCATCTTCTCAATAATGTCATGGCATGTAATATCAGTTAGATCGTAACATGATGAGATCAGTCAAATATTCTTATGTGAAAGGACTTGCATGTACAGCTAATATATTCCTAGTATTTTTTACTTATAAAAGGACACGTAGATCTTATGTATTTCTAGTATTTTTTACTTTATAAGATGAGTGCAGTCATGGCTCCCTTGCACTTATCTTTTGTTAGGTAACTTTTTTCACTTGAAGATGTCAAGGTGACTTCTATGCTTAGTGTTTTGCCCATGCTTTTTTAGCTGCTTCATGCCAATTTTTAGGATTGACTATTCCCTTCTTTTCACTTAGCCGCTTCATGCCAATTTTTAGGATTGACTATTTCCTTTTACTTAATAATGATGACATGTGGCTTTCACTTTCCAAATATGACCCCTTCTAGTACCCTAACATAAAAAAATAATAATTGATGTTTGTTTGTACATATATATCCTATACTTTAACTTTAAAAATATAATTGTGCACCAAAAGCCTTACGACTGTCATTACAGCATAACTAGGCCCTTAAACCACCTAAGGTTGTAAAATGTGACCATTTCCTATATGTGCATTCTTAGTCATTCATCTGTAATTCAAAAATCCAAAGAATATTGCTGGTTTCCTATCAAAGAGCCTTCATGGAAAATCTCACTTAAATTAAAAACTTAAAAGTATTTATTGTAAATAATTTTACATTTTAATACCTAATAAAATTGCTGGTTTCCTATCAAAGAGCCTTCATGGAAAATCTCACTTAAATTAAAAACTTAAAAGTATTTATTGTAAATAATTTTACATTTTAATACCTAATAAAATTGCTGGTTTCCTATCAAAGAGCCTTCATGGAAAATCTCACTTAAATTAAAAACTTAAAAGTATTTATTGTAAATAATTTTACATTTTAATACCTAATAAGATAATGATTATTTAAAATTTTAAATAATTTTTACATTAATAGTGGGAAAATTTCACGAAAAATTCAAAGCTGCTAATCTTTTGTTAATCTTGTCATGTATTGGGATAATATTATTCAATTTATTTCTCATGCAAACACTATAGATTTTTAAAATATCAGCAATATTTATGGCACTGGTTAGAATTGAAGATCAGTACACGACAACACATCCTTTCCCAATAATAATTCCTCATCGATGCACACTAGAGGAGAAAAACTTTTATACTCTGAAGAGTGTGATGTATGATACACATGTACTTATAATTAATTAGAAATGCATAAGTGGCATGCAAATCAATTTAAACTACAAGTATATCAATGTAAACTGCTAAATTATGGGTCCTAATTGGATGTATTATTACCTAAAAATTACACTTATTTGATTATATCTAATCTCTCGATTGGCGTACATTTGTTCCCCGGCTAAAAATGAAAAAAAATAAAAAATATAAAAAAATCAACGGTCCTATTTCAACAAAAAAAAAAGTCCACTAATCAGAAGTTAAGATTGCCCAACCAATTTGATTTTGGGGCTATGAAGATTAATTTGGGTTAATGCATGGCAAGTGTACAATTTCTGAGTGGTGGCGTATCAATATCATATGTTGCTGGAGCATCATCTCCCCTACAGTAGATATTGCAAGAGGAATTGCATTCGACGCGGATACGCGATGTGGTAATATGTAGGATGTTGTGAGGCCTACCATGATGTATATGCTTTATATCTATGCTGTCCCTTCCATTTTCCAGCTCATTTTAGGGCACGAACCCCAAAGGAAAGTATATCCAAAACTCAAGTGGACCACACCTTAGGAAATAGTGGTGATTGAATGCCACCATTAAAAACTTCCGGAGAACACAAGTTTTGGATCAAGCTGATATTTGTGTTTTCTCTTCATCCAAGTCTGTGTGACCTTATCAACAGGTTAGCTAATAAACACTAAGGTGGGTCCTATAAAGGGTTTCAATGGTGGGTATCATCATCCTCACTATTTCACGCAGTGTGGTCCACTTGAGATTCAGATCTAGTTCATGCCCAGAAATAAACTGACAAAACGACTGAACGACGTGGATATAAAACAAATACATCACAGTGGGCCCAACAGTGCCCAACATATCACCACACCACTGTTAGGAGTGGTGTGGGCAACACCTAATTCGGGTCTAAGCGCATTGAGGGTCGTATATGTGGTTGGGCTAGCTGCAACTCAATTGACCCAACCCAATTTTTGGTCAGGTTTTCAAGGTGATCTAGTTAGAGTTCTAAGTTGGAAAATGCCAGCTCATTTTAACTCTGATTGGGTTTCAGCAATTTTGAGCTGGCTGGTTCGGTCCAGTTGAGAATAATGACCATATGTATTTGGGTTGGGTTGGGTTAAGTACACAGGACTTTGGGTTGGCCGTCTTGGGTTGAAAATCAATTCTATTCCAGTTGTGGGTTGGGTCTTCTTGAGGTCAGATTGAGCTCAGGTTGACCCTTTGCCTAACCAGACTTGACCCTACCAGGCCAAGTTGCACCCCTGGTTTATGGTATAACTACATAACTTGTAATGGCCCCATAAAACCATAGACGCAGGGTTTGTGCTATGATCTGGGGCATTCATCTAGTGGGCCTATGACGCAGGGTTGATTGTATCTTTAATATTTATAGTAAGTGTCCTATGTTGTTTAACCACGTTATTCTTCTAATTTTTCTAATCACTTTTCATATTGGAAACAACTCCTAAACCCCAAAGGATGAAAAGTTACAGTCAAATCAAAACTTACTAAAACTTAAAAAAATTAAAATAAATATAGAATTCAAACGTCAATGTGATGCAATCTTGCAAATTTGGAGGATAGCTGGGTTGATTGGCTAAAGTAGTTCGTCCTTGTTTTTTTCTTTTTTTATTTTTAAGATGCTGGGTTGATTGGCTATAGTAGTTTGTTTGTTTGTTTTTTTTTTTTTTTTTTTTTTTTTTTAAATTTTAAAATTATTATTATTATTATTATTGACTTTTGCCTCGATCTGACTTCTTTGGTCCATCTTGGCCATGAAAGTGTCCGTGACCGGATCTACATCAGCACACCTTTGATGGTCATTGATCGACAATTGTGCCAGTCTCGTGATCTCAACTGTCAGATTCAAATGATTTTACGTTGAACATGAATTATTTCCCATTTTTTCCTTTGTTTTGAAAGGTAACAACTGCCTGTGTTTTATGTCTTTAGCTCCGTATGAGTGGACAGTACAAGTACCAACTAATATCTCCGCACACTTATAATCAGAAAACGGTCAGAGGTTCTATTTTTCTTGATAAGGTTGGTCTGGTTCGATTATGTCTTTGTAAAGGTTTTTGCTTTTGTGTCTAGTTAGTTTCTTATGATAGGCACCTGCTTATTGCCTTGGGGTGCCCGAATGTACAGACCATCTCTTTCAATGGAATCTTTCGTTAAAAAAAAAAAAAAAAAAGAAAAAAAGAAAAAGAAAAAAAAAGAAAAAAAGGTAAACGACAGAACTGAAGAAGCAATTCAAGTAGCATATGCGTGAAAGATACGGGCCGTTCATTTTGTGGGACCCACAGCCAACATGGACCGGACCAAAAAAATCAGGCTAGTCGTTTCATCAAGTGGGCCATACAATGGATGCTTGTCACCAACAACCCATATTGAACTAACACGTAAGGCCAACCTAACGAATGGACCACCTACAATGTCATTCTGGTGAATTCTAAGATGGGCCCCACCTCATCGTCTCCAAATCTCATAAACGGTTGGCCGGATTCCTGGCCCACTTACACCACTGCTTTGTAGCGTAGTATACATGTTGGGATTTTTGGCCTGCGGAATCATACAGATCTAGATCTAGGATGGTAATCCAATGGCACCAATCACATACACAAGAAAAGAAAACACACAGATTTAACGTGGAAAACCCTTGCAGGAAAAAACCACGGCACAAAGCGACAAATCACCACTATGAAAGCATCAATTACAAAGAGAAAAGACTTACCCGATTCGAACAACCTCGAATCTCACCCTTGCTACACCCTTTGATAACCCTAGAACCCTTTAGAATACCTTTAGAAAGTCTTAAAAATAATGAAAAGAATAGCCCTAGGGACCCCAATTTATAGTTTTGGCAACTTCCCTTTCGTATCCCAGTTGCGAAAGGACTTGCGTCACAAAATCCGCGAAACTCCTTTCGCATCCCAGTTGCGAAAGGACTTGCGTCACAAAATCCGCGAAACTCCTTTCGCATCCCAGTTGCGAAAGGACTTGCGACACAAAATCCGCGAAACTCCTTTCCGCATCCCAGTTGCGAAAGGACTTGGATTTAAGACATCTCGCAACAATCTCCACCATGTCTTCAATCTTCAACCGTGCAGCTTCTTGACCTCTTCTCTTATTTCTGCATCACATCATAACTCAAGATCACATTGGCCAACCAGCGCCAATCACGGATCTGATAGATACCTGCTATACCGTCGACGCGAATATCTCTGAGAAGCCGATCTCTTCTCTCTGAGAATAACTCCTCGCTACCAACCTCGCCTTGTATCTATACTGCATCCTCTTGAAGGTCCACCTACATCCAACCGCTCACCGGCCCACTGGAAGCTCCACCAGCTCCCATATGTCGGTCTGGTACAACGAATCCATCACATCGCCCATAGTCACCTTCCACTTCTCAGCACCAGGCTCACCTAGAGCCATCAGAATAGAAGATGAATCCCCTGCAATATTGGAGTCGTCCATGTACCTTGCCGATATCCTACAATCATGCCATGTGGTTCTTCTCACAGGTGGCTGCTCCACCTACTCTGTATCCTTGTCCGCACGTCTCAGCCTTCCTGCCCTGCCCGCTCATGTGGCCATGCCCATCATGCCACACACGTGCAGAGGTGGAATTCGCTACATCCACTGTAGCTCCACCTTTTGAAGTGCTCCCGATCAACCTGTAAACATGATCGAGTCGTTGCGCTTTCATGACTACCCGTGCCCCCTTGGATACCTTAAGAGCACCATCAATACCTGTGTACTTGCATCCCTTTGCCTCAAGCACACCAAGAGAAATCAGATTTTGTTTCAAATCAGGAACGTGCCTGACATCAGTCAAAGTACGCTCCACCCCATCAAACATCCTGATGCGTACCGTACCAATAGCCACAACATTACAGGCAATGTCATTGCCCATAAATACCTGTCCACCATCGCACTCCCTATAGCTGGTGAACCAACTCCGATGAGGAGTCATGTGAAAAGATGCCCCTGTGTCTAGCATCCACTTGTCCTTACGATCATCGTATGATCGTCTGAGCGAAGACACAGACAAAACATCACCATCACATCCACTCGATTCATCTGACGTGGCAGTGTTAGCCTCCCTGCATGAAGCCTCAGAATCTTCCCTCTTAGATTTAGGATTTTCACAATCCCTTTTCACATGTCCTTCCTTCCCACAATTCCGGCACTTTACCTTTCCTTTGCCCTTGCCCTTGGATTTGGATTTAGAACCTGAAGAACCTGTACTGTGTTCAGAATTCCTACCCACTGTAAACAGTGCATCAGAAGATGTCCCTATGTTGCTGTCTAGCTGTCTCATAGCCTTCCCTTGAAGGGCTGAGATAACAGTGTCGACACTCAGGGTTTTGTTCATGCTGCACATAGTATCCTTGAATGACTCATAGGACGCCGGGAGAGAATTCAACAACATACATGCTTGTTCTTCATCTTTCATCACTTCATCCATATCGAGCAATTTGCAAACCAATTTATTAAAATTGCTGATGTGAGCCTCCAGATCTCCACCCTCTGCCATCTTGAAGTTATACCACTGCCGCTTCAAGTGCAGACGATTTTCAGAGGATTTCTTCGCATAAACATCCTCCAACTTCGCCCATAAATTAGCCGCAGTTTTCTCCCTTATGACGTTGTAGAGAACTTCATCCGTGAGACATAAACGGATCGATGATAAGGCTTTCTTATCAAGAGTATTCCAATCATCATCTTTCATGGTGGACTTCCGCTCCTCAAGAGCACCATCTTCGCCTTGCTTAATTAAGGAACTCATCATCTTGATCTTCCATAACTCAAAATTATTTTTCCCTGAGTACTTCTCAATCTCATACTTGGCGCTCGCCATTATTACTAATCCCTCAGATTCAGATCTGTGTCCCAACCGATTGCTCTGATACCACTTGTTGGGATTTTTGGCCTGCGGAATCACACAGATCTAGATCTAGGATGGTAATCCAATGACACCAATCACATACACAAGAAAAGAGAACACACAGATTTAACGTGGAAAACCCTTGCAGGAAAAAACCACGGCACAAAGCGGCAAATCACCACTATGAAAGCATCAATTACAAAGAGAAAGGACTTACCCGATTCGAACAACCTCGAATCTCACCCTTGCTACACCCTTTGATAACCCTAGAACCCTTTAAAATACCTTTAGGAAGTCTTAAAAATAATGAAAAGAATAGCCCTAGGGACCCCAATTTATAGTTTTGGCAACTTCCCTTTCGTATCCCAGTTGCGAAAGGACTTGCGTCACAAAATCCGCGAAACTCCTTTCGCATCCCAGTTGCGAAAGGACTTGCGTCACAAAATCCGCGAAACTCCTTTCGCATCCCAGTTGCGAAAGGACTTGCGACACAAAATCCGCGAAACTCCTTTCCGCATCCCAGTTGCGAAAGGACTTGGATTTAAGACATCTCGCAACAATACATGTATACGATTGAGACAGAATATTTGAAAACTGTCGTTTTAAAAAAGCTACACAACGTGGTATATAAGACAAGATCTTCTCTCTACAATTAGTCCACCGAGCCTACACGCGTCTAAAGCCCTGCCAATGTTACACGCAGTCACACGTGCCAATATGGCGTACGTATGTGAGATCTAAGTTTTCCATCAGGTAGGCTACAATGTTCGGATCTTCCGTGCTAAAAATCAGCACTATCACTTCTCTAGTGGGCCACAGTACAAATGGATGGTTGAGGTGTGTTCTAGCAATAAGCTTAGGGTGCTACCGGAAGATGTAGAGCCCACGTGGCAAATGTACAACATCCTATCCATTCGTCGGATGCGCCCCCTCTGGTTACATCTATATTTTAAAATCAGCTCGATCCAAAACTTTGGTGGGCCACAGAGTATACAGAAGAAGTTAGGAGGAGCTGCTCACCCTTGATTTTCACTGGGCCAACCAGGTGGCAGAATAGCCTGATTTTTGTCATCACCTTCATTCATCCAGGCTAGATGAAGGGTATGGACGGCCTGGATTACGTCTAAAAACGTCGTGGGCCCTGTACAAATGTAAGATGTTCTTCCCCTTTCAACTTATCCGATGTGCTGGTCCACCTGATTTTGTCGTTAGGGCTGATTTTTGGACCCTGGCTATAACATAAGGAAAAATATCTGATGGACGGATATGATGTCGCGAAAACATCAAGTGGGCCCAATGTCTTCCCCTACCGTTTGAAACAGCCTGATATTTTGGGCAGAGGATGCCAGTGACACCGAGCAAAGAGATATTCCCGTGGCCGGCCGGGGCTGTCTGGGCTCACAGAGACGTCCGTGACAAAGTTACACTGTACATCTGTTTTGAAAGACCGCAAAAAGATAACAGTATAAAAATCAGGTAGATTCAAAGCTTAGGTGGGCCATACCAAGTAACGTTCACCGCTGAAACCTTTATGGAGCTGACCATGATGTTTATATGACATTCAAACCGTTCATATGGTTATTAGCACTCTAATAAAATGTAGGAGCAAATATCATCTGGATCCAGAACTTCTGTTGCCCACAGGCGCTCGAAACCTTTTTTTTTTTTCCATGTGGTATGGCGCACATGAGTTTTGAATGTGTAGATGGCTGTTCTAATGTGGTCTTGCAAAGCAGATGCACGGAGTGGATTTACCAGGCACAGAAGTATCTCTGTGCCAGGATTATTGTACCCTATTTCTTAGGGTTTTTGGAATAACTAATTAAAAAAAGGACACCTGTTATTGCACAAAAAAAATATATATATAGCGTTTGAAAGATTTTTAGAGACATATTGAGCAATTTTCATGGAATTGAAGCGGGCTGATATAATGATACTCGTCGTGTGATGATAAGGCATGGCCAAGATGTCCATACGTAACAAGTGGTGGAGCCTAAAAACAGGATTCGAAACACGTGTCAGAAAGAGAAGAAAAACTTTGAAATACCATGATGTAGTTACCAATCAACTACCATAACAATTAAATAAAGAAAGAAATGCCTAAGAGATGGCTTAAAAAGCCTATAAATAACACAGGATTCAATAAAGTAAGTCGTGTCACATCAAATCAATTAAACTAATCAAATTATCTTTCTTTATCATAGCTTAACTCTATAATAGAAGTAGTAATAGTCCAGTAGTAATTATAATCCAAGTCTATGCTTTTGTGTTGTATTATTCTTGATATCAATACAATCAATTCATCTTTCAAAAAGGCATCTTATAGTTGCTTCTTATGATCGACCGTAAGTATTTCCGTTTTGTTTAACTGTTTACGCTTATAAAAGTCCTTTCATACGGAAAGGCAAGGTGTAACTCATCTTTGGAGGAAAAACCCCACCCTTCGATAATCACTTGTTCTCCTTATACCTATCTTATGAGTGGATGAATAGGCGACGAATCTTCTCAGGTCTAGGTCATATATGATCGCATTCGATGTATCTGCTTATCTTGGAGCTTGAGGTCAAGTTGTTCAGTTTGAATGAAGATATATAATCGGTTCTAGCACGCCTGACCACCCTAATTGTGACAAAAACAAATCGAGTGCCAACAATTTTTGGCACACTTTGTGGGATACCAAATTTTTTATAAATATACTAATGCAATAGTAAAATATGAGTTGAATAAATACTCATAATGTTTTCGTGGGTAATGAACCTCCTACATTAGAGGATAAAATTCAGGTTTAGCTAACACCTAGCTGATAAATCCACAACCAAACCCAATGCCTAATCTCTAAATCAAGATAGGGCATCTTCATCTCGGATTGATCCTCTTAAGATAATGTCGGCTGGGTTACGTGATATACAAATAGGGATTCAACATATTGGAGAGCAATCACGAGCTCAGCCGAGCACTCACTAATTCGAGTTGAAACTTTCAGCAGATGGATGACTAGTCAGATTGAGAGTTTGAATAGGATGAAGGCTATTTTTGTTGAAAGAACACCTGTCGTACCTCATTAAATTATTTAGACTAGTTCTGTCAGAAATCTAGCGCTAGTACCACCAGCGCATCTTTTACAACAGAACATGCATCCTGCTCCAGTACAAGAAGTGCAAAATGTTCCTCCACCTATTGAGTTCATGAGATGACCTGAACAAGAGAATATGCATTTCACTCATGAGGTTAGAAATCAAGGAATACCAAGGGGGCAACCTTTTCCTATGAATATCCCTTCACAATGGGAAACAACACATGATTGGTCTTGAACCACCTCCAATAGTCGATCTTGCCATTTAAACTGCGACCAAGTATTACAACTTGTCCAAAAAGTGGCAAGCCAAATTCTTGGCCAAACTATTACTGGTCTACCACAAACCTTATCTAGAATGGATCGATTGACAATATCCATTACCGAGAAATTACTAACCTAATTTTTCATTATTTACAAATGATAATGGTCAATCAATCTTAGAATACATATGTTAATTTACCATGCAGTATAGAGAACTGACCAATATATTATTACAAATTGTAATTGTTTGGCCATTCTTTAACCACATTAGCTTTCACTCGGTACTTAAATTTATTGCTGAACTTCATCTAAACGTGACAAGAAATGGAAGAGAAATTTCATGGCCAATTCTTCTATAAGGATAAGTAAATTTCTATGGCTAATCTTGCATGCTTTTAGTAGTTGCCAGGTGAATTATGCAAAAATTATATTGCTCAGTTTAAAAGAGCGAAAAGCCAATGTAAAGTAGTCATGACAGAGACTGAATTTGTACAACTCGCCTAGGATGGTTTGGAATATAAACTCTATAAAAATTTCATTGGAACAGAGTTTATAGATCTATATGGTTTAACTAGAAAGGTATCCCAATATGAAGCTCTCCTTCAAGAGGGAACAAGTCAAAAGAACTCGTTAGCTAGGACATGCTACTAGGATCCTAAGTACGAGGCAGCAGTGGCTGAAGTAGCAATAAAGCAACCATTTGTCTATTTGGCGTTGGTTAAAGCAGAAACAAGCGCGCTGGCCACATAAAAAACTCAAAGGGTATATACATTTGATATTACCTGGGCCGATGAGATCTTTGATATAATGTTAGTCGGGAAATTTATTAAAATTCTCGTCAACCATAAAATACTTGCGGTCGAAGAATTGAAAACGATAGAGTATTGCAAATGGCATGAAACTCGTTCCCATTCCACTAACAAATGTGTTGTTTTTAGGAACGTCAACCATGACAACATTAACCGAGGATTGTTGAAATTCCTTGAGAAAAAAAAAGAAGCAATGCCAATCAACATCGATCCATTTCCACTCAACATGGATGTCAACATGGCCACGATCAATCCTCAAAAGTTAATTCGACCGCAATAAAAAGTTGACAACAGGACTTTTGATTGCTAGTTTGAGGTGCAACAACCAAGCAAAGGATCTAGGAAGCCTTCGTAAGCAAATATGAGTGCGGTAGTATGGCCGAAAGCATTATCGTCCACTGATCGCAGGCTGCATTTGTGTGAGCAATGCGTAAGGCCAATTCGGCCAATTAGGCAGTTTCCTCATCCGAATAGCTAAACGAAACCATGGTTCATGCAGAGGATGGAAAATGGCTCTTATCACCAACAAAATTACTATTTTCAACCAGCTCTAATACTGCAATTAAGATGGTCAAACCTCTTCCTACCTAAGAAGAAGTCTGGAGGAGGGTTAGTCACCCTAAGTTCCCAGCCATGCCTAAAGGAATGATCCGCACTCAGAAGCAGCATTGGCAAAGGCAATAGGCTGCTAAGCGGAGACAACTAGCTGTTACAGAGAATCTATATCAGAAAATGGTTATACGGCCACGATCGATGCCGACAATTTCGGAACCAAGGAATGAATCTATAACTGCATGCGAACATGGTGGATTTAACTGTAGAGCCTGATCCACATAAGTCAGTTGCGAATAACCAATAATTTGACAAATAAGGAGGTAACCTTGAAGGATTGGCCGAATACCTTAGTAATGAATGTTTTTCGGGTGATGGTCTGTTGATCGAGGAACTCTTAGCAAAAGCAAAATCATTGGAGGAAACTTCACCCAATCCTGATGAAAAGAGAACAACTTTAACAACAAAAGACATTGGAGAATGACAAAATTCAAAAATGCTTGAGGCGCAATGCCTGAATCATGAGATATAGTTTGGGTCACTTTCACTAATTGTAATGGACTGTAATATGGTACTCACCCTACCATTGAATTTCAGGCTAAATCATCTCAGCCCAATAAGATGGAAGGAGAGGTGGAGGAACTTAGTCCTATAATTATACAGCATGGCTCCGTTCATCTTGAGGATGAAACTAAGAGTGTATCGATTGTCACCGTCGAGCCAAACACGCCTTTTGAAAGGGTAGTCATAGAAAGGCATGCTCACACTATGACTCAACATATGAAGCCACTATAATTTCTATCCATTTAAAGGGATGTCCAGTTACCAAGGTCCTGGTAGACAACAGTGCAACTGTGAATATCCTCCAGACCAGAATGATAATGAAATTTGAAAAAACTTGGATGATCTAATTCCGACTGAAGTCATAGTCAACAGTTTTGTAGATGGGTAGCACAAACACATGGTGTCATACTCGTCGAATTAACTATAAGAATCAAGAAGATGTTGGCCACTTTCTTCATGGTTGACACTTTGTCAAATTACAATACCTTATTAGAAAGAGATTTGATACATTCTTTCTCATGCATCCCATCATTCTTACACCAGTTCGTCATCTTTTGGAATTAAGATAAGGTCGAATTAGTGTTGCCTGATAACAAGCCATTTTTAGCCACATCTAATGCAGTTAAAACCTATTTTTACCGAAAAGAGTTCAGACCGGTACATTTTACTAGAAGGGATAAATATGGATGCCCAATTGGGATAGACGCCACAATCAATCTAAATAACTTACTATGAGATATTGTTACTATACTACACCTAAATAATGATATGCCAAATGCTATAGTGCCTTATCGGGTAGTTCCATGCTGCATTATAGAAGAAGTTCCATGAGGAGTCCCTCATCAGTCAATGGAAGAACAATTGAGTTTACGGCTAGAATAATGCAGCTCGAGAGAGATTGAAATATAATAATGGATGCTTTATTGACATGCCCAAAATTGTAATACCGGCCAATAAGGTAGTCGGGGATGGCATAGAATTGAAGGATCGTAAATGAGCCTCAGAAAAGTTAGACGACTCTCAAGCCTAAGTCAAGGATCCTCTGGTTAAAGTAAACTTAGGAACAAAACAAAACCACAGGCCTATTTTATCATTGGTTTATTGGAGCCACAAGTCTAGGATGAACTCACTGATTTGCTCAGAGAATTTACTGATGGTTTCGAATGGGATTACTATGAAATGCTTGGACTAGACTAAAATCTGTTCAAGCACAAGTTGCTCATAAAAGAATGGTATTGACCGCATAAGTAACTGCCTATACGAATGACGATCGAAGTTACTCAGAAAATAAAAGAAGAAATAGAATGACTGTTGAAGGCAGGATTAATTAAACCCATCAAATATGCCAAATGGATCTCCAACGTGGTCCCAATCATTAAGTAAAATGGTAAGCTCCAAGTCTGTATCGACTTCAGGAACTTAAATCAAGATACACTTAAGGATGAATATCCAATGCCTATGGCTGATCAATTGATTGACCGAATAGCTGAACATCAGATGATTTACTTTATGAATAATCATTTAGGATATAACCAAATAAGCATTGTACTTGAGGATATACCAAAGATGACTTTCAGATGTCATGGACCTTTAAGGACTTTATGTTGGGTAGTGATGTCATTTGGGCTTAAATATGCAGGGGTTACTTACCAAATGACCATGAATTTAATTTTTCATAATATAATTGGCCATTTCATGGAAGAATACATTGACGATGTAGTAATTAAATCAGCCAATGTGGCAGAACATTTGTATCACTTGTGCAAATCATTTGAACGAATGAGGGTCCATAAGCTGATGATGAACCCCCTCAAATACACTTTTGGTGTATCTATTGAGAATTTCTTGGGATTATTGGTACATTAACGAGGAATTGAAATATACCAAAACAAGGCTCAAGCAATTATAGATGCTTGAACGCCAAGAAACAAAACAAAATTACAAAGTTTTCTCAACCATGTTAATTTTATGTATTGGTTCATTTCCAACTGTGTGGGAAAGACTAACGTATTTTTTTTTTTCTGTTGGTGAAGCTGAAACAAGGAGATGCATTCAAATGGAAAGCATAACATTAGTCAGTTTTTTATCAAATCAAGGAGTACTTGATGAAGCCACCATGTTAATGCCGCCAATAAGAGGTCAACCACTTAAGCTGTCTGTTGTGGCCGTTGTAGAGTTGATTGGAGAATTACTAACACAAGGCGATAATGATCGAAAGGAACGAGTTATTTACTATCTCAGCCAAACATTGTTGGATGTCGAGAAACGATGTTCCGTAATAGAAAAATTATGCTTATCATTATATTTTGTAATAAATAAGTTACGACATTATTTATTGGTCGAATTAGTCAATGTAATTGTGATTACTGATTTGACCAAATATATGTTAAATTGATTGATTTTGAATGATTGAATCAACAAATGGATGTTAGCATTATCTATATTTGATATTAAGTATGCGCCTCAAAGAGTAGTAAGGGGACAGACCATAGCAAATTTCTTGGCCGACCATCCATTTGACATTGGAAGTCAACTTCCTTCGAAAGTATTGGACCTATACATGGTACATGTATATCCTGGGGATTGATATTTGACGAATGAAAAATTGAAAAATCATTAGGTGTAGGGATTATCTTGATTGCCTCAAATAGGAAAAGGCAGAAATTTGCATTTCAATTAGAGTTCAAATGCACTAATTGTTGGGGGCCTTACACAAAACCTTAGGATCTAGCCCTCCAGAACAAACCAGAATTATAGATAATAAAGTAATGAAAATAATCAATGCATCAATCACACACCACACAAGAGAATTTTTACGTGAAAAACCCACAAAGAGGTAAAAACCACGGGACCTCGTCTAGATCAACAATCCACTATGAAGTAAAACGTTTAAAACCTTCTTCACTCACGCAGGAGTGGATGAACAATGAGAAAAATAGACAAAACCAGAGAGATCTCACCGATTACGAGGACGTAGGAGCACTGAGATATAGACTGCACCGTATATCACCTCCACGAGCATAACCTCCCTTCTACAAGCTTCATTTCTCTCTTTCTCCCCCTCTCTCTCACCTTTGATAGCCCTCTTGTGTTTTTCTCATCAACACAACATGCCCAGAAAAACCCTAGGGACCCTTTTTTATAGTTTTAGGAAACTCCTTTCCACATCCCAGTTGCGAAATGACTTTGCACATCCCAGTTGTGAAAGGACTGACGCATCCCAGTTGCGAAAGGACGATATGTCAAAAAAACCCATCAAATCTCCCCCTTTTTGACCCAGGAGTGATTCACCTTCTTTAAGCCAACCAGGTTTCTATAAACCTCAAACTTGCCCTTGAGCAAGGCCTTGGTCATCATATCTGACCCATTATCATCCGTGTGGACCTTCTCAAGTTGTAACACCTTCTGTTCCAAAGTATCCCTGATTCAGTGATACCGAATCTCTATGTGCTTTGACTTGGAATGCTGACTTGGATTCTTGCTCAAGTGTATAGCACTCTGACTATCACAATAAACCATGTACTCCTCCTGCTTTAGGCTAAGTTCCTGTAGGAACATTTTCATCCAAAGCATCTCTTTACATGCCTCTGTGACTGCAATGTATTCGGCCTCTATCGTCGACAATGCTACGACCTTCTGTAGCTTGCTCTGCCAAGAAATCGCTCCCCCTACAAACGTGAACATGAACCCCGATGTAGACTTCCTGGAGTCTATGTCACCTGTCATATCTGTATCTGTGTAGCCCTCTAACACAGGTTTACCGTCACCATAGCATAGGCTCAACCTGGATGAGCCTCTTAGATACCGCAGTATCCACTTCACCGCTGCCCAATGCTCTTTACCAGGATTGGTAAGATACCAGCTAACAACACCAACCGCATATGCTATGTCTGGGCGTGTACACACCATAGCATACATCAAACTTCCTACCGCTGACGCATAGAGTATCTTCTGCATCTCTTCCACCTCTGCCTTCGTCTTGGGACACTGCCTGTCGCTCAATCTGAAGTGACCATCTAGTGGAGTACTGACCGGCTTCGCTACATTCATATTGAACCGCTCTAGGACTTTCTCAATATACCACTCTTGTGACAGCCAGAGCTTCCTGCTGCTTCTGTCACGGTTATCTCCATTCCTAGGATCTGTCTAGCCGGGCCCAAGTCTTTCATCGCAAAAGACATGCCCAACTCCTGTTTCATCCTGTCGATCTTCTTGATGTCTTTTCCCATGATGAGCATGTCATTAACATATAATAGCAGAACTAAGAAATCACCATTTGAGAACTTGCGCGTGAACACACAGAGGTCCGACTCCATTTTGTCATACCCATGTTTCAACATAAACGAGTCAAACTTTTTGTACCATTGCCGTGGAGCTTGTTTCAGCCCAAACAAACTCTTCCTCAGCCTACACACCATATGCTCCTTGTCCTTGACTTCGAACCCCTCTGGTTGGTGCATGTAGATCTCTTCTTTCAGGTTACCATGGAGAAAGGCAGTTTTAACATCTAACTGCTCTATCTCCAGATCCATGCTAGCCGCCAACCTAAGCAACACCCGTATGGATGTCATCTTCACCACTGGTGAGAATATCTCCTCGAAGTCTATGCCTTTCCTCTGACCTAAACCTTTCACCACAAGTCTGGCCTTGAACCTTGTCTGTGAATTCTTCTGCTCAACCTTCTTTCTGAACACCCACTTGTTGCTCAAAGATTTCTTGCCCTTAGGCAGTTTCACCATGTCATAGATGTGGTTCTTATGTAAGGATTCCATCTCCTCTTGCATAGCTTTCAACCACTCCCCCTTATGCTCGTCGGCTAGGGCCTCAGAATAATCTTCTGGCTCTCCCCCATCAGTCAGCATAATGTACTCATGTGGCGAGTACCTCTTGGACGGCTGTCTGTCCCTAGATGACCTCCTCACCTGTGGCTCAACAGGTGGATCAAGTGGGGGCTGCTCCCCTGGTCCATCTTCTGAAGGAACTCACTCGTCCTCTGCACCTTACTGTACTCCCCCGTCATCAGGCACCACGGGAGGAATAATCGGATCCGTGTCCTCTAGCTCACCTGAACTAGGCTGATTCTTCTCTGACTTACCAATGTCTTCTATACACTGATCTTCAAAGAAAACCACATCTCTGCTCCTGACGAGCTTCCTCTCGGTCGGATCCCACAATCTATAACCAAACTTTTCATCACCGTACCCCAAGAACACACATTGCCTGATCTTCATATCGAGCTTGGACCTCTCGTCCTTTGGTACGTGAACGGATGCCCTGCATCCAAACACCCTGAGATGACTGTACGATGGATCCTGTCCAGTCCACACCTTCTCAGGTACTTCTCCATTCAACGGGGCTGATGGAGACCTGTTTATCAAATACACCACCATGTGCATTGCTTCTTCCCAGAACGTCTTGGACAATTTCGCATGGGATAACATGCATATGATTCTCTCAACAATGGTACAATTCATTCGCTCAGCTACACCATTATGCTGGGGGGTCTTGGGAACCGTCTGTTCATGCCATATACCCAGGGACTTGCAGTACTCGTGAAAGTCGCCAATATATTCACCACCATTGTCAGTGCGGATGCACTTCAATGATCTACCTGTCTCTCTCTCGACCATAGCATGAAACAATTTAAACACACCAAAGACCTCGTCCTTGGATTTCAAAGCATAAACCCAAACCCTCCTAGATGCATCATCTATAAAAGTAATAAAATACAATGCCCCACCCAAGGTTTTTGTCCTCATGGGACCACAAACATCAGAATAAACCAAATCTAATGGATGCACTTTATTAACATGAGAAGCAGATTTAACAAATGAAACTCTATGCTGTTTCCCTGATAAACAATCAAGACAGGTTTTGAGAGGTGTACCTGTCACGTCTGGAAGGAGCCGCTTCTTTGCTAGTACCTGAAGCCCTTTTTCACTCATGTGGCCTATACGCCTGTGCCATATGTCGATAGTTGAATCTTCCGCTGCGTTCAACCCACCCTTGCACATACTGACACTTGTCTTGTACAGGGTGCAACACTTCTTCCCTCTGGCCACGATTAACGAACCATTGATGAGCTTCCATTGCCCACCAGCAAACCGGCTTTCATAGCCATCATCATCCAGCCTTCCCGTCGACATCAAGTTGAGGTGAAGGTCTGGGATATGCCTCACATCCCTGAGAACTAATGTGCAGCCCACATCAGTTTTCACACAAATATCACCGACTCCCACGATTTTTGATACGCCAGAATTTCCCATCTTCACAGTCCCATAGTCACCTGACTTGTAGCTTGTGAAGGAGTCCCTGTGTGGAGTCGCATGAAAAGAAGCTCCTGAGTCAACCACCCAGTCGGTGTCCTGACTCGAAGCCATGAGACATACGTCATGATCTGCAGAAAGAATAACTACAACGTCGCCATCTGAAGCGACCGCAATAGAATCTGATTCATCTTCCTTCCCTTTTCCTTTCTTGTCGTTTTTCCTACCACGACATTCATGCTTGTAGTGGCCCTTCTTGCCACAATTCCAGCATTCAACATCTTTTCTGTTACTCGACTTGCCTCTTGATTTATCTCGGGCCTTCCCGCCCTTCCTGTTCTTTTCTCTCCCCCGTTCCTGTGTCACAAGAGCCTCTTGCTGAGTAGACCCCTGAGACTTCCTCCTTGTCTCTTCATTGAAGAGACAGCTAGTCACCTGTTCCATGGATATCTTTCCGTCTGACGCGGAGTTACTTAGAGACACCACCAATGTCTCCCAACTGTCAGGCAATGAACTAAGCAATAGTAAAGCCTGCAATTCATCATCCAGGACCATCTTCATAGAGGTGAGTTGGTTCACTATATTGCTGACCTCATTCATGTGCTCGGCCACAGAACCACCATCCTTGAACTTGAGATTCACAAGTCGCCTTATCAGAAAAATTTTATTACCGGCTATCTTCCTCTCATACAGCCCTTGTAATTTTAGCCATAGGCTTGCGGCTGAGGTTTCTGTAGACACATGGTGGAACACGGAATCATCCAACCATTGTCTAATAAACCCCACCGCCTTTCGGTCCGTCTTCTTTCAATCATCATCAGTCATATCCTTGGATTTTGCTGATATGCCTAAGATTGGAGAATATAGGTCCTTGCAATAAAGCAAGTTCTCCATCTTAGCCTTCCATATGGTCCAGTTAGAATCATTGAGACTGATCATCCTTGAGCCACCTTCCATAATTCAAAAACCGATCTTACCCATTCAATGAACTTATCTCTGATACCACTTTGTTGGGGGCCTTGCACAAAACCTTAGGATCTAGCCCTCCAAAACAAACCAGAATTATGGATAATAAAGCAATGAAAATAATCAATGCATCAATCACACACCACACAAGAGAATTTTTACGTGAAAAACCCTCAAAGAGGTAAAAACTACGGGACCTCATCTAGATCAACAATCCACTATGAAGTAAAACGTTTACAACCTTCTTCACTCACGCAGGAGTGGATGAACAATGAGAAAAATAGAGAAAACCAGAGAGATCTCACCGATTACGAGGACGTAAGAGTGCTGAGATATGGACTGCACCGTAAATCACCTCCACGAGCATAACCTCCCTTCTACAAGCTTCCTCTCTCTCTTTCTCCCCCTCTCTCTCACCTTTAATAGCCCTCTTGTGTTTTTCTCATCAACACAACATGCCTAGAAAAACCCTAGTTTTTTATAGTTTTAGGAAACTCCTTTCCACATCCTAGTTGCGAAAGGACTTGCGCATCCCAGTTGCGAAAGGACTTACGCATCCCAGTTGCGAAAGGACGATAGGTCAAAAAAACCCATCACTAATAACCAGGCAAACTATGAAACTTTGATAATTGGTTTGGAGATATTAATGTAATTGGTTGCCAGAAATATATCAGTAATAGGTGATTTACAATTGGTGATAAATAAAATAGCAGGTTTATTCAAATGCACTAGTACTGCATTACAATCACATTTGGAGAAGTCAGAGATGTCCTTTTTTTTTTTTGGTGGTAAGCACCCTTGATGGTTGCATCATATATGTTGCGATACAAGTGGCTAAGCATGAATGAAGTGAGAGCTAACTGTCGTCCTCTAACTATCGCCTCGGCTAGATGAACATATTCTTTAGTTATTCGGAAAACATTTACATAAAGTAAAACGGTAAATCTACATCAATAAGAATGCTGTATGCTCCTAGCTGTCAACAACGTCATGAGATATGCACTGCGTAGATATGAAGGTAGAATAAGCTCACACGTTCTTGTTTGAAAGAACGAAGTAATGCTCCTTGTCTTAGGTGAAGTTGGGTAGACTGAATCTCCAAAAGGAATGATATGGGTGAAAACGCAAATATCCACGATCGTTGGGCTCATGGGACCACATTTGAAACGAAAAGTGTTAGTCGATCAACTCTACAAGGCAGAAACTGCGGCGAGAAGAGAAGTGTTTGTTGTATACTCGTGCAAAGATAGACTAATACATTCATAGATATAAGCCTGCTGTCATGTATCACTATGTTAACTGGATACACGGTCGAACGATTCTGACCATCCTTTCATGGGTCTCGGTCAATATCTCGAGGTCTTGAAAGCATTAACATGATTCAGAAGGGAATAAGATTAAAGGAGAAGCTTTTCCCAAAGACAGCCAAGAAAGAATGGGTCTATGCATTGGATCTATTTAAGAATGATTTCAGGATGTCAAATTAGGCTGAGAGTAAGGAATGATCGATTTGGTTCAACAAGAATGTCGAAAATAATGTCATCGATCACTGCATTGAAAGGAAAAGCATCCAATTCTCTTATAAAATCTTCTTGACAATAAGTTTGAGCAGAAAAAGAAAACGCAACTATGGAAGATTGTAAAATTTTCGAAAGAGAAAGGAGAAGTGTGAGAAGCAAGAGTCATAGAAGGCTAAAGATAATTCAAAATTGCATATATATCACTTAGGGATGCACGCATTAATGAGAGGATAATCATGACTCATTGTACGACACGTTTCTCTGCCACGTGTCACAATGGCGACTATAGAAAATCAGCAAAACTGCTTTTAGTTTTTGTCTTGGTCGAGCAGAAGTAATGGAGAGCTGACACGTGGAAAGACGACCGATTGTATTTATTATATTGAACAATGAGCCACCGTCACTTTCACCTTTTTGCCCAAAATCAAAATGACCCGAAGGGCAATGTTATATCCTATTTTTGACTATTCCTGATATAACCAATTAGAAAAATACATTGTGTCATTGCACAGGAAATGTATAGCGTGTGAAAGATCTTTAGAGACATTTAGAGTCTTTTCACAAAATTACAGCTAACACTGATATAATTATACACATCATTTGATGACGGGGCATGACTGAAAGCTTAGAGGCGAAAAGTAGTCGAATGAAAAACCAAAAGGGTTAGAAGAGCACATTTCAAGAAGAGGAGAAAGGACCCGAAAGACCAGGAGTAGCTACGAATCAACTACTATAACTATTAAATAAAGAAAGAAACTTACGAGATATAACTGCCTAAGAGGCCTGTAAATATAAAGGGGTTCAACAAAATAAGTTGTCTTACACAAACTAATCAAATCAATAAAAATACCTTTCTTTATCATGATTAGATCCATGGTAAAAGTATTTATGATTTTGTATTGTGCTATTTTTAATATCAATGCGATCAATCCATCTTTCAAAAGTACATCTCACGGTTTCTCTCCGATGAAAAGCTCAGATCTCGCACATGCTACCTCGTGTGCTTGCGTGTAGACTGATGGAAAGAGCTTCAAACGCGCGTGTAGCTCAGCGAACATCATAAAATGAAATGTGCCGGCCATGTTCACTGTAACATACATGCACATGATTTGGTGTTTCAGACTATAATAAGCCAATGAATGAATCTTTTCTATTAATAGCAAGTACTCGTTGCAGATTCTTTAAGAACTGCCCTAGCCTGAGGCACGCAGAGGGCTTGACTTGCCCTAACTTAGAGATAGGTGGGACAAACATACATCAGATCTACACCGTTCATCAGGTTTATGCTGTTACATTTTAACTATTAATTTGAAAATTCAGTTAAATAAAAGAATTAGGTGGTGCACAACATAGGGAATGGTGTAAAATCTTACCTAATACTTTAGATTCACATGGCGTGACTCACATGATCTCCTGAATTTCAGTGAATCAATTCATCCTAATGTGGTGCGTCAGAAGGGTGGATTGGATGTAATATACGCATGACGGTGGACCCCACAGACAATTTGAAAGATTTAATGGTGGGACTTCCCATCTTAACTGTTTTCCATGGTGTAGCTTATTTAAGTGTTAAATCAGCCTGATTTTTGGGCACTTATACCAAAGTAGGGGGCTTCACCTGATGGACGGGATAGATCTCCTAACGTGAAGTAGTTCCATCCAACATCAGTGAAAGTAACGGTCCTTGTCCGTACGAAAGACACGCAAACGTTATGGTTGTGAGACTCGCGGATTACGTGGTGTTCCCAACGCTGTCCCAGTGGTGGACGCGGATTGCGTCCTACCCCTCCCGTCTCCAGCAGGGAACGGGCAGCAGCTTTGAGAGGCCACCGTGATGTACGGGTCTTATCCACACCGTTCATACATTTTTTTTCCTATCATTTTAGTGTAAAATGCCAAAAATGAGGTATTTCCAAGGCTCAAATGGACCACACCACAGTAAGCAGAGGTGATAATGATTCTCAAACGTTAAAGCTTTTTTAGGCCCCACTGTTATGTTTCTTTGCCATCCAACCTATTCATAAAGTTACGTAGACATGGATGAATAGAAAACACAAATATCAGCTCCATCCAAAACTTCTGTGGCCCCGGAGAAGTTTTCAACGGTAAGAGTTTAATCCCCACCGTGTTGTCCACTTGAGCCTTGTATCAACCTCATTTTTGGGTTTATACCCTAAAATGATACGAAACATGGATGGACGGTGTGGATAAGATCCATACATCACGGTGGCCACTCAAACCTGCTGCCCGTTCCCAGATGGAGACTGGCGGGGGTAGCACGCAATCCCCGTCCCCAGCGGTGGTGTGGCCCAACGTGATGCATGTGTTTTATATCCACGCCATCCGTCCGTTTCAACGGCTCATTTTGGCGTGAAAACAAAAATGAAGTAGATCTAGAGTTGAAGTGGGGCCATGCCACGTGAAACGGGGATAACGACACCCACCGTTGAAACCCTTTTAGAGCCTACCGTAGTGTTTATTTGGTATCCAACACCTGTTAATACGGTCACTCGGACCCAGAAGAAGGGAAAATACAATGGCTCCCAAGAAGTTTTTAACAGTGGGCGTTCAGTCACCAGCATTTGATCTACTTTATTTTTGGGTTGCCCTAAAATGAAAGATAAAAACGGATGGACGGAGTGGATTTAAAGCACATACACAACGTTGGGCCCCACAGCACGCAACACATTGACACCCTGTGACTGGTCCCTTAGCGTTGGGCCTACCTTGATATATGTGTTGTATACCACACCGTTCATAAGTTTTTTCAGCTCAATTTGGTTGCGGTCCAAAAATGAAACAGATCCAAATCTTAAGTAGACTATACCATAAGAAACAGTGGTCATCATTAAAACTTCGTAGGGCCCACTGTAATGTCTATTATTTAATGGTAGGAATGTAATCTCTACTGTATGGACCACTTGAGATTTGGATCTGCTTCATGTTGGGACATGCCTTAAAATGAGCTGAAAAAACTAATGGACGGTGTAGATATACAACACATACGTCAAGGTAGGCCGCACGGACGGTGTGGAACACCCACTGTGTTACCTGGGTAACGCCGAATCCGCTCTCCCGGCCGTGACTTGTACAGGTCTCATCCACGGCGGAGGTGGCAAATGCCAGTGAAACGCGGATTGCCTAGTCTCTCCCAGTAGCTGAGTCGCTACTGGTCGGTTCTGTGGGCCCCACCATGATGTATGTGTTTTTTCCATGCCGTCCATCCATTTTTTGCCAGATTATTTCATGGCGTGAGGTTATTTAATGGTCTGCGTTCAGTTTTCTTGTGGTGTGGTCGACTGGAGATTTGTATCTGCCTAATTTTTGGCATCACGCCCTAAAGTAAGCTGAAAAAATGAATGGACGGCGTTGATGAAAAAAAGTACAATATAGTGGGCCCCAGTGGCGCAATGTACCTACGCCCGGTGCTGCGTGCTACACTACGTCATCCGAGTCCAGCTTTGCGGCTGTGACTGGTACAGGTCTCATCCACGGTGGAGGTGGCACATGGCAGCGTAGCTCTGCCACGCATCTACAAATGCTATTTTTAGCCACATATAAGACAATTTCCACCGTAAGCAAATTTAACGGTTGTAACATGTGGGGGGGCACATCACCTAATCTGTTGGTGGGCCCCACACATGATCAGGTTTTAAGATGTGTTTGTATACTTATAAGAGCCATTGGATCGTGCCAGTGCATGCATGTTTGTAGAGACATGGTCAGGGTTCAGATGGGAATGCTTTGTCTTCACCCTATGAGAGGGATTAGGTTATTCACAAACCCACCGGTCAAAGATGTTTAAAATAATAATAATAATAATCATAATAATAATAATAGAGCCAAAGGCAGAGAAATTGGAATGGTGAATGGGGATCCAGGCCATTCATTGTGTTGGGTACTTAAGTGAACATGGTCTAGCCCAAAATCTGGCTTGTCCACTCATCATCAGGTGGGCCACTGGTGAAAAATGAATGGTTAGAGAAAGGATGACCAATGGTCCTCCTTCAAATGCACTTGTAGGGTACGTAATGGGTGGATCATAATCAGGTGTTTGTGGATTGTGAGTGGAATACATTGAAGGGGTTGGTGATAGAATGCGTGGCTCGATATTGCAGCTACTGCTGTTGGATGACACACATGCCAGCGATCAGGGTCATTGGACATTGTACGGTGTGAATATGCCATGTACTGAAAATCAGGTAGTACAGTTATCAAGAGAGCTACACATGTATATTGAATTTGGACCATTGGATTTTTTTATTTTTTTTTCAATAGTTAATTTTCATTTTCTCATACAAGTGTGATCTGCATGATCAGTGGACTAATTTTACTTATTGGTCTAAGGCATGTTCATAGCATATACCACTAGATTAATGTCCTAACTAGCTAGATCAATGGCATGTGCATCATCGGTCCATGAAAGTAAATTTCGAATTTGAACATAGAAAAGATAAATGCAACAAAACATGCACCAAAACAAACGATTTTATGTGGAAAACCTTTTGGAAAAAAAGAAGAAGAAAAGAATCATGGCTAGCAAATCTATTATGACAATAAATTATAAGAGATTAATAAAATTACATATGCGAAGCTCTTATGAAAACCCTAGCATTCCTTTAAGATATACATAACAAAACATGCACCAGAACAAACAATTTTTTGTAGAAAGCCCTTTGGAAAAAATTCATGACACAAAATAATAACAAATTTACTATGAAAATGAATTATAAGAGATCAATGAACTTACAAATGCAAAATCCTTTTGAAAACCCTATCATCCCATCAGAACAAGCCCTTCAATTTCTTTGATATCCTAATCCCGCATTTCACTTATATTTATAGTGTTATAGTCAGAATAGAAAGCAACTCTTGCAATTGCATAAAATTGAGCATACCGTCAATCTAAGCATTGATTAAGCAACCCTTGATTGATCAAACTCCCATATTCGATAACATGCTCAAAACTACCCCAAAAGTACTTACAAGTATTTTTTTGAATTGTATTGGTCGATAAAACTTGTCCAAAAGTATTCAGAAATTAATATATATAATCAAGAGTTTACTTGATCGATCGATCAAGACCCCTCTTTCATATACAAATTGAAGACATGTAGACAACAATGCAATAATGCAATGGTGGAAACTTGGCCTTCTAAGGTAGCCGCTACCAAACCTCTGCATGGAAGATCAAATATTGCATTGTGTTTGCCTGTTTGGATACACAGAATCTACCAAGAAAAAGAAGACATGTTTGTTTTATTTGACCTTTTTGTTTGCATTGCAATCAAAATTATGAATTTCACAAAGTAATTATTATCTATAAATAGTTTCATTTTTTGGCTCAAATTAAGGAGGTGACTGTTATTAGATATGCGATTTCTAGTTGCTAACCAAACAACAGTTTCATTTTTTATTTTATTTTTTTATTATTTTTTTTAGCAGAATCTAGTAAGCTACACTACCGTTACATTTATCCATGTCATACCAAAGATATTTGCAAACCATGTTTAAAAAAAAATTCTCATGAATAAATGTGCAGTGTCTCAACAATATAATTCTCAGCAACTATGCGTCCTCCACATTGAGGCCCACCTAATGAACTGTCCACACTTTGTCACAAGAATGAAATTGGGCCAAGAATACAAACTTTTCGGTGGCCATGCCTGCAATGGTATTGTCCTTCCAAATGGTCCATTTAACCGGGTTCACGGTTTACTTGGATCTCTTAGTTATGACAAGTGGGGCTTAG
The DNA here is from genome assembly GCA_021015155.1 of Magnolia officinalis. Lineage (NCBI taxonomy): Eukaryota > Viridiplantae > Streptophyta > Magnoliopsida > Magnoliales > Magnoliaceae > Magnolia > Magnolia officinalis. The sequence goes on along the minus strand of JAJHSJ010000004.1, from coordinate 34,516,066 downwards.
TGGTTCGAAATCCAGACCGTTAGTTTGTCGCATACCAATCTGGATCGACTCTGCCAAACAAATCTCCAATTGTTCCAAGATCGGCCCCTAGGATTTTTAGATATGCGACTCTTGAGACATGGTTTAGAGAGAGGAGTATACTATGGATCAAAGATGGTCTCAGCCTCCATCCATCATTGAGTTGGGACTACCATACACATGCCCTGGCTAAAAAATTATCGGGATGGTTCTTCATGAGGTTACACATGGTTGAAGGAAACTGACAATATATGGAAACAAATACCATTAATGGTCTATATTTAAGATGTCGCATAAAAACACTCTTGCGTGATTAATGCAAGTGAGGTTAAAACACAAAAGAAAAATGCCAAACAAAATAATAGAAGGGTGAAAAGAAAAGAGCTACAGGAGATAAAGATTTACATAGTTTGATAATATAACTATTTCATGGAACAATAACATAAAGATTTCTTCTTTGATAGAAACGGTAGAAACAGAAATACAAGTTTTATCTGTTTCCCACCCTTATAAAAAATATCCACACTAAAAAATACCTTAGAAAATGAATATAATAAAATTGAAATACCTTTCTTTAACTGTGGCCCCAATATAGTAGAGAGAGTACGAATGCAAACCTAATAGAAATAGGCTTCAACCTACGTAGACACAACATATGTATGTAGCTATGTATGTATGGAAATGAGTTTATGTGTGTTTTATCCCATATCTATCTATTTTAGCATGTCATTTTAGGGCACCGGCAAAAATGAGGTTGCTCCCAATCTCAATTGGACCACACCACAAGAAAAGTGGGAGTGAACACTTACCATTGAAAACTTCCTAGTTTCATCCATGTGTTTTTGACCCATGGACATATCATATATGATTAAAAAAAAAAAGTGAACCCTAGGTAGGTTTCAAATGTGGATGTTACTGTTCCCATTGTTTCCTGTTTTATAGTCCGCTTGAGCTCTGGGTCTCCCTTATTTTTGGCATAATACTTTAAAATGAGTTGGCAAAATAAATGAATGGTATGGATAAAACACAAACATCATGCTGCGGTCCACAGAACTTTGACACCAACTAGCTAGCTGGCTGGTGTTCAGGTCACCAACCAAATCTTAGCCTTTTTTTTTTGTTTGCTACATGAGATTTACTTATCATTTTTACCATATTTAAGTGCCAGCCGTGGGGGACAACTTTACCTTATATATAAATGGTTTCGAAAAGGTGAAACTTTAAAGAAGACATTTTCAAAATAAAATTACTAAATGTTTTGAGAATTTGAAATTGTGGTTATTTTGTAAAAACTAAAATTTATTTTATTTCAATATCAGTAATAATTTTATTACTTACAGAAGGCCAAAGAAAAGCAAAAGAGTCCACACCTCAATCCAAGTTCACGGCTGCCGGCTGGCACCATTTCACTCTTCCTCCTTTCACGTGCATCAAACATACCAAACCATAGTATTTTTAAAATGAGTTTAGTAAGTTAGATTAGAGAAATTAATTAATTTCAAATGGGATTTTAAACTAGGATTAATTAAAAGGTGGGCCATCTAAGCCTTAAAATACTACCATTAGTTTTTGTACACTTGTCCTCAAGGGATCTAGGCGTTGAAAGACGTTTGGAAGCATGGGCCACGACAGAGAGAACATGCTTTCAATGATGTGGCAGCTCTACCCACAAACATCTTTATTTTTGTACGTCAACATGGTACCTAGAAAGTTAGAAAGTCACTTAGAAAATTACATTTTATATGTTTTTCATGGACAAGACTAATCTAGACCGTTCAAATTATAGAGCAGGGTCTGTTTGGAACAGCCCCAATATCACACTAAAAGAACAATCCTAAATTAACGTTTATTTTTCTGGGCTATAAAATGGATGGTTTATAAATGAAATGGTCAATGGTCCATATCCAACAGGGAAATCAGATGGTGGAGATCGTTTTAGTGTGAAGTCCGGAGAAAGTTTCATCCGTAATGGGCTCAGGGTTTGGATGGATGGTCTAGATTTCCTTCAATCATGCCACGTGTATGATGAATGAGACACCGCCAGCTTAAAAACGGTGGTAAACTATCACAGCTAAGGACAGGTACGCTAGAATACATCCAACGCACTGTAGTAGGAGGATAAGTCAGTATCACGGCCGTTGGATCTAGGGTTATTTTCGGTAATTCAAACCATTCACATGATGGGACTTCCATCCATGTTGGACGCCTAATAATGAAACTTTTATATTGCAATATTTTAACATTTTTATTATTATACTTTTTTTTCCGTTGAATATCGATAATTTCCTTGACCGTTGCTTTGTGGGCCATTGACCGAAAAGTTTATGATTTTCCAATTTTAAAGAATTTTGGAGCAGTCACCTTCATACATTTATCTCATCAGATCAACAGCTGCGGATCACCAAAAATGACCCCAGATCCAACGGCTATGTTTCGGATGTTTAATATAGCAATGTGATCAGATGCATTACTGCATAGTTCCAGCAAGTATAAACACTCGTGTGGAGACCTGACATTCCGCACGGTGTCAACGTAGGTCCTTGTGCAAGATCTGAGCTTTCCATCGGGTTGGAAATGGTGCTTGTATCTTGACCCTGAAATTTTTTGATATTTCAACCCTCAGATGGACCATGATGTACAAAGTATGCTTACGGTTAAAATATGTTTTTAGCCGTCCGTCCTTTACGTCGTATATAGTCGTCCACCTAAGGTCTCGATTGGCCTATTTTTATATTACAAGATCCAAAAAGGTAGCCCAACTCATGGAAATCTCGGATATCGAACGTATGCTATATTGGCACGTGTGTTGAGTGTGGAGGTTGAGGGACGTTCCACACGCGCGTGGATTGGCAAGGAGTAACTTTACATTTCGTCAGGAGATAAAATGGTTATGGTCAATCGACACTCTGCAGTACATGTGGCTATACTGCCAGTGAATCCGGACCGTCCAAATGCTCGTACTAACTACTGATGGGCTGTACTTTTCGGCTTAAATCCAGATCATGAGAAATTTTTTATTTCACTGTTTGTTTGGATGTCACAAATCAATAGCCAGGAATAGCAAGATTGCGCAACCGTTGGTTATTGTACCGTTGGCCATCTAGTCGGCCCACCAAACGGACAGTCTAGAATTACCATCAAGAGTCGGCTTCTTTACCAAGTTTTGGCTTGAATGTTCAATATCACGCACGAATGAATCCTGATCTAACAACAGATGGGCACTTGAAACCGAGGAAAGGACTTGGCCTTACACATGGCATAAAATGTGAGATCACAGCCATTTGTTAGGTGGGCCCCACCATAGTTTTCTGTCATATTCAAGAAGTCCTACTCATTAGCTGGTACACATATTTGTGTTGTCCCTCCAGCAGCGCCTGCTGCTGGACGGTGGATGATATAGCACACATATGACATGGGGTGGGGTCCACGTGAGTGATCCTATCCGTCCATCAGTTGGCCACCTCACGGTGGGCCCCAAAGAAGCTTTGAAATAAGCTGATATATATGATTTTCCGTTGTCCAGCACTGCCTGAAAATGGGCAGCAAGGTGGACCCGTATGGACAGCGGGTTGGCCTGCTTAAATGGAGAGCGTGGACGAAACTCATATGCTCATCAAGTGGGCCATCAATCATGGAAGAAAGAGAGAGAGGGAGAGGGAATCGAGTGGTGAAGGGAGCTCCTCCACTATGAGCTCCCTTGAGCTATATTACATGCATCAAAATGGGTCCTAAAACATATGGGCCCTTCAAAAATGGAAATCAAGGTGGGGATACCATTCCCACCACAAACTTGAGGTATAGATGACCTCTTACAATGGAAATCAAGATAAATATCATGATGGGGTACATGGAGAATGGCCTCAACATGGGATAAACATATAAATCATGGTGGGCTATCGGCCACACCTAGGGTCCAAAGTGAGATCCATATCATCAATCAGTAGGCTCTACTTGGCTCATCATAAAAAAACACAATCTAATTCTACAAATCACGCACCGATTGTTAATCTTCTTAGTTCTATAGCTTCCTTAGCTCCTTGACTTCAACTTTGATGGAGGAATATGAGAATTGAAGGGTTGAGATGAGAGTTTAGGGGTAGGAAGTGGGCCTTGATCTTGGGTTCTTTCTCTCCTTAGAATTTTCTCTCTTGGTTGCTTGGGATTTGGGTAGAGAAATGAGATGGGATGAAGTGATGGATGGGAGAGAGGGATGGTGTTGTAAGCAGAGATGGGATGTGATGTATAGTGGTGTAAGGAGAGATGATATGAGAGTTGACTTTTAGGGGCATGATGTGGCATGGGGTATGAGTTGCCTTACATTATTGGTAAGAGAGGGATGGGCTAGATATGAGTTGTACTTGACTAGTACTTGATTGATTGATATGATGTTTGGGTAGAGATTCTCTTGAGATTCGCAACGCGCGGCGTTTCTTCGAAATAAACATGGGCCCACAACTCCTAACCTTGGTATCATATCGATGCACAAGACGCTGCGTTGGAACCGCAGCGATGCCGTGGTCGCTAAGGTATAGGTTTCGGGTTGAGTCGACTCAGATCTATGAGATGCGACTTACGGTCGCGCGCAAATACTGACTACAGGTCACGGATTGTTGGAATTCGACGAGGAGGATCGTGGAAGTCCAAGGAATGGAACGGACTAGGATACGGGCCTTACAGTGTTTGTCACATGAATAAGTCCATATATGGCCTTAAGCAAGCCTTAAGAAATTGGTTTGCCAAGCTCGCTTCTGCCCTTCAAGATGCTGATTTCATGCCTTCCATGGTTAATTATTCATTTTTCACTTGCAAAAGAGGTGCCTCATTCACTGTCGTCCTAGTCTATGTGGATGATATCATCATAACAGGCAATGAATCTTCAGCCATTACCCATTTCAAGGGTTTCCTTCAAGATCCTTTTCACATGAAAGACCTTGGGCAGCTTAAGTACTTTCTTGGGATTGAAGTGGCGCATTCTAAATAGGGTATTTTCATATCACAGAGAAAGTACGTACACCCTGGATATTCTATTTGATGCGGGTCTTCTTGGAGCTCGCCCTACAGATTTTCCAATGGAGCAACAATTGAAACTATCTAATGAGAAAGGTCAACTCCTCCAAGATCCTTCCTTTTATCGTCGCTTAGTGGGGCGTCTTATTTATCTTACTATCACTCGTCCAGATATTATGTTTGCGGTTCATACTTTGATCCAATTCATGCATGCACCTCGGAAACCTCACCCGGATGCAGCCATGTGAGTGCTTCTTTACCGTAAGAGTTCTCTAGGTCAAGGACTTTTATATTCAGCCACAAGTTCTCTTACTCTTATAGGCTATTGCGATTCAGATTGGGCAAGTTGTCCAATGACATGACACTCCACCACAGCGTTTTGCACCATGCTTGGAGATTGTTCACTCTCTTGAAAAACCAAAAAGTAGATGACTGTGTCTCGCTCCTCGGCTGAAGCCGAGTATCGTTCCATGGCTACTACTAGCTGTAAACTTACATGGATCTGTTATCTTCTTAATGAGTTACAAGTTTCTCATCTACAGCCAGTGGTCCTATATTGTGACAACAAGGCAGCTTTACATATGTCGCCAATTCAGTTTTTCATGAGCGAACCAAATATTTAGAGCTAGATTGTCATCTAGTCCGTGAGAAGATTGGATCTGGTTTAATTCAGACTGCTTATGTTTCTACCATGGATCAACTAGCGGACATTTTTACCAAACCATTGGGACGTTCACAGCTTCTCCATCTTCTTCACAAGTTGGGTATTCATAATGTTCATACTCCAACTTGAGGGGGAGTGCTAACGGCTGTACATTATACACAGATCCTTTCCTGATTTCTCTCCCATGGTTATAGGATTTCTGCTTTCTAGTTGCTATGTATAGTTGGTAACAGAATATGTTACCTTGTTCTTTGCCTCCCATTCGATCATGTGAGATTGGCTACCCACTATATGTATGTATCATCTCCTTTGTTAATATACATCGAATACAACCATTCCAAAACTTTATAACACTTGATAGCTCTGGGTCTTAACTTGATTTTTTTTTTTGGAGATAAGGTGTCCTACAATACGCGAGACATCCCCACGCTTTAAGATACCCTATGTTAGGTTTCCTACATTTCTATACCTCATATTGTGAAGTTTTGCTTTTCTTAGATGGAATCCTATTTAAGATGTGGCATGCTGCAAGCAATGCTTCACCCCATAAACTTAATGGAAACTTTTCTTGTATTAGTATTGAGTTGACCATCTCTACAAAGGTCCTATTCTTTCTGTATACTACACAGTTTTATTGTGGTGTATATGGTGCAGTGCACTGGTGTACTAAGCCGTGTTCTTCATAAAAGTTGGAGAATTCACTTAAGAAGTATTCTCCCCTCTATCACCGTGGAGAATTTTTATTTTCTTATTTAATTAATTTACTACTTCTACTTTATATATGTTGAACATACTCAGTGCTTTATCTTTGTTCCTTAGCAGGTATATATACACGTATCTAGAGCAATTATCAATAAGGGTTATAAAGTACATTCTACCTTCACGAGTAAGAATGTTGTTCAACTCACAGATATCAGTATGCACATGATCCAATACTCGAGATGATCTCTCAATACTTAGAAACGGTTTCTTTATCATTTTGGGCTGTATGCACACTTCATATTTATCCTTCTCATTATCAGTGTATGCGATTAGGCCATTCTTAGTCATGAATTTTAAGGTATATATCATATCCTATACGTGCTAATATACCATGTTATAATGCTACAAATTCAAATATATACACAGAAGTGCTACTTTCATTTAAAGAAAACTTAATCATCTCGTTACAAGCATATATATATAATATATATATCTATATATATATAGATCTATATATATATATATATATATATATATATATATATATATATATATATATAACAAAGTTCCAATTCTTTGACAGAATCACTTGACTAATTCGTACATTACCTGTATTCTAGGTTTTCCCCAAAAATTCTTAGAAACTAAGTTTCGCCTCATGTATAGGATGTGTAACAAATAGTTAAGATCACCTTCTTACTAGAAGTAAACAACAGTTCCATGCTTCCTTTGCCTACGACCTTCGGTTGGACTTCATTACTATTTGAACTTCTTGACCATTGGTCACATCTTCGTAAGTTTTGAAGCCTAACCTGTTGTAGCAGACATGGATTGTGGTAGTCGTATCGTACCACTAAGTAGGGACTTTCCCCATGGATTATGTTAACCTCGGTGATTATGACAACTATTTCATCCTCAATTGCACTTGCTTCTTTCTTCGATTTGTGAAATCGGCATACTCGAGCATAATGTCCAATTTTTCCATAGAAATGACAATGGCCTTTAAACTTTCTATTCTTCTTCTGTGTTTTCTTGAATTTTCTTTTATTGGGTTTCAGAGAATCGTCATTCTCGGGATTCTTATTTTGAGTCTTTTTTACTTACTATATCTTGGACGAAGAATTTTTTTTTTTTAGCTTTCTTATCACAGTTACAGGATTCTTCCTCAAATATCAAATATTTTTGGATTTGTTCCAGCGTATAATCATCGGTCTTATGTAATAAATTCTTTCTGTAGTATCTTCACATCAGAAGTAATTTTGCGATTATAGCCCCAAATTGGAATGATTTAGGGAGATCAATTTTAAGGGCCATCAATTTGTTACAATTAGCTGCAATTTTTAGATTTGGGGCAGCAATGGTTTATTATCTATCATATTAAAATTGAAGTACCTAGCTATTAAAAACTTGTTAGTACTTTCTTCTTCGGCCTTGTATTTGAACTCTAGGGCGGTTTAAATTTATTTTGCAGACGTAGTTTGTGTATACAGATTATATAAACGGTCAGATAACGTGTTCAGAATGTGTTTATAACACATTAGTTCACTTCAGCTCATTTGTTTCGTATAACAACTTCTTCGGGTGTATCCTCATCAGTTGCCTCAGGCAGTGGCTGAAAATTAGGATCCAAGATGTAGTAAATCTCCAATGCCATCAATATAAACTTTATTTTGTCTTACCACCTTGTAAAGTTGGTTCCGTCGAATCGATCGAGACGAATTAGATCTTGATTCATCGGTTTGATGGAGGATAAGTGTAACGCCCCTAGTTTTTAGGACCCGAGTATATGACTCGTTTCCCAAAAACCCGAGTGTTAACCTTAAAGGATGGTCAAATTCGAGTATATATATATTTTTTCAATATCAGAGTAAGCAAATGAGCGTAGAGTGGACAAATCAACGTAAGGGAAATCTCATTATCATTCAAATATACAAGCAGCCCATAATGACTTATACAAACCAATGTCTCAACATTAACAATTATAAGATTTGCATACATAAGAAATAACAGAAAACATATAAATGTAAGTCGCATGACCACGCAGCTCCTTCAGGCAAATACAGCCATGCATCCCTGGTGATCGTACCCTACTCCTCATCAAGTTTGAACATGCATATCACTAAAGCCACCTGTACTACCTGTACGGTTGTATGTTTGATGGATGAGTGACCAACTCAGTGTGAATTCCCCTCAAGATTACACACCGCCGCATTAGGTAAGCATAGTTATAAAACAACAAGGCAATCAAAATAATATATGATGCAGTCTTTTTAAATGCATGGATGCGTGAATGCACATCGACCTGGGGATGCACATCCAGTCGGACTTGGGCTCGTCACCCATGCAAATCATCGACCTGGGAAAATCATCCAGTCGGAACAGGAGTCGATAGTCGGTGGTCTGGGAACTAGCGAAACGATACCCCAACAACTCCAGGGCACATGCTACAGCATCCAGAATTAGCCACCCGTCATCGCCAATATGCCATGGATGCATGATTAGCCAAACCGTTATTAGTCCAGTTGCAATCAGCCAATTTAGATAAGCTCAAGGTTACTACGGGGAGCGTATAGCCCAGCGTAGGCCGACAGCTCGGGCATAGTGTCCCATTACTACCATCCCCGGCTCATGAGACTACCATCTTAGGATATTTAATGGAAACCCATCAACTAGTGGCCAATCATATTACAATATATGGGGCTTACCATCACATGGTTGCATGATATAAAACATCAGACCCATATAGGGCAAATACCAAAATAAAAGCCACATAGGGCGATATCGAAACAAACCACATAATCAGATATCAAAATAAGTCACATAAGGCGAGTATCAAAACCATGCGATAAAAGATCATTCTTAAAAACCATTGGACATAACAACCTTGGATGGTAGGCCCACATCAATGATCTATCTAGACCACCACCCAATAACCACTAAGTCGAAGGTCCATTACAATCACAACTACTCAAGTTACATCCCAAGTATGGGTGTACATTCATATGTGGGAATTTCCCACTAATGTACTAGTTTAAGTTCCCTAAGCAATCCACAAAAATGAATCCACAAACATGAGCAATTATACAGGATAATCATAAAGCATGTAATACAAAAATTCAACTTCCATCAGCTAACACATGTGATTATAAAGGGAGATATCAATTATGAACTCAAATAAAAACTATAACTTAAGCTAATGAGAAGATGGAAAGCTCAAGGGGAAGAATCATCACCTGTCGGGTGTTGCTTGCGAACTTTATCCAAACGTTCCTACGACCCAATGTCTCTTGAGGAATTTCCTAAAATTATGGTTCATGTTTGTCAGTTATTTCTATGGCTTCGTCCCATCAACTAGAAGGTTCAAAGGAGAGTAATAACAAGGTTTCTTTGGCTTGTGCTAGGCTTGTCATGAATTTCAACGGTCAAATGGCTTGATTTATGAATGAAGATCATCCCCAACGGTTAAGTTAGTGTCAGGGAAAGGATGTAAGGCTAAAATATTTGGATTGACATCGTACACATGTATATGTCACGTTGAATCTTATGGTAACGCTCGAGGACTTTCGATGCCCAAGCATCGAAAAGTTCGGGGCATTACAATCTACTCCCCTTAATAAAAATCTCGTCCCGAGATTTTCTAGGTGTACCCCTAAATGTTAACATTACAAGTAATAATTTCATTTCAATAGTGGACTCTATTTCTCATTTGTGCAATCACGTCCTTTACTGTTAATAAGCTATATTTAAACGTACCACTAGAACAAGAGCCATTGCAACCTACCCCCCTTAAAGATTTCAAATTTTCAATGTTCAGGCTAACACGAATAGATGGTCATAGTAGGTTTGAGCCCGATACATCGATCATCTGTCTGCGCAGGACAGAGGATTTTGGTATCCATTCCTAATCCTGTTAAATCTCGATCCTTTACTTGATCAGAGCATTGGAGTCAGTGAGATTTGCTAGGACTTAGAATTCGAGTCAAACCATGTAAACTTCATTTAAATATAGTTCCATCAATCCGTGATCCCGATTATTCTAGACTTCTGGAAAATATCATGTAATCTTATATCCTCAAGTCTATGCGGCCCATTATGCTTCCACTACGCGCTCTGATCACCTAATGTACTACTTGGAAGTTTCAAGACTAGGATTTCTATATGGAACCTGAGTTTGAAATTTTGGTACTTTATCTAGGATTTCAAATCTAGTTCTATTATGCTTAGTCTCAGGTTGAAAATTTACTCAGAATTCTATAACTTCGTCACTAATTAATCTTAAGCGTTGAGATTCATGAAAACTCTTGTCTCTAATTAACGAGATGCATTAGGGAATTCAATTATAACCCCTACTATGATTCTTCAAGTTTGGGGAACATTCATGACTGACCCACGATTGACCTAGTGTACACAATGTGGTGAGTAATGGGATTTTCTTACAATGTCTAAGGTTGTTTCATTCCCCGGAGACAACAACATGATTTCTAACTACAAAATCTTTAAAGAACAAATTTTTAGATTTATAAAATTTGTTCACCAAGGGCCAAGTCCAAGGAATATTCTCGTTGGATCTCAAATACGTCATGGTGGGTATTTATCCTTCCACAGTACCTACGTTTAACTTCTAGTTCAAATGACTTAACATGAGATTTCCAAGGAAATTTAAGTTCCATTCCTAAGTCCTAAGATTGTCCAACAATGTGTTAGGGGCCTAAGATCTGGAATTTCTATATTCTCACTTTCTCCTAACTACAGGGGAATTTCAAATGAGTTCAAATGGTTATTCTAATAATTTTTAAGAGGAACCTAAGTTCATTCTTAAGTTCTTCAGTCCTCCAAACAATTTCTAAGGGGCTTAAAATTTTGAGTTCATATATTCTCAAATTTCTCCTAGCTACAGGGGGAGATTTATAGAAGTTCAAATGGTTACTCTAATAATTACTAAAGGGACATAAGTTTGGGTTTCTACGTTCTCCAAATTTTCCTAAGTCTAGGGGAGATTCACCTAAGTTCAAATTTCTACTTTCAACATCCTAACTTAAGACATTTAAAGTTTGTATAAGATCATTCCCCAAGGCCAAGTTTGTCCAAACTATGCTCTGATACCAACTGTAACGCCCTGAGTTTTCAGGACCCGAGTATATGACTCATTTCCCAAAAACCCGAGTGTTAACCTTAAAGGCTGGTCAAATTCGAGTATATATATATATTTTCAATATCAGAGTAAGCAAATGAGCATAGAGTGGACAAATCAACGTAAGGGAAATCTCATTATCATTCAAATATACAAGCAGCCCATAATGACTTATACAAACCAATGTCTTAACATTAACAATTATAAGATTTGCATACATAAGAAATAACAGAAAACATATAAATGTAAGTCGCATGACCACGCAGCTCATTCAGGCAAATACAGCCATGCATCCCTGGTGATCGTACCCTGCTCCTCATCAAGTCTGAACATGCATATCACTAAAGCCACCTGTACTACCTGTACGGTTGTATGTTTGATGGATGAGTGACCAACTCAGTGTGAATTCCCCTCAAGATTACACACCGCCGCATTAGGTAAGCATAGTTATAAAACAACAAGGCAATCAAAATAATACATGATGCAGTCTTTTTAAATGCATAGATGCGTGAATGCACATCGACTTGGGGATGCACATCCGGACTTGGGCTCGTCACCCATGCAAATCATCGACCTGGAAAATCATCCAGTTGGAACAGGAGTCGATAGTCGGTGGTCTGGAAGCTAGCGAAACGATACCCAACAACTCTAGGGCACATGCTACAACATCCAGAATTAGCACCGTCATCGCCAATATGCCATGGATGCATGATTAGCCAAACCGTTATTAGTCCAGTTGCAATCAGCCAATTTAGATAAGCTCAAGGTCACTACGGGGAGCGTATAGCCCAGCGTAGGCCGACAGCTCGGGCATAGTGTCCCATTACCACCATCTCCGACTCATGAGACTACCATCTTAGGATGTTTAATGGAAACCCATCAACTAGTGGCCAATCATATTACAATATATGGGGCTTACCATCGCATGGTTGCACTATATAAAACATCAGACCCATATAGGGCAAATACCAAAATAAAAGCCACATAGGGCGATATTGAAACAAACCACATAATCAGATATCAAAATAAGTCACATAAGGCGAGTATCAAAACCATGCGATAAAAGACCATTTTTAAAAACCATTGGACATAACAACCTTAGATGGTAGGCCCACATCAATGATCTATCTAGACCACCACCCAATAACCACTAAGTCGAAGGTCCATTACAATCACAACTACTCAAGTTACATCCCAAGTATGGGTTGTACATTCATATGTGGGAATTTCCCACTAATGTACTAGTTAAGTTCCATAAGCAATCCACAAAATGAATCCACAAGCATGAGCAATTATACAGGATAATCATAAAGCATGTAATACAACAATTCAACTTCCATCAGCTAACACATGTGATTATAAAGGGAGATATCAATTATGAACTCAAATAAAAACTATAACTTAAGCTAATGAGAAGATGGAAAGATAAGGGGAAGAATCATCACCTGTCGGGTGTTCCTTGCGAACTTTATCCAAGCGTTCCTGCGACCCAAGGTCTCTTGAGGAATTTCCTAAAATTATGATCCATGTTTGTCAGTTATTTCTATGGCTTCGTCCCATCAACTAGAAGGTTCAAAGGAGAGTAATAACAAGGTTTTTTGGCTTGTGCTAGGCTTGTCATGAATTTCAACGGTCAGATGGCTTGATTTATGAATGAAGA